>JABSTQ010010393.1:0-741067 GCA_013358835.2 Ixodes persulcatus
TACAGGTTTTCCCGCTCATTTTAATCCAAGCGACGACCAATTTAATCCCGGGGTCACTCAATTTAATTCAAGCGCCATACAATTTAATCCAGCGCCATACAATTTAATCCCGGGGTCAGTGAATTTATCCACAATATATATATGCACTTATTTTGGTCAGTGGTCGTGTTTTCGCTTACACATTTGGTAACTTAGAACGATTGTTTATATAATTAGGACTTTTAGGGAACAATTGATAATTTTATTACTAATGTGATTACTTTGAGTTACTAGTCCAACTATTGACTATGTTGGTTCTCTTTTTAGAGCGCAGGTCTTAGGCACCCGTTTCCGGCTTGAGTGGCGTCGGCGTCGCCGTCGCCGTCGGCGTAACCACGCGGTGCATGATGGGTAAATTCCCCCGCTAAATTAGCGGAAAAATTTCCCCGCTAAACCGAGCGGAAAATTTTCCCCGCTAAAGTTAGCGGAAAATTTTCCCCGCTAAATTAGTGGAAAATTTCCGCGCTAAATATAGCGGAAAGTTTTCCCCGCTATATTAGCGGAAAATTTCCCCCGCTAAATCTAGCGGAAAATCTTCCCAGCTAGATTTAGCAGAATAATTTGCCACCGATAAGTCTAGCGGAAAATTATACCCCGCTACATTTAGCGGAAAATCTTCCCAGCTAAATCTAGCGGACAGCTTTTCCCACTATATTAAGTTTCCCGGACTAAATCTAGCGGAAAATTTTTCCCAGCTAGATTTAGCGGAAAATTCCCCGCTTATATCTAGCGCAAAATTTTCCCGCTGTATTAGGTTTCCCCGCTTAATTTAGCAGAAACCATTTCCCAGCTATATTAAACAGAAAATGTTCCCCGCTAAATCTAGCGGAAAATTTTCCCCGCTACATCTAGCGGAAACTTGTTCCCACTATACTTAGGTTACCTTCTAAATGTAGCAAAAACTTTTCCCAGCTAGATTTAGCGGAAAAGTTTCCCCGCGAAGTTTAGTGGAAAATTTTTCCCCACTAAATCTAGCGGAAAATTTTTCCCACTATATTTAGGTTTCCCTGCTAAATGTAGCAAAAAAATTTCCCAGCTAGATTTAGCGGAAAATTTTCCTCCCTAAAACTAGCAGAAAATTTTTCCCACTATAATTAGCTAAATCTAGCAAAAAATTTCCCAGCTAGATTTAGCGGAAAATTTTCCCCCGCTAAGACTAGCGGACAATTTCCCCCTCCTAAATCTAGCGGAAAATATTTCCCACTATATTTAGGTTTCCCTGCTAAATGTAGCAAAAACTTTTCCCAGCTAGATTTAGTGAAAATGTTCCCACTAAATCTAGCGGAAAATTTTCCCCGCTAAATCTAGCGGAAACTTTTTCCACTATAATTATGTTTCCCTGCATATTGTAGCAAAATCCTTTCCCAGCTAGATTGTAGCGGAAATTTCCCCGCGAAGTTTAGCGGAACATTTTCCCCACTAATCTAGCGGAAAATTTTTCCACTATATTTAGGTTTCCCTGCTAAATATACCAAAAAAATTTCCCAGCTAGATTTAGCGGACAATTTTCCTTACTAAAACTAGCAGAAAATTTTTCCCACTATAATTAGCTAAATCTAGCAAAAAATTTCCCAGCTAGATTTAGCGGAAAAGTTTCCCCGCTAAGTCTACCGGACAATTTCCCCCCCTAAATCTAGCGGAAAATATTTCCCACTATATTTAGGTTTCCCTGCTAAATCAAGCAAAAAAGTTTCCCAGCTAGATCTAGCGGAAAATGTTCCCCGCTAAATCTAGCGGAAAATTTTCCCCGCTAAATTTAGCGGAAAATTTTTCCCGCTAAATCTAGCGGAAAATTTTTCCCGCTATATTTAAGTTTCCCCGCTAAATCTAGCGGAAAGTTTTCCTCACTAAATCTAGCGGAAAATTTTTCCCGCTAAATCTAGCGGAAAATTTTCCCTGCTAAATCAAGCGTAAAAATTTCCCCGCTAAATCTAGCGGAAAATTTCCCCGCTAAATCTAGCGGAACATCTTCCCGCTAGATTTAGCAGAAATTTGCCCCGATAAGTCTAGCGGAAAATTATCCCCGCTACATTTAGCGGAAAATTTTCCCAGCTAAATCTAGCGGACAGCTTTCCCACTATATTTAAGTTTCCGGCTAAATCTAGCGGAAAATTTTTCCAGTCAGATTTAGCGGAAAAATTTCCCGCTCTATCTAGCGCAAAATTTTTCCCGCTGTATTTAGGTTTCCCCGCTTAATTTAGCAGAAACATTTTCCCAGCTATATAAACAGAAAATGTTCCCCGCTAATCTAGCGGAAAATTTTCCCCGCTACATCTAGCGGAAACTGTTCCCAATATAATTAGGTTTACCTTCTAAATGTAGCAAAACTTTTCCCAGCTAGATTTAGCGGAAAAGTTTCCCCGCGAAGTTTAGTGGAAAATTTTCCCCACTAAATCTAGCGGAAAATTTTTCCCACTATATTTAGGTTTCCCTGCTAAATGTAGCAAAAAAATTTCCCAGCTAGATTTAGCGGAAAATTTTCCTCCCTAAAACTAGCAGAAAATTTTTCCCACTATAATTAGCTAAATCTAGCAAAAATTTCCCAGCTAGATTTAGCGGAAAATTTTCCCCGCTAAGACTAGCGGACAATTTCCCCCTCCTAAATCTAGCGGAAAATATTTCCCACTATATTTAGGTTTCCCTGCTAAATGTAGCAAAAACTTTTCCCAGCTAGATTTAGTGGAAAATGTTCCCCACTAAATCTAGCGGAAAATTTTCCCCGCTAAATCTAGCGGAAACTTTTTCCCACTATAATTATGTTTCCCTGCTAATTGTAGCAAATCCTTTCCCAGCTAGATTTAGCGGAAAATTTCCCCGCGAAGTTTAGCGGAACATTTTCCCCACTAAATCTAGCGGAAAATTTTTCCACTATATTTAGGTTTCCCTGCTAAATATACCAAAAAAATTTCCCAGCTAGATTTAGCGGACAATTTTCCTTACTAAAACTAGCAGAAAATTTTTCCCACTATAATTAGCTAAATCTAGCAAAAAATTTTCCCAGCTAGATTTAGCGGAAAAGTTTCCCCGCTAAGTCTACCGGACAATTTCCCCCCCTAAATCTAGCGGAAAATATTTCCCACTATATTTAGGTTTCCCTGCTAAATCAAGCAAAAAAGTTTCCCAGCTAGATCTAGCGGAAAATGTTCCCCGCTAATCTAGCGGAAAATTTTCCCCGCTAAATTTAGCGGAAAATTTTCCTGCTATATCTAATGGAAAATTTTTCCCGCTATATTTAAGTTTCCCCGCTAAATCTAGCGGAAAGTTTTCCTCACTAAATCTAGCGGAAAATTTTCCCCGCTAGATTCAGCTGAAAATTTGCCGCTGTAAGTCTAGCGGAAACTTTCCCTGCTAAATCAAGCGTAAAAATGTCCCCGCTAAATTTAGCGGGAAACTGGCAGAAAATTTTCCCCGCTAATTTTAGCGCGAAATTTTCCTCGCTAAATTTAAGGGAAAAATTTCCTCGCAAAATCTAGAGCGAAATTTTCCCGCTAAATCTAGCGGAAAATTTTCCCCGCTAAATCTGGCGGAAAATTTTTCCCGCTAAATCTAGCATAAGGTTTCCCCGCTAAATCTAGCAAAAAAAATTTTCGCTAAATCTAGATGGGAAAATTTTCCGCTAGATTTAGCGGGGAAACTAAAATATACTGGGGAAAAATTTCCGCTAGATTTAGTAGGAAAGTTTTTCTGCTAAATATAGCAGGAAACATTTTCCGCTAGATTTAGCGGGGAAACCTAAATATAGCGGGAAAAAGTTTCCGCTAGATTGAGCGGGAAAAGTTCTTCGCTAAAATAGCGGGAAAATTTTCCGCTAGATTTAGTGAGAACATTTTCCGCTAAATCTAGCTGGGAACATTTTCCGCTAGATTTAGCGGGAAAACATAAATATAGCGAAAAAAGTTTCCGCTAGATTTATCGGGAACATTTTTCGCTAAATTTAGCGGGGAAAAGTTTCCCCTAGATTTAGCGAGGAAACTTAATTATAGCAGGAAAAATGTTCCGCTAGATTTAGCGGGAAAGATTTCCGAGCAGTGAAAATTTTCGGCTAGATTTAGCGGGGAAACTTAAATATAGAGGGAAAAATTTTCCATTAGATATAGCAGGAAAATTTTTTGCTAAATTTAGTGGGGAAAAGTTTCCGCTAGATTTAGCGGGGAACATTTTCCGCTAAATCTAGCTGTGAAATTTTTTTGCTAGATTTAGCAGGGAAACCTAAATATAGTGGGAAATATTTTTCGCTAGATTTAGGGGGAAAATTGTCCGCTAGACTTAGCGGGGAAAATTTTCCGCTAAATCTAGCTGGGAAAATTTTTTGCTAGATTTAGCTAATTATAGTGGGAAAAATTTTCTGCTAGTTTTAGTGAGGAAAATTTTCCGCTAAATCTAGCTGGGAAATTTTTTTGCTACATTTAGCAGGGAAACCTAAATATAGTGGGAAAAATTTTCCGCTAGATTTAGTGGGGAAAATTTTCCGCTAAACTTCGCGGGAAACATTTTCCGCTAAATCTAGCTGGAAAATTTTTTGCTGCATTTAGCAAGGAAACCTAATTATAGTGGGAAAAAGTTTCCACTAGATTTAGCGGGGAAAATCTTCCGCTAGATTTAGCGGGGAAAAGTTTCCGCTAGATTTAGCAGGGAACATTTTCTGCTTAATATAGCTGGGAAACTTTTCTGCTAAATTAAGCGGGGAAACCTAAATACAGCGGGAAAAATTTTTCGCCAGATTTAGCGGGGAAATTTTTCCGCTAAATCTAGCTGGAAAAATTTTCCGCTAGATTTAGCCGGGAAACTTAAATATAGTGGGAAAAACTGTCGGCTAGATTTAGCTGGGAAAATTTTCCGCTAAATATAGCGGGGATAATTTTCCCCTAGACTTAGTGGGGCAAATTTTCTGCTAAATCTAGCTGTTAAGATTTTCCGCTAGATTTAGCGGGGGAAATTTTCCGCTAAATATAGCGGGGAAAACTTTCCACTATATTTAGCGCGGAAAATTTTCCACTAAATTTAGCGGGGAAAATTTTTTGCTAGATTTAGCGGGGCAAATGTTTTGCTAGACTTAGCGGGGAAAATTTTCCGCTAACTTTAGCGGGGAAAAATTTCCGCTCGGTTTAGCGGGGAAATTTTTCCGCTAATTTTAGCGGGGGAATTTACCCATCATGCACCGCGTGGTTACGCCGACGGCGACGGCGACGCCGACGCCACTCAAGCCGGAAACGGGTGCCTAAGACCTGCGCTCTAAAAAGAGTAACCAACATAGTCAATAGTGGGACTAGTAACTCAAAGTAATCACATTAGTAATAAAATTATCAATTGTTCCCTAAAAGTCCTAATTATATAAACAATCGTTCTAAGTTACCAAATGTGTAAGCGAAAACACGACCACTGACCAAAATAAGTGCATATATATTGTGGATTAAATTCACTGACCCCAGGATTAAATTGTATGGCGCTTGGATTAAATTGTATGGCGCTTGGATTAAATTGAGTGACCCCGGGATTAAATTGGTCGTCGCTTGGATTAAAATGAGCGGGAAAACCTGTAGTAACGTTGGTTCGTGTATAGGCTGATCAACCGGAAGTTATCTCGGCCACAGGAAGTTCTGTCATGACTTGCCTATGTTTACCTTGGAATGCGATGTATTGCGAGAAAATGAGAATGCAAAAAAAAAAAGTTCATTAAGCTTATTTCTTAAAGATATCAAGCTCTTTTGTTCTATGGCAGGGTTTCTTCCCAAAAGTTAATTAAACGGTACCTTGAATTTCGAGCAATTTTCTTACATATTGTATTCAGTGATCGGACGCAATGATCAATCATGTTTAAAAATACATCGTGATTAAGCACTATATTATAGTTAGTGATTTAAAGGGGCCATGAAACGAATTTTGGGCTGGGATAAATGATTTTATATTGGGACTTGCCAAAAGAAAGAGTGTAGAAAGTCAACAGCCAGCTTTTCGGAACGAGCATTTGAAAATATAGCGGACTATTTTGTACCTTCTTTCCTTCGAAAGCTCTCCGCCTTTTCACTATGATACATCCGCGGTTCCCAAAGCGCGTCAGCGGTGCCAACCTGACGTCAGCCGAGCCCAGCTCGCGCATTGGACACGAGAACTGCGTCACTCGGACGTATGCGCTCGTCAACAATAAATCGATCCGTCGACGAATATTCGGATTTGCGTTCGTGGCCAATGAGTGCCCTGACGGAACTTATCGTCACTGTGGAATGACAAGTTCTATGGTGTGCATAAAACGCACGGTGGAAGCTAGGAGTCATTGCACCGGTGCCAAAGAATGTCACGACGACGTGATTTCACAATTCGCATTTGAGTTGAGGATTAAAGCTAAGGAGGAAGAAGTAGGAAAATCGTTTCATGACCCCTTTAAAGGGCAACTCCGCTCAATTCCCAAAAATTTAGGCTTACATGTGATTCCATTTCACAAAGCATTACTAAACAGCTCTACCTACGTCTTCGGATTCGCGAAATGTGGAATATTATTTGTGTAATCTTAATTTAAACATCAGCTCATACCGAAACCGAAACTTTGGTTGCGTCAGACAACATTGGTCTCGTGTCGTCAGAGTCATGGCCACGTTAAGGCGTTCTAGCCACGTCACGTCGAACCACGTGGTCTTCTGACGTTCGTGGGGGCGAGGTACAGGACACGCGACGCGGGCAGGTCGCTTCGCATGGCGTGGACGGTGATGGCCCGGGGGAGAGGGGGAAGGGGAGAAGACGAAAGAGGAGAGGGGGAGCGGAGAAACAGACCGATAAGCGCGCAGGGCAGCGCAAACTAGCGCATCCGCGTTACGGTGATCAAGTGGACGCCGTTGAGCCAACACCGGGAGGAGAAACTCATGACGTCATCGTTCAATTTCGCTCTGAGAAGTAAAAACAAACAAAACGTGAGAATGACGTAGACATGCCTCTGACGTAGTGGCTCAACGTTGGCCGCTCCAACTCCGTCGCATTGACTGCGCTGACGATTGCGCCTCGCGTCGCACGCTAGAGTTGGCAGATTTCGGCGACTTGGCTCATTCGAGTTTGCTGGCGTTTATTAAATATATAGACGGAATTAGATCGTAATATTTGACATGGGGTCTTCCTATGTGATACTGAAGAGGGCTGCATAGTTTTCTAAATATCAAAAATGAAGCAGGGTTGCCCTTTAAATCAAATTAATCTCATTTAAATAAAATTAATCTAACTTATAAATCAAATAAATCAGATTTACTTTTTTTATCACAATTTTTCCACCCTAAATAAAACACATTACGTGTAAAACAAAAATGGTGGGTTCAGGCCGGTCTCATGTGAAAAGTAGCAGCCAGGCACAGGCCGGGTTCTGGTTGAAATACTTACCGGTCGTGTAGGGCCAACGTCCACAAACCATAGTCGGGCTTAGGCTGGGTTCTGGTCAGGACTTCATCGGGCCGGCTGACTTTATCAGGTCAGGTCAGGTTGGGGCTTAAAATTATGGCCCAATCTGATCTCTAGCCTCCGGCGCTCCAACTCAAACAGAATGGAAGATTTGTTATCAACCAGTTGGAAAAGGGAAACGCCAAAAGACGAGTGGTGCACATGCATAGAGCAGTCTCATTAGGGACCCAACATTTAAGGCCCGTTTGGCCTCTTCAAAGGCGGCTGTGGGGATGGCCGTTGAGGAACAGTTTTATAGAGGAAGCTTCTCCTTGACAGCCATGGCCATCACCGCAATCCCCGAAGAGGCCGAGCAGGCCTCGAAACGTTGGGTCCCTAATTAGGACTTGGTTGGACGTCCTCAATTATTTTATTTATTTATTTATACATACTACCGGCTGCCATTTGGCAGCCAAGGCAGGAGAGGGCACACAGGGCAACACACAAAAAGAAAACCATATTGCCACTAGTGAAAGAAAAAACATCTAGGATGGCACATCTAAGAAATAACGCTGTAATAATGAAGCAAATTCCTGAACGGATGAGACATTGGTAATGTTGGCAGGGAGACTATTTCATTCAGTAATGGTTCGTACGAAAAAGTAGTTTTTTAAACACTGGGGACTGCTGCAAGGTACCACAATTTTGTTGGAGTGCTTATGTCGTGTGTGACGGAATGTGTTAAATTGCATAAATCTGTCAAATGAAAGGTGAGATGAGTCTTGCACAATGGTATACAAAAGCTTTAGACGATTAAGTTTACGCCGGGTTGAAAGAAGCTCAATTTTCGACCTATTGTACAAGTTAGTGATATAGCTCATTCTTCTGTATTCGTTGTAAATGAAGTGCAGTGCTTTCTGCGCTTCATTTACCCACTAGCGGCGGCAGTGGAGTCAGTAGTATGC
This sequence comes from Ixodes persulcatus, assembly GCA_013358835.2. Taxonomy (NCBI): domain Eukaryota; kingdom Metazoa; phylum Arthropoda; class Arachnida; order Ixodida; family Ixodidae; genus Ixodes; species Ixodes persulcatus. Next base: position 8,361 of record JABSTQ010010393.1, read on the forward strand.
AAAGAACAGGAAAGGGTGCCAAGAGCATATTTTTACGAGCATTAGGGCGGGTCAGCAGGACGGCGGGTTGAGGAAGTGGCAAATGTGCGGTGCAAAGGACAGTACAAACACCCGAACAAAACAAATTGTGGCCTGCCAAGAGGGCGCAGTCCGGCCAAGGCAGGAAAAGCAACACCGTGGCTTCGTGTATTCTTTATTACATTTGTTCAAATAACAAACATATGTACAGAAGAGAAAAAAATAAAATAAAAAGGCTCCACACAACTATTGTCTCGAAAACAGACAACCTGGTTGCACCACTGAAGAGGGAAAACAGGAGAAACACACACATGTATAGTGGGGATGCCTCGTGTAACTCTCGATCCCGTGCGGGTGGCCGGACGGCCCCTGCACCCGCGTGATGTGTGGATACAAAAGGGAAGAGGCAAATCCGGCGAGTTGGCGCACGGGTCGGGAAAGGTAGCGGCATCTTTATACAGTCGTCTCTTCCTCCGACGGACGACGCCGATCCGCCATCAGTTCGGCACGCAACGATCCGGCCAACGTGCTTCTTGTGCGCCCGCCAAAGGGTCGGGGAGTCCTACGGCTAAAACAAGGAGGGTAAAACGTGGCTCCGCTAAAAGCCAGGCACAAAGCAATCCTTTTCGACGCGGGAGAATTGGCACGAAACAGTGTAGTGGGAGAGGCGGTGGTGACGCTTGCCGAAGCACCTTCCACGTAAAACTCGTCGTCGCACGCACTGCGTCCCCCAAACTTTGTGCTCGGTTAAAATTCTGCTTCCAAAGGGGAGATGTCGAAAACGCCAAACGAACTGCGTCGAGCTACATTTCCGGTAGACAAGGTAGTTGGGGTATCTCTGTGAGCGAGTAAAGTTTATAGACTAAGGGCTCTTTTTTTTTTTTTTTTTTTTTCCACTCGGAACAGTATCTGCACGGGGAGACACGGCATGAGACAAGTGTAGTTATGATACATGTGCATGGCAAGTCAGTTGCTAAATGGAACGGTCTGTCACATGCTATCCGAAACAGTCGTTCGTCTGCCAGCTCCGTTGCCAGTGGTACTAGCCATGCGAGAGCGAGGGGCGTTTTTTTCCAATTCAGCCACGTCACCAAAACGGAGGCAATTTTCTGATGGCCCGCTTTCTCACAAACACAATCGACGCCATCGTTCGAGCTCCATTCCAGCCCAGGGCCCACAACCCTCTTTGCAAGCGGGAAAAGTAAGCCTCTCTCGAGATTTTCACTGGACGAACTCGATCGTAGTCGGTGTGCTAATAAAAATATACATCTCAGCTTGGCAACACGAGTGCTTAGAAGCAGCACGGATTTCTAAAAAGCATAGACGACCCCCAGCAATGACTGATCCCGAAACGTCGATGTCGTCGAAGGTGCAACTAAAAGAAAATAGATTCATGCGGTCGCCAGTCAAAAACACAATCGCTACTTCTTTTACCGGCGTCTAAGTCGGCAGTACGATCGGCGCTAAAACAATGCACCTTGCCGCCCCCACGTGCAACAGCGGGCATGGTGGGCGCAGAGCCATTGCGATAAACCCAATCCAAAATTATCCGACGAAAGCAGATCCGGAGGGTTTCGAAACGGGCATGCTGCAGCCGTCGAGCATGCCTCAAACTCATTTTTTGAGCTTCATTGTTTGGTCGACACGTCACACGAATTTCCCTCGTCGCAAGGGGACAGATTTCACGACAAAAGGTCGGCGCCGCCAGTTCACGAGTGGGATCGCCGGCAACTGCGATGACACGATGGCTGCCGTCGAGCGACGTGCACGTCGACAGGGGGCGGCTCCACAGCTCGGAGACGGCGCAAGACGGTCGGACACCACGAGGAAAACATTGAAGCCGATCGGCGCCCCCGCTCCGTGAGGGGGAATCTCGTCCATTGCACTACCAAGTCCTCCCTTTAATTCGCTCTCACTTACAATATTCCACCGATCCCGCAAGTCCCCAGCCCCTCTTCCCACCCCACATCAGATCTAGGCTTCACACGGGCACCGCACAGTCCGCCGCCGCCGCCGCGCACGCTCCGTGGGAGAGTTCGCCTGCCGACGGATGCCGCGCGGCTCCGGAGTCCGAACACACGCCCATCCGGCTGCCAGAGTCCGGTTGGAGGAGGAAGGGCGCACGCCGGAGCGACCGCGCCGTGCACACTGCCACCCTTTATAAGATTGAGCAACTTGCGCTGCAGCACCCGCTGCTCCGCTCTTTGCTCTTCTGGCGTTGGTCTGCAAAGAGAAGAAGACGTGCACGCAGTCAGGATGTGGATCGTGCATGGACACTTCCTGGCAATGGGCACGGGTGTGCAGTAAAAGCCGGCGAAATCATCTTGCTATGGTTTGTTGCGGGTAAAGAATGGTGGTGTAAGCTCCTCCCAGAAAGCTCTCGACTCTTCCCACTTCAGCACAGCGAATGCTGGAGAAGGCAAGTAGAGAGGAGGAAATCCCGTATTCCGGTAAACATAGCTTTGTGAGAGGAGCCTGTCCCACTATTCTAAATGTGCAAAAGACTATAACCAAGTAGGGAGTCTCCAGAACGTAGCAATGAAGTACATATTTTTGGACTACTCTTCATCAGGATATCAAATCAAAGCGAAAACCAGAACGGAAAACGCTATTTTCCGTGAACCAGAACCAAACCTAGCCGTCACGACATTTTTCGTTCCATTCCAAAACTAAAAGATATTGGACATTATGGGAAGCTGGTCAATGCATTTAATTTGATAAATTTTCATCTAGTGTTCCTGAAATTTGGAAAACTCAACTTAGTGAGCAAAAAACTGCGGAGTTTATTTTTTTGAGCGTTCACACATGAGCGCACGAAAACCTCTTCTCTCTTTGTGACAAAACAAAAAGCTTACATACTGACACTTCGGTCAGCTGCTGCTGCGGCGTGTTAAGCAGAGGTGACAACGCATGCAGCTGCCGTGCGGAAGAGCAGGGTTCAAATACCGCCTGACCCGACTCCTTTCATAACTTTGTGCTCGACTGGAAGGTTCCAGATCCTTCTCAGCTGTCATTGTGCATTCTAGTTTGGAACATTACAGAACTTATTGCGTGTATAAAAGCAGCGGCAACGGGCTGCTTAGGGATGGTCACCTTCCGTCGCCGATGTGGTATGCTGGTATCTTTCTCTTTAAGTTTGTAGACACAAGTTCGCCTCATTATACGATTATTTTCCGTTTCACATCCGTCTACCATTTTTCATCCGTAACAGTAATTCCTATGCCCTCAAGTTGGTAACACAAGTAGCTGTTTGCTTGACACCACTTTCCGTGGCTATGAAATCAAAGCACAGTCCTCTATAAAGGAGGTGCGACGTGCGCAAGCCTAGCGTTGTATGGACCGGCTGACAATGGACACACAGCGGTGACTGGTGCTGCTTGTGCTCGCTCGCATGACACGCGGAAGTTGGCATCGCCGAAAAAAGACAAAAGAAGAGGATGCAACGGTGACGACGGTGGCCTGGCTCGGGTTGTTCTTTCTCTTTAAAAAACACCAACCTCTGAAGAAAAGGAAGGTGAAGTGGCGGGTGCATCAGAGTGGTCTCGGCGCATGGAAGCGAACTCGTCGGGCGTCCGGACCAGTGTTCATCTAGGCTTCCCCCGAGTTCCCCGGCGGTACCAAAGCGGCCGTCACCTCTCGAAACAGATGTGTGCGCTTCCAGACACACGTTGGCGTCGACTCGTCCCTAGACCTCGGCGCCACCAGCAGCCTCAGCGCCTCAATCAACTGGTGAACTCTATAGCTAGAACCGATTGTGCTCAGCTCTTTCTTTTTGACTTCAACTAAACGCTACCGTTAGGGTTAACGCAAATATCTTGTCCTCGTCACTATGTCTTCCGTCTTTCTCAACGCACATCTTTGTATTTTGTCTGTATAGTTCTTTCATTTGTTTTCAATATAGTGCATTTTCTCTGTGGTCAAATGCCTTCGTCTTGTTTTCTTTCCACACTAGAATCTGAATATTTTATATATTATTGATAGAGATGGAAGTGCAGATGGAGTTCAGTTGCCGCTAAAAAAAAAAAAGAAACCTAGAACTACCTTTCTTCGCGGTCACACTGTGGCGGTAGCGAGGCCTCTGTGGCCTCGATCATGGAGTGCTATCACGCGCCTTGCTCCGACCAGGGCCGGCCCTACACCGTCAAGTGCCCTGGGAGAACTCCAGTCGTGGTGCCCCCCTCCCCCTTTTTTATACACCTTTATCTGCTAGATACGACATCACATTGTTAGTAAACATTTGAGTTGGCCCAACACGAGCGTTTCGTCAGACGAGAATTGCTTTCCGAAAACGAACGGCGATCGAGCATACAGCCTTGTGTCGGGCGCCTTGTTCAAATAAATCAAATATATAAATAAATACAAAAGGCGGCGCCCCTCTTTCATGGCGTCCTTTGCAACCGCCCAGGTCGCCCACCCCTAGGGCCAGCCCTGGCTCCGACGCTCTTATTGGGTCGCGGGGGCCGCAGCCTCCACAGTTTGTCAAGTTATCGTGAAACGGAGTATAGGGCACGCAGCATTCCAACATAAGAGCAAAGGACGAGATAGCCGAGGGCTCGCCCATCACGGAGGGTCCGGGGGTGGGATCAACAATCTTCTTGCACACCATGTCAACAAAAAGTGTCAATTGGCCCAGAAAGTCCACACCTGGGATAGTGCGACTGACTGATACAACCAGGAACACCCAACAAGACGTATGCCGGACACCCAGCTCGACAGTGAGGGACCTTTGACTGGACCAAGGATGCCGCTGAAGTTCACTGCACGTAAGTAGCAGATGGGAGTGGAGCGTTTGTCAACAGAACGTGCGGGAAGAATGTATGACTTTGCCTCTCGCGTCGACGAGGGACTGAGAGCCCGAGAGTCTCGTTTTTGGGAAAGAACAGGCGACTGTCGATGGGTTTCAAAGGAGCACTCGTCGCCGCTAGTGTTCCTTGCTCTCGCTTCCTGACCAACCACAACAATGTGTGTGGCGCTCTGCTCTGGAACTAGATTTGTGACGGTACCTGCGAGGTTCGGCACCAAATGAAAAGCTCCTCAAGAAGAATGTCGTCACAAAAGTGGTGCACAACTCGAGAATCGAGCAGGGTGGGAGGAGTGGCCCCGAAGAGAATGCTGCATCAATCGGCCAGGGAGTTGGCAAACAAAAAAGTCAAATTTGGGGGTTTTACGTGCCAAACCAACGACGGGCATCTGGCACGCCCCAGCGGAGGCCTGAGGATTCATTTGGACCACCTGGGGATCTTTTGACGTGCAACCAAAAGCTCGGTTACACGGCGCCTCCTCCGCAATAAGCCTCCGTCAAAATGCGGGCACCTCGACCGGGATTCGAACCAGCCACATGGGGATCCGTAGGCCAGCGCTCTCACCTCTGAGCCACCGAGGCGGCTTAGGGAGTTGGCAAAGAGGATGAATAGGTTCTTGAATTCATCACACAGGGACATCACTTCCTCAGATGAGACAAATCTTCTTTGTTGCTAAATTCCAGGGGGATGATGCAGCTCTACACTGGAGCTATGTAATGTGGCTGGAGCTCGCTCAGTCGCCAGTGCTTGCCGGTCAGAGTTGCACAGAAAAGCCCACGACGGTACCATTTCCACAGTCTTGTCGGCATGAACAGCGGGATCAGATCTTTTGAGGTGGAGAGCAGTGTCTGAACCGTCCAAGACAGGCGTCGCGGAGAGAGCTCCTTCAATAGTGCGGCGTCCAATGTCACTGCACGCTCGCTGAGCAAGGTCTGCCCTTGATGCAGCAGCTGCGAAGGACGTCCATCTCCAAGTTCTTCTGCTGAGAATGGTCGTCGCTTGTTCTACGATAGCAGCTTTCAGAGGATCGTATGGTGCCGCAGCAGGTAGATTCGAGAGAATATCGTAAACTTCCAACGCTACTTCACTGGGAACGGCAACTACCAGATGACCAGGACATCTAGCACGCGGTGCAACGTTTGAGACGCTGGACCGAGCTTCTACTTGTGAAAACCACACTTCTTGGTACTATGCCTAGGAGTAGGGGAAGCGCCTGGCATATTAGCCGATAGTCTCGAGAGGCTCACTGTTACGATGCGTTTCTTGTGCCACACTGCCCACAGTCCAGGACACCAATGTAGCGGACGATGGAGAAACTGCAGCCATACAACGTAAAAATTGGGTTAAGATAGTATTCTATTTTGCGCTTGCTGGCTGGCATTCGGCATGAGTTCTCTGCTTGTGATGATCGGCGCCGCCACATTTGTATTCAGTAGTCCCTTGTTATAACAAATGAAGTGAACAGGATGAGAAAATTGACCGCATCTCCACGTGGTGAATGATGTTGATTGGGGCAAAGCTCTGGTGGTGCTTGTCTGCGTAGACGCTGAGCCGCAGCATGCCGAGCCTTTCGCTCGGTTTCATCCATGTCAGAAAGAGAATGTGTGGTATGGAACGTGGTTACATACGCATTTGAGCATTTGACCGCAGCGCCCTCCTGTCTATAAACGCTTAGCCAATGCATGCAAAGTTTAACGCGATTATATACGCATTTGACCGCAGCGCCCTCTCCTGTGTAGACGTTGGGCGGCTACATGCAACGTTTCATCCATGACATCCCCAGCTCTTGAGTTACTACCACATCTCAGAGTTCCCTACTCGTCCCGCAGTCGTGGCCGAGTGGTTAAGGCGATGGACTAGAAATCCATTAGGTTCGAAACCTGTCGACTGCGCAAACATTTTTTTTTTTTCATCTTTTTTTTTTCCCCTACACGAGCATGTGAGCTCACGCCGAACTCTGATTGGCTCAATCAGAGCCAATCAGAGTTCAAAGCACCGGACGCCGGACGGACAGACGGACAGACATGGCTAGCCCCTAAGGAGCTTCGCCCCTAAAAAAAAATTTATGAAATGGTAATTTCTATAAGCGAGCCAGAAAAGCAGCGACAGCAGCATTGCAGGGGGACGGGAACACTGTGGAAGACTCAAAACATATTGTGGAGGTGTTTTTTAATTAAAAAAAGGACAAGGCAGAGACGTGAATCCGGCCAGTCAGGATTCAATCTATTCATAAGCTCAAGCTCTCGATCGACCAGCGCACGCCAGTCACACGCGGGCTGGCATTGCCGCTGGCTGCGCTAGCCGAGCAGCGGTGTTCGCCACAGATGCTTCTTTCCCCCCGCCCCTCCCCCAAGAGAAGGCCATCTTGGCCGAGTAGGGACGGAAATTGTGAAAATCAATGGGGTTGCGGTTGTAGAATGGCTTCATGTGATTCACATGAACGATGTGTCCGCCATGGGTCCGGCGGTCGTCTATTAGCGTTTCTGGTTACACGAGGTAGTTAACGGGTGATGTTTCGTGGATGACCCGAAAGGATCCTTGATATTTTGGCAGTAATTTTTCATACCGTCAGATTTGGCGAGTTGGGGAACAAAATTAGGACGAGGTCATTGGGATTTTAGCAGCGATCTTTGTGCCGATCATCGTAGTCGTGTTTAGATTGTTGTAGGTGCTGGACTGTACGTGAGCTGGCGAGTTGACGGCACGCTTGCGCACGATAGGCGATATGGGAGGAAGAAGAGTCGTGGGTGATTCGCTTGGGCAAGGCAAAACGGAGTCGAGTGTGGTAGATTGTTCACGCCCATAAACCAAATAGAAATGGGAGACCCGAGTGGTAGATTGCACAGACGTATTATGGGTGGATGTAACAAATGGGAGGATGGTGTCCCAGTTGGAGCAATTGGTAGAAATATACATCGAGAGCATACCTACAGATGTATGTTTAAAGGCCTGCCCTATGTAAGCAAGAAAAAACTTGGTATAGTCGGGTTAAGTGCTGTTCAAGCGTGGTCGAAAACACAATGTCGTCTAGGTAACACAGGCAAGTGATCCACTTCATCCGTCGAAAAACCATGTCGATCATCCTTTCAAAACTAGCTGGTGCATTCAAAAGGCCAAATGGCGTGATGTTTAATTCGAAAAGTCAGTCAAGAGATGCAAACACAGTTTCTTTTTTTTTTTGTGCTCTTCAGCTATTGGTATTTGCCAGTATCTGGTGCACAAGTCGAGAGATGAAACGAAGGGGGATCCTTGGAGCGACACCAGAGCGTCATCAATTCTTGGTAGTGGCTAGACGTCCTTACGCATGATTTGATTTAGTCGGCGGTAATCTACACAAAATCTAATGAACCCTTCTTTTTTGCGGGCGAGCACTACTGGAGATGACCATGGACTGGAAGAATGCTGGAAGACTCCTCTTGCCAACATGTCATTTACATGTTGTTGGATTATTTTTGCTCCGTAAGTGATATGCAACATGGTCACTGATGAATTGGGGAGGCTTCTCCAGTTTCAATGCAATGTTAAACTGTGGCTTGTCCAAGGTTGGTTGAAGAGCGATCAAACGCTGTGTGGTATTTATGAAGGAGTTCAGTGAGATGACATTTTTGTACGTGAGACAAAGAATCATCAATGGTATTCCCAAGTTGGTTTGAAAACGATGGCGAGGTCAACGTTTTCAGATACGTGATAGTGGAATTCTTTTTAAAAAGAGATGCAATGCTAGTGTTGTTTAATGGCTGAACATGGGCCAATGCCAGTCCTTTGGGAAGGAGAACGGTACTACTGGTGATATTTGTGAGTGGAATCAATGTATACCCAGCCCGGATGGAAGCAAGACTGTAGGTTAACAGAACCTCTTTCCTCACTAGGGAATCATGTACTGGGTGTAGAAGGATATCAATAGATACTGTAGAACCCTTTATTTTCGCGGCCCCTATTTTTCGCGAATCTGTCACAGAGGACATAATCGCGGCCACTAAATTTCGCGAAATCCAGGCGCCTGCATTGAAACTCTTAAGGTTCGAATTTTTCGCGTGCCCTTAAATTTCGCGAATTCTTCAATTCGCGAAGTTTGCGAAAATTAAGGGCTCGCGAACATTAAGGGTTTTACAGTATCTTGGAGGATGTAGAGGCCATTTAAATAGTGATAGAGTACGGTTGGAGGACAATATCATCAATTACGCACAGTCTGATGTCGTCGTCTTTCGTAGTTTCTGAAAGGCATGGTTGCCTAGTCCACAATTCAAAGTTAGGGCAGTCGATTATGGCATCGCATGTTCGTAGGAAGTTTCATCTGAGTATAATACTGTGCGTGCACCGAGGCAAAACAAGGAATGCAACAATGTGGTGGCGGCCTTGTAGGATGGCACGAGCAGTGCAACATGCCGTGGCGGGCATTGGGTTGTTTCTGGCTCCTCGGAGAGTAAGAAATTTCAGGGGATCTTGGCTTTGCCAAGTTTATCACATACATTTCGGTGCATTACGGATACAGCGGCTCCCACGTCCACAAGGGCAGAGAAACGAGCGTGGTTGATTGTAACGTTTATGAGGTTTCTTGGTGAAGATAGAGGATTCAGTCGTGATGGATATCTAGCAGTTTCACGCCCGGAAACTGCTGTACTTAGTTTTCCGATGGGAACAATGTTTGGTGAAGTCCGGCAATCATTTGGGAAAGTGAATGGCAACGTCTGTAAGACGAGGGTGACCGAAGCCAGGAAGAGCATCATAGAGGGTCAGGTGAAGGGGATGCAGTGGGGTAGTCTCGACTGGAGTAAAACTCGTGTCGGTAAAGTGGCGAGTTTGAAAATGCGTCGTCACGGGTTTGTGGCTGCCAATGCTCATCGGCCCGAAAACATCGGCAGGGGCAGGAGACGTGGCCAGCAATGCCGCAGTAATAACATACTGGACGATTATTTTGTGTTCTCCACGGTGGTAAGTGTGCTGCCATGAAAGTCTTTCAGTGGTCAATGCAGCGAGTTGGGGAGGTGGAATTGGTAGGGAAGACGCCATCGTTGGAGCTTGACGAAGAATCTCAGCATACACTGCTTCTGGCGGTGATTGCAACAGCGCTGGTGGGCTTGGGGGGTAGGCAGTTCCGATCTCGTCTCGGATAAAACTATGGATCTGTTCAAAGCGTGGCGCCACGTCTGCCGTCGTCGTTTCCTGCAAGAAGACGGGCAAGTTGAATTATTTCCCGCCAAGATTGTCCAGACGGCACCGGCAGTATGTCGTTGGCACTGATGAAGGAGGAGGGGACAGGAACTCGCTGTTGTTGTGCAGCCTCGAGATTGACAAATCGTTACTATCACTGTAACATCAAAAGGGGATGCAGGACAAAAAGGTTTGTTGCTTCTTCGACGATGCCTTTTAGCACGTGGTGCACTCGCTCGGCTTCTGGCACATTTGCGTCTGTTTTCTTGCAGATAGTTAGGACGTCCTCTACGTATGATGTGTAGCCCTCTGAGGAAAGCAGACATTGTGTGGCAAGTTCCTCGCGTGCAACGGCCTTGCGGTCTTCCGGTCTGCCACAAATATTTCTTGAATACACGAAAGAAATGCCTGCCACAATGCCACTTCTGCTTCCGTGGTTTAAGAATCGAGTCTTTGCGACATCATCCAAAATAAAAAAATTATGTTCGCTAACTTGGTCGGATCATCCCACCGATTAAGGAGGCTCACCCGGGTGTAGAAGTTGGCCCACTATAAAATATCCTCATCGCCGAGGGTCGCGGAATCAAGATGGCAAGCATACGAGGGTCAACGGAGGGTGGGCCGCGGCGAGCGAAGCCGTGGTGGTCGGCAGTGCGACTCCTGGAGGGATGACAGGAAGAAGCGAGGTCGCAAGGGTGGGAGTGGTGATGGGGGCTCCAGTTTGTAGTGAAAAGCGTGGTAGGGTGGATGCTGTGGTAGTTGCCATGCCAGATCGCTCTTGCAGGTAGGCTCGAACAATTCAAAGGGGGCAGGAGTATCGACTCCGCATCTCCACCAGACTGTAGGGGTGTTTTCTAATTAAAGAAAGAACCAAAGAGAGACATGAATGCGGCAAGTCGGAATTCAATCTATTCATAAGCGCAAGCTCTCGATCGACCAGCGCGTGCGAGCAGCGGTGCTCGCCACAATTAAGCAAACAAACCTTGGTGTGACAATCATGTGGCGTCCCCCCAGCCCCACCTTCGTAGGCTTGGCGGGCAACATTGATCATCGGCACCATCAATAAACGCCGACGAGCACAGCCGCTCGCGTTTAGTCATCGTCTCCCGTCACCAGGCTGCGGTCGTCTATTCTCTCGGCGGGTGTCTCGACCCCCTTGTCTGTAATACCGGGGAATATCGACAGCTGGCGACGAGTATCGCCCATGCGTCGGCCCACGTCGCTGAGAGAGGCGGCACACCACTCCCCGTCCCTGCCACCATGTCGCTGTAGGGGAATCTCGAGCCGGTATAGCCCAGGTAGGACTAGGCACTTCGTTTGAAGTGAATAGTGCTGCATCATTCATGTCACGTGCCTCACCTCCCGCTGCATTTGCACAGAGCCCGATGACCACTGCTTTCGAAGAAAATAGGCTGAAGGTGATTATGGGCGTTTTCGGCTAATAAAAGGTGGCAGTTCTGACCATTCCAAGGTCTACCTTAAAATCAATGTGGCCCCTTTTATTTTGACTTTCACTAGTTCAAACTTCGTTTAATTTGTGTTTTTATTAGCATCCCCATGAAGTTCAGATTAACGAGATTTTACTGTATTTTCATTCGAACAGCACAGCGTTTCATTTTGCTGGCAAGCGCCACACTTCCTTCTCTCCTATGAGGGAGGCAAGGAGAAAAAGAGCTTGTGAGAGAGGGAGAAAAGGCAAACGAAAACCGGTGGCACCCTCGCTGAAGAGCGCATGGGAAGTGTCTTCACCTAACCCCCTTTCTTACATCGTGGGTAAGACTTAAAAGATAAGACAAGACGTAGGACAAAGGAGACAATCGAAAAAATAAGACAAAAAGGTTCAGACAAAAGACAAGAGAAAAGGTTCAAAGAGAAGCCAACGACATAAGACAAATGGGAAAGGACAAAAAAAGAAAGACAAAAACAAGAGAACAGAGATAAGACAACAAAGGTAAGACAACAGAGATATAAGACAACAGAGATATAAAACAACAGAGACAAGACAAAAGAGATAAGACAAAAGAGACAAGACAAAAGAGACAAGACAAAAGAGACAAGACAAAAGAGACAAGACAAAAGAGACAAGACAAAAGAGACAAGACAAAAGAGACAAGACAAAAGAGACAAGACAAAAGAGACAAGACAAAAGAGACAAGACAAAAGAGACAAGACAAAAGAGAGAAGACAAAAGAGAGAAGACAAAAGAGAGAAGACAAAAGAGAGAAGACAAAAGAGAGAAGACAAAAGAGACAAGACAAAAGAGATAAGACAAGACAAAAGAGACAAGACAAAAAGTGAAGTGATCTTGACCCACCTTGAGAATTGGGTTCAGGGAGGTTCTCCCTGGGAACTAGGTGCATCACCGTCGTCTTGCCGAGGGGCAACTGGAGAGCTGCACAGGAGCAAAGGAAAGCCACAATGACAAAGGGCACATACCCTGCAGGAGTTCCTCTACGCTGCTATTAAATGAAACCTTTCTGTTCAGGTCACAGCAGACAGGGAAAGTCCACTCTCAAATTGGAGTTCCTCCCCTCGTTTTCCCGAGCCAGCTCGCATTCCGGCTAGCATCGAATCACAAAGAAACTTAGCTTGCCAACTTCTACACTCGTGAAAAAAACAAACCATTCCTTGCTCATCAACCCACAGGTCGGTTGTCTCTTATTATTCCGTGCCCTCGCAGGACACCACATAATGGCAACAAGAATTAAGTGTGCATGCCATTTGCTCCTTTCATGACCGTTGGACACCATTGTTAAACTACAGTCACCACCGTTCTTGGCTACACCAGCACCGGCCTGCGTACAGTTGCAGTTGTAACACCAGGTGTTGAAACTGCAACAAACTGGGACCAGGGCCAGCTCTAGGGGAGTTGTGACCTGTGCGGTCGCACAAAGCGCCATCGAAAGGGGGGCACCAAGGGGTATAAAAAGAAAGGCGGGGGCGCGGGGGGGGGAAGAGGTGCCACAGAGTTCGCCCAGGGCGTTCGATGGTGTAGAGCCGGCCATGGCTGGGACACTTTGCTTCGGTGTGCAGGTTAAAACGCATGCACGACAATCGTCAAAACGGCAGCAAAGCAAGAGAATCGTCGGAAGCCAACTCTGTCACCGCTCTCAACCTTCGCCCAGACTGTGTGCGAAATAAAAGTATTTACGTCGGTGTTGGCAATGTGACATTACGGTTTTTGGTTGACACCTGCTCATCCGTCTCGCTTCTTAGCAAAGAAAGTTTTTGGAAGCATTTTGACAGCCGCCTGCTTACTGACACAACAGTGACACTGTTGGATTACTCCAAGAAGCAGGACCTCAGTTCAAGCTTGTTTTCTTGCCGACATTGCGTAGGAGCACACCCGCACTTGCATTTTGTTTCACGTTATAAGACGCAGTGCATCTTTTCTCGGGTTAGGTTCGATTCTGAACGTACAGCTCAGCCTGCACGATGACACACTCGGCTGCCTACGGAGAGCTGCGCACTCGTCCGAAGTTCTGCCAGCTAATCGGCAAAGTGAAATGGCGCACCTCTTCCAGAGTAAACTAGGACTGGTCGGGGTTTTGTCCATGAAGTCAAGGTTTGTGTGTCGGTGAAGCCAGTTTTCGTGAGAAAGTGTCGGCCAAGCCGCACCGACTCGAACGCCTGGAAGTCGTAGACTGCGTGAGCACAGGCAGAGTGGAGGTCACCCACTGCCGTCGTCCGCTATAAGAACAGCACGATACGGCTGTGTGTCGACCCGAAAGACCAACAAAGTCATCATCGTGGATGGGTTGCGCCCGACAACCATGAGTTGACGTTTGTCACACACGGTGGTCTGTTTAGATTCGGGCGTGTCTGTTTTGGGCATGCATTGGCACCGGCTGTTTTATAGAAAATGATGCTGACACGACCCACAAAAGTGTGGGTCTAGCGGAGCACATGTTCCCTAGGTACCGACTGGGCACGGGCCCTTAAATATACTTTGGCCTCAAAATGGGCTCGGACAAGAGGATCTACACCTTGCGAGACACTGAGAACAAAATGTGAGCACACTGGCGTTTTTCATTTCAAGAAGGAGCGAGAAGAAAAATTCCGTCGGCAAAAAGGCTATCACGAAATCCGTACTTGAACCAGAGACGTTGCAAAACATAAAAAAAAACACACATACATGCTGTCTCAAATTTAGACTGTGTGTGTGTGTGTGTGTGCCTGTTTATTATTTTTGCCCTGTCTCAGGTTCAAGACTAAATGATTTGCAACTTACCATAGTTCTTTGTGTAAATTCATAGATGCAAAATGCATTGTGTCAGTTTTAGTCCGGTTATTTTGGTACTTTTGACTTTTACATGTATTTTGTCCTCTGTTTAGTAGCAATTTCAAACCTCTTTCGTATGAATTGCTCCCTTCAGGTTTTTGGGCCTTTTAGACTTGTCTGAGAGGCTAAGACACACACAACATAATCTTTTGATATAAAGATAATTTTGACAATTACAGATTCCATGCAAACAAGTGGACAGTGTAACAGAAGTGATAATAAAAAGCAATCGTGCCAGGCCCAGGTTCGTGCAAGTCTAAAACCATTACATTTATGCATCTTCCTCGCAGTTAAGACATTCTCCTTTGTCTACAGAGGCTGTTTCTCACAATGTGGCTAATTTTCTATGGTTGAGCAAAGGAGCGGGCTTCGGCCGATTTTATCTATTTAACTGTGCGGCAGGCTGTAGCCTTCCATTGCTGGAGGATGCTAAAACATGCCGTGAACAGGTCATTTCGAAAGGAAGTTTTTTTATGTGTTTATTTATTATTTATTTATTCATACATACTGCTAGCTACCATTTGGCAGCCTAGGCAGGGCATATGCAACAGGAAATTCAACTGCACAGGAATGAACAATAATAACTAGGAATCTGAACTTGAAAGCTGACTATGAAGCGCAGACAAAGATTTATTGGTGGACGGTGCTTTTATATCGTAGGAAGGAAGACCGTTCGATCCGTTGATGGAACGAGTGAAAAATTTATTCTTCAAACAGTTTGTTTGCAATGAGGTAGCACAATTATGTTAGGACGTTTATGACGTGTTTGTAGAGGCGAGATATGTACAAGGGCACACCAAAGCTGAAGACAGGTAGTTCTGCAATGCATCAAGAGGATGCTCAAGACAGGTAGTTCTGCAATGCATCAAGAGGATGTTGACTGCAGATTGATTATACATCAAATTCTAAACCCGAGACATGAATAAATAAATAACGGATGACACAAAATCGTCTGGTCCATTTTTTTATTACTTCATGTCTCAAGGTTTAGATTATGATGTTCCCTAACCATTTGCCTGCAAACTTTCACTTCATGTGATTATAAGCATTGGCAATAGAGCTCATCCTTTTATATTTGTTATAAACGAAGCGCAAGGTTTTTTTTTTCTGTACCCCCTCGAGTTGTGCTATGTTCATCTTTATTACGGGATCTCAAACTATGTCTGCATATTTTATATGCTTTACAGGCAAGGTGCAGTAAACTTGACACAGTCTACAGTGGCTGAAATATTAGTCCAACCTTTGTTCCACTAATGGCAGTAAAACCGTGGTATCTCAATGGGCATCGTCACTTTTGTACTTCAAGGGCAGACAACAGTGCATTTTTCGCTGTACAGTTCTTTTTAGGGGCGAAGCTCCTTAGGGGCTAGCCATGTCCCTATGTCCGTCCGCCGTAGGCCGGCGTCGGGTGCTCATGCTTCTGCTCGTGAGATCACGTGCTCGTGTAGGGCAAAAAAAAAATTGGAAAAAGAAAGAAATTATGAAAAAAGAAAAAGAAGAAAAAAAAGAGTAGGGGGTTCTGAGATGCCATCCCATCTGTCTGCTTAAAAAAAGAAAAAGAAGAAAACCACACATTCTCCTACTGACATAAATGAAAAGGCTCAAAGAAAAAGAAAAAAAAGAGTAGGGGGTTCTGAGATGCCATCCCATCTGTCTGCTTAAAAAAAGAAAAAGAAGAAAACCACACATTCTCCTACTGACATGAATGAAAAGGCTCGGCATGCTGCGGCTCGGCGTCTACGCAGACAAGCACCACCAGAGCTTCGCCCCAAGCAACATCATTCACCACGTGGAGATGCGGTCAATTTTTAATTCGTTCTAGTCTCGATTGTGACAGCAAAGCTACCAGTCTGCTTGCCTTATTGAGTCTTTCTGACAAACTAACAGCCTGCACAAAGTGTCGATTCAAGCAAAGCCCTCGACAAAACTGATAAAATCAATAAACATGCAGGCCGAGCATGAAACAAACAGCGACTCGGTGCTTTTATTCAATTTCACACGTTGCACTGCGCTAATGCCTAGGATGCGCGGGTTTTGTCTAATCCACTTTGGTGCACGTCTTCAACTCTTTCCCTCATCAGCCACCGAAAAGGTCTATAATGATTGAAATGGACACACAAAATTTTAGAAAGGGCCTATGCGGAGAGCAATTAAGTCGTCTGCTTCTTGCGCAGGAGTTGCGGTGACGTCAGAACAATGTTGAGCTCTGATTGGCTTTGATTGAAAGGGTAGTCGGTAGACCTCAATGCTAGATGCCTTGAGGTCTACCTACTATTTTTTTCAATCAGCCAATAAGAGCTTGGCATTATGACATCATCGCAACCTCTGTGCAAGAAGCAGATGAACTTATGCTCCATATTGTGTCGACGGCCCCACCACATAGTTCAGGTCTGGCCAAACTGTGAATCACATGTCGCACGCAGCTCTTTGTGGGTCTAAGTGCATGTTGCAGCTCCCTGGTAGGCTTACCTTTCCGCACTCTGCTTTCCTGGTTATATCAGACAGAAAGAGATATAGGATAAAAGCCAGCTTGCAGTTTGACAATGTTTTCCATGGTTGTCCAACCGTGGAAAACATTGCACTAGATTTAGGAGCACTCCCAGTGGAACTCTTTATCTCCAAGATGACCGACCGATACTGCAGTACAGTGAAACTGCGGGAGCCCGGCAGCAGATGCCAGAAGCGAAGCACCCCCACGTCAGGCTTACGATCCAGAAATCCATTGACGTTCTAATCTACGTACTGCTGCGAGGCACTCTTTCCCCACAATCGAGGCAGCAAAATGACAATGTGCGACTCTGATGGATGAACGTTCAACCGAGCTACTAAAGACTGCAACAAATTCGTTTGAGGCCATCCGCAGCGTTCCAATTTCACAGACAGGGAAGCGGAATAAAGAAACATAATGAGCAATAGCTTAATAAGTGGAGTTTTCTCTTTGCACATGTCTGTCTGGCCACCCCTGGTACAGTTTGAGGCAAAGTATACAACACACGATACTGCTAATCTCTCGAGCACGCGAGTGACCTCAAACTCAAGGCTCAGAAGAAAAAAAGGAAAACGAAGCGAAAGCAGGAACACTTGGCGGCTGCTTACCCCCGAGCGTGACGTTCCCGTGGAGGAAGCGCCCCTGGTAGATGAGGCGCAGGATCTCTGCCTTGGAGACCACCTCCTCAGACCACTCTGCACCAGACAAGCACGCTGTAGGCCACACAGACAGGCACGTCAACACAGCCCCGCCCTCCCACAGGCAGCACATGGCAGCACGAATGAACACGCAAAAACATAAAGGCACTGCAACACAAACGGCCCCAAGCAGACAAACACCACCACAAGTTAACCTACCAAACCTATTCGATGGTCAAAGAAACAGCCCAATCGATGCGTTTCAAAAACAAGATGCGTCAAAGATGACCAGGTGTTGGAGGGCTTCCGGATTTTGGTTATAATTTTTTACACAATTCTACATATTAGGCAGGTGGGTGTTTACTACACCGCAATAAAATCTATTCTTTGTTGACACTTTGGTGCTTGAGCTTGGTGAAACAAAGGAACAAACCCGAGTGTACAAGGCGAGTGCAGCGGAGGAAAGGACCTCTTTCTGGTGCACCCCTCACATAAGTCTGTAAAGGCAGCATTACAACGATGGGCATCAACATTCGTGTCAACTCCGCAGTACATGAGTATTTGGTTTGGTTTGTCAGAGAGAGAAAAACAATGGCGAAGGAATGGGAGACGTGAGCTGCAATCAAATAAATGGTGTGTCCTCCAAGAATAACACAAATAAAACGTGACGATTCTTATTGGATTATAAGCAAAACATTCTCAATCACACATGGTAGAGACGAAATGCGTCGATTTGTGCTAGGAAGCGAGCAAGAACGCCCCAAACTCAACTAACTTTGTGAAGAGGCTTAAAAAAGCGAGTACCTTCTTCCGATTACACATTAACAGGAGACGCACATACGCATCAAATTCAGTCGTCTGCACTTGTCCTTTGTGCAGTCGTGTCTCATCATTATCTAGACTTATGGCCAAAAAGTTTAGGGAGCAATCTGTGCCTGTACGACTTTACCCCTTCAATATAGAAACCTCCAGCCCGAGCGATGGCCTTCTAGTTTGGGAACAAACTGGGCAAATATGTTTGTTTTTTTTCTCGTTAAACACATGCTTTTTAAAAAAAAGAACCATCTACGCAAAAAAAGAAACCCCAAGGAAAGAAATTACGCATTCATAATTGACCCCATACGGTCGTATCTCAATACACTCTTTTTGTTCACATTCCTTCTAAGGTAAAACGACGGATTCAGTGGCTGCCTCAATTTCTTTCCGAGTGGACTCAGTGAACAAAGTATTATCTTCAGATCGCCTCCCGTCATGCTCCTTGTGACCAGATGGATAGGTGGATGTTAACGGCTGTACCCTTTATAATGAGTTGTAGCTTGCGCCACCTAGCCCGAAAACCCTCGTTTAACAGTTCGAGGCTGCCAACAGGATAAATGGGTTGAAGACGTCCAGGTCAACTTCCTTAGCCATTTTATGAGAAGCAGTGCCATGATCCTAAACATCACTGATGAAATCTACGCGTGTCACATTGACCCTCTCGCCAAATAGTCCTTCTCTGATGAAGGCGAGGCACCTTCTAGGCTCGCTATCTCCTCTGCCTCTCGTTAGCTGGTCGCCCATTCTAGCTCACACAATGCACTTTGTAAAGTCGACCTCGCAACTGCAATCTCAGCAGTGAATGTCTAGCTGACCGGAGACAGCCTTGCGCATAGTAGAGCGATGGTCTCATAGTCTATCATTGAGGCATCTACCCATCCAAGCTATACTGCTTACCACGCGGGAGGAAAATGTAAGCTCGGGCTCGACCGAGTGCTTCAACGACAAAAGCGTAACCAAGGATGACAGTTCCTCCACCTCGCGAGACTGGATTTCTGTTTGTCGACGCCGACAACCAGTTCTTCACTCTGTTACACTTTGCCGCAGACCCCAGAGTGTCTGAAGCTTCGACCGCCTTGGAAGATGATGACAGTCCACGAGAACACTTTGCGAGATGTTCTAACGACGATCCCCTTGGCCTCGTCACTGTGATCTCAAACCATCTCGGACAAACGACTGCCAGGACGTCACTCCCGACGAATCGCGAGTATTTCAGAGGCTGGTGCGTAAAATTTATGTCTTGTTTTTATTTACCCTCAGGGCATAAGCATTCCAGAGGGGTACTAGTTACACAGAAACTGAAACAATATAGTGCACGAAAAAATACCATAAGCATGGGTCAGATGATTATGCGATCTAAGGAGAACATGATCCGGGATTGAGACTATCGGAGCAGAAAGATAAAGATGGTTCCATTCACGGGCTGTAGATGATACGAAGGAGGGACAAAATACATTGGTGCGAGCATATAAGTTGCTGACTTTGTGTCAATGGTCGAGTCTAGGCGAAACAAAAAGAGGTGGGATAAGCCTACTGCAAAGCGTGATCTTTGCACAATAACTTTTTTAAAAAAAGCTTAGTCTGGCTATTTTTCTATGGATTGATAGTTCAGGGAGAGAGATTGGGTTTCACTAGTAGTAACGATGGTAATTAGAAAATATAAATCCAGTGGATCGGTTTTGTACGGCTTCAATTGAATCAATTAGTAACTGCTCACCAGACTACCAAACACACAAAGTGTATCAAAGCTTGGGTCATACGAGGGTTTTATGTAGAATTGATTCCAAATACCGAGGAGCCAAATAAAAGTTTCTCTTGAGAAAGTCCAGCATGCGATTAGCAATGTTAGTAATCTAGTTGCAACCGGACAGTGGCACCGTCCGATTGTGTATGTAGTTACAGTCACTGATAAGGGAAGGACGGCAGGGAGGGACTTCAGTTGTCCGCCCCCAGCACGAGCTTCCCACTTTCGACGAGCACAACGAAAGGCATGGAGCGTGTGCTGAAGACCAAGCGTCCGAAAGACACGGACTGCCGTTCTCGCTCCGTCGGCGACCGCAGGACACGTCTGCTTACAACAAAACGCGCTTCTGTTCCGGCTCCTGCCACGTCGGCTTGTTTCTGGGTCCCGCCCGTGTCCTAGAGGCACGTCCCCCATAACCCCTTGACCGAATACGACCCGCCGAAACTCCGACAACTGCTGCAATAGCAGCCGCTTCCGGATCGCGTGCACACGGTCGTCAAACACGCGGGAGACCCCTGCTGTACTTTGTTTGCCCTCGAGCCAACGGCACAGTGGAAGCCATATGTGCCCGTCGGACCAGACGTCCGTCTACCTTCTGCCACGCGATCGCGTTCCCACCCCTACCACGGTGCCCATAGCGCTTCTCCGACGGATGTGTTTGGTGTCCCGTGCCGCCCGTGCGTCCAAAGCAGTCCCGAACTGGCAACAAAGGACGTCGCAAAAACCAGGGTGTTCTGCTGTGGAACGTCGCGGTCCCGGCAGTTTGGCCGTAGAAGTCCCAGGAAAAGCCACGAGAGAATGTGAGGGTCGCCATCGCAGCGGCGTCTCACCTCCCGGCTGCCCAAGCGTCCGTGGACCGCCTAAGATAGACAGTGACCTGCAGCAGAACGGGCGTCTGCCATATCCGCCACCGCTGCTGCGACACCTCCACAATAGCAGACGGCAACAGTGTGACACTCCTACGACGTCCTCCGGTGGAAATCGCAGGACCGCTTTTTAGGACGCACTAAACACACCGGTAGGAGATGCGCTTCAGGCACCGTACCCACAGCCAGCGGCCGAGAGAGGGGTCGGGCGACGAAAGGCAGACGGCGATTGTTCTGGCAAGCGCACGGCTCCCACCGCCCCGTCCGCTTATGAGGCGAGAGTTCCTTCTTTGCAAACGAGACGAGCTCACCGTCGGGCCAGTTGTCGAAGACGTGCTGGGCAATCTCGGCCGCCGAGTCATTCGGGCTGAACAGGAACTCTTTGGTCTTCCCGCTCACCAGGATCAGGCGGAGGTTGATCTGGACACGAGGGGAGAGGTGGACGGCAGGGTCAAGAACGGCCCACGAAAGGACCCCGCTCCCTGCGGGAGCACAGCATTCAACCGAAATCGCCGTTTTTCGGAGTAAAAAGAAATTCCGTACGGCTTCACCTGTACCCTTTGCTCGAGAAAAGTATACATTACGATCACGGTGAAATCTGGTTATGGCTGCTACGCTTGATTGAGACAAATGTTTGTTGGCCTCGAAAATGTCGTGAAACTAATTCCAAAATGCTTGTTCTGGAACTAATAAACAAATAAGAAAAGGAGACACATAGGGGACGACACAGACGGGACAATCTTTCAACTTCCAACTACATTTAACTACACGTTTCCCGTAATTCCCATCTAACCCCCCCCCCCCTCCTTTCCTCTTAAAAGCTTCCTTGCAATCTAACTTGCTATCCTCTCACCCCCCCCCCCCTCCTTCCCCCAAGCGTTTCCCTTTCCCTTGTTCCCACAGAGCGGTCAGGGAGCACTGCGCTTGAAGTCGAAAATAAATGTAGCTGAATTTGAAAGATTGTCCCATCTGTATCGCCCGTTATGCGTCTCCTCTTTCTACTTGTTTAAAAGTCAACCACACGCTCAAACAGTCCAAGTGGAACTAATATTCTACAACATTGAGTTGATGCCATAACTCAATGTTTTGGGTTCCGTCTTGAAACATTGGACATGCAATATATTTTTACGTCCGATACATTTTGTTCCTGATATGTTTTGTTTAAAAAGTTTGAAATCCAACAATACTAATCATTTTTAACACTCAATATTTTTTGCTCTTACATTTTTTTTACATGTTTATTGCTTCCATTTTTGTTCATGCTCGAGTGTCTTATCAAACTGTACAGGTCCACCTTTTCTAATGCAAGCATTTTTTAGACATTTTAAACAAAAAACATAAATGAGCTACCATTGAGGTGTCATTAAATTAAACACATATTTGCAACACAAACTGGAAGATCGGTTTGAAGCCAATTTTTTTAGCCACTCAGCAACTGCACGTAATAGTTGCCAGATTGGCCGGCCAGTCTGACAACAATCAGCGGTTGGCCAAGGCTAATCACTCATTGGCTTTTTATTTATTTATTTATTTATTTATTTTACCCTCAGGGCCAGAGGCATTACAGAGGGGAGTGGGAAAAACAAACAAAACAAAAACAGCATGAAACAACAGTGAAACATGAGTTAATAGGAAAAACATTGTTACTAACACTTGTGCGAAAAAGGTCACAATCAACAATAGATGCAAGGGATGGAGGTAACTGGTTCCATTCTTTTGTAACTCTCGGGATGAATGAGTTAAAATATTTGTTATAACGGCAAGATGGAACTCCTACTTTGTGCTGATCATCTAGACGTGCTGAAACGACGTCAGGCCAATTTGTGATTGGAAGTGACTATGAAGAGACTGCAGCAAGGTAATAAGTAACAAGTCGCTTTCCCTTGGAGTGCTGCTTTTCATTGTGTTCATATAGGAACAGTTTTAAAAGACAACTCCAGTCAATATCTTTTTAATTTGGGATTACAACTGCTTTCAGCTAAAGCTATGTCCCTAAATTACAAGATAATTCTTTTTTCGATATCGTCCGTAGTTTTATAAATATCACGGCTCAAAGTTTGGTTTCAGATGTCTACGGCAAAACCAAAACTATCTGCTAGAGGGATGGCAACACGGATCATCAGCCGTGCAGCCGCGTTGTGACTTCACAAGAATGCTGCGGTACGCGGTAGAACCAATCAACCGCAGCTCCACCGCGACGTCCCGTCACAAGGGTGCTGCGCCAGTGTTCCCCGACTAAAAACTAACCCGCTTGCCGCCCGCTAAAGAGCAGCTGGTGGCATCTTTAAAATCGGTTTTAGTGGAGTACACGGCTTATCTTTGACACAACATTGCGGCTGTGATCATATTTCGTGCCACTCGAGCGATACCAAACATTTATTTTGGTTTCGTTTTCGACCCGAGTTGCCCTTTAAGGAAGGAGGATTTTTAAGAGGGAGAAAAGGGACTATACTGGTGTTGACTATGTGTGACCTTAGAGCGTCACTGAAACCCCAACATCAATATTTTTTTTTTTATTATCGCAAACGACTGAAAATGATTCTTAGGGATCGCCCTAAAGATATCGAGCTAGAGAACTGCGTATTTGCAGAAATAAAAAAGATATTTCCAGAAAGCTCTATTTGAAACGCCCACCCAAATCAATGACGCAGTCGGCGAAACAGAGCAGTCCTTGCTCTTTTGGATGACTTCAAACAGGAATTGTTGTTTCACTTTCTCTCTCTCCCTCTCGTCGTTCATGGGCATGCCCACGTACCACCCAGCCAACTGCGAGTGTGTTTCGCAAGACCTTTCTCTCCGAGCAGACGACGCATCACTTTTCAGTTCCTTGTTTCTTTAGCAGTGTTAGTCGGTCTAAACCGCTTTTTAAAAAGGCGAGGAAGAAAACAACGTGTAGCAGCCCTTGGTAAGCGACGCGAGGGGCGACGTCGCAAAAGTGCTGTGCGAGAGGTCATCGAAAGGTTATCCGGCACCTAAAAGAACTACTCGTCAGAGCCGTCCTCGCGTGCGCTCCCCCTTCTGGACATCCTAAACACAGCCACCGGGTGCCTCCATATTGAGAGTCCAAAGAAAAGGCTAGGAAACGGCAATGTTCCGTCAATAACACTTCCGGTCTTCTATTTTTATTTTTTGAAGCGAGCATTGTAGCGCCAACCCCCGGACACAGAGAGAGTTGCGCAGCCGGAACACGGATGGCGCCACCATAGAGGTGTACAGCAGCGCTTGCGTGGTCGGAGGCGCTCATTACTAAAAACTAAACAAAACAATAATGAATCAAACTTCATTTAGCGCTAGTTATAACTGCATATTATTCCACTAAATAGAAAGTATGTATTCCTAAAAAAATAACACCTTTTTTTAAAGTTCGCGTCAACATCACACGCTCTAAATTTTGTATTTTTCTGTTTTCTGTGCTTCTAAAACGAAACCGCTGCCTGTGCGCATGCGCGCTTGTGCTCTGCTCGCTCCGAAATTGGTGGACCGTTGTGGAGGCGTCCGTGAGTCTGCTCGCGGCTTTCGCTCGCCTTCGGTGCGTCAAGCGTCGGCGCCTCAATCATCATACTGCACGAGCCTCGCACTTTCGGGCAAGTGGAAGGCTTTTCGTATCTTTGAACTGCCTCAATCGTGGGGTTGCGCAAAGTGGTGCCCAAGAAGCGTCGGGGACACGAAGCACCCGTTCGTTCGGATCCCAACTGACGACGGTGAGTTTGAAAGTTTTCACCCCAATCGAAACTTTTCCTAAGCTGAACTGCCAGCCACAAATCACACTATTTGAGGGTTTTGTACTGTTTTAGCTAAGTGAATATATGGTTTTATCTTTAAAATTCACGAAATGCCACCGTGATTTTATTGCGATGCACACATTTCGGCGAGCGTTTTTAGCACATAGTTTTGTGGATGAAGACCGACCTGCAATTATTTTATGATCTGTAGATAATTGGCGAAATCTCACCTCCTCTACCTCCCGTCGATTTCGTACTCAACAGTGTAGATCCCCGTCAAGTAAATTGTAGTCTATATATAAATATTCTTCTGCCAGTTTTATAACATTTCGGAGTTCATATCTATATGTGCCTGTTTTTATTAATGTATCTCGTGTAGATGCTTTTACAGCCCTGCGACCAGTTATCCATGTTTCATTTCTTTGAGAAATACATAGAAAGCTGGATAGTAAAATAATTTAATTTTGAAAGCCACTTCTAAAATGTCGAAAGATTTACGCATAGAAGGGCAAAATGCAAACAGCTGAGCTTGATCGCGAGATGTGCTATCCGTCCTTCTATGTATAATTCTTTCGCAAGTTTTTTCACCTACCAACGCACTCCCCTCAAAACAATTAAAACTCACGTTAGGCATTTGTTTCTCGTTTGTTGAACATAAAATAGCAAAATTTGCATTATGTGTTCTTTTTTGTGTATCCATACAGATTCTCAAGGCATGAAAATCACTCCAACAAGCCTCAGGGACAGGGAACCCCAATAAACAAAAGGTAATGTCCGTGTTCACTTTTTTGTGAAGTGCACTTGATTGCTGGCCAACCTATCAAGCTGAATATGCAACCATCAGCATGCTAGGTTCCACCATAGTGATCTATGCAGTCTAATCTAGGGTTAACTATAATGTAAAACGAGAATGGCTGGGGCAAAGAAGATAACAAAACCAAAAGGATAGCAGGAGCATCCCTATAGAATGTTTTGTAGCCCTGTTTCTTTTCTGCAAGTGTATGTGTTGCGACTAATGCTTTCTTACATTGCCCTGTGCAGATCCTGAGAGGATAGAGGACACACATACAGCAAAAATGAGAAAGAACAATGCAGTGGCTGGTCCATCCCATGGGCATCATAGGATCTCGGTGGCCCACACCAAGAAAACCTGATTTAACTCATGGTTCAACTCGACGGCGCAAGCGACAGGTATCGGAAGCTCATCAAGAGGCCGAGAGAAATGAGAAATACCAAAGTGGTCTATAGGCAGCAAGGTGTACACAATATTAAGGAATATGTATATAAAGATTTTGGTTCACGTCTGTAAGTAAGCAACAAATAAGTTTGCCCGAATAACAATGCATTGTGTTAACTTTTCATTTGCACGGACCAGTCAGAATGACACGAGCTTTTAGCTGGGCATGAGATCGTTCGGCTGTGCTTCTTGAGATCCTCGAGAGACAATGTTGTCCCAGGTTGCTCCTTGCATGACAGAAGCCTTTGAGCATCCACTTTGTTCAGACAAGTTGTTAGCCTGCTGGTGGCCAACAGCCTTTAGGCAGTTCTTTTTAGGGGGGAGGGGGGGGGGGGATCTGTTGCTTCGAACCAGTGATACCAGGACCTTTGGAGCTAGAATTCAAATTATAGTACTTGGAGAGTTTCATTCTTTGAGATCACAAGTTTTGCTGGACAATATCTGACCCATAAAAGTTTACATTATTGTCTTATTACACAGGTTGAACAAGTGATGTTTTATCGTAATATACTTTCAGGTTGGTATTTGAGATTCCACAACCAATAACCATTTAAATCTTTTTAGACATACCTCACCGATAGGGCTGTTTGCATACAATTCTCCGGCAGGGCTGCATATTTACATCATACTGGGTTTGCTTCTATCAAACACATATCGGAAACTATAATTGTGTTTTTATGCCACGGAAACAAACATTTCTGTTTGCTATTACAGTATTTTCTCTTTAATATGGAGATCTCCAGCCCCCAAAACAATTCTTCAAATGTAAGTCATCCATAATCATGAATCAATGCCACAATCACAAATAATAAACATTAAAGGTGGTATGTTGTTCATTTTTGTCATCTGCAACTGGGATAGGGAAAGAACTGCAAATGATTCAGGCTGGAAACCCCTGAAAATTTTAACCATTGCCAGTCATCATTGTCTTATCTGACAATGGTGAAGCTCTGGGTAAATTCTGTAACCGAAGAGCTTTACTATGTTTTTTTCACTCACTAACATTTTTTTCTATTTTTTTTTTCTTTTTTAAGTTTGCCTTCACAGAGACCACAATAAAAATATAAAAACATGTATTTACCCATTTCGTTCCCTAGCCAGCTGTCCATAGTCCGTACTCCGGTTGTTTCTTTGCTGTCTTTTTTTATTTAACGTGGCAAGTTAGAATTGCATAGGAACACAAATCAGCCCCCGAAAAAATGACTTATATAGCGGCGTGACCGAAACAATCGACCATGTTAGCGAGACATAGTTATTCTCGCGCTATAGTTGCATCTGAGTTTACGAGTGAAAGTGAAAAAGCACTATGTCGTGCTCGCGCTAAATGTCGCACATTGTATCTTCACTGTAGCACCTCTAACGTAGATACTGCACGGATTTTTTTTTTTTTTTTTGCATAGCAGCATTTGTTTAAAGTGGCAGTGTAAATTGTTTTTCTTTGTCATGCAAATGACTTGAATAAATGCGTCAATGAGTGCGAAAAATGCTGCATCTGTTTCGATTCCCTGGAAGACGCCGACGACAAGTAACGGACTCTCAACTGCTGGATACAAGGTAGGCAAGCAGAACTTACAATTCTTTGACATGAAAAGTGGCATGGCACGCGCGAACCGTAAATTTCCAAACAAAATCCACCGCGGTAGGGAGCAGCGGCCACTGATCTCTATTGTAGTAGGCTGGATCGCGGATCGCGGCCTCGGCAGCTGGGGCCGAGTGTCGCCACCGGCGGCCATTGATTGACACCAGCCAATGCATGGGACTCTATGGGAAGAACGAGAAAAAGTGCCGTTTCCCCCGTTTCTAAGCTGTTGTCGGCACTGAAACTTTTTGGATGCTTTTCGATAAGCCCATCAAATAGCTTGCGCACAAAAATTAAAACTGACAGCCCTCGCAGCTCTTATAAATAAATATTTTGTGGTCAAGAGTGACTCCGCTGTAGTGCAGCTCAATGAGGCGAGAGTTACCTAGAGTTACCGCGGAGTCGGTGGCGGTTTCGTTGAGTTGGGTTTAGCAGACGACAAGCTCGAAGGCTTTGCTACGCGGAATTCGCTCACTCCCGGAAAGCCGCTGTCGAGATGGAACTTCTTTGTCATTCATCAACTTCTGGGCTTCCCCGAGGACAGTCTCATAGACGGCAAGTTACTTTGTTTACTTCACTACGAGAGCAAGCTTGCCAGCTCAGCCGTGGCTGCTCCGGTACGTTATTTTTTTAATCGGCGTTCGAACGTTTGACAAATACAGATTTGATCTCCAAACACCCAACATAAGGATCACAGCACACCATAAACTACTCACCTCCGGGCACAGCGTGCATGCTTCAATATTCTTACTTTTGTGCGTTTCTCCCATAGACTTCCGTGTATTGCCTGGTGTCAAGCAATGGCCGCCGGTGGCGACACCGACGGGCTCCCGATCCGCGATCCAGCCTACTACAATAGACATCAGTGGCAGCGGCAGAGCACGGCGGAGGGGCTGCGCCATGTTGGATTTTGAGCGGCTTCGTCTTCGCAAACGGCTAGGAAGCCGCTTAGGTTAGCTAGACGGCGTCAAAAGTCATAATTAAAACATTAGCCCTGTATTTTATCAACACGGTTTTTGTATCTTTTTTTAGTTTCGCAATCTATCGATAGAGCAATGAGTCACCGATTCGTTGCAGTAATGAGTGCCTCCGACCACGGAAGCGCTGCTGAGCGCCCAGCTTACCCAGAAATCGACTCCATTGGGTCTATGGCAGTAACCGGGCACTGGTAGCGCCTTTACAGTTGTAAAAAAAAAAAAAATTTAATGAACGACAATAATGATTATTACAGACGTGCAACTTGCGACACCACTTAACGTTTTCAGAAATGCCTTTGCCAATTATGTAACCAAACAAAAACTGAAGAAGAGCTCAAATTGGGGGAGGAGGACACTTCTAACAAACTCTCTTGCCCCCCCCCCCCCCCCCCCCCATGCCAGATTTTAATTTTTTTTTTTGGGGGGGGGGGGGGGGGCGTTTAGGTCAGTTACTGAAATGAGCACTTCAAACCCTACCAGTAGTTGCCTGAGAGTGTCACAATTCTATGGAAAAAAAAAAAAAAAACAGAAGAAATCGGCCATCTAGTTAATGGTGACAGCAGCTTCAATTGATTTACCTGCACGTCCAGTACTGGTACAGAAAAGTGTAGGGCAGTGTACTTCCCGTATGTGTATTGAGATACGACCGGAAGTACACAAGACTAGACTTCTCTGCACCGGTGCAAGAGGTCGAGGTAGATCGAACGAAGCTAGTGTTGTGTCCCTAAACCGCTCCCAATGTCTAAATGTCCACAGCCTGGCATGCAAATATGTTCCTCAATTTGGGAACAAGCAAAGCCCGATATCAACATCATCTTCACTCCTACCTTACTGGGCCCTATTGACATTCGATGGTAGGGCGACTGTCAGAATCAGTTAGCCAAACTACATCTCCAATTTCAGAAATATGGTTATTTGAACTTGTGTCTACACCAGTTATTGAAATGGCTACTGGAACTACATCGGTATTGCAGGCAGCCAACTTGATTTTGAGTTTCCCAAACTCACTATATTTTCCAAATACACCCCCCCCCCCTCCCCCCAACACACACACGTCGCATCTTGCGATTTGTAACTACCGCCCATTACGCCCGTTCCGCACTAGGCAACAAAATGGCAGCGCCCCCAAGACAACCAGGGCATCGAGTGTCAGTGCTCTAGAAGCATAGGTTATTTCCTTGGTCAAGGCCCTCCTACCCCTTGACGTCATAAGTACAGGGTGTTCCAAAAAAAATTTAAAAGGTACTTTTTACCGCAAAAAAATAAACTATGCGTCGCCGAATGCTCACTCTCCGTCGAAATGTGTTCTAATGGCCCGAACCATACGCCAAAATTTCAGAACTCACCGTTATCTTATTAAAAAGTTTTGCGATTATCTAAAATCCTCAATAGGAAAGTGGTTGCTGACAGGTCCTCGAATACATGGAGCTGAATAGCGCCAGGGGAAGAAAAACAGGACCCATTTTCCCATTAAAATTTTTAGGAAATCACAACTTTTGAATAAAATAATGGTTTGTCCCAAAACTTCGGCAACTGGTTCTGACCGTTAGGGCTACATTTTAGCTGGAGATTGGGCGTTCGACGATGCATAGTTTAATTTTACGGCGAAAAAAAAAAATAAATAAATATTTTGGAGGTACAGGATCTAAAGGTGGTCACTTGATCCGGCCTCCAGTTCAGCCGGCGATCGGTGGCCGCCGCCAGCACAAGCAATAGAAAAAGAAGAGAAGCAAAATCCCGCCAGGCGACGAAGTAGCGATCGCGACAGTCGTCCAGCAAAATTCCTTCGATCGGGCCTACGTCAGCACCGACGACGCGCGTGCGAGCGGTCTGTTCCGCCTACGGGCGCCGACGTCATCGAGGGCCGCGATCGATGTCTCCGGCGGGGCGACCCTGACACGCAAGAAGCAAGCTCGCGGACGCCCTCGTTCGTCGCAACACCGCCTGGAGAAGGGCGTCGTTTCGCTCGAAACGACGCAAGAAGCGTCCGCAAAAAAAAAAAAGGCCGGTGGGCCAAATGGTACAAGGTCATATCGGCATGTCCGCCCGCCCGCCGAAGGTCATTGACAGGCCGTTTTGTCGACGCAGCGGCGTCGAAAAGCTCCCGCGTTCTGTTTCATCGACACCTTGCGACGTTTTCGTCGAAATCGTCTTTCCGCGCACATAGCGGTCGTTGGCATCCAGGTGATGGTTAGCGAACACGCCAAGAAGCGGCGGATTCAGGTGTTTCCAAAAAGGGGCGTCAGCGTATCAGAAGTTTGATACCCCCCCCCCCCCCCTTTCCCGTCTTTCCCCGCCCTAAAATGTTACACATGCGGAATTCAAGGGGGGGGGGGGGGGGGGTAAAAACATCCGGACCATTTCTCTGGTATTCGGAGGTACAGTGAACCAGAGGTTCACTGTACCTCTGGTACCGCCACTAGTTCCGACCTTCTAACAATCGGCACTTGCCTTTCGAACGGGGTCTAGCACGCGTAGCGCGGTCCGTTTGAAAGCATAGGACTAGGGCTTCCGAATTTGCTTCTTTTTTTTTTTTTTTAAATGTCGTTTTTGAAATGTCGAGGCCGCTCGAGTGGCTTCCAGAGAACTAAATTAAGCCAGTAGTGGAATCAAATTCACTTAATAACAACGAATGTGTTGACGAAACGTCGCAGGTCGCGTAACCTCCCCGAAACTTTACGCTGTCGACAAAAACGCGTGTTCGTGAAAAGTAGTCGTCCACGAAACGTGTTTCGCCGAAACGATACGGACCCCCCTGTCAGGTCGCCGCGACGCTAGGTCGAGACCACGACGTACGATATACAGGGTGTTTCTCGAAACCTGGACCAAATTGTACCTGCAAAAAATACGCTTCGCACAAAAACGGAAGAAAAAAAGAGGTGGATGCCGTACTGTTTTGCGTTAAAAGGGCCCATAAAGGAAAACTTATTAGCGTTCAGTATAATCAGCCCTCTCGTCCCTTATCAGTAATCAAAAATTTAATGGTCAAGTTGAAAGGTACTGTTTCACTTAGAACCTTGGTGCGAATCATCCAAAGCCACTAAATCCATCCACATTTCAATGATACAATGCCCGGGCAACATTTTACGACGTTTCGAAAAAAAAAAAAAAAAAATCACCAATTGGACGCCTTTTGAGGTCTCCGTTCCCCGTGGCGAAAACGCGCAACATGCCTGCGCTGCCACGCATCGCCGTCTCCGGACTTCCGCGTGAGGTTTTGCTTTTTAACGTCGTCGGTGCCAGGGTGGAGACGCACCTCTGCGTGCAATGCGTGGCGACGCACGCGTGTTGCGTGTTTTGGCCACGGGGAGCGGGATTGCTGGCACGGGCTAACAACAGGATAGATTTGCAGGAATTAATGAGCACCTGTGGTAGGGAAGGAGAGGAATTAGGTTTAGAATTCAGTAGCGAAAAATCAGCAGTCATGATTTTTAACGATGATGAAGTTGAGACGCTGAAGATACAGAATATTACAGTTGAGAGAGCTAGTAAATACAAGTATCTAGGAGTATGGATATGTGATGGTGCAGAATATCTCAGTGAGCATGAAAAGTATATAATAGGTAAGGGCAACAGAAATCCGGCTGTAATGAAAAATAGAGCACTTTGGAATTACAACAGGTATGAGGTGGTGAGAGAGATTTGGAAAGGGGTCATGGTGCCTGGCTTGACTTTTGGAAACGCAGTGCTATGCATGAAATCCGAAGTGCATGCAAGACTAGAAATAAAACAGCGTGGTGTAGGTAGGCTGGCTTTGGGGGCACATTGCAAAACGCCAAACCAGGGAGTACAAGGAGACATGGGATGGGCGTCATTTGAGGGCAGGGAAGCTGTGAGCAAGAGAGAATTTGAGGATCGGTTGAGGCAAATGGATGGGGAGCAATGGGCACGAAAGGTTTTCAGCTATTTATACATGAGGAGTATAGACACAAAATGGAGACAGCGCACTAGGAAATTAAGAGGAAAGTTTTTAGGCTATAGTGGGGTTACGGAAAAGCAGGTCTCAGTTAAGAAAGTTAAGGCCACAGAAAGAGATCGGTGGCTAGAGGGAATGCAGAAAAAGAAGGCTCTGGAAAGCTATAGATTAAACAAAACAGTTATTGCCAAAGAAAGCATTTATGACAATTCTAGGGGAAGCTCATTGTTGTTTGAGGCAAGGACAGGTATTTTGCGAACCAGAACATACAGAGCGAAGTACCAGGAAATGGACACAGTGTGCGCTGCTTGTGGAGAGGAGGACGAGACGGCTGAGCACTTGATACTCTACTGTAAAGGGCTTCACCCTATGCATACCGAAGACAACATAGATTTAATAAAGTCATTGGGTTTTAGAGACAGCGAAGGAAAAGTGGATTTCGAGACAGTAGAGATTACCAAGCAAAGATTAAGTGAATGGTGGCAGAAAGCGAGAGAAAACTAGGCATTCTCTTATTAACTGATGGCAAAGGGGTTTTATAGCCTCACTTTCTCTTCAGTACGGAGTGAATATAGTTTTCACATTGAAATACTCTAAGCTTTAAAGGGATGCTGAACCGAAATTTGGATTTCACAAAACAAGTTAGCCGGAGCGTTTAATGGGGCGCCACAGACCCCAAAACACCACTCATAAAGCGATATCTTGAACGGGAGGCCGTATTTTTGTAAAATAAGGATGCGATTGAGTGAGAATCGCGACGTCGCATTTCCTGCAGAATTGTTGAGGAGGAGGGGGAACGGCCTTAATTCCTTCCCTTTTCGCGTCCTCTCGGAGTCAAAGCGAGAAGAGGAGGAAACGAGGATCGCGACGTCACGGGCCTTTTTGGCCATTGTTCAAGCGCGCTCTTCGTTCACAATTATATGACCATCCGTTGGAGATGTCGCTTGATGCTTTCGGGTTTGTAGCGTCCCGCCTAGCGCTTCTGCGTTGTTTTCTGAAATCAAAATTTCGCTTCAACATCCCTTTAAGGGTAAGACAAAATGGCTAGGTGGCGTAAGCTACCGCGCGATCCAAAGGACTCAGCCGTACTCATCCATCCATCCAAAAGATGCGCTTCAATAAAAAAAAAAAAACGAAATTTAAAAACGCGTTTAAATCGAGCGGTTTTTTTTTTTTTTTCCCCGGAACACCGTAACATGCTGTACGTACGTAAAATGCGTACTAATTACGTAAAATGCTCTACCAATTAAAAGTTAATTACTCGAAAGTAATTATTAAACGAATTATATCGAACGTGAAGTATTTTCCTTTATGCGCCCTTTCTCAAAAATCACTGCGGCATCAACATTTTTTTATTTATTTTTTCTTGCGCGATGCGTACTCTTTGCAGTAACGATTTGGTTCACGTTTCGAGAAACATTCCCGTATATACGTAAGCGTGTGGAGACAGGCCGGCGAACGCCGCGACGTGACCGACCAAATAAAGTCCTATATTGGCGCGCGTCCCAGTAGCCTATTCCAACAGCGTCTCCGCCGGCCAGACGCCGTACGTGAAAAGAAAAAAAAAAAAACGCAAAGAAGTGTGCCTTTGCCACGACACCCCCTTGCGCTCGGCGCGTCTGCTCCGAACTTCGAGGAACGTTCAACATTGGCTCGAAGACCGCCGCGCCAGAGATCTCCGCTTCAACGCCACCCTAAAACTGTCCTTGCCGCCGTTTCGGGGCACGAAACTAGGGTCAATGACGAAGTTGTGTCTAAGCAACACGCGTAGTGTAAATGCCTCGAGGTCTACGTGACGCGGAACACGCAGAACCTGGGGTGCTATGTTGCGCTTTTTGGACTCCCAGGAGACTTGGAAGAGGGAAGTGACGTCAACGACTAGAGAAACGCAGATTGGATGTTGACAGAAGAAAACAAAATCAACATCCAATCTGCATTTGCTGCGTTGTTGACGTCACTTCCCTCTCCCTAGTCTCCTGGGAGTCCAAAAAGCGCAACATAGCCCCCCTGCTTCCATGCTTCCACAGGGAAGCATGGAAAACCTAGGGTGCCTTCATGTGCGCTTTGCTTGGGGTGATGACATCTGGCCATTTTGTTTCGAACGTTTATTTTTATTTTTTTGTTCTGAAGCGCGTGTCCCTGCACGCGCTCGTGGCGCTGACTGCGCTACAGCGACATTTTGTTTCCAGCGATTTTTTTGTATTTTCCCTGTGAGCGCGTGCTGTCGGCATCGGGTACTACAAACGATGGCATCACCCTAAACAGAAGGACATCGAGGCACTCTAGGAAAACCGAGCCCGCGACAAGCAGTACCTAGCCGATCATCGAAGAGTCATCTGGTGGCGCCGATTGCAACCAGGGCAAGGAGGGGGGACTTCATCTGCCAGCTACGACGTGCGCGGTGTCCACGCCTATACATAAAAAGTGTTTCACGAAACTCCGACTCATTGCATTTTGCGAAAACTACGCATCACACAAGCGCAGATACGAAAAAGAAAATTATGTTTTGTTTGCTTACGGGCTTAAGTATTAAAAAAATTAATATAGTTCAGAATATTTTTTTCTTTAACTCGTTATTTTCGAGTAATTGACTTCAGGCTCGTGCATCATTCCACGACGTTCCGAAGAAACACTAATTCAGACGCGTTTCTAGGTTTCGGCCCCGGTCCCGCCGTGCAGATTAGAGCCCTGGTTACCTGTTAAAAATAAAAGCTCTGGCAAAAGGTGGCGCGAGCCGCCACTCGATTAAAAGGGGCTCGGCCGTATCCATGCATCTATCCAACATCATTGCCCGGTTGCCATGACAAAACGCCGGACAATGGCCGCACTTTTAATTGTTTAGCCGACTTTTCGGTCAATCTTGATGTGGTCGAAAAACGTCAAAAACGTTTGAAAACACGGAATTCCGTTTCGTTTTTCTACTATTAAAAAAAGAAGGAAAAAAAAACTTGAAGCCGGTTTTGTTACTATTGGGGAAAAGCAAGAAAGAAAAAGATACCAAATTCAGAAAGCAACGGCACCTAGTGGATAGAACAGAAAGCTGTGGCGGCAGGTTCGTTCGCCAGTCTTTCTCGAGCAAATTATATTTTCTTCACAGCGCCACAAAGCGACGAGGCCGTGAAAGTAGGTTCAAAAACACGCGATGAAAATCACCTGTTTCTGCATTCTTGATCAATGGCCAGGTAGAAACATAAACGCGTCCATTTATGCCGAGTCCTATACGAGGATTCCCTCCTCTCATCCCCCCTTCCGAAACAAAGCGCTTCGAACGAAGCACGCGCGCAAGTTCCTGCGAAGGCGCCTGAACTCAAAAGGCGCCACCACAATGTGCTCGCAGAGCCATCTCCAAAGCACGAAGCAGGGCAAACCCGCCGCGTGCTTGTTCGACCGACACTTTAACAGCGGAAGTGGGAACGCGCCAACGCGTTCATTACGATGTCGAATTTGCCCCTTGTTCTTCGCGTGTCGAGCGTCTAAAACACAGCTTGGCGCAGCGGCGGATCCAAGGGGGGGGGGGGGGGGGGGGGGGCGACGGGGGCAGCCGCCCCCCCCCCCCCCAAACGAAGTCGACCTCCCCCCTCCCCCCTTCTCGGAGGGCAATTTTACATGGGTGGACCCCCCTGTGCAAACGAAAGAATGGGAGAATAGTATCCTTACAAAATTAAATGCAAGTTTTGGGGTGGCTCCCTCATCTCTAAGGGAGACACTATATTTTCTCATCGCGCTGCATGATTCGTTACGGGTAATTATGATTCGAAAGCTAGCATAACTACACTTAAATTGTCTCTAAGTTGGATACCTCTGAGTAAAAGACGGAAATTTCTCCGTCTAAAACTTTTACATAGTGTTTTACAATGATACCACCATCTGTAGGTATAAGTATATATTTTTAAGCCTGCCTACGTGACAAAAAAAAAAAAAAGATAAGCAAAAAAAGGTGTCCATTTTATTGCAGAACTGATGTTTTCAAATGTTATTTTCTTCCCACGGTCCATTGACGATTAGAATAACCTGCCAAGTGACATTGTTGAAACAATGTTGTCGGAGTTGTTCTTTTCAAAAGATTCAAGAATACGTCTAATTATCGTTGTGTATTACTTATTGTATTGTTCTGTTTCACTTCCTCTTTTAAGTGTATAATTTTGTCTGTGCCCCCCCCCCCCCCCCCTCCTCCCCCTCTCTACTATAATACCTCCTTAAGCGACGTATGTATTCAAATACATGAATAAAAGTGGTCGATAAAATCAACTAACGACAATCGCACGTTCGAATTTTGAACGGGTGGCTATATTTTTGTGTTCCAAAGGGCCGATTCCAGCCAGCGCTCGAAAAAAAAAAGCAGCAATCGGAGAGCGCGACGCGCCTCGGAAGATCCGGCGTCCCCAGCGCGTTCGTGACGTCACGTTTTCCTCCACAGGCGAGCCTGCACAGAGGCTGGCGTGGTTGTGAGCTTCACCACTTGGTGGCGTCAACGCTTTACAACCTGGCCGTTCGAGATGCCCGCTCCCCGCAGGAGTTGAAAAGGCATGCGAGGAAAGGGAAATCCGGTTCGGCGAAGAACGACAGGGCTCGCACGTACGCAGCTTGCCGCCGTTCTTTCACGGAGCGGGGCTGCTTTTATGGGGAGCCTGACGTAACGGCATTCGGTTCATTCCTTTTAAATAACGTTTCAATGTCTTTTTGAGTAAAAAAAAAAAAGATCTATTCGTGGTTCGCGCCGTCCGAAAATTCCGACGAAAGGGAGACGACCTACACAAGTCGGACCAACACCAGTCAGAATAATGAAAGCCCGTACACTCGACTTGGTGACAGCGAGATCGAACGCAGACACAGAGCGCACAGGAGAGCAGCTTACAGCTGGGCCTCGTGCCAGTGCGTCCAAGGAATCGCCGAGTTGGCGCACGCCGAGTGTGACGGTTCAAAAGTAATGGTTCATAACTTTTGGAAGTTACTCCGTTCCAACAGCTTGGGAAAATGCCGATAAATGAAGATGAAGAGGAAGGCTAACTAGCGGAAAGGAAAAGAAAAAAAAAAAAAAACATCACTACACCGTCGCAGAAAGAAAAAAAAA
Source organism: Ixodes persulcatus (assembly GCA_013358835.2). NCBI lineage: Eukaryota > Metazoa > Arthropoda > Arachnida > Ixodida > Ixodidae > Ixodes > Ixodes persulcatus. The sequence goes on from JABSTQ010010393.1 coordinate 45,668, forward strand.
AAAAAGAAGAAAAGGAGGCACTAAACGGTTGCTAGTCCAGCGGTGTCGATGAACGTTTCGCGTGCATTTCGTTCTATTTTGTTTAGCTGACCACTTTCACGTGTGTTTCACGGATCGTTAGCTCTGATCCCTCCCCCACACTGGTGCCGCTCCCTTGAACTCAGTCTGCGCGGATCTGCGCGATATTGAGACGACACATTGGTGGCGTCACCTGCCGATCGTGAGACACAAATGGACCCCGAGTGCTACGTCAGCATTCGGTCGAGACTCGTGTTCGGCGAAGACACGAGCCCCAGGCGGGCGCCGCGTCCTGTGACCCCCCCCCCCCCCAAGACCTCCTCCGGACGCGGGGAACCCAGCGGATATAGGCCTCGCGTGTGTGTGTGTGTGTGTGTGTGTGTGTGTGTGTGTGGGGGGGGGGGGGGGGGGGGGGGGCATCATCGTCGCAACCAAGTTCTCCCGGAAGAAGGCGCGAAAGCAGCGAGACGGCACAGAACAGAGAGACCCCAAGCGGTCCGACAACGCAGCGCAAGCGTCGCTCCGCGCGCAGAGAGAGAGAAAAAGGAGCCGAAGCCCGCCGAGGAATACTGACGCGCTCAGTCTCCGAGAGGCCTTCTCCAGAAGCGCCCCGACAGAAAACGATGGTGCTGTCCACCTGCCGAGAGAGAAGCAGCCAATCAGAGAAGGGGCCACAGCCCGCTTGGCCAGTCGTGGCCGTAATCCAATTACCGCATTTCAATCGCTTAGCGCGAGTAATTTGGAATCGTGATTCGTCACCTTATGACTAATAACAACTGTAATTTCCCAACTTTCTAGATTCGCTTTGCAAACTTTCGATCCAAATGCACAACTACTTTTGCTCGACTTCGTTATGTTGGAGTTTCAGTCCGTATATTCATTGGGCGTCCTGTTTGAGAGCGGTGTTCACAACACATACTCAAAACGGGACCCCATGCCTCCTGGTAAGCCCGCGTTCGGTAGCCGCTGACTCAACTATGGCCGCCGCTGAATGAGACCTCTGAGTACTTGACAAGCCATAGCCTCCTGTATACTGACAAAGCCTGGCAGATCGCCACGAGAAGCGGCCGCCGAAATGGAAAAGGTGGAGCAGCAGACAACGGACGAGAGGAGAGCCACGTGACTGGCGCCCCGCTGCGGCGAGACGCCGAAACACACTTCTCCCGAGCAAACAAGTGTGTTTCGGGCACGTTTCGGGTACGCGCCGCTGCAAAAGCTGTGCGCTGACGTCCAGGTTCCCCGAGAAATAGCTCTTTGATATGCTCTGTGCTATACCAGATCCTCGCGCTCCAAATCTGCGACCGGGCACTCTATGGCTCCGTCGTCGACCTGCCAGGCTCTGCGAGTATAGAGGAGGCTGTGGACAGGCGATAATGCACCAAATGTCCATCTCCCAGCCCCCCCCCCCCCCCCCCCCTTGCCAACTCGTGACACTTCCAAACCGGGTCGGCGGCAACGCGTTTCAAGTAACGGTATTAACAGTCACGTGTTGCTGCTTTCGGTAGTTACGTACTCGTTACTTTTCCAAAGCACTAACGGGTAACTTACTTCGGTTACTATTTTTGAGGACATAGGTTTACATCAGGGGGGGGCCAGACTGCGCTTAGCGAGCCGTCTCTTCCAGGGTTCAAGCGCGGCTCGCGGTGAGTAATTTCTCCACGCGACCCGCGGTCGTCAAACTTGGCCAATTCGGAGAGCCACGGCGCCAACGGCCGCGATTGGAACCCCGGAATAGGGAGTATTCACTGGCGGCCATAGCTGTGTGCGCGAATGCTGAGCGCGTGCTAATGGCAAGCTTCCACAGTTCTTTTGCAACGTGCATTCCGCACCATCAAGAGTGCCGGTCTTAGCAGCTCCTATTGATGTGAGCTCGTTCTGAGCATGCGCTCTAAACAGTACCCACAAATATGGCGTCCAGTGAATACTCCCTATAGGGGTACCCAGCCCAGTCTTCTCTCTCGACCAAGATCAGTTTCTTTCTCCGCTCCCTCCCTCCCTCCCTCCACATCCACCCCCTTTCGTGCAATAAAGATGTTTTGAATCGAATGGACCACATCCACGCGAGGCTTATCGGAAGTGGAGTGTAGTTTTCGAAACGTTCTCTGATACAAGCAAACTTAATGTGAACGCAAAATTACTTTAAAAAAAAAGTAAAAAGGCAAGGTTCTTTTATGCTGTCACCTAAGCGAGTGCCGGTCATCGCGTCCATACTGGGAGTGTAACACTAGAAAAGAACAGCGGTGTGCGACGTGAGCTGTCAACCTGCGCCGGCACATGACTCAGGCAATTAACATGTTAATCACGACTCCCGTAGGCATTTCTACAATATATAAAAATTGGAGCTACTATTTTTTTTTTCTGGTCAGTAATATGAAGAGATTACATTTACTTTAAACTGCCGCGATAAAACAAAAAAAAAAAAAAGAAAACCTAGAGCAATATTGGGGTGGTGCTGCAAAACAACGAACAACTGATTCGCATCATACTAATGAAGATAAAAAGGAAAGAAGGGCACAAGGTGTGACGAATGGAAAACGCCGTGTAATGAACCTTCCAAAAATATCAGACAAGGAATAGACAGACACATCTAAGAGCGCAAAAATCAACATCGTTGAAGTTGGCAGCTCTCGAGGGAAAGTAAGTGCCGGAGTACCGTTGCACTACTTTCAGACAACAGTGCATAAATGTAATTAACTACTTTCGTGCCCAAGTCTTATTAGAAACAAAAAAAAAAAACAGCACCGAAAAAAAAAAAAAACACAGGGACACAGACCGAAGAGAAACAGGACAGGCGCCTTGTCCTGTTTTCCTTCGTCTGCGTCCCTGCGTTTTTTCGGCGCCGTTTTTTCGTTTGCAATAATAGTAATTTTGTACTTTTGGACCGAGATGTAGTTGGAACTATAAAAATAAATTAGATTCGTGAAGAAATTTACTTAAGTATGCGCGAGAAAGCAGACGCCAATAACCCGGGAATTCCTTTATGGCGGAGCAATATCCAGAAGAAAAGCAGACTGTTTCCGCCTACCCTTCGCAAAGCTTGACAACGTAAGTCGTGGGGATCACGGTGTTGTCGGAGTCTTGCCAATTACGCCTTCGTGACGATAGTCGATGGCGACTCGTACACTGTACACGAGCACTACCGGGCACTGCGTAAGCACTCGACATGGTCACATGACAACGTGTCGGCGAACGCGCGAGGAGTGGATCGTGTCCAATCGCTGCAATGACGGGAATAACCGAACTTTATAATATGATTCGCGCCTCAGCACGTGCCCTTTGATTTGCCAATTTCGGATCATGTGGCCGCCAGCCGAAAGGGTGAATGCTGCTCGTTTTTCTCGTCGTTTCTTGGTCGCTGCAGCGCAAGTGCGGCCACCAGACGGCCATCTTGCAACGCAGAAAGTCGACCTTTTGGAGCGCAGCGAGGCAGGGCGGCAGCGTGCTGAAGGAACGTTTTCTGCTCGTTCGTCGTCATTCGCCAAAAAAAAAAAAAAAAAAAAAAGCTTCTTTTTTTTAATTTTGTCTAAACGGTGATAATTGTCTTTGAAGAACGTGTGGAAATTTTTACCAAAGCGCAGCACCGCAGGAAAAAAGACACAACTCGTCGAAAGAAAGTCTCGCCGGTCTCGCGGCGTGATCAAAGCTGCCTTGATACGCCGAAGTGCTGCGTTTCTGTGCCTTCGCACGCTTGGATACCGATGAAGAATCGAAGCCGTGTGGATCTGTTTCGCGAGTGCAACGTGCGCGAAGACCTAAGTGCCTTTGCAGCAGAGTTTTACTTTACTCTGACGACTGTATTTGTAAATTTTGCGGTCCAGAAACGAGTTTAATGCAGTGGCGACTGACGAGGGAGGGAGGGAGGGAAGGCGGGGAAGTTGAAGGAAGTCTTTTTTTGTGGGATACACGCCAGAGGCTCGAATAAGCACCGACCGAGGTAGTGGAATTCTCAAGTAATCGCATGAGGCTACAATGGAGCAGTTCGCAGCAGGCATTCAATCACGTGTCTCAATAAACAAAACAAAATGTGTTATTTGAGACATTCAACAGTTTCAATAAACATAACACTTCACACTTGCTATAGAATGGTACACATAAATAAAAAGAAAAAAATATTCTGAATCCGACTCTTCACTGAATTATAAATGTTATAGTGCAGATGTTACTGCACTTTATGTTTGGGCCCACGCTGTGTTCTGTAAATCGCATTGCCTGTGGTGCAGCCTGATCTTTGAGTAGCACGAAGCTGTTAGCAACTCGCCGGAACAGATGGACGATCCAGAGCTCCGTGGCCGATACGTACGCAGCAAAGACATCTACGCGCGACACACCTTCAAAACTGACCCACGGCGTCGATTCTCAATCGCTATCCAAGCGTGCGACGAAGGCACAGAGACGCAGCACTTCGGCGTGCCAAGGAAGCTGTGATCCCGTCGCGAGACCGGCGAGACTCGCGTTAGACGAGTCGTGCTGATTTCCTGCGGGGCTGCTTTTTCGTGAAAATTTCCACGTATTCTCAAAGGCAATTATCACCGTTCGCACATGGTTTCAAAAAGCTTACTTCGGCGAATGACGACGAATGAGCAGAAAACCGTGTCTCCCAGCACGCTGCCGCCCAGCCTCTGCAGCGCTGCAAAATGTTGACTTTCTGTGTCGCAAGATGGCCGTCCGGTGGCCGCATTCGCGGAGCGTGGAAGCGCGATCCAGCAATTGCCATAGAGATCAGTGGTTAACGTGTACTTCGTGTCGCCCGCACGTCAACCTAGGGTGCCTTCATGTGCGCTTCAAAGCGCACATGAAGGCTCCCTACGTCAACCGTACTTCGCGGACCCAAATGGATGAATGTTAACGGTTGTACCATTTATAACGGGCGGAAGCTTGCGCCACCTATACCTGAAAACCGAAAATAGAATTCCTCTCCTCTCCTCGAACCCCCCCCCCCCCCCCCTCCTCTCTTCCAAAGAAAAAAAAAAAAAAGTACAACAGTCCGGTTTTAAAGTTTGCGCGTTCTCTGCACCGCGCTGGGTCGGGAAACAATAGCTCTTGGGCGCGGACGGGGTCACCTCCACGTGAGTCAGCAGACCACGAGCTTTGTCCTCCCGTCAGAGAAGACACCCCTCCTTTTTCTAGGTCTTTCGGGAGCCTCGGCCGGTGGGTCGCGCGAACAAAACCTACTCGGAAAGAAAGAAGAGCACCCCCAGAGGTGAAGGGAACAGGTTTAGCCCCCATTCAAAGGCGACTAGGAGAGTCCCCCGTACTGGCGCACAGCGCTCCGAAGAGCCCGTGTCCCATGGCAGCACCACCACGTCTCGTCCGCGCCACCCGTCCATGAGGTCAAAACTTCGCGGCCTTTCAGATCAAATCATGTACTGCATCTAAAGGTACTGATGCCGGAGCCACGGACAAAAAGTCAATCATTGTTGGCCTGACGAGGTCCGAGCCTGATGCGCTTCACAGAGGGAAATTCCGATGAAGAAAACAAGCAAATTATATATATATATATATATATATATATATATATATATATATATATATATATATATACTGAAAAAAAAACATTAGCTAGACGGTTTACATAAAATATTACATATTATACAAAAAGTAGGTACAATGCATGAGTAATGTGACTAGATTACAATAACGGGAGACGTCTTCCACTTTTCGGAGCAGCGGGTGCGGATGGTGGATATTTCGGGTTAGATTTGATGTATGCTTTATAAAGTTCATCACTTGAAAACACGCAAAACAAAATGACCTAGTCAGAAGGTATTCATACAATCCATATATGGTGATGATTTCGTATTTTGAATATGATGTCTCTCCGCGGAATAGGCAATGAAACGTTCCCGATAAAGTGTAGCAATATTTTTTTTTTTTTTTTTTTCGAATTAATAGTGTTTTACTAAGATCTGATTTCGTCGTCGTACCCCAGACAAGGTGACGATAATTTATTTTTGAGATGTAAATAATGCATGATATAGCTTTAATTTAATTTAATATTTCCGGGGATGATGATACAATATTTGTCCACGTCTCTCACTATAAAAAAAAAAACGTTTTTGAAAGGTTTTTTGACGGCCCAAGAACTCTTACAGCTGGTGAAGAACGGTTTCGACTCAAGCACTATCTCCCACTGGCGCACTAGAAAGATTTTTCCCGAAGAACCATTTTAGGGGGTGCTTAAAAGTACTTCTTAGGGTGCAAAATAATGACAAACCAAAAACTCTCTAAGAGTTCTTTCACGGCCAGATTTTTTTTTTTTTTTTTTTTTTGTGTATAATAGCAGGAATAGAAATACACGGACAATAGTTTCTCTTGGGGTGGGAAAAGGGGGGACAGGGGGGAAGGGAATCCTGGTTTATTTATACCACGTCCCTAAAATTTGACATGATGAAAATAGTGAATAGCGTGGAGATTCCAAACGTTCCTACTTCCCACTTTAGGCGCTTCATGCATTGCATTTTAACAAAAACGGCGTAGGAGACATGATACAGCAATTATTATTTGAAAACGCCGTCCGACGGCGCCACCTGGTGTCGGCTCCAAGGTGCAGAAAGAGGGAAGCGACACGATCTTTAATTAGACTTGTAACCCTTCGACGGTCGTCGCCGTACATGCACGGCGACGATTAGACATTTGGAACTAAACGAGAAACCGCGTGCACTCCATGAACTGTTGCGATTTGTTACGTCTTCGGCGAACTATAAACATTCTATTTGCATAGCGTTTCGCTTTGCTGGGGCTTTTGATAGTTTTGAAGTGAGACGCTCCGCGCACGTGATACGCATGTCGGCCGTAAAGTCTCCAGACAAGAGCTTCCTACAAATAGCGACGTTCTTTGAAGCGCCGACTGCGTGTGACGGTGCAGGTTTTAGGAAGCGAATGGCGGCGCACAGCAGAGGACTGAACTGAATGCCGCCATTTTGTTCCAGCGGAATGTGCTCTGTCATTTGTATTGCTTGTCGTTACTTGGAAAAGAAGTATCAAGGGACTTTAGTCGGCCACTCTGGCGGTAGTGGCAATGGAGAGCGCCGGCTCTTCAACTTCAGACCCCTTTAAAGCTTCTCGAAATTTTAATTCAGAGGATAGGAGCTGACCATCCGATGGAGAGAGAATTGCTACGTAAAGTACCTCCGGTTCGGAATCTGAGACCACCAGAGTGTCGGCGGAAGCGGATACGTCAGAATAAAGCTGCATGAGAGAGAGAGAGAGAGAGAGAGAGAGAGAGAGAGAGAGAGAGAGAGAGAGAGGTGACAGCTTTACGCCCTTTCGACGCCCCAAAAACTCTTCCAGCTAAAACAACTAAGCAATCTTCTAAAAAAAAAAAAAAAAAAAAAAGAACCTTGGTTATTAATCCTGGCCGGCGTGAGTGTAATTTTTTTCCTTTATTTTTTTTTTTTTTAGTAAGCTTAGAACCCGTAGATAGAGCTATCACCATAAACAAACCATCTAAGAATTCACTTATAATTGGGTAATTATTAAGTTTTCAGTAATTATATCTCGAATTGTTGATTGTAAATGGATGGTTTCAATTAGAACCTTGACACGAATCGTCGAAAAGTACCAAACCCACCCACATTACAATAAAGCACGCGCAGAATTTTACGGCGTTCCGAAATATTCTCAGTGTAGACGCGTTTCTAGGTAACCGCTCCTCTTCCGATTACTTACAGATTATTAAAACGAAATATCAAAACTGATATTTCGTACCGTGCATATATGGATGATTAAAAACACCGTATTATAAGCTACTCATATTCTTCATTCACCGATTTCGGTAAACCATCCTTTTCTAGGAGACTTGGTTCGGAGATTTCTCGCTAGGAAACTTGTTGAACCAAAAGGCCGCCATTAGAAAGGGGCGGGGAACATGGTAATGGCTACGAGTAATTTTAGTATACTTCCAAAAGTAATCAAATGACTATTGTGTTTCCTTCCTAATAAATGTACTGAAAGGATTACAAGATTACACAAAAAAGTAACCGATATTACAAGCAATTTGATTACCTGTGATAAGTATAATAGATGTCTAAAGAAGGACGATGGCAATTAACAAATAACATGTTAATCGCTCCCCGACTCTCTAGTTTGTTGTTGTTTTTTTTTTCTAAGCAAAATTAAACCATCGCTGCTTAAAGGGACACTGACACCCCCCAAAATTTTGTTTTCCTTTTTTGTCAGGCGATTTATTATGGTGTCGGAATACTACCCAATTAATATTTTGCAACAGAGTCACGTATTTTTTCAATAACGCCAAAAAACGCAACTGCGCGAAACCGAAACCGAGAAGTGGAGAGGATAGCGTGAGTGGCGGAAGTCACGTGGCTACACGCGACCGTGCGGGTTTTTTTTTTTTTTTTTTTTTACCTTCTCTTTCCGCACGTAGCACCGTAGCAGACGAAATGCGTTCGCTCGCCGTGGTATTCCTTTGCAGTTATGTTTGTTCCGCTCGCTGTTCTGTATTTCAAGATGAGTTGTTTTGTACATTTAATTGGCAATTAGTAGTGAGTGCCCGAGTGCCGTGGTGAATTCCCGTGATCAGCTCAGAAAAGAATACTCCCAAGATGTTGCGTGAAGAGTTGCCTCACATGTCCTGCATCTGAAAGTGGCCAGAGTTATGCCAGAGTGCACAAGTTTCCGAAAGATCAACGGGTCGGGATCAATGGCTGGCTGCAATTCCTGTAGAACCATTACGCGAAGCTCGGAAAGCGGACGCTACCCAATTCATATGCTCCTTGCATTTTGTGGAAAGTGATATACATTGAGTTCGCAGGTGTCAAAAATGGAATCCATACCATTTAGTGCAGCGACGTATCGTCCACAAAATTTTTTTGCTGTGATAATTGTAAAAAAAGAAATGTAAACAGCGCAAAATGCTTGACAAAAAAAAAAAAGTACAAAATAAAAGGTACACCCACACCACGTATCGAACCCGTGCCCTCTGCGTGCGAAGCGGACGTCTTTCCACTGAGCTACTGAAGGAACTCTATCATGCGTAGTTATGCAGCGGGTAGACTGTATGTCGGAAGTTTGCTGCCGATTTCCCGATTTCCCTTCAATACATGCACTCCCGGCTTGAAGTCGAGCAGCACCAAGCATAGGGCACATTCGCACCTCGTAAAGTAACCGTACGCGTGCGTATTCAACTCGAAGTACGCACTTCGTGCTTGACGTTTGAGCGAGCGATGTCTTCAGCCACGAGAAGGGACGACGGCTCGGCGACGTCTTCGTGCAATCGGCTTGCTGGTCGGGCGTGTCGTACGGGATGAATATCAGTTCTTTTGATCGGTCCAAAATTTCTCTTTCGAAGAAAGACAGAATTCGCCAGTACCGTGAACGACAGTTCTGAAGTAGAGGTCCAACGCCCGTCGTCCGCTGCCATCCGCTAGTGCTAGTCCCACGATACGCGAAACGACGCCATGTACAGAAAGCTTCCGGTTGTCTGTACTACCTTTTTTTTTTCAATCAGCGTATTTGCAGCTTTTTTGAAGCCACAAAAAATGGGTTTCCTATTTTTTTCTATTTTTAATATTGACTGTGTGCCTTCAATGACCGACGACTTCGATTAAATTTGGTGGTCGCATCGATACCTTAGAAAACGGCCCGTGACCACGGAAAAGGGAGTGAGCGAGACTGGAACCGGCCAGTTCTTGATCGGCGGTTTTCGGGCGGAAAGAAACCGAATTTCGAGCCGCAAATTCTGTTCTGGGTAGTTGGGCTCTCATATGTCACGTACAACTAAAAACCTCGGCGAGCATAAATACCCTGTCAGTGTCCCTTTAAACATTGCTTTCCACACATTATACGACTTCGTAAATAAAGAACACCGCTAACATTTTTTTTTATTTATTTATTTATTGTCACGAGGCTACAATTATTCGAAATCGGGGCTGTTGAAATTAATCGGTTAGCGTACCGATCAATATGCTTGTGCATTAATTACCGCGTCACAGCTCAGCCGATAAATCGTTCCATTAGCCATGACGAATGGTCCAGTTGGTAGTTCGTTTTAACGGGGAACAAACAAACAGCGCAGGAACACGGACAGAGTAGAAGACGGAAGACAAACACGGCGCCGACTTCCAACCAAGATTTCATGGATCCGACGAGTATATAAATACAGAATGTGCCCGAACCAAAAGCCAGGAAAGGAAACGACACTTAAGGCGACACGTGTTCCCAGAGCACAACAACACGACGCGCACAACAGGACAGCAGTGCGCGCGGATGGCTCTAGGAACACGTGTCGCCCTTCTCGAGTGTTTCCTTTCTTCTCTTGGTTCGGGCAAATTCTGTAGTTCTCCTCGCTGTCGGATTCATTAAAGCTCAGTTGTAAGTGGGCGCCGTGTTCGTCTTCCGCCTTGTACTCTGTGTCCGCGTCCCTGCGGTGTTTGTTACCCGTTAAAACAAACGTTCCAAACTGGACTTTTCTTAGGCGGTTGTGTGACGGGCATCACCTGGAGAGACTGCCCTGCCCCTCTACGAAACAACGTGTTTTCAAAGTACACAACCGCCAACTTGCGTTTTCAAACCCAAAAATATACGCAAACGTTTACGCAGCTGGCAACCTGGCGTTCGTTAAAGAAGCTGTGCAACGATTTTAACGTTAAAAGAATTGGCATCTTCTACTTTTGACATTGTTCACCTTGTCACAAAGGACAGAAAACACACCTCCTTCCTTCGAAATGTTTCGATCCGCCGCGTAATCGCGAGGCAAAAATTAGAATATTCCCCGACCTGCAGCCGCGAGCGGCGGCTTTGAGAAACACGCGGCGTGACGTCAATGGGGGTCTTGGTAGAAAGATAGCAAGTTGTGCGAATACCTGCTCGATAAAAAGTAACTTTTCTATAAATCTTGTCGTTCCAACATAAATATAAATGCGTCAAAAACCTGGTATCATCGACAAAACTCTATTATACGGAGTTTTAGTGGCGCCATCTATCCTAGGTCTACGAAACCGTCAGCTCTATCTGCTACCGCGAACAGAGCCGGACGGGTATGGCCGGACCCGGATGAGACTTTCCTCCTTTCACCATATTGTTAGCGCTGCGCCCGCCAGCACGTGGTCACGCGGTCGCGAGCGGATGAGTTCTCGCTGCTCACTGATGTCTCTAGAGAGAGCTTCACCGGAACCCCGCGCAACCCCCATTGACATCACAGCGCACGTGACTCGGAAGATGGTGAAGGAGTTGAGAGGTGCCGAAAACCTCAATCTTTGTCCATTCTTAAAATAAAAACTAGGACATGCAGGCAAAAGCGGTTTTTTGTTCTTTACTCCAGAAAGGTCGAGACACCAACTCCCAAATTATTTAAGCGAAGCACTGAACCTGTTGCACAGCTCCTTTAAACGGCGTCCTCTGTCTGCTTCTGCCGCCGGCCCGTGGCATTCGAACGCGCGCCCAACCGACCAACGAGGAAATCAAATGGCCTCGTTCAAACGCGCCGTGCCCGCATCACTGAAGCTGTACACGCGTCCCAGCACTTGCGTTCCCCAGATGCATATCGTTAGAGTCGCGGTTTCCTAACACACTAATACCCCTCCACCACGATACAATTTAATGTCATTTCCAATTTTCCATAGGATAACTTTATCTGATCGGCCAATCACCGCGCGCCACTCTTGGCGAAGCGGCGGCGCACGCCCGTAATCAGAATCGCAAGCTGATCCATTCGGTGGGAATGTCGTTAAATCTTGCCCTGAGGCTAGGGGCATTCAAAGGGTGTGGGGAAACATTTTTGCGCTTGGTGCAAATATCGCTTGGAATGAATCCGTAAGGTTTATAACCTCCGAAACACGTGTTAGTTTTCCTCACTGTGCAATAATAATCGCAACAGGAAAAAAAAAAAAAAAAAAAAACCTAAGGCAAAACGAGCAGCGTCCAGCCCCTCAACTCGCAGCCAGGTGATCTGGAGCCGATTATATGCTGCTAAATATTTACCTATTTATTTACTTTACACCTTAAAGGGCCGATGGCAAATAGAAAAAAAAAACAAGACAAATACAAAAAAAGAAAATAAACATAGGCTAAGTAAAACACAACGTTACAAGAAATCTGAAATCGCGTTGTTCGCGACCTTTTGGCGGAACAACGGGATCAGTGACGGAGACGATGGTTTCAGGAAGGTCATTCCATGCGATGGAATAACCTTCCAGAAGGACACCCTGGGCTGCGTCGGCAAGCTTCGCACAGTCCTTCTCGTGCCGACGAAGTTGAGGCCGAGCGGCCATTCCCTTCGAAAAGATGGGTTTGCTTCGTTTAACGGATCAAATGTTCGCGATCATTCTGCGCGTTGACAGCGAGACGCCGTGCTAGTGTGCGGCAGAGGGCTCAGACAGCTCTGTGGCACCGGAGCGCTTGGTCCACTTAGGGAGCGCACATCAAGGCACCCTAGGTCCACCAGTTGGTCCACCGGGAGGACTATGCAAGACGGCGGGGCAGGCGGTGAAGTCCCGGTTCCTTCGTCCCGCCGTCTTGCATAGGCCCCAAGTCCGTCGTATCCCACCCTTGTGCGACAATCAGTTTTGCAGAAAGGACTTTACTACGGAAGGGGCGCAAAGGCGCTAAGGTAGTACGTGGACCAAACAGCAGCATGATTTGACCGAATAACCGCATCGCTTAACTGCGATCTCGCTGCAAGCGCGCCGGCTCCGGGGTAGCGGACCTGACGTCGTCATCGTGTTTACGTGGTATCCTATATACACACAACCGCAGGTAACCCTGTAGCGCGAGGACTTCCCGAACGCGGTGGTGGCGGTGGAGATGGTGCTGCCACGCGGTCGTTCAGTCCTCGGGTACCTCGAAAAATCAAGGATGCAACGCGTTGACGCCGCTAAGTGGCAAAGCTCATACCTACGGTACGCTTGGCCCCCAAAATATCCGATGACGTCATGAACGCAACGCAACCTGGCTCGACGGATATCGCGAGACGCATCGCGCTCTCCAATGGCAGACCTTCAGGCGGTAGCAAAAACATAGCCATCCGCTCAAAATACGAGCGTGCAATGATCATATGCAGGTGCTGCTGATCCTAATTCGACTTATTTCTGAAAGTTTTGCGCGTTATCTCAAGTTTCGATTCAGTCGGATGGATGGATGATGATGGCTGCAACCTTTGTAATGGGCAGTAGCTTGCGTCACCCATCCCTTAAAATGCGCGTAACGCAAATCTCGCCTCGCGTGATCGGGTGCCCTCGACCTCAGCGACTCGTCGCGTCCAGAGGTGCGCCCACGGGGCAGGAGCCGCACGTCTTCTCCCGTGTCGGAATTCTGCTCCCACGGGCTCCTTCGAGTGAGCGCGGGCTCCCCAATTAACCATTTAAAATCCATCTTGGCAACCCATTTTTTTTTTCGTTTCTCTGTTCTTTTTTTTTTTTTTTTGCACTGCCAAATTAATTTTTTTCTGCACCAGTCTCGGGTTAAATTCGTCATAGTCAAAATGCTAACATTTTTTTTTTATTTACTAGTATTTTTATTATTAACTCGTTAGGACAAGAATATCACCTTCTTTGATCAGCCTGACACGTACCCTGAACACTGTCTGTGGGTGAACGGCAATAGCCGGAAAACGTTTCGTGGGGAGGGTATTGTAACAAGACGCAATTAATTAGCTACGAGAAGGATGAGCTCTCAAGGTGGCAACGGAGTCCTCCCAAAGGCCTCCTGAACCTATATAGTCAGTGACAGGTTAAGAAAAGTTTTCTGGTTGGGGAGGAGGAAGCAGACGGAATGCTGAAGACATGAGGTGGTTTCGTCGTCTCCTCTCCAGCATTCCGACTCCCTCCTCCTCCTCCCCTGCCCTCCTTTCCCTCGAAAACTTTTAATCTGTAACTGACTATAGTAAGGGAGAGATAAAGAGACATAGCCCGAAAAAAGACAGCAGTGCTTCTCGATGTCCCCTTGCGCACCTCATTTTGAAGTCGAGGCATCCCTGTATGCGGTGAAGTGATGGAATTGGTTCGAGTCACTACTTTGGAGCAGCAGAAAACAGTGTTGGAGCACAAGCAGACTTCACGTCACTGCGGACACAATTTCAAGATTCACGTGTTGGCCTGTTTAAGTAGAAGACTGTGCTTCGAATTCGCCTTCCCATTTCTGCGCAACATTTTGCGCCTGCGAAGCATTTATAGACCCAACACGCGGCCCTGACGTCACGCAGCTGCGGTGGCGCTGTCGACGGCACTGCGCATGCGCAGAGGCCTCACTTCACCCGAATTCGGTTTCTGCGCACGCGCAGTGCCCACACCTGGTGTGGGCGAACGCGGGCTTGTTTGTAAACAGCGTGTCCGTCTATAACTAAATTTTAAGGGTAATTTAGTTCTGCATTTCAGTGGCACCTTGCGTGTGGAGATTTATGATGGCGCAAAGTCAGCGGGTGGGGAATAAATAAACATGGCAGAAAAATACGGTTAAACATGGTATTCCTATGTTTTCATTCCACTGCCACATTAATTTAATTTCAATTGAAACTTCGTTGACTGCATTCACGAACAGTTGGGGATCTATTTAGAGACGTTAACTAAACATTAAAAAAAAATAAAAATCTATGGTGTAGCCCAGCCACACTTAATCACTAAGATCCATCAACCCTCATCAACTAATGTGTTTCGTTGTTCTCTCTTTCCTAAAACGACAGATGAATGGAGCCACCTTCCCCAAAAATCATTATTTCAGATTTCCACACGCATATCTTCGTAATTTGGAGCGTTTGTATACCTGATTCTTGTATTCTCTTTGAAGCATTGTGTGAAATATGTTAAAACATTTTTCACTAAGAAACATATTTGTTTTTGTCTGCTTTATTTCTGGTCTTTTCAAACTGCAGGTGTTTGTGTTGTTCTAGAATGATGCATGCCATTTTTATCAATGTGCGTGTTTGTGGTATTGCTTTTTAAGGCTACTCATATTTTTGATCCAGTAGATCAAATGAGGAAGAACTCTCTCTTGTAATGACCCTAATCAGGGTCGACAGTATTTCAGCGTAAACATGTTGTCAATCAGCATTCACCAACTTTTATTGATTCATTATTTTGTTTAGTACACGACCCTCGGTCGACCCTGCAAGAGTGTTTTACTTCCAACACAAGGCTGCACTGCGGCGAAGCCACATACACCAAATCGCGAATTTTAGTCCGCGGGTGCAGCTTGTCTGTACTACAGCAGTGCGCTGTGAGGAGCGCACTCAACGGATGCTAATTAAACCGCCCGAACAGACCACAAACAACGAGAGATGTCCCGAAACTTCGAAATACTGTGTTGCGTTCGATACAAAGACCATATCAAATCACACGTTATTCAGGGCGTTACACAAAAGCGTTGAAAATCCGCGCAGGCTTACCGTAACAATCGGGGAGTGTAGCGAAGACTAAACAATTAGTTCCCGTTTTGATCAAATTAAATTAGCCTTTGACGACGTGCATTTTGGGGATTTAGCAGGATGTAGCAGGGTAAGCAGGTCGGCGCAGCAATACCATCACTGTCAGTGTGTAAGCAATGGCATGTCTCTAGGAGTCTGGCAGAGGAAGGCACGGCAAGTCTATGACTGCTATACGCGAGTCCTCGTCTTGTGTAAAGCAATATAAGGGACAACTCACTTAATTAAATGACGCGTCTAAGGTAAGCTTTATAAAACCGCAAGCTGCGATTTTCAGCGATGGTGGAACTTTAGCTACGTTGACGTGTTTTTGTCTTACAAATACCAATGTTCGTTCGACAGCAGGGCATTGCCATTTAGTTTTGTTTGCTCCTGCTGCATGCAAATAAAGCATTCTGCTAGACCAGATTTGCACCGCTGTGTAAACGTGTTTGCCACCGGGGTCGACGCAAATCACGCAACACGGACGTATCTTTCAAAGCAATTGAATTAGAATTCCAGGTATTTTATACCACACAATACTTTGCGGTGAAAGTAACCTCAGTAGTATTATAAATACTTTATAAAACGAGTACTCGTCAAAAAAAAAAAAAAAAGTTTCGCGCCTTATTTATGCAAAGTAGTTTCCACAAGGCGTCGGTCGAAGGCAGAAACAATAGTTTTGGAGTTTGAAACGTCTTAATAAAATGACATAGTGGAGGCTTGTGAAGCCGTAGTGATTAAATGGGATAACATTTCATTCGCCAAACAACGCGGAACGTGCAAGTGGCGCTAGCCAGTAACTCCAATTGCTGGTCCCACACCACGAGGGCTCGTGTAACTGAGGCGCAACCGAACGCAAGGAGCTCGGCCTTGTGTCCGCCATTGTGCAGGGATAACACTATTTCCAAACGAAGGCTAGAAGATAACCTATTCCTCATCACTCAATGTGTAGAGTTATCAATGAAGAGTCAAAGCCCCCTATGGTTAGTTTAGTTGGACATCGAGGGAGAGTATGATAATGTGAACCAGGAAAAAAAAAACTCTGGGGTCAGCTTATGGGGCATACGTTAGGTTCAAATTTGATTATGTTTCAGCAGCACAGACAATAAGGTCGTTATAACATGGGAAGCAGAAACCACACAACCGGCAGCAATGAAAAGAGGGGGGGATCAGACGGGGTTGTCGACTGTCACCACTGCTCTTCATGATATGCCCAAGTGAAACGGAAAAGAAAATAGAGCAGAGCAATTTAGGTTTAGATGCGAGTTATATGGGAGGAGGGAGAAATGTAATAGAAGTAATCCCAGGACTAACGTATGCAGACGACATAGTGCTCATAGCAGATAACCACGATACATTACAGGAACTAACTGGAATATGTGGAGAGGAAGGGGACAGCTCGGGCCTGAGTTTTAGTAGTTACAGGCCTGGAATAATGGTGGTTAAAAACAAAGAAATAACACCTGAAAATACTGGACACTGTATAGGTAGATCATGTAGAAAAACACAAATATCTTGAGGTATGGCTCAATGAGTGAAGGAAACATTTAGAGGAGCACGAAGGAAATATAATTAGGAAAAGAAAAATAAATTTAGATACTATGAAACCCGAGCCACTGTGAAATGGTAATACATATGAAGTGGCCAGGGCTATATGGAAAGGATAACGGTGCCCGGACCATCTTTTGGCAATGGGGTACAATGCATCGAGGTCAGAGGTTCAATCATGATTGGAGATTCGACAAAGAAGCCTGGGTACATTGGCACTGGGAGCGTGCGGTAACACGCCGAATGAAGGGGTACAGGAGTAAATTGACTGGTCATCCTTTGAGAGTGGAGGAGGCAATTAGTAAATTAAATTTTGAACAAAGTGGAGGATGCAAGGTAGGCACGAAAAGCGTACAAGCAAAGCAATTATACATGAGAAACATAAAATCGACAGAGATTTGAAAGCGGACATTTAAATACCTACACAATAGTGATGGGGACGAGCAGACTAGCTCAGTGGAAAAGAGAGTGAACGAAGCAAAAAGGAAAATGTGGCAGGGAATAATGGAAGAAAAATCAGCATTAACAATGTACAGGTCACAAAAAAAAAAAAAAAAGGACATAAGAAAGGAACAGGCAGTTGTTTATTCATTGGGACGCTCATTACCGTTTGAGGCGAGAACGGGAATGTTAAGGACGAAGATATATAGGGATAAATTTCGACAGATATACACATATGTGCCGTGCACCATAGTGACAGCGAAATGATAGAACATGCAGGTTTGACGTGCATGGGATTCCGTGCTGCCCTCCTTGAAGGGGCAACGGATTCGGCAGGAGAGCTGGAGAAGACGGAAGAACTGAGAAACGAATGACTACAATCACAAAGAGGTTTGCAGATTGGCAGGGGTAACGACAGACGGAATTTGTAGAAACCTTCAAAGCGGAGGGTGCAAATGTGTCTGAGCTAGGTGGCGCAAGCTACTGCCCGATACAGAGGGTAGAGCCATCACCACCTTGATCCATCCTATGATAGATTCATAGGATGAATCATTCATTGATCCATCCTATGATAGAAGGCGCACACCTGCTGGAAGTGCATGCTCTGGTCATTTCCACAATGCCTCGTTAAAAAATAAATAAACCAGACTGATGAGAAAATTGCTGAACGGAAGTGGCAGCTCATTGGAGTAATCGTGCCAATAAGACGCCAGTAAAAAACAAAAAAAAACAAAAAAAACAAAACAAAAAAAACAGTGTTCAGCTAGGGAAAGAGAAGCAAGGTGGACACGTTCAGCTACAACTGAGGGTTCAGTGGAGGAACGAGGGCCTTCTCAACTTAATCGGTGGACTATAGATTCTATAGAAGAAACGTCAAAATGCTATCTCATTTCAATGTAGTCTGCAGCAAAGCATTGCAGAACACAGCCCCGTTTTGCTTTCTTTCGGCATTCTTTGCACAGCTGATTAACACCGTGTGCAGAGGTTCCAGGACCGAAGTTGGCGATCCAATTAAAGGGCTTACTACGGCAGAGTTCTCAAACGAGTAAATGAGGGTAGGTGCCTGGTTCTCTGTAATTCGTCCCAGTTAACATCAATCTATTTTATCCACGGGGCAGGTGCATTAAAGGGGAGAATGGCAAAGAAGCAAACGGCGGAAACAACAGCTCAATAATACGGAAAACACGGTTATTAAAGCTTGAAGGGAGCACTACCAAGAACTGATATAAGTGATTCGTTAGAAGCTTTAGAAATGAATGCTACGAGACATTTTTCTGTAACGGGACGCCTACTTGGTGACTGTCATTGAGACATGCGACAACAAGCGATGGTGGGGTTGTTAGCCGAGTGTTTTGTATACCCCACTTCTAAAGGAAGAAATTTGTGGAATGAAAAACGCACCTTTCATGTGACTGGACCCATCTAAACACAAAACCGAGGTATATTCTGACCCCAGCAATCGTGTGCTTTGTGAACATTCTTGTGAACATTCGACGGAAACTCGGGTAACTCAATGTGCCTATTGTGCATCCAAATCGAAACGAATTCAGACCGAAATTCCTTACGTGCCAGAGGCGTTTATTTCAGGCTTTTAGAACTCGGCAGGATTAATTAGAACTGCCCTCTTACGTCTCAGGACACGCAACTCGTGCGAAGAATGCGGAAAGAAAAAAAAAAAAAAAGAAAAGCTCGTCGTCCGAGAGTTGCCCCCTTCTCGGTCAGCTCGCTCGTCAAGTCGCACCGGATGCTCCCCAACACTGCAATGAGCCGCTACGTCCGTCGCTTCGGGGCAAATTCAGGAAAACGCTTTTGCATCAATTTTGACGGCCGCCGCTCACGTGCCCTCGTTTGTTTCTTGGTATTCATTTATTGATTCATTTTCCTATTCGTTGCAGCGATACGACGCTTCTTTCGGTACCTAAGTAATTGAAAACAAATCGAGGGGTTTCTGAAAACTGCGGGAATAGCCTCGACTCGATCCGCGTGCCTAGGAGACCGACGAGGAGTAGGGTACCCGCGACCTCGCAGTGCCCGCGGCTGCGCTGCCGCACAAAGCCGGGGAAGCAGAGCCGAGAACGACGCCACAGCGGAAAGAAGGCGTTTGCTCTCGGGGCTGTTGTTGCGACACCCGAAGGGCTCGGCCCCTCGACGACGTTACGGTCAGCGGTCCCTCTCCGCTGCACGGGGTCGGGTAGGTCCGAGCGCGTGCACACCGAGTTCCAGGCAGAGATCGATGCCCGTATTGATCACGCGCTCTGTCCCCGAGCCCAGGTGGGACCCGAGGACGCAGTCTGGGTCGCGTAGCCGCTCCGAGGGGTCCCCCTCGGCCAGCGCGCTCGGCTCGCGGCGGCGGCTCACCTTATCGGCTGGAATGCGGTTGCTCATGCTGAGGCCGTCGCCGAGCACACACTCGGTCGAAGCTCGCTGGTCGGGGCTGCCGAGACACGCAGTGTCGGCCCAATGGAGGCCAGCGGATGCCAGCCGAGGCCTAGGCGCTCGCCATCCAGCGGGGGCAGCCGCTCGCTCGCCTATCCATCCGTCACTCGGGCGGCAGCACCGGCTCCTTGGCGAGTCTGTCGCCGCTCAGTGGCGCGTACATGGCGCCCGCACCATCGGGGGTTGGTCTTCAGGGACCGCGGGAATGCATTTCCAATCACAAGCTATTATCGCTTCCCGTCACAGCGAGTTCCAGTACACCCCGTGAAAATGGCGTTTCTCTTTTCTCTCCCCAGGAGCGCGGTGCGAGCTGGGAAATGTTGACCTCGCCCGTGGCGCCCCGCCGCGGATGCGCGCGACACTTGGCGCGCTGTAAAAAGCAACGCTTTCGGAGAGGGAGCAACTCAAACCGTGGGGAGCGGATCGGTTGAGCAGTTGAGCGGTTGAGCGCGCACATACTTGAGTTGTCACGTGGCAAGGTGGATAGCGTGTGCAGAGACGGTAGAGGTGGAGCAAAGTAAAGTACGCGCAGTGCTTTCGCCTCTTTCGCCGCCTCCGCGCAAACGCTCGAGAGGTGCCCCATATTCCACGTGACCCAGAGTGCTGATTTTGAGCCACTCTCGGATCTAGGCACGCTGCTCTGCCGCTGGCTGCTGGGCAGGGTTCAAGTAGTGACCGCCGCACATCGTGGCGTCTTGTCGTTTTTTTTTTTTTTTATTTTTTTTTTTTTGTACTGTGATGCGGGGGCTGTGTCTAACGGATTGTTTGGGATTCCAAGACACTCGTGTGGTGTTGTTCTCTGTCTCGCCCGTGAGAATGCCCGGGCGATACCGCGCCGTGAAATGGAGCGGTAATGCCCGATTCACATCTTGCGTTTTTCCTTTTGGTTTCGCAGTGACGTCGCTCGTGCGTCAAAATATGCGTCGTGGAAGCTGCGGTGCACGACGTCGTAACTGCTAAATCAAAAGTAGAATCAAATTATCTCAGTCAGGCTTTTCGAGGAAGACGGCTGACGTTTTGCTTCTGCTGTTCGCCAACGTTGTTCACCAGGGACAACGTTGTTTACGCTTGTTTCTACCAAGCTTAATTAATGAACGTGAGTTTAGTTGGCAGAGTGATTATCTTTTAATATTCTTTTAAGCTACAAGAATTGAGCATCGTTGAAAGTTAACGAGCTGACGACAAAAAAAAAAAGGGGGACAAACACACACGTGAAACTTTACGAAAAAAAAAAAAAATCTTGAGACGTGTGTGCTTGTCCCCTTGCCCGTTCATCTCTGGTATTAATTATGCATCTTTATTCTGTTATGTCAGTATCTTTGAAAAGTATCTCGTGATTTGGAGCACTAACTATGCGTGTCCATAAAGAAGTTGTATATATTTAATTCACGAGTTCCCTTTGTGCTATTTCTTTTTCGTTATCATGAAAACTACATTAATGAAAATCGTGTAGTTTTGCTTTCGTGTCTTCATGTACGCCAAATTTAAAAGCAGGCGAAGGGGTAAAATGAGAAAGGGGGGGGGGAGAGAGGTTTTGCTACTTTTACTACTTGACAACGACAGTCGATAACGTACCTCTTCAACTTAGTTTCCCCTTTTATGTAGGCTTTAACGTTGTACTTATAGTGTCACTGAGCACTGTGTCAGAATACTGTGTCCGATTTGGTTTTCCCTTTAGGTATAACATTGTTCGAAGCACTATCAGCAGAATCGTTTCCTCCTCGATTAAATTCCTGCCTGAATTCCTTGACCGCACACCTATTTGACGCTTAGGGAAGATTGTAGACTAGCACACGCCAGGCAACAACTCGAGTAGTTATGAACTGCACAGAAATATGATTTCAAAATACTAGTGATCTCGGGACGAAAAGTGACATCTTATCGTCATACAAGTCGCACGATCAAGCGAAGGGCCTAGTTGGAATTGCTCCAAGCGGCTTTGTCACTTTTGTGAGTGATCTGGCTCCAGGTAAGATTTCTGATCATCGACTGACAAAAGAGGGTGCTCTATGAAATTTTAGAGCGCGGAGATTCTGTCATGACTGACATCGGTTTTGTGACCGCCGTGGACATAGTTATATACATCTTGGGGTGAACCCGAAACATTTCACCTTCACGCAGAAGATTCCCTTTCTTTTCCTTCCATTCCTCCTTCCCCTTCCTCCCCTCTTTTCCTCCCCGCATTTCACGTCCTTCTCGCATGAGTGCTAGGGGTTGTGCGGCCCCTAGAAGAAACCTTTGTGAACCTTCAAGATTCTCTTCCTCAATCCCGAACAAGAGGGATTAGTTAGCAGACCTCGGACTCAGAAGGGGGGGTTGACTACAGACTAATTCTTTTTTTTTTTTTTACTAGCTTTCGGAATTTAAACATTACAACAGAACGCAAAAAAAAAAGGTGGGCATTTTTTCTGGACTACCCAGAAAGCTGAAATTCGGTCGTTCTAACAACGGCGCACTAGAGAGTGATTGTGTAGATAATTCGTCTTCTTGTTCGAAGTAATAATCATGGGTAAACACAAGTCGAAATTATCGCAATAAGAAGGCGAAGCATCTAAAATGAGTTTCATTTTTGGGCAATATAGACATGTATAAAAATAGACACCGCCTGACCATTTTTAGAGCATAATATATCTGTTCGTACTAAAGGTGCCTTCTGAGTAACCGCCGCCTCGTTGGAGCAACTAAGAACAATAAAAATCAAACTTCCCTAAAAAGTGAATCGATTAACGATGTATATCATATGTATCCAGTGGCGGATCCAGGGGGATGGGGCCCGAGCTGTTCCCCAAGACATATCAGCACCCCCCGCGCGATGCTGCGCCGACTTCGCAAACCAGAACCTGGCGCGAAACTTTGATGGATTCAAAACGTTTGTTTTCGTGCGCAGAAAATTCGAACTTTCAAAGTTCGAAATTTTTAACACTTTACAATCGAACCTGTGAGATGTTTGTCCAAACCATGTATTGATGTCGCTTCCTGCGACTTGCCAGTTAAGAGGACATCGCAGCTCCCGAGCCCTATGCAATTCCAATGGCAACTTTTTAGTATTTTTTTCTCAGGAACCACCGAACGGATTGACTTGGGAATGGTTGCATTAGAAAGATAATAAAAAATGAGTAATATTGAGGCACTACATTTTCCGATCTTCAAGTTTCAAATTTTTTAAAGGAACTTAAAGATGCTTGAAAAGGCCCTGTTTTCGTTCCGTTCTTCGTGAACATTTAAAAATAAATCAGGACCTAAATACAAATTCAGGCGCGGCAATATTCAAGACCAAGACTTTTTGAAAATATCTCTAACATCTTATTTCCAGAGATTCTCATTGTGATAAATTTTAACCAAGTTTGTAGCCCATCAAAATGGCACAAATCCAGCAGCCAGCTGGCGCCATCTATGAGTGTATCGGCAATACTTCCTCTTAAAATTGCGCAATGTGTTATTGCGCCCTGTACTACTTGCGTCTTCAATTTTGCGTGTGAATTGTGGGTGTGATTAGACACATCGCCCGAGCGCATCGTTTGCGAGGATGTTCCGTTCTTTGTTGGTGCCTTGGGTTCGCACAAATGCAAGTGAAAGATTTCTTCTTTTTTTTTTTTTTCTTTGTTCGGTGGCGAAGATATTTCGCGGATAGCGCGGGTGGGGGTCATAGTAGAATTCTGTGTTTTCAGTGTTTATTTCTCGTGAAATTCAGAGGGTGTTTTTCGAAGTTTATTTTTTCGCTGGGGATTCGGGGTTTATCGGAGTTTATTATTGTTAGATTCGAAATTCGGAATTTATTTTACTGTGTAAAATTTAAAGAATTCGAAATAAAAATAAATAAGGTCCGGGTATCATGACCCATTGCTCCGAAGGAACCTCGACGTGCTAAAAGGCAAACCCCTCTTTTCAGTTGTTCTAGATTTTAAAGGAAACTGAAGTGGAATCTCCTCGGGACCACTGATCAGTTTAATTGTAAAAATCCGTCTTTTTGCCATTTATTTTGTCGCTGTGACCTCGAAATTTTGAGTTTTCGGAAAAATCCAAATTGACGGTAAATTTCCCGGCAAATGTTTTTCGGGTGGTTTTTTTTTTTTTTGTTTTTTTTTCAGATTTATCCGAAAACACGGAACCCTAGTCAAAAGTCGTTAATCGCCCGAGCGCGTCGTTGAGAGGATGTTCCGTCCTTTGTTGGCGTTTTGGGTCACGAAAATGGGGGTGAAAGATTTCACGCTTCAAGCGGTCCTTGCGTGAGGGCTGAAGTTAGCAACTGCAGGCAGACAAGAGCTACCGAAGCGTCAAAGGATTGATACTGTTTTACCGCTTCTTTCTGTTCGAACTAGGAGAGGTGATTTGATCTGGCGATTTCAAATATTCTTCAGAGATGCATTTAAAATGTTTACTTATATTAAATACAGAAGAAACATACGTTAGTTCGTCGATTTTGTTTTAATTTCGACATTCGCTTTGCATATAAAGTTTTGGAGGCTGATTTCTACCGTAATAAAACAAACATTGCGAAAAGGTATTCAGTGAACCTAAAAAAATAAAGAAAAAGCTTTACGGTAGTAGGCGTCACACGTTGCTTTTTGGAAGTTGTAAAAGTCTCCCGCTGAAGATTCTTTGTTCGACGCCAACCAACACACTCTTCACTCAGTATTTTATGAAATAGAGGCGAATGTTTTAGACAAGAACCCGCACACATTTTATTGTGGTGTTCGTCGATTGCAGTGTCTTGACTGCGATGAGCCCGAGGTCGGCTGTTACTGCTGGGCGGCGGAGAAAAGCTCACCGGAGAGAGGCTCACCGATGAAATTCTCACCGCAAAATTGACAAATGCGGAGAAAAGCTCGTTTACGAAATATTTTATTCAATATTTCTAATATTCTCGCATTGTTCACACTGCGGTGTTTATATTTAAAACTCACGTCCGCACTTTGCTTACCGCTGATGTTGTGCTTTTTCCATGTTCGTATATTTGTAAAAACAAGCGTTCTCGTTCAGCCCCAGAAGACTAGCTTATAAGAAAAATGGGGAAGGGGCAGACGAATCCACAGTTTTTCAGAAAGCGAACAATAAAAAAAGTTGGAGACGATCGTTTCTTTTTTTCTGATAGTCTTTACATGGAGACAGAACATTGCCTCAAAGTTGACTCCTGCGAACAGCAACAATGTGATCTCTGTCTCTAGATCTCCTAAAAAGTATCAAGTCCGTCTTAGGCCACATCACCGAAAGAGGTCATTGGTTAATACAAAGTAAAAGAAAAGCGGAACATATCTTTATCCTTTGGATGCAAAGAAAAAAAAAAAACACTATTTACAAAAACGAGAAACGATCTGGCCAGAAACCATATTGTTCGATAAAACGTCGTTCTACGAAACGGCTTCGATGAAATTAGATTCAATTAAATGGCGTTCAATTAAATTACTTTGATAGAACGAAGTTCGATTAAATATCGAGAGCTGCGAAGAAATAATGCTAGATCGCTTCGCAGAGGTGAGCTTTCCTACGCATCTATCAAAAGTACGGTAAGCTCTTCTCCGCATCCGCCGGTTTTTCGGTGAGCTTTTCTCCGCCGGAGGACAGCGCACCACCGAGAACTTCATCGGAGAAAAGCTCCACAAAGAAAAGTTCACCGCAAAACTGATAGAAGCGGAGATACACCCCCCCCCCCCCCCTCCCCCAAGAATTATACGATCAACCTTTTAAATTTAGTGTTTGCGGCTCTACTCTGGGTGTCCTGTGGGGAACAGAAACGGAGTTTATATACAAAATTCGTATATTACAGACACCAATAGGGATTAAGCAGAAGTCAACAGTTCTGCAGGATGGGAACAAGTAACAAAGTTATAGACACGTCTTTTTTCTATGAAGGCATTGCCTCAATGTTGAGTTTTATAAACAGTGTTAAGAATGGAACCTTCGGCGACCTTCTTCCGAGTTTCAACGCTGCGGAAACGAGTCACGATCTGTTCAGGACAGTCGCCCGCCTGTTGGAGCCTGCCCGAAACGAGTCACGATCTGTTCAGGACTGTCGCCCACCTGTCGAAGCCTGCCCAAAACGAGTCTCAACGCGTCCGTGACGTCAACGGGACGTGTGTGTGTGTGCGTGTGGGTTCGTGCGCTCCGGAAGGGGAGAGAGGCATGGCCTAACTGCGGAGAACCATGGCTACGACGCACTTCTGGCTACTACGCGGCGGACTTTGCTGCAACGTACTTGGCGGTTGCACCTGCTGCCCTGGCGGAGAGTGAGGGAGAAAACGGACCCTATATAAGGCGGAGCGTGAGGCTGCTCCGGTGGTTCTCTCGGATTTGACGACTGTATCGCAACCATGTAATTAAACCGTTCGTTACGTTACCAATTCTCCCACCTCCACTGGACCCCTGGGTTCTTCACTTCGGGGAATGGTCGTCGTCACGAGCCAGGAAGCCTCCGGACGTGCGGCTTAAACCCCGCCTCGAACGACTGGTTGGCAGCGGTTGGGATTGGACCATGCGACATCGTGCTACATCTGTGGGTGAGCGTTTGGACTTTGCTTTGGGATTCGCCAGGCTTCAGATTATGGGTAATTAATTTTGAACTGCTGGGAATCCTTAGTGTTTGACTCGTGCGCTAGGTTTTGGTATAACCTCGCGACAAGTTTTAGAACAAAGCCAAAGCTAAAGAGCAGCGATCATGGATCTAATGAGGTTACTGAGAACAGATTTACTCTGTTTATGTGAAGAATTGGGTGTGGAGTTGGAGCAAAAGATGAAGAAATCTGAGATCAGCAAAGCGATTTCAGAGAGCGCGGAAGCAGAGGAAATTAAAATTGCGTGGGAACTGCTTCAGAACGCTAAAGCCTGGTTCAGACAGTTGCGTTTGACTGCGTTTGACTGCGTTGCGGCAGCGAGAAACCAGGACATTCCTGGTGCTTATATCGCGTGCCAAGATGATTTCTTGAATTGGATTCCACGCTTCATACGAAGCACAGATGTGCCGGTGACTCGCTTTCGGTTCTCGCCGCAACGCAGTCAAACGCACTCAAACGCAAGTGTCTGAACCGGCCTGTAAGGGCTGTTTATACTCCGACGTTGAGCGCAGAGAACGCAGCGTAGCGCAGAACGCGCGCCTTTCATTGGCCGGCGGCCAGGAACTCGATTTCTGCGACCAATCAGTATCTGTGTGCGCTGCGCTACGCCGCGCCCGTCGACGTTACGTTGGAGTATAAACGTACCTTTAGAGTGAAGCTGCAGCAAGAGAGGAACGAGAGCAGGCTGCGGCGAGAGAGGAACAGGCTGCAGCGAAAGAGGAACAGGCTGCAGCGAAAGAGGAACGAGAGCAGGAGCAGGCTGCAGCGAGAGAGGAACGAGAGCAAGCTGCAGCGAGAGAGGAACGAGAGCAGGCTGCAGCGAGAGAGGAACGAGACCAGGAGCGAGCGCTGAGAAGGCTAGAGCTCGAAATTGAACAACAGCGAATAAACTCGCAGAACAGTAGAGTTGGGGCTCCGGTACGAGCAAGTGAGACCGAGTCGTATGAAATGAAGAAGCTCCTGCAGCCGTTTAAAGTTGGGGAAGACGTGGGCCTGTTCTTTGTGAACTTTGAGAGGACATGTGAGAAGTTGAGCTTCGCCCCAGAAACATGGCCGCAACGGCTTTTGACTTTGTTGCCCTGTGAGGCTGCAGAGGTTGTCGCGCGCCTTAGTGCTGGAGACGCGGACGACTACGACAAGGTGAAGTCCAGCCTTTTGAAGCGGTACCGCCTTTCTGCCGAGGCGTTCCGTCAAAGGTTTAGAAACGCATCCAAAAAGAGCAGCGAGGGCTACTCGGAATTCGCGTACGGGCTTAAAACCAACCTGATAGAATGGTTGAAGAGCGAGGAAGTGTACGAAAGCCGAGACAAGGTAGTCGAGTGTGTGTGCCTCGAACAGTTTTTTCGTAGCATTCCGCAGTCAGTCAAGCTCTGGGTGCAGGATAGGGTGGGAGTCGACTTCGTCGAAAGGGCCGCTGAGCTAGCCGAAGAGTACGCAACGCGTAGAAAGCTGAGCGGAGAGGAAAGCGAACCCGGCCGGAGCGATCAGCGCAAGACCTTCCGACAGGGAAACGACTCGCGAGAAAAAGGGCCCGAGAAGCCCGAAGCAGGGCAAAAGGTCCCATAAAAGAGCGCAGAACACTCGAACGGAGACGAGGCGCGGAAAAGCCCAACAGGGCAGTTCGAGGCAAGGAAGCCGTTCCTGTGCTACAACTGTCAGGAGCCGGGACACACAGCGGCCAGATGTAAGAAACCGCGGGTTGTGTTCTCGTATACGTGAACGGTAGTGACGGGGACCTGAAGCTTCTTCGTCCCTATCTTCACGAGCTCCACGTAAACGGAAAGCCGTGCAGGGTGCTTCGGGAGAGTGCAGCGACGATGGACGTTGTCCATCCGTCGTATGTAACGCCATCCGATTTTACGGGAAAGGTAGTTTGGATCAAGCAGCTGCTCGAAAAGCACAGTGTCTGTCTGCCTATGGCGACAGTAAAGATAACTGGCCCGTTCGGAGAGCTAGTAACCGAGGCGGCTGTCTCGCAAACAGTCCCGTTGGAGTATCCTTATTTGTTTTCTAACCGGTCAGATTTCCTGCTCCGCGAAAGGGGTCAACAACTGGGAGAAGGGCTAGTTCAGTCGTGTACGAGGTCCAAATCGCGTCAGGTCGCCCCTTTGTTGACGAGTGATTGAGAGCCAGAGGCAGCTGACGGGGAGCAAGCACTCCCAAAGTTGGAGGCAGAAAACCGGGATGAGAGGGACCAGGTTGTAGAACAGCCTGACCTCGTAGCACTAGAAAGCGTACGCCGTCCCAAAGCGCCGGCGAAAAAGGGGGAGGAAGACGGGATCAGTGAAAGATCTCTCGTAGCTCCGGCGTCACGTAACTTTGGTCCTCTGCTACGAATAGATAGAGTGTCTTTGACAGTCGAGCAGAAGAGCGACCCTAGTGTGTCAGGGTTTCGCGGTACAGCTCAGGAGATTGCTAGGACCAATGTGACGGGGCATGAAAAAGGCGGATTGTTTTATCGGCGCTATAAGGACCGCATTTTTACGTCTAGAAATCACGTGAAAATCGATCACTATGACTTCAGCGTAAGAAAAAGGAAAGGCAGATTTAACGGCATTGCCGATGGGTTGAGCAGATTTTTCTGACATCACGAAAAATAGTAGGGATCATCTCAGAGGTCTTCGTCATCCACGGGAATGAGGATCAAAGTGGGGGCACTTCGTTAAAACCCCAAAATGACCTCACAAATTGCGAAAAGTTTTTGTCTTTTGTTCATTGTGACCTCGTTGGAAAAATGAGTTTTTTTGGCGACAGGGGGTCTCGATACCCGGAATTGTACCAAATTTTGGTAATCCGTAATCCAGTCTGGCGGGTCTCTGGCGGATTCCGAGCGTTTGACTGCGGTGTGGCGTGGTGTTGTGGGGGACGTTTCCGCTGATGCCTCCGCTGTGAGAGGTTTGGGAGTTTGCTTAATGCTTGCAGCGTCTTCTCAAGGCCTACTCCAAGCCCACCTCTTCAGGCCAGCGATAGTACCACCGGCCATTCGAGGTTTCCCTGGCCCCGGAGGGGCTGTTAAGAATGGAACCTTCGGCGACCTTCTTCCGAGTTTCAACGCTGCGGAAACGAGTCACGATCTGTTCAGGACAGTCGCCCGCCTGTTGGAGCCTGCCCGAAACGAGTCACGATCTGTTCAGGACTGTCGCCCACCTGTCGAAGCCTGCCCAAAACGAGTCTCAACGCGTCCGTGACGTCAACGGGACGTGTGTGTGTGTGCGTGTGGGTTCGTGCGCTCCGGAAGGGGAGAGAGGCATGGCCTAACTGCGGAGAACCATGGCTACGACGCACTTCTGGCTACTACGCGGCGGACTTTGCTGCAACGTACTTGGCGGTTGCACCTGCTGCCCTGGCGGAGAGTGAGGGAGAAAACGGACCCTATATAAGGCGGAGCGTAAGGCTGCTCCGGTGGTTCTCTCGGATTTGACGACTGTATCGCAACCATGTAATTAAACCGTTCGTTACGTTACCAATTCTCCCACCTCCACTGGACCCCTGGGTTCTTCACTTCGGGGAATGGTCGTCGTCACGAGCCAGGAAGCCTCCGGACGTGCGGCTTAAACCCCGCCTCGAACAACAGTAACGAAGTGACCTCGTCACTGCACCCGACGATCACACACAGCCCCCAAATTGTGTCCGGACCGTATAGTCTTCGGCAACATCAACACCAGAGGTCACGGGTTACTACAAAACAACAACAAACAAAAAATACGGAAAAGAATATTGCTATTCTCCAGATACCAAAAGAATGCCATTTCCGAAAACGAGAATCATAAGTAAGTTTCCACCGCGCGTTCATCAAGAGGCCGTTGAGCTTTTCTCCGCATCGGTCGGTTTTGCAGTGAGATTTCCTTCTATTGGCTTTTTTTCCCAGATTCGTGACATTGGCATCGACCTGCACCTTTTTTTATATCGGAACCGCAAAAGATCGCACGTGCCTGAAAGACAGTGTCGGTTTTCAGTCACCATATTTTCACAAAGCGAGGCATCTAAGGTTCTGTTGCGCACTAGAAGGTCAACCGCACCTGGGACCGGACATCTCACCGAACGCCGTTTCATTGACTGCGTCATAGGTTTCTGCCAATAAAATTTAAAAATTTATACTTTCTTTGAAATCAGTGGATCTTGCAAACTATGAAGTAATTTCCAGACGATTGGATGGCAATCTCTTGTCGGTATGGGATTCACGCGCATGCTCCATTGGAGGTAAGGGAATCCTATGCCCTTTCTTGTTCAACATAAGTCCTGATAAACTCCTATTTTTTCGCGAGTCAGCCTGGTCAACCTCCAGGGCGCCGTCTAGCTAGCTACAGCTTTCATTGCTTGAAGAAAATGTGGCATGTGATTCCCCAAACACAGTGAAACATTCGCGTGACCCGAATAATCGAAAGACATCCCCGCACCAAGAAGGAAAAAAAACGAGATGTGGGGATCCAGAGCAAAAACCAACCTCGCAGATAGTTAATTGGAGGCAGTGTTTCGTGCCAAAATAAAACTGTTGATGAATATTTTCTACTCGCAAAGGTTGGGTTTTTCTTATTCGAGGGCCTATTTTGCTGAAACCGACTGGAGGTTAATTTTTGTGGTTTATCGGGATGTGCAGGTAAACCTAAACCATAGCCTTGGGTCGTGCGTAGTGGGCACAGAGTTAAATCACGATTTCGTTATCCCTTGCTTCGAAGCTGGCGATATCGCAATCGTGTCTTGAATGGCGAGACTTCGTGTCGCTGAAAAGGAAAGACCTCTCTCTACTATTTATACGTGCGTTTAGACAGATCCAACACGCAATGAGGTGAGCAGCGAGTGTTCCCTCCCCTCCCCCCAAACCCCCTTTTCTTTTCTTTTTTATTTTTTTTATTTTAGGGTTTTTTTCTGGGGGCGGGGGGATCCTCTGGATCCGCCCCTGTATCTCCAGCAGTTTCAAAAATTGGTTCATGGTCAAACTTGCGTTTAGTTTTTGTCGACAAATGTAACTGAAAACTGAACAGCCGACTAATATGCTGCGTATCAGCAAGGAGACCGAGAGAGACGAGATTGAATTGTTAAATCAACTTTACTTCCCGTAAAATAGTGCAAATAGCGATGATGGCAAATTATGCCATTTATCAGAAGACGGCGGATATTACGAAGTTCTCAATCTCTTCTGTTCCTGTTCGTCCGCCGATTGAGAAACGGAATGCCAAGATTGAGTCTGCAACCCTCGCATAATTCTCCGAGGCTGCTTCACAGTGGCCGAAGGACAGTGACCATCACCAAAAATCCAGGAGTCCAGGAGTTGGGGCTGCTTGGCTGCTTGGCAAGTTGTTTTGCTTGCCAAACAGTTTTTTTTTTTTTTTTGCCCGATCCCCCGAAGGTCATCCTGGTGATATCCCACACTGCCTGGTGATAGTTAGGGGGAGAAAATTGGTCTTAAAAGGGCGGAGGAATAACGTTTTTGTTTTTTTAGACTTAGGCTAGGTGGCGCAAGCTACCGCCCGTTACAAAGGGTATAGCCATTAACATCCATCCATCCATCCATCCGGCTGCTTCACAGTGGGCGAAGGACAGTGACCATCACCAAAAAATCCAGGAGTCCAGGAGCTGGGGCTGCTGCTTGGCTGCTTGGCAAATTTAGGCGTCTGGCGTCGCCCGGTCTACCGAGAAAAAAGGCGAAACAATGGCCATGCTCAACGTCATCACCAAGCGGAAAATCATGCCCATGTGTGTCCTCGGACGCCTGCGATATGTGTACTTGAACCGGCTGTGCCTGAACCCAAAAGGGATTCTCCACATGGGACACAAGTGATGGGGGAAATTGATCAGGCAGTGTACGTATAGCTTCTGCTGTGTAATTCGAAATAAAATTAAGAGTTTAAGATTCTCCAACATTTGTTGTGTGGCATCAATTTTGAACAATCGCACGCGACACCAAAACCAGGTTTGACAGAACAGCTGCTTGTCAGCCCATTAAGAGTTTTTGCATGTGGCGTTTTCAATGTTCGTAAAAAGTGAATAGGCGTATTTCTTATCCCCGTTTTTACTTGGTGGAGAGTCTCGAGTGGAGAAGTTTGAACAAAGTTGCCGATTTGAAGTACTCCGCTCAAAACTGCACAGACAGGTCCCTCATCACATGCAGAGATGACACCAAGAATTGGCATTTTGAAGCCGACAAATCGTTATATTTAATTCCTAATTATCCATGAAACAAACTAAACAAAAACAAACGCTTTGACAATTTAGTTTTTTTTTTTTTCTTTTTTTAATAGTCATGCGGAGCAAACTGCCTAGAAAAACAGAAAGAAGGATAAAATGCATTAGGAATGCAGCGCTGTGCTGTGTTGCTTATATTCGCACTTGTCTTTTGCGCTGTATGCCCACAATTAAAAGAGAAAAAAAAACGCAGTATTTGTAAAATATGCTAGGCGACTGGACTCCGAAGAAAAAGAAATAAAACAAGTTCGGAATCGTGACACAATTAGTGCAAATGGCATTTCACATGGAATTCAACGTCAAAGCAAAACTTCCAAGGGGAAGAACAGATTCGTCGTTCTTCCCCATCCAGAAAGCTTCTAAACTACCGATCTCGGCTACAAGACCATGGAGTCCACAGGTCACGCTCCGTAGAAAATTTGTCTTTTTTTATCAAAAGTACTAGAAAACATTTATTTTTCCAAGACGTTTCGGGTGTGATGCTTGGTCGAGTCCAGGGAGTACGATGGCGCAAGACCATTGCAACTGGGCGCTTTTTGGCGTCAACAGTGCAATTCGTGCTGCCTTCGACGTTGTCGAGTGCCTAAATTTGAATATGGTAGAAATTGAATCAATTGACGGACTTAAAATTTGACTTATTTGAAACTTGCACTTTATTTAGGAATTGAGATTTTCATCGTACCTTTTCTTTATGGTCGTTTCCTTTTGAAGGAACCGCATGCCGAGGAGGTCGAGTTGTCCGCGGACGCGGCTTGACACAATATAGTTAGAGAATGCTGTCAACAAAACCAGTGCTTAGAGTGCCGTCGGCGACGGCGCGCTCTTGAGGCGCCTTCAGGTGCCGTCCGACGGCACTTTACGCCCGCATTCGAGTGCCGTCCTACCGAGCAAATGACGTCCTTTGTGACGAATGTCTTTCTTTTGGCACTTTGTGGCCGAAATTAGTATGCCTACTTACGCTGTACTTTTTTGTATTTTGCTAATTATGTGTATACTCAGATTATATAAAACATTCTTCGTAACAAATAATATCTAAAAACTAAAGAATAACATCCCTGACTCGTTTCAATAGCGTAATGGCTATAGCATGCCTGGCTAGTACTCTACGGTACCTTACGCGTACCTTAAAAAAAAAATAAGAAGAATTTTTTTTTCTTTTTTGAGGCAGTAGTTGATGCTTGGGTGCGTGAGATTTGAACTCAGATTTATTTCCAATCACTATCGCAACATTGGAGAGAGAGTTACTTCGACAAACTTGAGAAGACCACGCGCCTGCATCGCGCAAGCGTAAACATACATGAGAAAGCATGACTCCTGTAGCGTTTGTCTCGCTCGCACTTTATGATAAAACAAATTGCCGGTGTGGGAATGCTCGAGACACGTGCCGCGCGCCACTTCTGGGGAGAACATGGCGCCTGAAATCTAGCTCTGTGCTGCGCTGTGCCGCCATGATCTTCCCAAGGGCTGCACGCGCCTCGTGCATCGACGCACCTTGCGCTATTTTTCAAACATGAAGGGGCTTTACGTCGAACGGCACTTGAACGCTCCGCAAGAGTGTCGTCGGACGGCACTCTGCTACAAGCACGAGAGCGCGAGGTCGCATGTCTCAGCTTTAAAGAAGAACCATAAAAAGTGAAGAGCAATACTTTTATAAGAAAGTAAAAATAAGCTAAATATTTATTTACCGGTAACTTTTTCATACTGTTTTTCTTCAACCCCTGTCCGGGCGTCTGGGCCTCCGTACAGACCGACGTGCTCATTCCAGTCAAACACAGCGAGGCTTTGGCTCAGGTCATGCGTTTTGTTCTTGTGGTGAATGCGTTCGTCCAGGTACACGAGCACCGTGTTGGTGAACGATTCAACGAAGAACCTGTCCTTGAACCTTACAAAATTGTGTGCGTGTTTGTACACTGGCGTTCATTAGAAGAACGTACTCAGGATCGAGGTCCAGAGCTACGAGATCCTTGGCGAGAGAAGCGTACTCGGAATGTGCCAAACGATCTTGCATTGCAAATCCGAAGAATAAAGCTGGTTTCACATGCAGCGATTTTGGC
The DNA here is from genome assembly GCA_013358835.2 of Ixodes persulcatus. Classification (NCBI taxonomy): domain Eukaryota; kingdom Metazoa; phylum Arthropoda; class Arachnida; order Ixodida; family Ixodidae; genus Ixodes; species Ixodes persulcatus. The sequence goes on from JABSTQ010010393.1 coordinate 80,248, forward strand.
CCTATAGAGCGGCGCGATTCCTGCCGTCGCGGCGCTCTGGCCAGCCGCCACGGCTGAGCGGCACGGTTTCACCAGGTTGGAAATTTTTCGCCGCGAGCAACACTGCTAAATTGCGTTAATTATGATTCCAGTGGACATCGGTGTTAAGCGGGTTTCTCATGCAGCGATTTTGTCCACGGAACCGCTGCATGTGAAACCCGCTTAACACCGATGGCCACCGGAATCATAATTAACGCAATTTAACAGTGTTGCTCGTAGGGTGTCATCATCAACGCTACAGGGGCCGTCGAACGTCACGGCCATAGCCGTGACGTTCAAAGTTTTCAGGACTTAGCCGCGAACTGATCCGGCCCCGTCAAAATAGCCGTGTACAACGTCACGGCTGCAGTTGGCCCTTCCTCTCTTTGATGACGCGAACTCCGTAGGGCGGCCCTGTAATTTTTGGCGGCCCGTTTGTGCAGGGCCGGCAAAAACGGGCCGGCTATGCGCATAATAGCGGAAAAAAAAAAAAAAACACTCTGCTCTCCGCTAGGTGGCGGCAGTTGCGGCCGCCCAGCGTGCCCCGCGGGCGCATCCAGCGGGCAGGCGGGCACGCATGCGCATAACGATCATTTCTCTTCTCGGTGTGCAAGGACGACGAATTTTGAACGTAGGAACGAAGTACGAATCTAATCGGAAGCATCTGCGGGTGACATTTGTTTTCTGATCATGGTGATGTAAGCCTGTGTTAGAGTGTGCGCCGAAGCCGCGGGACAGTCAGTTAGTTCTTCAGGATGCCCACGTCGAAGGATATCAAAGGAATTCGACGCGGGCGGTGTAACCGTGAGGAAACTTGAGAATGCGATGGCTTCACACGGATGCTGATCTGACGGCACGACGAGCACGACCGCCACTTCTGAGTCAACTTGGCTGGTGCTGTTACTGCGGCCACAGTCCCAGGGCTTAAAGTCGGGGGGGTCTCAGGGGGTCTCGGATCCCCCACTGATTTTAACGGATGGGCCGAGATCCCCCTCCACATCCCCAGCCTTAGTGAAATCAAAATCATATCATGCAATAAAATCGCTTGTTTTCAGGGATGTGACTTTTGGGGATTAGCAGTTTGAGGGTTGCAGGCACAGCGTGGGCAGAGTCAGCAGTGGGCTTTATTTTATGTGCGTCTATAGTCCGTTGCAACCTAAGAACGAAGGGCGAGGGAAAGACGGGCCGGGGAGGAGGAAGCAGACGGAACGCTAAAGAGAGAAGGAGGTTTCCCCTTCTCTTCTCCAGCGTTCCGTCTGCTTCCCCCTCCCCGGCCCGTCTTACCCTCGCCCTTCGTTCTTAGGTTGCAACGGACTATAGTACTTCTCGTCAGACCCCCCCCCCCCCCCCCCTTCCCACCTTCTTGTAGGGACCCCCCTCAAGTTACGGGAGACTTTAAGGTGCAACAACCCCACCGTTCATGACGTTTTGGTGCTTTTTTGACGGCTTATAACTTTCTTTATATGTATCTTACAGTTATAAAGTTAATGTCAAATTAAAGAGCTGTCTTTCAACGATACTTTAATGTCTCAATATTACGATTATTTGGAGTTTCTAGTTAATGATTCAACTTTTAACAGACCGCAGTCTCTAATATTTAAAAAAAAATATTTCTCGAGTTATAACGTCCCATCGTCCACGATATTTTACGTGAACGTTAGGTTGGGTGTAATAAACGTAAAAAGTAAGCAACAAATTGTACAGATAATGTATATTTTAAAATAAAAATTAAAGTTTAAAACGGTATTATTTTATGGCGCTATAAAAACGGAATCACGTCAGCTAATCAAAATAACGAGACATTAAATTATGAAGCATCCTTCGATATTATATTTTTCAGAACTTTCATATTGATATATTACACGTTAAGAATGTTATAAGACCTCAAACTTTTTCCATTCAGTTACGGCAAATTGTAGTTTCTTAACATAAAATACAGATGGCGCCACGTGTTCAAGAACAGCTTGATGTGCATTTTCCGTCGTGTGCCGCTTGGAACGCCACGTGAAAGACAGAAAAAGCGCCAGATGTCAGGGTGTCAGATGCCTGGATGCCCGCAGTGAGCGAGCCAGAGATGTCAGAACAACAAGCGCGAGGCTGCGGGTGCGCCACAGCTACTTTGCGCGCGTTATACTGTGCGTTGGTACACATGGCCGACGCGATCCAAATGAAATGAGCGCCATGAAATGCATTCTGCCATTTCAGATTCCGCCACGTATGCGAAAGCATTTTAATGTTTTTATCACTTGCAAAAATCATTTTCGCAATCAAACTATGCTTGTCGAAATGGTTTGACTATATTTTGTTTCAAAAACCACCTCGGTGGCTCTTAAGTGGCAATGATATTACAACAAAACACAAAACATTAAATCGTCTCAGTGTCTCTGAGCCAACGCGCTGGCCCATGAATTCATATTTGTCGGGGTTAAATATCGACCGAGGTGCCCGCAATCCGACGGAGGCCAATCTGAGATTTCGGTTGCACGTCAAAAGATCTCCATGCAGTTAGTCAAAATAAACCCGCAATTTTTTTTTTATTGCGGCGGGTTAAGTGATCTTTGTTGGTTTGGCTTGTGAAACCCTAAGATCTGAATATTTGCTTTGCTTTACCTTAGTTTGGAGCGCAGCCAACGCTACGGGCTGATGAAGCCACTGAAGCAGCGCGAAGAACGCGAGGTCAAGCAGTTCGTTCTCTTTCTGTGTTTGTGCGGTCGGGCTAAACGAGAGCCACTAAATAAGCAACGCCTCATACACATCTTGGTGCTTAAAATTATGATTGCTAGTTATCTGAAGCTTTATTTGAAATCACAGGAAACGCTTTTTCCGTCCTCCACAATTGTTTAAACAGTTCGCGACAAAGCAAAGCAGTATACGTGAGCTTCCTGACACCGAAACTAATGCAGAGGAAGTCGCACTTTTGAATCATGACGATCGGCAGTTGCATTTGATTTGTTACTAACCACCAAGATGGCGGCGCCCACAACAATATCGGGTGAAAAAGTGCCGATACTCTAAGCGTAGCTCATTTGGTTTAGCTCACAGGCTAAACCAAGTGCGGTAGGGGACCGTTGGCCGAGTGTGTTGTGGCACCGCAGGTCAGAGCACGTGGAGAAATGCTCGAGCGCGAGCTCCGTTCGAAGCCCGGAGCATCACGCTGCAGATCCTGTAGGGACTAATATCCGTGCCACACGGGCCACTCGAATGCCATTTACAACGAATGAAATTCGTGTGATCGACGAATCGGCTCGCGATCTGTCGCGCGTGGAACGCCCCACGCTCGGAGTGTCGCGCGTTGATTGGCCGGTCGTTCAAATGTCATTCGTTGTAAATGGCATTCGAGTTGCCCGTGTGGCATGGGTATAAATCCACTCGATGTGTTTGCGTTGGTCTTTCAAGTAACCTCAAACGTGCCAGTACACGAGGCCCGTCTCTGGAGCGGCACTTGGAGACGAATGGCGGCGCAGCAGCACTAAAATGACAGGCCCTTGAAAGCGAATGCATGGCGGCGGAGCACCCGCTTGTGGCACGTGTCTTGCGCGTTTTCACAACAATGGTTAGCGGTACTTGTAAAAACGCCTTTATCAAGGGGCTTTAGCAGGAACCCTGGGTTCAGTCGCCCATCTGCAACCTACCGTCGTGCGATTGTGTACCACATATACTGCGTACTGCACGTCAAAGACCCCGAGCTTTTAACAGTTGTACTGCACTTTTTACAATCTTCAACACGTAACAATGTCGCCCTACAAAACTGCTGCTCTCTAAAAAAAGAACTAACGACTAATTTTGAATGCACCGTTACATTGCATTTTAATGTGTGTTCGCGTATTCGCGTTCTTTTTTTTTTGTTTGTCTACATTTTTGATTGTGCGGCTTTTCCTTGTGATGAAGCAGACTATAGTTGTAAGACTTCTGGAAAAATATTATATAACTAAAAAAATGGCACGTAAACACAAAAGACAAAAAAAAAGAACACACACACATGGGTGCACTTAATAAAACTAATTGAAATACTAGAATTGATTATAATTGTGTTTTCAAAGGTTTGAGCGCACCAAAAGCTATAAAAGCGAGCTCGATGCTTTGGATGGTGCGCTTGCTCACTGGAAGTGTAGTTCAGGGCAGTATGCTCGCACTTGTATGTTCCGCTTCCAGTGATGGGATTGGCATAAGCCATTTTGTAGCACCTTTCGGAGCAGCCAAAACAGTGTTTTGGAGCAGCAAATGTGGCTTTTGGAGCAGCCAAGACAGTGTTTCGGAGCAGTAAGAGTGGCTTTTGGAGCAGATATTTTTGGAAAAATAAAAATATTAGCGTTTTAAGCGCTGTGCAAACAAAGTGCACATTGTGTGTGTTGTGTTCTGATATGACGTGTTGTGACGGAACTTGCTGCTCTTGGTTTTACTGCTGAGTCATCCCACAAGTGTACAGTGCTATAGGCATTGCCGAGCGATTCTGGAAAACCGCTTGCCACAGTTTTACTGGTTCCCGACGCGCCAGATTTTCGTCAAAAGTAAGCAAAAGTAAAATAATGAATTGCAAGCGTCCCGGCTGGTGCCTCTGTCGTGTATTCATGTTCGCATGCACGTGAGGGCAACTTCGGCAGGCTTGCAGTTGCCCGTCATTGCGAACCAGGGTCAAAAAGTTCTTGGAGCGCTTTGTGCAACAACTGAACTCGAGACAAACAAGCGCACTGTGCGGGTTCAGCGTGCAGACATTGCCTTCTTTGCTTTAGCTCACTTCTCTTCACCAACTTTCTTTGGCGGCAGATTTTTTTCAGTCCCTCTCGAAAGAAAGCCCACCGAGAGAAACCTAGGTAATCAATACTTCAACACAGCAAGCTTTGAGTTAAAGAGGGATTACCGTAGTAATGTATGATTTAAACAACAGGAATGTTGAACATGCGGCAGCGGCGGTACTTAATTTCATTTTAGAAAGCGCCATGTCTGCAGCGACGTGGGGACGGCAACACCTGACGTCGCGCGACCACGGTGAATGGAAGGCAGGGACCAAATATACCCCGTCTCCCAAATAGCGGCCAGGCTCTTTAAATCGACCGCAACAATCGGTTTCTTAGCCTATCGCGCTACGATTTTGTACAGCGTTGGCCACAGGTGGTACATTTTTTTGGTAAAGTTAGCAAAGAGCGAACTTACCTGAGGGAAAAGTAAAAAAACAAAAAGGCTTAACTCATATGGAAACACAGCGAAGCCAGTGGTCTTCAAACCATAGGGCGCCCTATGGTTTGAAGACCGGTGGCTTTGTGGCGTTTTCATAGGAGTTAAGCTTTTTTCTTTTCTTTTTTTTTTTTACTTTTTGCTCAGGTAAGCTCGCTCTCTGCGAATTTTATAGAAGAAAATGCGCCACCTTTGTGCAACGCTGTACAAAATCGGAACGCGATAGGTTAAGAAACCGATTTTAGAGGTCGATTTAAAGAGTCTTGCCGCTATTTGGGACACGCAGTAGTTTTCCCACAGCCGTTGCTTTGAGGAGCGAATGCTTCAGCTCACAAAGTAACTCCCGCCGCGCAAAAACATGGTTTCGTTTCACAGCCTGACGGCATGGCTGGTACCCGGCACGCTATCGTCGGAGCGTCCGCAGACACCCGCGTCTATCGTTAAAGATATTAAAAAAAAAAAAAAAAAAAAGATGCGAGACGAGAACCACGAGACAACGAAAACGCGAGACGGCGGGAAAACCATGCAAGACCGGATGGACAATTGATGCAGGGAACTTTGTGTCGGGCGGCCGCTTGAGCCACATAACACACGCATGCTCAATTACGGTACTCAGTTCAGTTTCAGTTTTAAAAGGCAACCGAAATTAGATTTTTGTCGCAGGCTTGGCGCAGATTACCCATATTTTGGCAAAATGTAGCAGGATGTAGCAAGATTAGCCATTTGGCGCAGTTCGGCGCAATTGGCGCAGCAATCACATCACTGCGCTTCGCTCGCACGATAAAACCAAATACTTTACTGGTAATGTATTTAACTTACCTTCTGTATATGTCCAATGCCCTCAGTTTTCGCGTGATTACACGCTTGTTTATCATTATTGTTTTGGTTTCCCACTGCGATTCATTTCGTGCTCTTCTGTGTGCTACATGCATTAGAGACAAAGGTAACCCAGGAGCATTCTATTTTGCGGACTGTAAAAAAAAAAAAACCTATGCAACTTGCCACGTGTGCCACAATTAATACAAAATATTCTAAGCTTCACAAGTGACCGCTTGCCTGAGTAAACATTGTTGTTTGTCAAGAACAATTGCGATTGTATGAAATCACGTGGGAAAAACTCGTTCTAAGCACGCGATCGTTGGCAAGCAATGAATACTCATAATCGGCGCAGAGATGATTGACAGGTGGAGTTTTTCTATCAACCCAGAGGTAGAATGTTTTCTTCTTTTTGTTGTAAGCAATCAGGAGACAACTTACACCAAATCTGAGGGTAATAAAGTACTATGAGCATTAAAACATAACGGCCTGAGCAGTATATGTGTACAAGCTTTAGCTTTTGATGCTTAACTTTCGATATGCTCAACGCTAGTGTAAAATGTAGGGCTGTTTCAGCGTGCTCACACTATATTTTATACAACGTCAAACTCTACCCGTTTGCATCCTTTTTCATTTATGCACACCACTACTTGCGCGCATAAATCACCAAATTAAGACTGGTACAGGACATCACCAAAAAATCTACAGGGTTTTTTTTTTACCGCAAAAATAAACTGCGCATCGCCTAACGCTCATTCTCCGCCCAAAGGTAGCGCTATTAGCCCCGTGCGCGACCGAAAGCGTCGCTGTGGTCGGCCTTCCACGATTGGCCGAACGCTGACTATGACGTCGGAAAGGGGATTTATCATCGACGGAAATAAGAGGAATGAAAGAACTTTAATTTTGACGGTGTTGGCAGTGTTTCTTTGAGAGCGCAATGATTTCAAGCTTCCACCATGCTAATAACAAACACCATCGAACTTGTTGTTTGCAAGGTAATGACGTCACAAGGGGGAACCACAGGAGGGCGCCACCAAAACTTCTCGCCGCTAATACTCTGTTTCATACTTAGCGTGCAACGCTGTCAAAGCTACTGGCGCGAGCGCGTGGCTTTATCTATGGTTTTGTTTGCGCGAGAACGCGTGCAAATGATCAACGAGATTAAGCCCCACGCTCGCGCCAGTAGCTTTGACAGCGTTACACGCTAAGTATGAAACAGAGTATAGGTCACAACCAGATGCCAAAGTTTCATCCCAAACGGACACCTTATTCAAACGTTATAAGTGATTTTTTGAAAATTTCAATGAGGAAATGGAGCCCATTTTTGCCCGTTTTCGGTTTCTGGTGCCATAGAGCCCCATGTATTCGAAAACTCCGTCGGCCGCCATTTTCCCATTGAACTTTTCAAAAAATCACTTATAACGTTTGAATTAGGTATCGGATCGGGTTGAAACTTTGACATCTGGTTGTGACCTCTAGCGCTACCTTTGGGCGGAGAATGAGCGTTCGGCCATGCCTAGTTTATTACTGCGGTAAAAAAAAAAAGCCTGTAATTTTTTTTGTGACACCCTGTACATCGTTTAAAATATGTGCAAAAGCTATCCACAGACCCAGAATCTTTGCCTGGCCTGTCATTGCATTTATCACTGGATTCGTATTAAAATTGATTCTTACCAGTCCCACTTTGGGTTTACCAAACTCAACGTCTAAACCTGGTTGTCATTTTTTGTGTTTTCCAGTCTTGTGGTTTTGGTTAAAATAAACACCCAGCTACCTAAATGAGACACCTGATCACCCAAAAATAGTTAATTTGTTTTGATTTTTTAGGTAGTTAATTCCTCAAGCTAGAATTTTGGAAACCCAAGTCTATCACGTCATCACGTTTTCCTGGAAATCCACAAAGAGCCAAACGCATGCACGACAAAAGGACCGGCCCGTCCTATTGCCGCCCGCAGAGCCGAGAAAGCAACGCTCGGTCACGGACTTCTAGAAGATTCGCGTTCATTCTTACACCAGACGTAACTTTCGCCCTGCTTTCTTGTTCTCGAAAGTGCCAGTTCATCTTCGCCCCGAGGGCGCGACGCTCGAACCTTCTTTTTCGAACTTTCGAGATAGTGACGCACCGTAGATAAGTCAGTCTCGCTCTTGCTCTCTGTTACGCTGCCGAATCGCCGCCTGCTTTTCTGCTGCCTCGACGCTCTTTCGTTACTTTTTTTGTTTGGCACAAGTTCGCCGGTTAAGCTTTTATTTTTTAGTTCACTGTTCGTTCTCTCGTCACCTTCATTCGTGACAATATAAATCTGATCACACTGAATTATGTGTATTTGGCCTCCGAAATCCCCGGAGCGCATGCGCGATGAAACCGGAGCGCCGGGTGCGCCCCTAGCGGACGCCACCGGCGCCGCGCATGTGCGATGGGGCTGTGGGCAAGAAGCTCGCCGTCGCCCATAAACACACCATTGAAATGCGATGTTGTCGGCGTCAGTGTGAGTCCCCCTGCCCTTTTTCGCGTTCAAATTGTTGGTTCTACGTCTTCCTGGCGATGTCTGACTATCTTGAGCGGCGTCAGCGAAATTACCGAGGCTCGTTACACCGCAAAACGTCGCGTGAATAATGTGACATGTGGCGATTCATTCCGCGTGGACGCCGCAGAATGTACGCTAAAGCCTGATTCGCATGATGAGATTTCGCTCGGAATTTTCAGTCGCGACGCCGCTCGGGCTGCAAAAGCGTGAACCGTAGCTGAGATGGTCGACGTCGATACTGACAATCGCAAGCTGAATCGGATCAACTGAATTAGGCATAACAAGTCGCTGATGGTCACTGGTAACAATGATCAACATCTCCTTGTATCTACTGCTTACATCGAGCCTGCCTACCGACCTTCAAATTTAAGTCGTTTGAGGCCTGCACTTCTTATCGCAAGTACCGGGCCAACATTTGGTCTACGGACCGGCGTCGTCTAAGAGAGCAGACGACAAGCAGAAACGTTTGAAAGAGCAGACGACAGTTCGAACAATCAGGCGGCCGTTTGAACTTGAAAACGCACTGAACGTAGTCCGCAGGTGGTCCGCACAACTTGACGGTTTTCTGGCGTTCATGTTGGAACAAAACAAATAAATCTGATGACCACAAGTATCCGTGAATTCAACCCAAAGTGCTTCCCGCCCAAGCAATTGTTGTCCGACGGCGTCTGCTTTTCCCTTTTCACGGCACATATCCAAATTCTCGTCGATCCGAGCACGTGAAAACTAACATTCAAACCTTTCTCGACACTTCTGGTACGGCCCCAGTACGGCCTCCCACCCCTTTCCACTTTAGAGGAGCGAACGGTGGAGAGGAGGCGACCTTCTCTCCACCGTTCGCTCCTCTAAAGTGGAAACGGGTGGGAGGAGCTTCCACTTCGTTCTTGACCTGTCACCGACTATAGTAACTTTTGTTCTCGCCAACAGAGGACAAGTGGGACCCTGTCCTGGACGATACAGGTATCTATACACAATACTTTTGTATTCTAAGAAGCACGTTTGGAATCGCCTGTTTTCATATTATTCGGATACCGGCTGGCGTCGCCGGTGGAAAGCGGAAAACAGGTTTACTTCGTTTCACCTTAGCATGGACTAACCATAACGGCTACAAGCGCGGAGCAGTGGCGTACCAACTTGTTTTTGAGTGAGGGGGCAAACCAGACCCCCCCCCCCCCCCCCCCCCCGTCTAGGGCCGGGGAGCGGTGCTCTTGGTATCCTTTGGGCGCCGCCGGCCAGTGTTTGCCCAGCCCAGTGGCGGCTGTTTGAAAAGGGGGGGGGGGGGCAAAACACATGCCTTGCCCCCCCACTCTGAGAACTGGGGGAGCTAGCGCCCCCCTTGCCCCCCCCCCCCCCCCCCCCCGGGTTGGTGCGCTCATGGCGCGGAGTCTTCGCGTTTGACGCCGGCTCGGCTGTGCACAAGCACTCGTGGTGGGTGACAATTTTTAAAGTTATCGGGTCACAGTCGCAGCCCTTACGGTTTGCCCAAATTGGTTTGCCTATGGTAAGGTGAGGCAAAGAAAGCTAGCCGGCTATGCCTCGACGGTGGCCACCAGCATTTTACAGCGACAAGGTGTAAATAGTTTATAGGGGGCTACTTTTCTCTTGCCGAAGTGTCCGCCGATAGAGCACGGCGTATACGGCGCACCCATCAGCTTACCGTCCGAGGTATGTATACTTTGTTTCAGCTTAGGTCCAGACGCAGCCGATGATACAAGCGCGAGCTTCGGGCTTTCAGCGTCCCTGCCAAGCACGCGCGCTCGTGCAGTGCAAGCACTGTTCAGGGCCACATGCTCACGCCTGTAGTTTAGTTTCGTCGCGCGTCTCGGCCGGCGTCGACGATCGCGTTGAGCAAAGGAGGACGGCCACACAAGGATCATTTATACTAAAATTGATGATGAATGTAACATCTAGAATACACTAAGTTTGCCCTTGTGCGTGTACCCTCGTTTGCTCACGCGACCGTCGACGTCGGCCGAAACGTTCTTTCTGTGTGAATGAGTTTATAAGCTTTTATTAGGCTAACTGAATTTAAGAAATGTATTGTATTAAACAATATTTTGAAAAAAAAGTCAAACTATCTGTTTTACAATATTTGACGCAGTTTAGCAAGGTCTTTACCCTGACCTGACCATACTTTTAAATTTAGTAATTACAGAAAGTTAATTATTCAAAATATTTGACACCATAATTATCCGCACGTCCAATTTTATGAATTTTCATATTAAACAAAATTAGCTTTTTATGTGCAACGTGTAGTTTTTGAGCAACGATATAGCCGGTGTTTATGACGCAGCCCGTATGATATAGCCATGGACCTGTAGATCCTGGCCAGTGCACAGCCTCAGCTCCCCATCCTGGTGGCGTCAAAATTTACTGTTTTGTTCCCACTCTTCAAACTGCCACCAAAGCTATATGGTCTATTCAAATTACGTCAGACTGCTTTTTAATGCCGAGTAACTACACACAAGCATGGCCGCCGAAAGCAAATGGGGTTATCTAATTGGGGAATTTGTTTTGCTTTCTTTTGTTTTCCATAGAGCATATGAATAAACGTTATGTTAGCGGCCATGTTTGTGGCCGATGACTGAGCATCTGAATAGACTCTAACGTCCAGAAAGCTACTTTCTAAAAGAAAAAAAACAGCTGTTTACTAAATTTTAGAACGTAATTAAGATACAAGACATGTTCTCTCTCCCTTATTCTCTTATAATAATATGCTGAACATTCTTAATCGCAGCAGCATCAGAGGCAACTGGCCTTCGGACGTGCCGCGGAGACCCGTCTTGTGGCACGAAGCTCCGGCTGACTGCAACACACTTGGCTCGGAGAGCGCACCTGCAACTGCGGCGGGTCCTAATTCACCAAGTGTGTCAAGTGAAAGCAACGACCATGCTTACACCAATGTTTCAGCAAGTGACACAAGTTTTCATGTACTTTTCTATTTTATTGTTTGAATGTGGTATTGATTACAACAAAGGTGACCTGTATCTTCAGCTGTGCATCTTATTTAAACAAATAAATGGATTGTTTGCCTGCGGACCCACTGTTCTTTTAAATGTTTAGAAACCATCGGCCTTGCCCTTGAAACAATTCTTGTATATTTACTTTCCCCTCGAGCACTCGGGAAGTCAATCTCTAAAGTATACAAATTAAGCTTGGCAATGTTTTTCCAATATATTTTGCGACTCAAAAATAAAGTTGCGACGTGACTATGTGCATGACGTCTCACAAGAAGACGTCAGGCTCAGTGCCACGTCACAGCTTTATTTTTACGGTGAAATTTTCCTGTACTTCTCATTCCCCTGGCTTTCTTCGTGGATCACAGTCCTGGACCCTCCGAGATACTCTGCGGGGGAGTGGACGACGGGACCTTTTTATAGCCAGCAGAAAACGGGCCAGCTACAAAACGGGCCGGCAAGATCCAACTTGTCACGGCAAATTTTGGGACCACCTAAAAAGGGACGGCAAACGGGCTGGCAATTTTAGGTGGCCCCAAAATTTGCCATGACAAGTTGGATCTCATTTGTCACGGCTATAGGTCGCTCCAGATTAAGAGTGTACAGGTGGGCATCACAAAGTACAGGCATGGTTGCCTAATGGCACTGCATTTGTCCGAATGCCACTTTTTCTCATCTTTTTTTTTTAGACTATGCTCATTATGCTTTTTAGATGCGGAGCATCTCTTGCTCGGGTCTATGTCCCGCGGCGTCGTAGTCCGCACTCACACTACGCATGCGCAACTCTCCTCCTTCCCTCTCTCCAACAGCTGCGCGTTACTTTCTCCGCTCTCTCTCTCTACCAGCTGCGTGCACTTCGCGTGCGTTCGCTTCTACTCACACCGCGCGCGCATGCGCAACTCTCCTCCTCTAGTCTCCTCTCCTTCAAGTGTGAATATAAGCAGCGGTAGCACGCTGCGCGCGTTAGGGGAGGAAGTGGCCTCCACCCTTCCACGCTAGACATTCATGCATAAGCAAAACCCTCCCCCTCCCTTCTTTCACCTCCTCCCACTCCTCCCCACCCTCCCTTAGTTGATGGCCCTCGTTTTGCGACTTTAAATGTAAGGGGTTTTAATTCTAGAAAAAAACAGTATCATTTAAAACGCCTAATTGAAGATAAAGAAGTCGATTTTCTGGCTGTGCAAGAGACAAAGCTTTCGACAGATGAGCAGGTAGAACGTGCCTTACAATATTTTCTGCAGGACTACGAAGTATGCGTGAGCCATGCTGTTGGTCTTTCTGGGGGCTGTTTCTTGTACATTAGAAAATCTTTTCACCTGTCTGAATTAATGGTCACAACAGACCTTTGTGGCCGCTTCATTATGTGCGATTTTCGAGTTTTTGACACAAGGTGGAGAGTCATATGTGTTTATGCGCCCAATGAGGTTACTAACAGAGTAACATTTTTTCACCATCTCCAACCTTATTTAATTTGTGACAGGATGTTAGTTCTTCTAGGAGATTTCAACTGTGTTTGCGATGAAGCTGACAGAGCTCCAACTAAAGCGCGAATTGACAAGAGCGCAAGGCTGCTGCTGGATTTAGTTGATGAGAGCAATCTTTTCGATGCTGCTTCTTTTCAGCTAGGCGGAAAACAGCTTCCATATACACATTTTCAAAATTCATCTCACGCAAGGCTAGATAGAATTTACTGCTCCACAGAACTGATTGAAAATTTAAATGGTTACACGGTAGACCCAGTATTTTTTACAGATCACTGCATGGTATCAGTAACTGTTGGTCATAAGCGTAAAAATAAAAATACAAACTGGAAGCTATGGAAGCTTAATAACCAACTGCTAAAAGATGAAATCTTTCTGACTAACACGACCGATCTGCTCCAGCAGATAGGACACACAACTGAGCATATATTTTCTAAATGGGAGCGTTTCAAGCAAGAACTCAAACAGCTAGCAATTGAGAGAGGTAGTATTATAAAATTTCAGAAGTCCGAGGCAGAAAAGACGCTGCAGCATAATTTACGCGTCTTGGTTGAACTTGAATGCAAATACACTGGGCAAGGTTTAGAAGATATAATTCGCATAAAAGCTGAGTTAGATCAATTTTATCACGATCGTTACCAAGGCGCGGTTGTGCGCACGCGGGCTGAAAAATATTTCTTGGGAGAACAGCCAACAAAAAGGGCAATGGAGGAGGAGAAAAGGTACGCGATGTCAAAAGAAATTCATGAAATAGAACAAAATAGCGTGCTTATTCAAGATAAGGAGATTATAGCGAATGTGTTTTGTGAACATTACAAGGAGCTATTTGGCAATAATGAAACATCGAAAGATTATGAATATCTAAAAGAACTGGTATCTCTACTGCCCCAGTTAGATCAGCAGTCCACAAAAAAGTTGGAGGAACCTTTCAGCATAGACGAAATAGAAAAGGCTGTAGATGCCCTACCAAATAAAAAAACACCAGGTCCGGATGGCATTACTGCAGAATTTTATAAATTGCGTAAAAATATCTTATGTCCCATCTTGCTAGCGATTTTTCAAGAGGCTTATGGAACTAATTCTCTTCCACCGTCATTTCTGCGTACACATACTATTCTCATCCCGAAGACTGATGACAAACAAAAACTCTTACATGTAACGGGCTATAGACCAATTACGTTATGCAATGTAGATTATAAAATATTCGCAAAAATGTTAACAAATAGACTACAACGTGTCATTTGCGATCTAGTTGGGAATCACCAGACTTGCGGGATTCGTGGTAGAGCCATCCAAACAAATGTCCACATTGCGAGGAGTGTATTGGAATGTGTAACCGACAGCAGTAATCAAGTTGCAATACTTCAGATTGATCTCGCGAAAGCATTTGACCGTGTTTGTCATAGCGTGCTTTTTGAAATTCTTTCATATGTTGGCGTTGGAAATATGATATTTCAAGGTGTTAAAATGTCTTACAGTAACTGTTATACGAGCTTAGTCATAAACAATAACGTCACAACGAACATTCCAGTCCGTTCTTCAGTTCGGCAAGGCTGTCCTTTGTCCCCCTTGCTTTTTACGTTATACCTTGAACCTTTGTGCCAAAGTATAAAGCGAAGTGAGCAAGTCCAGGGCTACATTCTGTGCAAAACAGAAATTAAAGTCCAGGCTTACGCAGATGATGTAGCCTACTTCTGCAAGGACAAGAAAAGCGTGACCCACGCTATAGAGCTCACTCGCCGCTTTTGTGAAGCCACTGGAGCCTCACTAAATATCGAAAAGTGCAGAGGTTTCTGGCATGGAGCTTGGGCCATGACACCAGAACGATACGAAGGCATTCAGTGGAGCTGCACTCCGTGCGATTACTTGGGAGTGCCCTTGAGACACTTCAAGAACAGCACATCCTATTGGTCCGAAGTTGCGACTGCCATGGAAAGGCGAGCAAAGAGTTGGTCTCACAGGAATTTGTCAATCTTTGCACGATCGACAGTTTGCAACGTGTTTCTGGCGGCCAAGTCCTGCAGGTCCTTCACTGTGCACGGACTAATATCCAAAAGTTGCACAGAGTGTTCGCCGTTTTTGTTTGGAAATCCTCTTGGGAACCTATGCGTCGCGACAACTTGTTTCGTCGTGTGTCCGACGGTGGACTTGGCCTTCCTCATTTATTTATACGCCAATTGGTTTCACGATTTCTTTTTCTTAGAGACCAAGGACATCCTTTTCTTCGAGAAGTCATACAGAACAGACTGGCATCATCTCTTCCAGATTTTATTGTATCTTCCGCCGGAAGCCCAACATGTGTGTTGATAGGGTACCTGAAAGAAGTGGTCGATGCCTTTAATTTTTTGTCTGTAAGGTTTTCAAGAGATTATTTAATGACTATAACACGAAAGAAGTTAACAAGAGACCTGGTAGGTGTCATCTTTCCAGCGCCAATGTATCGAATATTGTTTGACAATAACGCCGGCCAAGATGTACTACGTCGGGTAAAGAAAATGTGCATTCCCCCTGCGGCTAAAACCTTTTTTTTTAAACTGCATTGCTCCGTATTGCCTACCAAAGTGTGGTTACAAGAAAAGGGACTATTCGCACCATGGTCAGAAAACTGCACCCTGTGTAAAACACCTGAAACAGTAGAGCACGCTTTTATCCACTGCTGGGATGCAGTGTTCTTTTGGGATGTTTTGCAGCGCACTCTAAAGAAAGATATTGACATTACAAGTTATACGATTCGTTTCTTACCTGTTTCACCTGGGGACACCTTTCCTTATGACCTTGTAATTCTTCTGTCTATGTACAGCATGTGGAAATCCCGTCTTGATGTTAGAAACGAAAACGTCCACCCAAAGACTGTACGCTTGCATTTCATCGACCTTGTAACTCGTGTCCAAAGCGTGTATGATACCCTGTCAGACGCACCCGACTGGCTACCATTGTTTACTAGCCTTCGAGACATCAAAGAGTTTTGAAGTATGAGTGAACAGTGCACGAATTGAACGTTAAATAGGCACTTTAGTTTTTTCGTATTTTTTCCATGCAATAAAGAAAAAAAAAAAAAAAGGAGGAAGTGGCCGAGTGGGCTAACGCGTCTCAGCTCGGAGCGTGGAGCGAAAGCTTGCGCTGGGAACCTCCTGGGTTCGATTCCCCACCACCCCCGCCCGTCTCGATCTGGATGAGTTTCGTACCGGCACGTGCTCGTGTTATCACTACTGCGTGATGCACGTTAAAAATCCCAGGTCAGCGGTTGTACTGCACTGGCTAAATTTCTCATCTACAGCTAAGAGACCGATTACCCGTCGTGGCGTATCTCCATCAAGGCTGTATAAACATACAGAGCAAACCAATTTCTGCGCGCGTTCAGTTCAGCGCTGTTGACTCCACTCTGTTCTTCCGATGAAGTGTGATGGAAGCAATAGTCCCGTCAAGTTAACAACGTAATAACACGCAAGTTAACAACGTTACTAACAACATTACTTACACCGTTAATAACACCGTTAATAGCGATCCGCGATGCTCCGCATCACCCCATGGTTCCCCTCGGGAAGATGGTGTAATTTTTTTCTATACGTTTCGCTGCATGCCAGTGATCGTTCGCGTTAGTTGCATTGCCATTCCTCTCTTGGTCTATGTTGTTCACGTAGGTATTCCTGTCATGCGTGTAGCCTTTCAGTTCAATTCCCTTTGAATGAATACTCGTGCAACTCCTTCGTCCCTACGACTTTGTTTTTGCGACAAGATTTCATCATCTTTGGCTACCTTGTTTGTCTTCTGGCCTAGGGCAACGGCATCTGTATATAACGAGTTATTAGGGCACGTGTGCCGTGCGTTCTCCTCAATGCTCGTTATGGGAGAGGCATATGCTTGGAAGCTTACTTGCTCGGCACTCTTTTTGCTGGGCGGCTGCCCCACGCTCAGAAAAAAAGGGTATAGTCTTGCATTCCTTGTCCCATATATAATATACCCCAAAACTTCAGTTCGACGTACAGCGCACTGACGTCGAACCGACGGTACCCCGAGTAGTACAACTTAATAACAAATTTTAATGCACGTGTAACTGAATAAATAAAAAAAAATAATAATGATCGGGGTTTTCTTGACAATACTGCAAAACGCCAGTGGTTTTTTTTTTTTGTATTTGCTACGTACTTTGACTGTTTAATAGGTTATATCGCTCCCTTATCAAGGCCCTCGATCGTGAACGTTGGGGCCGTCAGTTTGATTTCAGTGCGCTAACTGAAGCTTTGGGGTGTATTATATGGTATGAAGGGTGTAAAACTACACCTTTTATTCTTATTCTGATAGTGCAAGGAATCCAACCGCAGGAGGCTCACTCCAGCCTTGATCTTGATGGTGCTTCTCTCCAGGGCCCTCAGAGAGAAGGGCAACGAGCTGAACTCGCAAAACTTCTTAACTGCACCGGCAGCATGCCGCGCTGCAATGCGAGTGTGAGACGGCAGTCGACAGTGCGCGAACCCAAAGCGAACGAACACTCAAAGAATGCCAGTGGAGGCGAAAGCCGAATCCGCAGAACGTCACATTTTACACGAAAGGCGTGCCTGGGCAACTCCCTCAGCGGTCTTGCATTGTGTCAAGCCACGACCGCTGGATCCATGATCCAGCGGCCGTGGTCAAGCATCTTGAAGAGCGCAGACGTGTCACAAACTATCAAAAGCCCCTCACGTGACGTCGGAGGCGCGTCATTTGCACGTGCAGGAGCGGAGTGAAGACCATGCGGTGTTTCGGAAACTGACTCCAATAATGCTCTCGTCATTAATGCGCTAAGCGGATCACTCTTTTCTGCAGTTTTCGCACGTTTCAAGAGCCTAAAAAAAGTCGGTCAAAGCCGCTCCGCTTACACGTGCATTATTTTACACTACCGTCCTGCATTCTCTTCCTCGAAACGAATGTAGAAGTAAAAATCGTTCTTCAAACCGACGGCGAAATGAGGTTGTTGCAGAACCAGTACTGGGTAAAGTACACATAATAAGTACTTAAAGTGAAGTATAAAGTAAATGAGAGGTGATGTACTTCAAGTAAATTAGTAAATACACTGGGTACAATGTACTTGAAGTAATGTACTATAAATACAATGTACTTCAAAGTAAAGTACAAGTACTTTTTAAAGGTATACTGAACCAAACTTTTCAGTGTCAAAATTAAGTGGCGCACGATCTTTCCACAAGCCAGCAGCCGTCGATGTGCGCGAGCACCCGCAACGAAATCGACGTCATGATCCACCATTCACGCTCAAAGGAGCCATGAAACGATTTTTCTATTTTCGCTAAATACTACTTGGAATCACTCATTAACGTTAATAACAAAACAAACTTGCCTTGGTTTTTTTTTTTTTTTTTTTTTTTTTTTTTCTAGGGAATGGCAGTCACCACAAAATTCGAGAAATATGAGCATCATTAATCCCCTGAGCTCCGAGCCAGAACAAGCAGCCACGTGGCCTGGTGCCTATCCTATGCTGCCAACGTTAATCATATATCCACGCGCTGGGGTTGGCAAAGTAGAAAACTTGTGCTGAGCTCCAGGCATTGCTAGAGTTTGGCTACTCTCATCACCGCAGTGGTTGGACACAGCACACGAGCCCGCCGAGGCATTGATTGTTATGAACCGAAGTCGAGTGCTCACGAAGTTCTCGTGTCCAATCCATGAGCCGCGCTCGACTGTCTTCAGGCGGGTGGTTTAGGATCCCACAATTACGTCCTCAAGCTTTGCGACGGCAAGACTGAAAAAAAAGAGTCCCCTTTTATCCTCGTAATTTTATCGCGACAAGAAACTTCTGAATCAGTGTCTGTCTGTGCGAGTATACTTGGGCCAGACTAGGACCAGTACACCTCTCGAAAGAGATGAAAATTCCAACCCCATATCGTTTCGTGACTCCTTTAAGATGACAGAGAAATGTATGGGCTCCGGGCAAAAGGAGAATATAGACAGGCTTTTCACCTCCACAAGTGAAAGGTACGTGCTTGTTTGACCAATTAATCGCCTACCTGTTACACCGGACCCCACTGTGGAGATAGAAAGCCTGTCTTTATTCTCCTTTTTCCCGGAGCCAACACATTTCACGGAATTAACGTTACGTGAATGGAGAATAATGACGTCAATTTCGTTGCATGTGCTCTCGCACAAAAGCGGTTGCTGGCTCGTGGAAAGATCGTGCGCCGTTTATTATGGACACTGAAACGACTGGTTCAGAATCCCTCTAGCTCAATATTTCATGATGCCCTTTTATGCAGTGATTTTTTTAACTGGTATGCATTGCTTCAGATGTAATGGAGGTACGAATATTGGATGAGGTCAATTGTGGCCACAGAGTAGTTATTTTCGGAAATGGTGGCACATTCAGAAGTCTCTCCGCCATCTGAATTTGGCACCGCTTGCACTGGCATGTTCCACCCAAAGGGGTTAAACGTATAGGAGAGAGCATAACGTAAGCCCCGTAGCTTCCGCGAGAAATCATCTTGTGAAGGAAAGCCCTCTCCTTAATTAACAAAAAAAAAAAGAGTGAGTGTGCAGGTGAGCTGGTGATAATTATCATAATGTGGCACCTGACTACTGAGACTGTGGTGCGGAAAAAGTAAGGAACTTTCAGGTCAAAGAAAAAGATAACAGAGGAGAATGTCTCAAAACATTGAAACGATCTCCTCTGTTGTCTTTTTCTTCAATTGGAAAGTTTCTTAATTTTTCCGCACCACAGTTTGAAGTGTTATAGTATGGTTAATTTTGCTTTCCTACTATATTTAAGCTCCGCTTGCGCTGACCGAACGAGAAGTAGGGAAAGTTCGAAAAACTACGGGAAAGTCGCCCCCAGTGCAAACGGAGAGATCCGTCGTCTGCTCGCATTTCTGGTGAGAGTAGACTATCTCTCCCACTGTTTCTTCAGAGTTGACAAAGCATCATTGTGTGATACAAATTGAACTAGAACGAACTTGGGAAATGTCCATTATTTATTTTTTATTTATTTACAGAAACAACCTGCAGCGCCGAAGCATTATAGCAGGGAAACACAAAATAAAACACATACTCACAAACATAAATACTATGGCAAAAAATACAATAAATACAGTTATATAAAAGAACACACACAAACTCTTGAATGTTAGAAAATTTAGGATACTAAAAAAAAATATCCTACGTCATCTGTAGTAAATGCTGATGAAGGCAATGAATTCCAGTCCGTTATTGTACGAGGGAAAAATGAGTATTTTTTATAATCAGTTCGGCAAAATATTTCTTTGATCTTGTTAGAATGATATATTCTGGTTGAAATATAGTTTGGTAATTCAAGATATTTATACTTATCAATTCTAGTTAAGTTACTAATTATAGAACATAAAAACTTTAGACGAAATTTCTTTCTTCTTAAATCCAAATGTTCCCAACCGATCTCACGTTTAATTTCTGTCACACTGGATGTTCTATCATACTTTCGCGATACAAACCTTGCAGCACGGTTTTGAATTTTTTCTATTTTAATGGCAAGGTACGCTTGGTGCGGGTCCCACAGAACACACGCATATTTAAGCATCGGTCTTACCAAGCAGCAGTAAGCAGTCTCTTTTAGCTCTTTGGGAGCACTGCGTAGATTTCAGTTAATAAAATGTAACACTCTACCAGCCTTTTGTAAAGATTGTGTTACGTGAGCATTAAAAGAAAGATCGCTTGATTAAAATGACTCCAAGATACTTCACATGCGTGTTTCTATGTAAATGTCGATAATTAATAGAGTAACACGATAAGATGCAGTCGCGTTTTTTCCCGAAAGTGACGTGGACACACTTGTCAGCGTTGAGACTTAATTCCCACGTCCGGCACCAACTGGATATTCTATCTAAACCAGATTGTAAAAGTGCAGAATCACGTAAATGTTCTACTCTACGATATAAAACGCAATCATCTGCGAACAGCCTCACAGGCGAGTCAATACCTACAGCTATGTCATTTATAAAAACAAAGAATAAAAGAGGCCTCAAGACTGACCCCTGCGGAACGCCAGATGTCACAGCAACAAATTCAGATTTTGCACCGTAAATGACTACGCATTGCTTTCTTTCAAAAAGATAATTTTCTATCCATCGGTAGACGTTGTTATCAAGGCCCAAAGAGCGCAGTTTATACAACGACAAAGGGTGGGACACAGAATCAAAAGCCTTCCGGAAGTCAAGGAAAATAGCTTGCGTTTCACTTCCACTCTCAGTTGTTTTAACAAGATCATGGTAAAGTTCAACAAGCTGAGTCATGCACGAAAGGCCCTTTCGAAAACCATGCTGAGCTGGAGAAAAGAAGCAGTTTAGTATCTAGATGTGTTACAACATCACTATACACGATGTGTTCTAAAACCTTAAAACATACACAACTAAGGGAAATGGCGCGATAGGTTTCTACAATTTTTCTTGATCCATGCTTGTGGATTGGCGTAACAAATGTCTTTTTTTATTCGCTTGGAAGTACACCTTCCTCTAGAGACTTTGAAAAAACTATGTGAAGGTAGCGGGACAAGGCAAATGAGCACGATTTCAGAACTTTTGGCGGCAAGCCGTCTGGGCCCACTGATTTTTTTACATCTAGGTCCCTCTAAACATTTCACAATGCCTTCTATATTTATGACAAGAGGTGGCATAGGAGGCTTTATTCCGTCACTGAGGAGTGGATAACATGAACGCATTTTGTTAGAGGCGGAAATAGACTGAAAATATTTATTGAAACAGTTGGCTTTATTATGATTATCTTCAATAACCTCACCATCACACAAAATATCCGGGATGCCAACATCTTCCTTACGAGTTTTTCGAAGGTAGGTCCAAAATTCTTTACTATTTGACCGCATTCCATCTGAACGTTTGTCAAAGTATTCCCGTTTCGCCAATGTGATAACATCTTTATAAGCATTATTCAGCTTCTCAAGTTTTGAAACAGCGAATTCAGATAAATGCATTTTGTACTTCTGATATGCACGCCTTCGTTGATTTATTACTCTTTTAACAGCATACGTCATCCAAGGCTTATCAGCTTTGGTATTTTTAGATATATATTTGGCTGGAATATATTTTTCAATTAGACCTGACAAACATTTCTTAAAAGCAACCCATGAAGTATCCACACAGCTCCCCAAGGATAATCTAGTAAAATCATCTAAATATTCAAGCAATTCTTTTTCTACGCCTTTTTAACTTCCTTTGTCATATATGAATACTTTTCTACCACTTTCCCGTGCACGAAATAGATGAGAGAGTGTTAAACTAGCTGTGACTATGCTATGATCGCTAATTCCAGGAAAGATGGACGCATCGTAAACAATATCACTGTTGCACAAAATTAAATCAAGAATGTTTTCGACTCTTGTTGGTTGACAAACAAATTGTTCAAAGCCGTAGGCATTTAAAATATCTTCAAATTCAGAGTAGACAATACCAGATGGTACTCTATCGTGGTCACCTGCCCATTTCAACTCTGGTAGATTAAGATCCCCGGCTATTAAAATCTGTTCGTCAGGTAGGCCAGATAAAATATTTGTTCAGAGCAGAAATTGTTTCGGCAGTGGAACCGGGAGGGCGGTAAAACGCACCAACGGCCATTTCACTTTTGTTAGGAGTGCGTATGCGACACCACACTGATTCGACGTGCTCAGTTTCCACATCAATCAACATGCTGCTCAATGATTTGTTAGCCAATAAGAACACACCGCCACCATGGCAATTCCTGTCCTTTCTGTACACATCATACGCAGGGGGGAAAACTTCAGAATTCAGAATTGTCTCATCTAACCATGATTCAGTTCCAAAAATAAAATCGGGATTAAATATATGTATGAGACCATTGAACTCTTCAATTTTATTTTTTTTTACTCCGACAATTTATCAACAACATGGAGCAGTCTTTTTTTGTTGAAATTTGTTTAGGTGCTGGAGCTCCGTGTTCCGAACTGCTCCCACCGCCATAAAGATGTCTGCCGTTTTTATAGGTTGCCGTTTGACAAGTAGGTTCGCAGGATGAGTCGGTATTTGGTGAGCCAAAATTTCCACCAAGTCAGGCAGTTGGATTGTGCGAGGCCAGGCTTTCTCTTATTTGTGCGCGGCATTTTTTATCATCATCCCATATGTAGGTGTCATTATCCACCCGCAGCCTATCGTGCACAAGTTTTACTCGGGAACCCTGTGCCTTCTCCTCCTTTGCACTTTTCCACAGCATTTTCCGTTTATGTACTGTTATCTGTGAATAATCATTAGAAACAGATATCCTTGAGCCCTTCAGTTTACTGCAATGCTTAAACACGTCATTCTTTTCCTCGCAGTTGCTCACTTTCATTATGACTGGCCGTCAGGAGTTGTACTTTCCTCGGAAAGTACAAGAAAATAATACTTTAAGTACATGCACACTCAGAAAAAGTACTTCAAGTAAAGTACAAGTTTCCTAAACCTACTTGAAGTAGTGCTTTAAGTGCAATGTATTTAAAGTACTTTTTAACACTGTGCAGGACTCACTAAAACAAATGCTACCCCGCAAAAAAAAACAAAAAAGGCTTGTCGCTGTGATTTTAGCATATTTGAAGCCCGAAGGTAGCTATTTGATCAAGGCAAATACACAAGAAATTTTATTTGGATAAGCTGTAGAAAAAATAAATGCTCTGCAAAAAGAAATAATGAAAAAAATGCGGTATTTTTTTTACAAGTGCTTTTGTTG
Source organism: Ixodes persulcatus (assembly GCA_013358835.2). Lineage (NCBI taxonomy): Eukaryota > Metazoa > Arthropoda > Arachnida > Ixodida > Ixodidae > Ixodes > Ixodes persulcatus. The sequence continues at coordinate 103,906 of JABSTQ010010393.1, forward strand.
TATTTGGAAATCCCTTTCTATTTTTTTTTTTTTTTTGAACTCCTGACATATGCCAAACTTTGACCGCAGGTATCACGCGGACAGGCCGGATATGGAGTTTTAGCGAGTCGTTTTCTGAGCACATGGTTCCGAAATCATGAACGGTGCAGCTCGTCCGTTCCGTGAAACCGTACGTGAAATGTAACGTATTTTAGCGAATCGTAAATCTGGCTCACCGTGTAAACGATTATGATAATGATTGGATGGATGGATGGATGGATGGATGGGGCTGAACCCTTTGAATCGGGCGGCGGCTTGCGCCACCTAGCCAGTATTTTTTTTTTTAAGCTATTTAATATACGAGTTACAAATCTAGATATTTAGTCTTAAAAGCTACGGTCCGTACGACGGAGGCGCCTCTATGCAACCGGGTGCACACACCTTCCGCAGAAAGGGTCGCCCAGTAGGGAATAGGAAAATATTCACCCTTCCCTTGACCTATGCCACCAGTCAGATAATCCCTTCTTGGTTATCTCCACCTTCCCCATGTCTATTTTCCCCTCACTATCCCCAAATCCCAGTGCGGTTGTTATATTAATAGGCTCTTCAGCCACTACAGGGTGAAGCACCTTACAGTAAAGTACCAAATGTTCAGCCGTCTCCTCCTCCTCTCCGCAAGCTCCACACACGGTGTCTACCTCCTGATATCTAGCTCTATATGTCTTAGTCCGCAACACTCCCGTTCTGGCTTCAAATAGCAGGGAACTCCCCCTTGAATTATCATAGAGTCTCTCTTTATCGATATCTGTTTTACACAACCTGTACATCTCCAATGCTGATTTTGTTTGCATACCGGCTTCCCATATACTTCTCTCTGTTTCCTTAACCTTCTTTTTAACTGTAATTTCCTGACCCACCTCCCCACTGTTGCCCACATATTTAGATCTGAGTTTTCTTGTTCGCTTTCTCCATTTGGTGTCAATACCCTTCATGTACAGATAGCTAAACACTCTTCGTGCCCACCGAACCTCATCCATTTGTCTCAGTCTATCCTCAAATTCTATTTTGCTGCTTGCTTCCCTTCCTTCGAAAGAAGACCACCCCATGTCGCCCTGTACCCCCTGATTTGGTGTCTTCCCATGCGCTCCGAGAGCCAGCCTACCCACCCCTCGTTGTTTTATTTCTAGCCTTGCCTGAATGTCAGGTTTCATACATAGAACTGCATTCGCAAAAGTTAGGCCTGGCACCATAACTCCCTTCCAAATCTCCCTGACCACTTCATACCTGTTATAGTTCCACAATGCCCTGTTTTTCATTACCGCTGCATTTCTATTGCCCTTGCCAGTTGTGTCTCTTTCATGTTCACTGAGGTAATCCGTATCTTCCTTGATCCACACGCCTAGATACCTATACTTGTCGACCCTCCCAACATTACATTCTTGTATTTTAAGGACTTCACCCTCGTCATCGTTAAATATCATAATCGCCGACTTGTCACTACTGAACTCCAATGCCAATTCATTTCCCTCTGCACCACAGATACTCATTAGTTTTTGTAAATTCATCCTGTTGTCCGCCATTAGTACTATGTCGTCTGCATACATTAATCCCGGTATTGACTGTTCAATCTTCTCGCCATGTCTGTAGTATGAGAGGTCAAAGCCAGCTCCACTCTTTTCTAGTCTCTCCTCTAATCCTTGGAGGTACATCATAAACAGTAATGGTGACAAAGGGCACCCTTGCCTAAGGCCTCGTTTTATTTCTACTGGTACTGTCACTCTTCCTTCCCATGTTATAAAAACCTTGTTGTCCCTATAAATGTCCTTTTAAGATTTTAATTATTCCATTTTCCACCTTCAAGTGCTTCATTATTTCCCACAGCTTTCCTTGGACCACATTGTCATAAGCTCCCTTAATATACAAAAAAGCTTTCCATAGAGGTCTGTTATCTTTAACTGCAATTTCGATACACTGTGTTAATGTAAACAAATTGTCCTCCAACCTTCTTTCTTTCCGAAAGCCATTTTGTAACTCGCCAAGCAACCCCTCGTCCTCTACCCATGTCTGCAATCTGTTCTTTATAACTTGCATTACAACCCTGTAGACTACCGATGTCACTGTTATGGGACGATAGTTGGCTATGTCACCCTTATCCCCTTTATCCTTATATATTAAACTCACCCTACTTAACCTCCATTCTTCCGGGACACTTCCGCCTTCAATGACATTGCTGACCACTTCTCTTAATTTCGTCCTGGATTTAGGGCCTAACTTTTTTAATAATCCAATAGGAATGCCATCTGGGCCTGATGACGTGCCACTATAGGAACTTTCTGTACTGCCCTTTCCCATTCCCTTTCTCCGATAGCCTCATTTTCACCAACTAAATTACTTTCTTCTAGTTCCTCATTTTCTGTATACCTTTGCTCCTTAAATTTCTCTGCCATCATTGCTCCTACCCCAGGCAGCACACCAATGTTGGTCCAACATTGGCCTAACATTGGCTAACACCGGCCTCAATATTGGACAATATTGGAAGCGCTACCCCATCCAACGTTGGCCCAGTCATTGGTGCCAATGTTGGGCCACTGTTCAGCCATGGTTCCAGCCAATGTCGGCCCCATCGTTGGTGCCAATGTTGGGCCACTGTTCAGCCATGGTTCCAGCCAATGTCGGCCCCATCTTTGGTGCCAATGTTGGGCCATTGCTAAACCATGGTTCCAGCCAATGGTGGTCCCACATTGGCAAAGACCGGCGTAATATTGGACAATACTGGAAGTGCGACCCGATCCAATGTTGGCCGTCATTTGTGCTGACTTTTGGCCATCGTTGCACTCGCCCAGCTGTTTGCAAGTGCACTCACCAAGTTGTTTGCAAAAAGAAAGGTACGCAGACACAAGGGATATTTTTGAAATCTCTTAAAAGTTTATTGCACACAGCATATTCTGCAGACAAGTACAAACTAAGCAATTTGTAATATGTGAAGAGGTACTACTCAGCTGTTATACAAGTGAGAAGATTGCAAAGCAAACAACAACCGGGGTAATTGTTGGGTAGTGTCCAGTCTCCCGACAGCTGGCAGACTTTTTTCCCCGAAATTCTACCGTTAGTCGCCCCTCATTGGCGGTGCAATCAGTTCATCGAACGACATTTCATCGACAGATCGCTTCATCAACACGCGATGTTTCATAAAAAAAACAACTGAGAATAGCATTTTGTTTTCCTGTTGCAAAGAATTGTTGCAGACTTACCATGAGGAGGCGTGAAAGGGTGGGCTGGTTCAGTGAGCACGCGCCTCAGGAATACACGCGCTTTGAAATGCCCCTATATCGTGAAATTCGTGTAACGAATGTTGAGGAAACGTTGCGCCTCAGGAATACACGCCCGACGAAATGCCCCTACAGCGTGAAATTCGCGCAACGAATGTCGATGAAACGTGAATGTCGACGCAACGTGTAATGACGAAAAGGTGGCCCCGAAACGTGTTTTCGCGAAACACAGGGTGAATAAGGACGTCAGTATTCTACCTGCAGTTGTGACATAATTTCAGACAGATAATGGCAGGCGACTGTCGGTAAGATTGCAGGAAAATTATTCTCCCGGCTGCCAGGAGATAGGCACTCCATATAGTTCTAGAGGTTATCCGGAAGAGTATACCCGTAGAAGAACAGACAATGATCACCAAATAGGTTGCAGCGCACTTACGTTGAAAATACCGGACTTGAAAAATGTAATCCGAGGTAGATGTCGACACGTGCACTGCAGACCAACCACACAAACACAAGAACTTGAAGGAAGTGATCCGTGAAGATTCAACACGATGTAGCACACGCTGCCGTTTGCCGAAGCGAACACTAAACGGTTCACAAAAATGTCTTGCGCTTCTTTGAAGAAATCGATACGGGTAAGACTTTTCGAGCGAGATACCATTTACCGCAGAAGCGAAATGCACAGCAGGCCCGCAGGACGCATCGCACGCGTAACTAGGTCCGGTCTTCGCAGGCATTCCGGGTTTGTCAACCGCTAATGCGTCCTCCGTCAAACCACGTGATCACGCTTCTGCCGTTTCCCGCGCACAGAGAGCGGATTCAAGCGATAAGAGAGAGAAAACGAGAGAAGGAGTAGAAAGGAAGCAGGCCAGAACGGGGGTGCGCTTACAAAGGCTAATCTTCTGGGGAATCTCAACAATGAACACAGCGAGACGATTTGTCACTTGTACCCAAAGTTGATAGTGCAGTGGATGTTATGCGTGGCCTTGGGCTGGCAGGTTCCGTGCTCTGCCTTATCACCAGCTTCGAGACTGTAGTCACGTGACCATAACCGGAGACACGATTGGCCTAACACACGCATAGCGTCTACCCTGCTGTCAATACCGATAGAACGAGACAGCTCTTTGAAGGCCAGCTTTTGAACTTCTAAAGAAGCTGTCGAGCCCAAAAGTGATTCTAAACGGGTAAGTTTGAAGACACTATGTTTTTGCGTGGTACAGCCCCCATTAATATTTAGAATAAAGAACTTAGCGCTACTATTTTTTGCGCACGATGTCCACAAATAAATAAATAAATATATATCTACTTTTATCAATAAATTTAAAAATATTTGTACACTGTTAGGTTCGCGTTTTTAAACTTGAAAGTTTTTCACGAACGAGAAACACATAAAAGACACCACGGACAGCAGATCGTCCGACTTTCAACACACGATGAATCGCTGACGCTCGCAGACAGAAGGTTGCAATGCTGCGCGGACGGTTTTTGAAAGATGCTGCGTAGGGTATACGCCGGGCGCAACGGCTTCACGACCGTTCGAAGGGCAGAGGATTCGCGACGACAAAGTGGCGTCTTGCAACTTCAGTGAGCTAACGGGGCTCGAGAGTTGCACGCTCCCATTTCCGCAGCGCGAGCGCGGCCGGCCACATCGAGGCGCAGTATATGTTCTCACGTCACGATTGCTACGTCGTTGCTCTGCCTACACTGATGAGATCAGCACTGACAGTCGAAGCAGCCCTCTCGAGACTTCACTCGAGTCCAATAGACGACTTTCTAGCGCTATAGACTCTCGTAAAACTGAGAGTAGAAGTCACCTCGGTTGCGGCATAAGCGGCGGCTTTATGTTTGTAGACGCGTGCGTCGACAATGACAAAATAGGCACAGAAACATCAAATATAAAAAAATAGAGCACGCAGAAAGAAATACAAACATGGCAGGGGCGCGGGAGAAGTAGAAGACGTTAACGCTACGTAATTGTGAAGAATCGTGTGTATCAGGCACGTGAATTAAGAAAGACGAGACCGTTTGAAGTAGAAAACAGCGTTATATTAGAAAACAATATGCCAAGATGAAAACACCCTAATTAAATTTACACACAAAAAGCTACGAATGGTATGACTTTGGGGAAATCGTTACAGGAACGCACGTCCGACAGATTGTTCTCGCAATGTCGGGACACTGCTTCAATGCTGCTCACTAAGGGCAACCGGAAAGTTCGCTGTAACACCTTAACGCTTTCTTGTTTCGTGGCGCTGGGTCTTGGGAGGTTTTGTGCGCTGGAGCGGCGACAAAGAACGTACCGGCAAGCCCAGGGTTCAGCTTGAAGCCGGTGGGTCGGCGGCGGCGTTGGCACGGCGTTGGCACGGCGTCGGCGTCTGGGGTGGCGTGTTGGAATGGACTGGGCCGCTGTGGTCTTGACGCGTGCTCCGCAACACGTGCACCTGCTTTCAACTGGGGTGAAGGCGTCGTGGGAGCTGGAGGTCAGGCCAGGTGGAAGCCTTGAAGAACCCGGGTCTGGACGCCCGGCGGTTCCCTTCCACACGCTGGTCTGCCCGCTCGAACACACTCCATTTTCTGTTCTCCGCCTTCCTTCTCTTTTTTTCTTTCTCGATGCAGGGCGCGTGGCACGCGCCACGAGGATGACGCGCGCGCACACACACACAGTTCGTCGTGTGCACAACGCGGCAGGAAGATGACCCGGCACGCGCACATACACACCGTCGAAATCCGCGCACGTTACAGTAATACATATACATACAAAATACACTGAAAAAGACAAAAATAATTAAATCTAAAAAACGCAATCAAGTTGTCAACGCCGAGGTAAGGCAATGCGAAGGGAGAGCAGCCGGCAAAAAAACTGCAATAGTCCTATAGGCAGCTAAGGATTTATTTGTGATCGCGGTTGCAAAGCACCGGCGACGTACGCCACATGAAGTTGGCTAAATAAAATTCTCACCCCGAGCGAGCGCATGAATGACTTCTTTCCACTTTCCTACCTCTGCAATGCAAAAAAGAGGGTCGCGGGTCTATAGCCTAGGCGACACAAATATCGATAAGCGATTGGCTATGGCAGTACAATATTGACCAGCTTATACCAAGACATCACCAATGTTGGAAAACTCTAGGCTTTGTCAGTTTAATATTAACCAGCTTAAGCCAGCGTATATTCAATATCGGAAAGCCATTGGCTCTGACAGTCCAATATTGTACAGGTTATGCCGGCGTATATCCAATATTGGAAAGCTATTGGCTTTGACAGTCCAATATTGGACAGCTTATGCCGACGTATATCCAATATTGGAAAGCTATTGGCTTTGACAGTCCAATATTGGACAGCTTATGCCGGCGTATATCCAATATTGGAAAGCTATTGGCTTTGACAGTCCAATATTGGACAGCTTATGCCGGCGTATATCCAATATTGGAAAGCTATTGGCTTTGACAGTCCAATATTGTACAGGTTATGCCGGCGTATATCCAATATTGGAAAGCTATTGGCTTTGACAGTCCAATATTGGACAGCTTATGCCGGCGTATATCCAATATTGGAAAGCTATTGGCTTTGACAGTCCAATATTGTACAGGTTATGCCGGCGTATATCCAATATTGGAAAGCTATTGGCTTTGACAGTCCAATATTGGACAGCTTATGCCGGCGTATATCCAATATTGGAAAGCTATTGGCTTTGACAGTCCAATGTTGACCAGCCTATGCCAACGTATCACCAATATTGGAAAACCATTGGCTTTGGTAGTCCAATATTGTCCAATGTGATTCCAATATTGGAAAACATATGGCTCTGTTGGGCCATTGTTGGGCCATTCTTTGCCACTTCAAACCCAATGTTGGCCCAATACTGTGTGCTGCCTGGGACATGTTTCGCTGCCTCATCCCCTTCTAGTTGCTCACCCTGGGACGTGGTGATGCAATGCTGTTCTAACCTTGTTTTACGGCTCAAAGAGTTCAGGTGCTTCCAACATTTTTTGGCTGCCTTCCTGTCTTTCTTTTTTTTTTTACTTTAGACAACCATTGTGCCCCCTTTCTCTTAATTTTTTCATTAATCAAACAGGATGCCTCCTTTCTACATGTTATAAATGTATCCCACTTCCTATTTACTTCGCTTTCTGGTTCCCCATTACTCTTAGCATACCTGTGTTCTCTAGATGCTTCCTGGCGTTTCTCTACTGCCTCCTTTACATCACCATCCCACCAGCTATTTGGTTTGCGTCTTCGCTTCCCCCTTCCCCTTTTTCGCACCTTTGCCAGCGCTAGGTCAAATTGCTTGGCTAGGCTTGTATAAGTCCATTGTGCTTGGTCGTCTCCAGAAATAACTTCTTCTATTTGCTTAGCAGCTGTCTCCAACTGCTTTTCGGTATAAAAGTTTTGGTCCCGTTCGTCGTTCTGCCCCGTTTTTGTGCTTAATTCTCTAGTAAAGCTCAGTTTTATACGTTTGTGGTCACTACCTAGGCTTTTAACACCCTCCTCATCTATTTTCATTTTTTCCAGCTTATTATACATTCTATGGGACATCAGCGCATAATCTATTGTGGACTGTGACCTGCCCGCTTCCCATGTTATTAGTCCTTCACATTTCTCACTAGTGTTACATAGAACCAAGTCGTGCCTGTCGCACATGTCTAACAACATGTTTTCTGTTGAATCTGTATATCCATCTAAGTCCTCTACATGCGCGTTCATGTCTCCCACTACTATTATCTCGTGGCCTTCTCCTAGCTCGGTAATGTCTCTTGATATACATTCTGTCATTCTTCTATTTTCTTCCTTGGCATTTGATCCCGTCCACAGGTACACAAAACCCAGAAGTGTTCGCTCCCCTGCTACCGCCCCCTTTAGCCATAAGTGTTCTGCACATTCATTTCTTGTTCTCCGCCAATTTGTGCTTTTTCTGATGAACGCTCCAATTCCACCTCCCTTTTTACTACCTTCCTTTCTGTTGCATTCTTCCCAAACATAATCACTATTGCAAGGTGGATGCTCCGTATCTCTAAGATGCGTTTCCACTAGCCCATATACCATTAAGTCTTCCTGTGTTAGTTGCTCCTCTATCTCTTCCCATTTTAGCCTATTCCTACCCCCCTGCATGTTAATGTATCCTATGTCTGACTTAAATGGGCGCCTACCTCTATTCCTTCTACGGTTTCTACGTTGTTTGCGTTTGACCGGCAGCGCCATCTTTTAGTGAACACGTGAAACATTCTGCAGCGTGCAAATCCGTGGCTCGTGTTTCCGGCGTATGACTGATGTGAACAAGACGGCCGACGTAACATTTACCGGTCGGAATTTCAAGACGTTCGAAGCTAGATAAAGTAAAAAGTGTCTGAACGATCGCTAAGGTAGGTGATGCGTCTCCGTCATCTGTAACTTGAACGATCGCTCACGTTGTGTGCCGTCGATCCAAATCTTTTCAATGATAATTCAAGTAATGCAAAGGTGCAAGCGAGCTGGACAAGAATAACGATAATAATCCCGGGAGAAGAGGAACAAAGGAGACAAAGGACAAACGTACAAATCTCCAAACACAGCTAGGTGACTGGTGCGCGACTGAAAAGTCCGCCTTGTCCTGGTATCAAACCAGGGACCTCTTCATTTCCAGTTGAGCACTCTACCAACTGAGCTGACCAGGAGTTGGACGTCAGTAGAGCAAACGAAGTTTAACAGTTGCCACCAGTCGAACACCAACAACGGTGAACGGCCTATATTTTGCGAATAGGGAGTATTCACTGGGCGCCATATTTGAGGGCGATGTTTAGAGCGCATGCTCGGAACGAGCTCACGTTAATAGGCTGTTAAGACCGGCAATCTTGGTGGTGCGGAATGCACGTGGCGAAAGAACTGTGGAAGCCCGCCGTCAGCACGCGCCCAGCAGTCGCGCACACAGCTATGGCCGCCAGTGAATACTCCCTATAGACCTTTCCAAAAAAGGACACTTGGCAGGTTCCATTTTCAGTGTTCGTGCGTATGGCGCGTGATTTGCTCGCTTTCCGAAGCGACGAACGTGCGCGTTCTGGACTGTGATTTAACACGTGTGGACTGTGATTTTTGTAAACAGTGGAAACGTCTATACATTTCGTCTAGAGTATTTTGCTACTCTATCTTAATTACATTTCTCACTATCTTGTTCTCAGAATCTCAAATCCATTTTTCAACCTTCGAAAATATTTGTCGCCGGAACAATCTATGGCAGTAGGGATCGTCAGACTCCAGGGCAAAGCCGAACCGACTGCAGAGTTGGAGGCAAGCGAATGAACACAGGACAAGAAACAAGGCCCAAAAAAAACGCAGTCTCCGAATGCCCGCAAAAGACCAAATAGATAGCCCCAAGTACGCCAGCGTTTGTGTCCTCTTGTCCGTATTTTTTTTCTTTTGTTTTTCATATTTTTGTTTTTAATGGCACGGGACGCTTGGAGCTCGCAAAGTGCTGGTGATGTCATCACCGTCAGCGAAAATGCTCATGATTTTTCGAACAATGGACCATTTTCAGATATCGCCGGTTCAGGGGGTTCTGGTATGAAAATACGCGAGCATGTTTTCAAGTGAGCGCAAATTAACACCCTCGGTCAATGCAGCTAGATCCTGCTGACTTATTGAGCTGCAGTGACCTAGATTGGATTTCCCCAAAGCCTCTTGTGTGCCTAATCTGGTTTAACCTTTGCTCCCAAGCTCGTTCAAAGGCGTTCCTTTTATTCGGAATGCACACATTGTTTCATTCTCAGAATCCTCCAACATAGTTTTCCGCCAGGTGGAGACAGGGATTGGACGCGGTTTCGTGGACACTCTTTTGTGTTACTTGTTTTTCCCTCTTGACCTTCCTAATATATTTTTTGATATAGTTTGAAGGTACAGGCGCTCCTCGTCGCCCTGGCTGGGGAAATGAAATACTCGCTCTTGGTTGTTGATCAGCGACAGAGGCTGCTGTCCTCTATTGGCGACGTGAGCGATCGAAAGCGTCGCTGTGGTCGGCCTGCCACGATTGGCCGAATGCTGACAATGACGTCAGCAAATGATTTCTCATCGACGGAAATAAGAGGAATGTAAGAACTTCAATTTTGACGGTGTTGGCAGTGTTGCTTTGAGAGCGCTATGATTTCAGGCTTCCACCATACCCATTACAAACACCATCGAACTTGTAACTTGTCACAAGGTAATGACGTCACGAAAGGTAACCGAACGAGGGCACCACCGAAACATCTCGCCGCTAATAGACGATGTCTCTCCTGAGTGCACGTTTGTCGTTCACTCGCGTACTCATGATCACGACTCTTTTGGAAAGCAAATATCACTATTCTCCAAATAATTTGCAAAGTTACTACGCCTGCCTTAAAGAATATACCCATCTGATTCCATCTTCCAAAAGAAAATATTTCAACCATGACCTGTCAACCATCCTTCAGAATAACCCCAAAAAGTTTTTGATCTAATTTCACCAAAACGCAACAATCGTATATAGTTCCATTAACCGATGAGAGCGGAAACGCAGTTGACGAACAACTATGCTCGGAGGTAATGAACAATTTTTTCACTTCCATCTTTACAAATGGGAGTTCCTTAGATATACCTGAGTTACCAACTTCCCACTATGAGCCTATGCCCCCTATCAGTGTTTCAGCAGCCGGTATTGCCACCCTTATCAGAGGGTGGCAATACCTTATCGATGACCAGACAACGTATCATCCTAGATACTAAAGAACACCTGGGCTATATCCAGTTCCATGTTACACTTGATATTCAAGCAGTCACTGTCCGAAGGCTGCATCCCGTCTGATTGGAAAGCGGGCAAGGTTGTTCCGGTCCACAAAAGTGACGATTGCTCCATGCCCGCAAGCTATCTTCCTATCTCACTAACCTCTGTCCCATCGAAGCTTCTCTGACATATTATCTACTCCCATATAATGGCTCATCTAGACAACGACTTTTTCTACAAACACCAGCATGGATTTCGCAAAGATTATTCCTGCGAAACACAACTTTTTTAATTCACTCATGACCTCCACCGTAACTTTCTATCTCGCAATGACACACATGCCATATTTTTAGACTTTTCCAAAGCCTTTGACCGTGTTCCTCATCTTCGTTTAATTTCAAAGCTTTCCCTTCTTCATCTAGATCCTCAAGTCCACAAATGGATACGCTCTTTTCTTACTTCGCGAGTCCAGTGCACTGTCTTAAACGGGCATGAATGTAACCCTACCAATGTCACATGCGGTGTGCCCCAAGGAACAGTCCTTGGTCCTCGTCTTTTTCTAATATTTATTAATGATCTTCCGACCATCTCGCCTCTAACATACGTATTTTCGCAGATGACTGCGTGCTCTATCGCGAAATCACCTCACTAATGACCAGGCTCTACTTCAAAAGGACCTACTTCATGTCACCCAGTGGCATGGGCGTACCAACCGGGGGAGGGGGGGCGGCAAGGGGGGCGCTTGACCCCCCAGTTCTCAGAGTGGGGGGGGGGGGCAAGGCATGTGTTTTGCCCCCCCTGAAACAGCTGCCACTGGCAGGGCAAACACTGGCCGGCGGCGCCCAAGGGCACCGGCCCTGGGGGGAGGGGGGGGGGTCTTTTTTGCCCCCTTTCCCCCACTCAAAAACAAGTTGGTACGCCACTGCCCAGTGGCGTAGTAACTGGCCAATGTCATTAAACAAACTAATCCGCTTTTCTCGAAAGAGGGTCCCTTCCTCGTTTCAGTACAAGCTATAACGAGTTCATCGAAGAAGTCATTAAACACAAGTATCTTGGTGTAGTTCTAACTTCCGACATGTCATGGATCAACCACATTAACGCCATCTCATCGGACGCAGCAAAGACCCTTGGCTGCATCCGGCGCTGCCTGGGTGCTGCTCCACCAAAACTCGGGAAACTTGCGTACGAAACTTTCAATCGACAAAAATTAGAATACGGCGCTGCAATTTGGAATCCCCACCAAAATTATTTATTTATTTTATTTATTTATTTACAGTACTGAAAGCCCTTTCGGGCTGTTTCAGGAGTGTACAGCAATAAAACAGAAATAAAGAACCGAAGATCAAGTACAATCACCACAATACAATCATTTGAGTACAATTTCGGTTGAACAACACCACCGAAAGTCACCACCACCAAAGAATACTAGTATGTCTCTGCATATAAATCAAATAATCAAAATCAAAATAATCAAAAAATCAAAATCAAATATAAATCAAATAATAAATCAAAATTTCACCACTCAACCTGAAGCAGTACAAAACCGAGCAGCCTGCTACATTTCATCAAATTACGATTATACAGTTAGTGTGTCTACAAAAAAAAAAGCAAACTAATTTATCTACCCTCGAATGACGCCGCAGGGTAGCGCGTCTTTGCCTACTCCACAAACTTTATCATTGTCATCCCGCTATTAGTAGTTTTTTTCCTGCATACTCCCGCACGGTGGTCACGTCGCCTCAACAACTCCCATAACTTTCAGCGCATATCCGAATCAACTAACACATTTAACAAATTGTTTCTACCTCCCTCACACTTGTGGACTGGAACGATCTCCCAGAGTCTCTCGTTTCAATCACGGACCTGCAGTTATTTTTAGGGATTCAATCATCTTATATTTCGCAATGTAGTTTCCTCTGTTGCCTTTTAACTCTCTCGTTACCAAACTAGTGTGCGTATCACTATTCATTGTTGTTGTGTTATTTTTGAATTGTAAAAGTTCCTGTACTTGCCTCCTCCTTATGTAATGCCTTCGAAAGAGAGCCTTTAAGCAATAAGAAATTACACCATCTTCCCGAGGGGAACCATGGGGTGATGCGGAGCATCGCGGATCGTTAAACTGACGGGACTGTTGCTTCCATCACACTTCATCGGAAGAACGGAGTGAAGTGGAGTCAACAGCGCTGAACTGAACGCGCGCAGCGCGCTACCGCTGCTTATATTCACACTTGAAGGAGAGAAGACTAGAGGAGGAGAGTTGCGCATGCGCGCGCGGTGTGAGTAGAAGCGAACGCACGCGAAGTGCACGCAGCTGGTAGAGAGAGAGAGCGGAGAGAGTAACGCGCAGCTGTTGGAGAGAAGGAAGGAGAAGAGTTGCGCATGCGTAGTGTGAGTGCGGACTACGACGCCGCGGGACATAGACCCGAGCAAGAGATGCTCCGCATATAATAAATGAAATGAAAATGAAATGAAGTCTGGCTGCATGATCAACTTCTACTTCGGCTGTTAGGGACATGCAGTGCCGGACTATGAGTCAAGTCCGCCGAATCGCGTCAAAGCATATATAACTAACTTTGCGGAAGCGGAACTCGTCATGAGCCCAGCCTGCTGCCAAGCTAAATCACGCCAGTTGCCACGCCTACAATACGTGAGTCCCCTTTTTCCTAATATCTTTCGATACCCACTATGTTCATATCCCGACTTATTTCAAAGTAAACTTCGATTGCAGCAACTATAGGAAGTATTCACTGGCGGCCATAGCTGTGTGCACGACTGCTGAGCGCGTGCTGATGGCGAGCTTCCACAGTTCTTTTGTAACGTGCATTCCGCACCCTCAAGATTGCCGGTCTTAGCAGCCTATTAATGTGGGCTCGTTCACAGCATGCGCTCTAGACATCACCCACAAATATGGCGCCCAGTGAATACTCCTTATACTCTGTTTCACCTTATGGCATACCGCAGGAAAGGCTACAAGCGCGAGCTCCTCGCTCTAGGACATATCTCGGCGGCACAAGCTCTCGTGCATTAAGGGCAGCTGCCAATGCTATTAGCTCGCGCTTCTATACCTGTTTTCACCTCAAGAAAAAAGTACGTTTTGCGCATTGTTCCTACGCGGCGCGAAATAGTTCTAACAAGATTCGGTTGTCGGAGGAAAAAGCGATGCTTTTGGCGTTTGGAACGTGTACGTCTTGATAAGATAACATATATCTAATCTAAAATTCACCTAGATATGTGTTCATTATCCACATAAAGGGGGAAATTAGTAATGTTCCGCGAGGAGCCGGACTTGTTTTACTTCGGCTCTTGAGGTGAAAACAGGTATAGCATTCGCTGCAGTACAACATAAGGTGAAACGGGGTATAAGTTGCTTCTTGAAAGTCATAAAGTCACAGCAGAATGTGATCTTAAGCAGTCATCGCCAGTAGAGCACCTCCTTTCGACCTTTTTATTCTTGTATTACCAGCTTGCAACCTACTTGCCAAGTATCTTTGAATGTAAATCAATTACTTCTTCAAAGTAATTAAAGTACTCTACTCAAGATATTTAGTAGTAAAAGTAACTTAACTACTAATCCAAATATTTTCAAATGGGTATTTAGTATCTTATCTTAAATACTTTTCTTGAGTATCTGGCACAACACTGAATTCAAACCATAAAAATCGCATTCAATTGCACAACGTAGCTTTTCTAAATTTTTTTTTGTTGCGAATATTCCATTTTTTTGTAGAAACTTAAAATATTATTAGTTTGGAACTCTCTATGCGCTTGAAATCCACCAAATGTGACAATACATGCTTCTTTTTGTGGTGTCAACAATGAAGCGGGGGACGGGAACAAATTTGAGATTCCAGATGGTGATGTTATCGAAGGTCTACTTGGTACAATTTAGTTTTACAAACTATCTACATCTAAGTATTTGTACAAAGTTTGAGATTGGGACATCATTAACGCATGGTAGAGCGCTCAAGTCAACACCAAAAATCGCACTCACCCTCTTGCGGCTATCCGTCTTTTGTAGATCACCTTTTTCACCTCTGGCTGGAAAAGGCCAATCAGTTTAAACCTGGCTGGTGCCACGTGGTAAACCTCCGCCCCATAATCGGCTGGCAGACAACATAAACATCTGCCGAGCCCACAACGACCACTACAACAAACATTGCTCGCCACCACTGCGGCGCTATATGCCGAGTGAAGTATCTCGGTTGCTAAAAATGTTTAAAGGACCTGTGCAACAGTTTCAGTGCTTTGCTTAATTTGGGAGTTGGTGTCTCAACCTTTCTCAAGTAAAGAACAAAAAACCCGCTTTTGCCTGCATGTCCTAGTTTTTATTTTAAAAACTGACAAAGATTGAGGTTTTCGGCACCTCAACTCCTTCACCATCTTCCGAGTCACGTGCGCTGTGACGTCAATGGGGGTCGCGCGGGGTTCCGGTAAAGTTCTCTCTCTAGAGCCATCAGTGAGCAGCGAGAACTCATCCGCTCGCGACCGCGTGACCAGGTGCTGGCGGGCGCAGCGCGAACAATATGGTGAAAGGAGGAAAGTCTCACCCGGGTCCGGGTTGTTCGGTTTCTGTTCGCGGTAGCAGATAGAGCTGACGGTTTTGTGGACCTAGGATAGACGGCGCCACTAAAACTCCTAATAATTAAAGTTTTGTCGATGATACAAGGTTTTCGACGCATTAATATTTATGTTGGAACGACAAGATTTATAGAAAAGTTACCTTTTATCGAGCAGGTATTCGCACAACTTGCTATCTTTCTACAAGACCCCAATTGACGTTATGCCGAGTGGTTCTCATGGCCGCCGCTCGCGGCTGCAGGTCGGGGAATATTCTAAGTTTTGCCACGCGATTACGCGGCGGAATCGCAACATTTCGAAGGAAGGAGGTGTGTTTTCTGTCCTTTGTGACAAGATGAAGAATGTCAAAAGTAGAAGATGCCAATTCTTTCAACGTTAAAATCGTTGCACAGCTCCTTTAAGGGGTACGGAAACAAAAATTGAAATATTCAAATTTCGTTCGAAAATGAGTCAAGCATGACGGATAATAACCGTAAATGATAATCGCCTGTTTGTATTTTGACCTACTGGCTATATTTTTGGTTACAAACGATGCACTCGAACAAGCGCTCGAAGAGAAGCGAACGGAGAGCGCGATGCGTCCTGAGATGCCTGCAGATATCCGGCGCAAACAAAAACAGAAAAAAAAAAAATATTCCCCGCATTCGTGACCTAGCAAGGCTGGTGTGGTTAGCTCTGCCGTTGGCGGCATTGTCCGCGTTGTGGTGGTGTCAATAGCGTCAACGCGTTACTACCGAGCCGTTCGAAGTACCCATGGGGTGACGAGAGCGTGGCTGGCCCAAGGAGCACGTAGCTTCCACAGCAGGGGTGAACGGGGTGGGGATTAAAGCGACTTTGGTTAGAGTTTTGAGCGACGGGCTAATCTTTTAGGGGGAGAATGGCTGTGTCCGGGTGCACAAACGAGGGTCCGAGCAAGAGGGGCGTCCCTCCTTTTCGTCTTCTTGAACTGTTTGGTACAAGGCGCGATTTGTGAGTTGAGGAGGAAAGCTATGAAGGAAAATGTTAAATTCCAAAGAGCGGCGCTGCTCCAATGGATCTCGCTACGTCATGACTACGTAGCAAGTTCCCCAACGTTGCTAGATTACCTCCCAAATAGGCTCCACATGCATCCATCAGGTGCACATTGAAAAATCGTTTAATTAGCTTGAGAACTAATTTTCTTGCGCCTTTCAACGAAAGACTCCTATTTTAGAGGTCATGCTGCAACATGCAACACATTAAAGCTAAAAGCTCATGAATTATCAGAAGGTAAACTGCAATTCTTGGACCTTGAGCTAGTGTTTTGGGGGGACCATGTCTGTTGGAAGTATGCGCCTCGAACAAAGAAGGGAATCCTTCCTTTTGATTCCGCCCATTCGAAGGTTGTGAAAAGGGGCATAGCTAGTTCCTGCCTGTGGGCTTCCCTCAGAAAGTCATGTTTGCACAGTGCGCTAAACAGCTTTGAGGGTCAGATAGAGCGCCTGAAGAAGGCTGGTTTTCCGCTGAGATCTTTGGTTGAGGTGGCAAAAGAGTAAAGGTAATAACAAATCTAAAGGCGATAGACCGACTTGGAGGCCTGTTGTCATTGCATATATGCACAATCTAAAAAAGGTTGCCCAGTGCTACAATATTGTTCCGGAAGTTTTTCCCACAGCTATCTTCAGAATCGTGCACTACTAAACACCGAAATAAGTACGTCGAATGCGCTACTGGCGTAGTCTACGAAATCCCCATGACGTGTGGGATGACGTACGTGGGCCAGACGGGTAGGTGCGTGGATGATCGCACCCGCGAGCAAGCAGTCTCTACAAGAACGACGCCTTCAGGGCATCTTGCAATTCATTGTAACAGATGCTCATGCACCCCGGCCTTCAATGACACTAAGATTTTGGCTAGATACAAAGATAAAGAGATGCGAGAATTACATGAGGCAATTGAAATTAGGACCAGGGACAAGAAATGTATGTGACACGTCCTTGTCTTTATCTACAGATTAGTTTGAATTTCTGAAACGTGGGCTGAGTAGATAAGATTAACAAGGTTTTTTTTTGTAACTCAATTTCAATAAACTTCAGTTGAGAGTGCGCCTTGTCTCGTTTCCCTTTGTCTGTGTCCCTGTATTTTTCGGCGCAGTTTTTTCGTTTGCCGTTTATGAACGAGACGATCAAAGATGCGCAGCAAGCAAAACATAGGTAACAAACTTTATTCACACATATGGCGATACATTTTATCGAAAAGCTCGTTCTCTCGCGAGTGTGCACCGGTGTCGGACAATAAGACTACTAAACCGGCGTCAGGAACTCGAGGTCATGCACATACACACACCAGACAAACTGGGGCAAGGTAAGTTCCGAACTCAGACGGCGCAACTCAAAGGGGCTATGAAACAAAAGATAAACATACTTTTGCAGAAACCAAAATTAATTTCTGGTCCACGCTTTCTGAGCACGGGGCGTCTACTCCGAGCACTGGTCAGAGTGAAAGAAAACAAGAACATCATAATTTCGTGGTCTTTTTTTGTTTTTTTTTTTTTTGTAAGGGGATTAAGTGGAAGTTTGAAGCATAAATGGGACAAATCAGTCCTTCCACGCCGAATCATTTAAAATTCTCTCTTCTCAGGATCCGAGGGCTTTTGGTAGAAATCTCCACTGACCGCGTCAGCTCCAAAAGAAGTAACAAAATGCAGACAACAATCAACGGTGACTTAGCAGCTATGACAATCAGCTCTCGCCTTACACAAGCGAAGGCACAACGCGTATGCAACTGCAGCGACACAACAGAACCACTGACTGGTCAGTTTTCTCAATAAAGCCTCCTCACTGAAGCACCTTCAACTAAAACTAAGGAAACACAAAAGACCTTCCACATCTGGCAATGCCCTTGCACCAACCGGCTAAAGTGGCTGACAGGTTAAACTCACAGCAGTCTCCTCCAGAAACGTCTTCGGCAGGTTGCGTGCCAACACAGTCAAAGCCGCTAAAAACCATTTGCAAAAAGTGTTGCTGGTAGCGGTAGTCTGTCACAAGCGGGACAACAGACAGTGAGCCTCGCCCAAAATCTGGCGGTCTTTTCACATTTTTTTTTTAAACGGACTAGAACCTGATGCAGCGAAGAACACCATTTCTTCACCCATAACTTTCCGACTGTGGAGCGTTGTCGAACCTTTTACATAACCCCCACACACGTCCAAGCAGAAGAAGGATCCAAGAGACTCGCGAATGCATTGGTGGGTTACTGAAAGCGGCGACAGGATATGATCCCTTTCGGCGGTCCAGCACAAATGAGGTAATGCAACTTCCAAAGTGTTCCTTCAATTACATACATGGTTATAGATGGAGCTTCGTTCAACGTGGTAGTTGAGGTTCTCGTGCAGAAAATGTGCTTACATGTAGAGACATTAGGGAATTTCAATACTTTACTAACAATGGTGCTGCTCGCCAGATATACCACCCAATGTTTTCCACTGCTTCTAGACATAGTAGTTCTTTGCAAGTGAAGTCGGCTGAACAACAAAATAAAAGCTGGATGATTCGTTAGGAATCATATGTTGTTGGCGGTTGTGTGTCAAAAGCGTAACATTGAGCTCTGGAAACCGCTCCAGTCTCCTTCAAAACAAAGCAATACGAGATGGAGCGCAGAAAGACACATCAGTAAGCATTCCTGAAGACAGTAAGGCATCCTCAAAGCAAAATGAGCAGGCCTGCCATTGTAACGTGAGCAATTATTGACGGCTCCAAGTAGTGAAAAAGACCCAATTTCTTTAGAGTAAAATTTAATAAAGTAATCTCGGAATGAAAGCATTGCATATTACTGTACTGGAGTGCATTCTCGGAGTCTCCGTAAAAGCAGAAGTTGTCAACTTTCCAGAAGGGTGAGCTGGTAAAATTATAAATTTCCCAGTAAACTAAGTAATGGAAGTGTGACTCAACAACACAATTTCGTGCTGCATTGTACGACACAAGCTACAAGGAGCCGGCCAGTAAAGGGCCAAAATGAAAGAATGACAGCCATTCGTTTTTTTTCATTACCTTTTATCTAAAATCTTCATTATTGAGAAAATATTTCTCAACGTGAGTACCTACCGCATAAAATTGCAACACTTGCTGTGTCACGCTTCGCTAACAAAAATTTTTGACCAGGCATTTGGAGCGGGAACCAACTACTACGTGGAGTTTTTAATTGAAAACGCTAAATTTGGCTGAAAACCGGGTTAAATTGGACCCAAGTATGATTTGAGCGTGCAAATCCTGGGTGAAAACAGTTTTACCTCAGGGAACCCAAAGAGGTCATTCAGAATATATTGTAACTGTGCGAGAGTAGTTTTCCCGCACAGAAAAGACGAGGACTGTTCTTTGAGTCTTTTACATCAGAACAGAAAACAAAGTACTCCAAAAGTCGCTGGGTGAAACAAAAAGAGACAGCTGCGGAATTATTTTCAGAACCGGCATTCTAAGAAATTCAGGATGTCAAACCCACTTTTGAAGGAAATAGCGGGGTTTTTGTAACAAAAAATGCAAATACCTTTTTTTTTTTTTAAGTCACCACTTGGAATTTTTTTACGGTGCAGAATACCTCCTCACAAAATATGAGGACTCAACTCAATCTAGACAGGGACACAAAATGTCGGAGGGAATGATTGAAGAAGGCATGGGACGAACTTCAATGCAAACTTCTCAGCATTTTTTTTTTTCAACAGTTATTGTAGGTGGTTTTGAGAATGCTCTCACGAGCGTTTTTTGGTGAACACGGTATTGTTTGTGAAACTGCGACCTCGAACTTTCCAACTTGTTCTAAACTCGATACAGTCGACTTCTATTAATTCGATTCCGCTCCCCGCTGCGAGCATCGTGGTGGCACAGACCACGACTGGCACCAAAAAGTGCAAGCCTCTCGTACTGGGCAAGGCAGAAAAGCCCAGGTGCATCGGAAGTGCCAAGACTCTTGCCCTCATTGGTGGCAAACCGTGCCGCCAATAAGGCTCGGATGACTCTTGCATTCCTTTGGGAGCAGTTACGCAAGCTCCAAGTGAAGCTTGCAGCAAAGGCATCAGATTTCCCTAACCCCCCCCCCCCCCATCTTTGCTTGCAGTTACATGTTGAAATACAGCCTCTTTCCTCCTAGTATTAATGACTGAACTCCTTACCTCTCAAACGTTTCACCCTCACTAACTTCATTCCAGGACTTGAGTGACTTGAACGCTTACGAGATTTTTCGGGTTTTTGGGTGGTCCCTCGTTCAAGATTCTCTACTGCTGCGCTCCCAAGGTTTCCCGAAATTTCTAGTGGCTTTTCCTTCTCAACAGCACCTTACTTGGGATCCCGCAACCATACGTCCAGCAGCGTCCTTTTTGTTGCGTATTATGGCCAAGGCCGTCAATTTCTTCCAATACACACACTTCTTGAAATCATACTGATATGACAGACACAAGAATGCGCAACTTGTGTGTGGAAATATTCAAGCCGTCTGTACACTTCACAGGGACAGTTCGCAACCGAAGCTTCAGTGACGTACTCGCAGCCTGAAGCCTTGGGCTGCAGGATTTGGGAGGAGGCAAATTTTGGAGAAAGGCTAGAGTGGTGCTGACGCTTTGTGAACTAACGCCTCAACCCTGTCCGTACTGTAGAAAGAAAGCAGGACTGTGCCTTAAGTGTCTGTGAAATTAACCGCCCAAGAAAATGAAAATGAGCATACACACAGTTACTACAAAGAACAACTTGCTCTTGAGAACAAGTTGTTTGAAGTCAACCGTGTGTTCTGCACATCGGAGCACGAATATGCACGCAACAAACAAAAGCAGCATATCGCACCCCCTGCCCCAAGCAGAAGAGAGGAGGTTCAGGGGGCCAGCTAGAGTTGCAAAACGAAGGCAAAACGGGACTCTGTCTGAGACGGTGGGGCGCTGCGGCTGAATTTGACCGCAACGATGCACTGGTACCAGTCGGTGTTTCTTATGTAGCAGTGGAAGGTCAAAAAAAAAAAAAAAAGATTAACAAAGAAGGAAGAGAGGCACATGCTCCTGAACTTGAACGAACCACTGAGCTAACTCGACGGAGGTGGCGCATAATAAAGAAAGAGAAAGAAGAAAGGAGGATGAGAGAAGAGCGTTCGCTCTCAGGTAGAAACTTCCTTTTGTGTCAATTGTATATTGCTGCATATGTGCCTTCCTTCAAAATAGTGATAACCTTCCACTTTCTAACCATGAGCCACAAAAGGACGAGGCTCGGCGGTGATTAACATTAGAAACGGCCGAAGAGAAAAACTGAGCAATGCTGGTTCTTTTGTCATTCTTTTGTTTGGATGGATTTACAATCCCTTCCCTACCAGCCTGCAAATTTCGGGAATAGGACGGCCCCCACCCCCATGTACGCCACCGATTCTAGCGCTCAATTAAAAGTTGTGCAAGCCTACATACTTGATTCGTTTCGATCATGTTGCTTTCGACACTACGATGAAGGCTCGTGCTGATTGATGTTTCATTTCGTTTCCAGTATATTGCATCGTTTAGACCCTGTTTACTCGATTTGTGAATCCTTTATTTTCCCTCCCCCTTGAACTATTTTTTTCTGCATACTGGGTTTCATTCTAGCTAATTCTTTGTAGACTCTCCTAATCATGTCTTATTGGCCTGTGGTATTATATCAAATAAAATTACCACAAAGCCCTCTCGTTTTGCTGATAATTGTAGCACTTGTGTTGACACCCCGGGGTCGATGCTGCACTTGCGGCTTTGAAGAAAATTTTGTGAGCATTCTTCAATTGTATGTTGGATAATTTGAATCGATTAGGCACGTCACGTCCGGGTCAAAATTAAGGAAGTCGACTGTGGGCACAAAGTAATGTTAACCTACCGAAAGAAAAGAAAAACAATATTGTCTTTTCACAGAAGCAATTTTCCACGCGTGATCCTCGAAATGCCGAGCTGAAATTTCGCACAACACCCTGAATGGGGAATCCTGACTTTAAATGGAACCAGAGGGGCTTTACCTGATCAGGATAGTCACCTAGGTGCACACAGACACAAAACTTCCTCAAACCGTCGTCTCATTTCGGAGGCGACCGAGACTGGGTCCCGGAGCAGGACGGCAGCAGCCTCCGAGCTTTGAAGGTGCGCGGGTCACACATATTGTTCGGGTCTCACGTGTCACACCAGCTGGTGCGGAGGAGGCGACTGCTTTCTTGCACACACCAGCACCTTTTGCGTCGAGCACACCCCCCACCCTTGGAGAAACCTGGTGCAGATCCTGGCAACACAACGTCAAGGCGTACCAATTTCTACCAATTATCAAGATGCGCATATCGGAAAAAAAAAAAAAAGTTAAATTAATTTCTCCTTACTGCCGTCACCGCATCTCTCGCCCCCGAATCGTCGCGACAGCGCAAACCACAGCAAATCGCAGCACGGTACCTTACGCCAGAAGATGCGGTGCCGGCAACCCCCATTCGAACTAAAGCGCCACATTTCCCGTTCCGACTACGGCGCTTTGAACGTGTCTCGGACTGGTGCGTCTGCCGCCCTACCTCGCCCAAGCGTCAAAAGTGGTCCAAAAGTGGTGACAAGCGATGTCGCGGATCCCAGTACGTCAGGCCCAACTCCTAGCTTCCCAAGCTTCCCTTCACAGTCGAACTGGGGAGCGACCTGCGGCAGGCAACATGGCGGCACTGCTACGGCGTCCTCAGGAAGATGTTCAGAAACCACGCTCGAGGACACCCTTTACGCACCAGTCGGAGAGGTGTCCCTGAAACCGTAGCTTCGGCCCTACTTTCGACGGTGCTTAAAAAGATTGGAAAACGAGCCTGGCACAAAGCCGAAAACAGAGTCGCAGGAGGCTGCCCGTAAGGTGCGCGAATGCTCCCGCACGGGCAGGCAAGCAAAGCGGGGCCGAAGGCTGCCCCGGGGAGGGATGAGACCGAAGAAGCTCGTGGTCCGGAGTGGGGGAGGTGTCCCATGGAGGGCCCTTCAGAGGGGGCTGCCCTCTTGTGGTCCTTTTGTCCGTGGAACTGCCTTCCCTGCGGACCAGAAACCGTCCCAATGCTTCGGTCACCTCCAAAGAGGAACCCGTATGCTCGGTTTCAGCTTTAAAGGCTGGTTCACACAGTTGCAACCGCTCATAACCGTGTGCCTTGAAAAAACCGTACAATGCAAAAAAAGAAACAATTGCCAAACATTTACGACGTTGGGCTCAATTTAGTTGGAGTTCCCCACCCAGTGGTGACCTCGCCCATTACTTCTGGATAGGCTTGGCTGCTCGGCTGAACATGTTCGCAAGCCTAATGCCTCCCCGTCCCGACGTCCAGTGCAATTAGTCTGCCGTCTGACAGTTGTGCAGGAAGATGCGCGGGAGCATACGTTGTCATCTGCTATTTCAACACGCTCTACTACCACCCACGCAACACCCGTAAAACGCGGCCATGAAAACGACGCGTTCGCATTTACTGTCATTTGCGTCCGTCTGCAATTCCACCTTAGTGTAAGACCGTCTGCGATGATCACAAGACACGACCATGAAACGGCGTTCTAGCATTCCATTATGGACGAGTCATAGTCTAATACAAGCGTCTGCCAGTGTCTGTCGATGTGCAGTAAAAAGTGAGCAAAAGAACTAACAAAAATTAACAAAATAAATATGCAGGCCTTTCAGATTTTTCGTCCTTGTGTCCTTGCTGTTTGTCTTTTTTGCATAGCATCCACGAGCAAGGCGGGGGAGAGTCATAACTGATATGGTCTGTCAACTTTGGGTCTCGTGCAAAGCTGCTGCTTCTTCTACGTGTGTCAGACAGTCTCCATCTTGTGGAATGCCAAGCTGGCCGATCAAACGCATGTCTTCTATGTGTAACCGTCGAATAAACCCTTCAAAACGTAACAATAACAAACAATTAACACGACTTACAAATATTCGCTCTAGCAAGCCAGGTGCAACACACCTGGACAAACCTGATGCGAGGCGAACATCCAGCGACCCCAGAAGTGGTCGAAATTAAAGGGGGAGGGAACAAAAATTTAAAAAAGAACCATTATTAAGATTTTACTGCTCATAGAAGGTTTATTATCACTCCCTATACCGTGTGTCCATACATTCATCCAAAATTCCTTGCCCGAAGCAATGAGATGTTGACACAATCTGATCCAATAGTAGTAGCTATACGGTGTCGATGTAAAATGCACTGGAAAATCGGGCGCCTGCACGTAGAAAGCTCACATTTTCAACGACGGTGTATTTAAATTGTGGACGCATTCCTGTGAAACTTCTCGGCACAGCTCCATTCCAGTGAGAATTTATAACAATGCATTCTTGAAATTTTCAAAAAAGTTTACCACCGGCGAACGCGCTCGTCCTTCGGTGGCCTTTTTTATTTCAGCATGTTTCCCGTTTTTATGGTAGTCTTTGAAAAGAGGGTAAAGCAGTCTGAGTGTATAATAGGGTGCCCGCCTAACATAGCAGGCTGGCTCGCCAAGAACCAAGTGGTGTTTCGAAAACTAGACACAGGAATACAGGCGAGAATGCTGCGATTCTTTGAGGTCTTCGACGACCACCGTGATAGCGGCACTTCGACGCAGACTACAGTGCTATCTTCCCCTTGACAACCTGTGTCGCCTACTAAGGCCTCCTCTTGTCTTGGGAGCTGGGTTACTTTATTCCCTCAACTTGCTAGATCTGTAAGCAGTCCCTCGTTCAAGAAGAGCTTTCTTCTTGCGCAAACCATCCACCCGCCTCGTGCATTGGCTCTCCCCATGGAAGCAATTGCCCGATCATCGTGGTTGTTCAGACCGCCAAAACAACAACAACCACAACAACAACAAAAAAGTGCAGCTGCAAAAAAAAAAAAGAAAAAAGCAAGAAGAAATACTTGTTTGCTTTGGGAAATGTCAACGCTCAAAATAGAAGCAAAACAAAGAAGCCGGCTGGCTGGGTGGAGAAAACAGTGCGCGTTCCTTCGCATGGGAGGGCCCCAGGAATACGACCAAGCAGGGGAAGAGATGAGATCTCCCTGACTGTGCTATGCAGGCTGCAGGCGCCGGCTTTTTTTTTTCTTTTTAATGCGAAAGCAATAGCTGTCTTATGGAGCGAGCCGACGTCATCGGCTTCAAACAACCCCTTAAGCCTTTCTCCAAGTGCAGCCAGCTTCCAGCTATGAAACCACGCGAAAAGCCTGACATTGGCCCCTAGTTTCCCTGCTTCAGTCCCATTGGCTGGCGCACGTCGACGAGGCTTCCATTGGCTGCTGCACGTCAGTTTCAACAACCACTCATCCCACTGCGCTGCGTGTCCGTCAGCGCGCCAATAACACGGAGTGTCCAAGGTCAGTGCGCCCAGGAGAGCGCGCGCTGACCAGCGACGAAAAGTAAGCGAAAGACGAAAAAAGGGAGCGGACGAGCCGCTTGCATGCTTTCGCATTCACAACTCGTAAGAATTGCTTAAGTGTACCTCACGTCTTTTTTTCTTTTCCTCTCCATTTTTTCGGAGCTGTTGCGTTGTTTGCGGTTTACCGACAATTTGCTATGCTTTGTAATTTTTTTCTAGAATTTCGTGGGAGCAGGTTTTCCCATGATTTGGTGGGTAACCAGCCGTAACAAAAACACGAGTCACGTGGTTGCCCTTAGCCAAGCACTTGGGGCGGAGTTGAGCAACAACGGGATCACAGAGGGGAGGGGGGTGCAGGCATTGTAGTAGGCCTTGAGCCAAATGCACGGGGGCTCAGCATATTTCCCAGCACCCCCTGGAAGAGAGAGAGAGAGAGAGAGGAAGGGGAGGGGAGGGGGAAAAGATAGAGAGGAATAAGGGGTGGGGGGGGGAGGGGGAGGGGGGACAGGCAAGGCGGACCTGTCGGGCCCCAATCTCCCACCCGGGAAATTGAAAACTTCCAGCCTAGGCTTATGCCAGTCCCGCAATAAAAACAAGCACCTGCACAGCGCTTCGGAAGGCGTGTACTTGCAACAGCTGTTTGCTGCAAACTACGTCAGTTGAGGACACCTTCCTCTCGGTGAACGCGAAACGACTCATACTCGTAAAAACAGGCGAGCTAAACAAGCTACGCGGTACGAGAAACTGCTCACCGCAAATGCCGGCAGCCATGTTTGTTATCGTTTTGAAACAAGAACAGAAAAGAAGACCTCGTGATATTTTTGAAAACAATATTGACTCTTACCTATAGCT
Organism: Ixodes persulcatus; assembly: GCA_013358835.2. Lineage (NCBI taxonomy): Eukaryota > Metazoa > Arthropoda > Arachnida > Ixodida > Ixodidae > Ixodes > Ixodes persulcatus. Next base: position 130,570 of record JABSTQ010010393.1, read on the forward strand.
TTTTTCTCAAACGTAAAAATATGTCGAATAAGAGACTACCGCGGCACAGAGAAACAATTTTTCCATAAACATACCACACATCAAACACCTCTCCAATCAACTGAGAGCTGAGAAATGGAGCGTAGCTAGCTATGCTAGAGCAGGCTACCTCCATCTTAATTACACCTAACAATGTAAATGTCGTGCAAAAGGCTTTTTGTTTACCGCCGAAAATTATACAAAAAAAAAAAAAATCTGCTCTTCATGGCTTTTCTCATTTTTGTTTTTTAACTTCTTAAAATTTTTTGATGACGAGAGAATAGATTGGAGCCACCGATCGGGTAACCACGGAACGCTTTCAGTTTCCGTACGCTTCCTACTTTTTTTTTTCGCGCATCATTCTTTCTTTTTTGGCAAGAAGAACTTTCGACAGTGCTACGAACGACCATTTCTCAATTGCTCTCAAAAATCGCAAAAACCTTTGCCCTTTCAGGGCCACCTCGTAAATTGCGCCAGTGTGCCCTCTCGTCTTATGGAACTGCGAGAGTTTGTTCCTAAGCAGACGCGAGTACGTGCACGGACCTCGAGACAGACGCAGCCGCCGCCACGAATTGACGGGGCCGATCGAGCTGCGCCAAAAGCGCACTGTCACGGCCCTCGTCGTCTTTGTGGGTCTCACATATACGCTGGCAGAAGAAAGTGCCGGACGGCGGCTCATGCACCGCTACTTTTGGTTTAGCTGGGGTTAGCAAATGCACAAGGGCAACGAACACTGCGACGACGCAATTTTGGCACGGCACGACAAACTCTGTCGGACGGTGGCGTCGGCTCCGGTTGGACCTAAAAGTGAAGCGGACTACTAAAGCTTCGAAGCGGCAGCCGACGTTGTGCCAGGAAACAGCTCCTCGGGCACCGTTTCGGGGCGTCTGCCAACTTTGTACCGAGTTCCCCCGGCTTTTCTGGGTTTTGCGTAACTGTTTTGACAGAATTCCACAGCCGCCATGACAAGACGAGAATTCGGAAATCAATCTGGGTCAGTTCCATTTAGATTAGAGGAACGCTTCCTTGTGGACGTCGTCCTCGCTCTCAGACATTTTCACTTGGAAAATATAACTACAAAAAAAAAACACGCCGAAAAAAAAAAAAAAAAAAAAAAAAAAAGGTTGCGGTACTAGGCACTTTTTATGAGTTGCGAATGCGAAAGCATGTACATCATTCTTGCTGTACGCGTGTTAGCGCTGACGGACGTGCAGTGCAATGAGGTGGCCGCCGCGAGCCGCACTTTAACGCGCAAAAAGCCTCATGCGGCTCCCGAGCCGCAGCTTGGCCACCCCTGAACTAGACCAACGAGTCCCGTTAAACTATCGTGTCGTGGCAGTGGCATTCCGACCGGAGCGTACCCGTTGCTAGTCGAAGCTCGTTGTATCGGCACTGAAAAGTAGCCAACATTCAGCAGGCCTGATTCCCGAATCGAAACAGGCCGGAAAAGCAACCCCGAGAATGTGCGCTGATGGAGTGGGCCCGTGCGGAGTACCTCGGGTGCAGTTAGGAGTCCTTGCGCTTGCTGTTCTCTGGGTACAGCTCCCTGAGGGGCACGAGGCTGAGCAGCAGCAGGTGGCGCCGGTACGCCTTGGTCTGGCGGAACTGGTTGTCCGTGCCATGCAGCCGGTCAAGGACCCCCAGCACCCCGTAGTTCTGCGTGAACCTGGCAGGGAGCAGGGCCCGGTTTGCACAATGCAGCTCGAGTACGCCGCCTGGAGCGCATCTCCGGCTGGTGTCCTATTCCACTCGCGCATCGAGAGTGGTCCCAAAGTAACAACAAACAACATCACGAAAGCCAGAGTGTCACGTTGTCGGATGTTGCGGACCTGGCAGCGGGGCGTAGATGTTCTGGCAAAAATTACGAGCGAGCGTCACTATGCGGAGAGCAAATCGGCTGCTTCTTGCGCAGGAGTTGTGGCGACGTCAGAACGATGCCGAGCTCCGATTGGCTTTGTTTGAAAGGGTAGTGGGTAGACCTCAATGCTAGATGCCTTGAGGTCTACCATAGCCTCTTCTATACTGACGAAGCCTGGCAGATCGCCACGAGACACGGCCGCCGAAAGTGAAAAGGTAAAGTGGCATACAAGAGGCATGTCACGGGCGCCCCGCTGCGACGAGACGCCGAAACACACTTGTCCCGAGCGATGGAATGTCCGCTCGTGCTTCTCGCGTTCCTCGAGTTACCGCTTCTTTTCTTGTCGGGTTTGAAAACCATGTTTCGGGTCCTCGCCGCTGCAAAAGCTGTGCGCCGACTACAGGCTCCCCGAGAAATGCTCTGCGCTACCAAATCCTCGCGCTCTAAATCTGCGACCGGTCACTCTACGGCTCTGTCATCGAACTGCCAGGCTTTGTGAGTATAAAGCAGGCTATATAAAAGCTCAGCGTTCTGACATCGCAACCCGTGTGCAAAAAAGCCGATGAACTTGCTCCGTGCATTGTCGCAGCATACCAACTACCGGCTGCCGAAGCTGTCGAGCTGAAGAATGACCTGCAGCAGAAGAGGCATCTGCCACATCCGCTACCGCCGTTGTGGCGCCGCTAGGGCCGGCGATAGCGTGACACTTCTGCAACGTCACGGAGCGGAAACGGAGGGACAAGTTTTTAGGACGCAGTAAGCGCACCAGTCGGAGAAGTGTTCCAGGCACCATAGTTGAAGGTGACCACGTCGCTAGAAATTAAGCAAAGTATAAACACGGGGAACCGTTTCCGTACGCCTGCCCCATCTGATGCGGGCCCCATTTGATGCGGGAAAGGTTATCTTAACGGACGAAAGCATCGGCAGCTTCGCGGCGGGACAAACATTTACGGCGAACAAAGGTTGCATTCACGAATAAAGGAGACCAAAACGAGCCCTTTTTGCGCGCAGAGATGCAAGCAGACATTTTCGAGGGCCGAAGAAAGGAAAGTTTCGCCGAGACCGATTCACGGAGCAACGTGCTCCACGCCTCGCCGTAAGCACTGAGCTGCTGCAGGCAAAGGCTATGAACCTACGTGCTCCTGGGTCTCATTATATGCAGATCTAACTTTAATTTTTTATTTTCTTGGGTCTCGGATTGCATTATGTATTACGTTATGTCTTATATGCACGTCTTTAGGGCACTCACTTGAGGTGGTGGTAGTCGTGTGCCTCCGGGGAGGGCAGGAGGGGGAAGTGGAAGCCCGAGTGGGCGTTGAGGGTGGACAGGATGGCCAGGGTGAACCAGAGCCAGGCCGTGGCCGTGTGCGAGCCCAGCAGCAGCACCCCGAGCAGGGGCGGCATCAGGTTCGAGAACAGGTGCTCCAGCGGGTGGCAGTACACCGCCGTGATGGCGATGGGCGCCGTCCACTCGTGGTGTTGCTTGTGCACGTGCTTGTATAGCCGCGGGTGGTGAAGCAGCCTGCATCGCCCAAGCCATGCCCGACGGCTCTTTGGGTGCTGCCAGACCTAATTTGGCCCTCGCCGAGCGAGCTACAACGTCCTCGGCGGACGGTTCCTTCGCCAGTGCGAACCAAGAACGGGGTCTGTTTGATGCAAAGTGTCACTTGCGGATGAAATTAGATGGAGAAAACGCCTTCACGTTGTACAAAAATAGTTGTATCGTGCGCTTGAACTGTCTACTGCCGCTAAGCGAGGTCGGACGCAAACTGAAATTGTGAACGTCACCTATTTCACGTTCGAAGGGATCGACAACCAGCATTGCAAGATTGGAAAATGGTCGTGGCACCAGACTCTCCTCGAAATTTCACCAGGTTTCACAAGACATTTATATTAGCAAAAAAAATTTAAACTCCCCCAATTATTCTAAGAAACCCGGGGAACATGGAATATGCGGTGCATGTATCATGCATGCATTATGATTAGGGTTCCGTGTTTTCGGTATATACCGATAAGTACCTATAATTAACCCCCGAGGTGTTTTTTTCTGAAACTGTAAAAACCGAAAAACACCGAATTCAAGCTGCAGAAAAAAATGGCAGCTTTGCTGAAAGAATCTTCTAGTCTGCATTTTTTTCTCGTTGACCCGGAACACAGCCCCACTGAACTGTCCTTGGGGTCGTCCCTTTCTTTTGAAAGCATATTTATTGCCCCATTCCCTTCCCTTATCTTTTTAAGCACAATAGTTTTCAAGTCTTTTGTCCAGACATAGGTTTCCTGGTATAAGGGAGAAAGAAGGAAAGGCGAAGAGGGGAGGGGGGAAGGGGGGAGGGCAATAGGGTCCACGGATTGTGTCCTTTTTTCCTGGGCGTGCGGAAGGCCAACGCCAGCCCACTTCGTAGTCACTGCTCGGACGAGTTTCGCGTGCCCGTTAGTATGGGCAGAAAACGGAAAGCGATGGAGGACTACGTCCAAGAATTTGACGATTTCGAGGTTTTGTGTTAAGGTGCCAAAAAGCGCCTTGTTTGCAATTTCTGCCGGCTGAGTATTTCTGATGACCCTCATCATGTCAGTAGTCGTCTGAACGAGCATTTGAAATCTTCTCGACATCTACAGTTGAAGAATCCCCGGACAAAACCAGGTATGTCCTACTCATGTCAGATATCTCCACTCGCCATCTCTTAATCCAGTTGCGCGAATGACTAGCAGGTCACAAGTGGGACCTAAAGTTTTAAAGACAGTAATGCATCTTAAACTAATGGATTTTCGTGCTCTTATTCAATTGATCCAGGATCGCCAGCTCAGATGACAGTTGCCCAGTCAATCACCAGGTTTGCGGAGAAACGCAAGACTGGTGAGGACATCGCCAACGAATTTTGTCGGAGCCTGTGCCAAGGTGGTGTGGCACTGCACCAAGCTGACGGTCCAGTGGGGGAGCTCTTCCGGACTCGTTGCCCTGCTGCAAGAACGCTACCAGCATTGGACCAACTGTACGAAAAGTGCCATATGTATATGCATTGTGTGACATGTTTGGTCTGTGTACAATAAACGTGTGTAATGTCGATAATCACCGATTTCTTTCCAGCATTAAGATTAAACACCGATTCCAAAAGAAACAATAAACACCGATAAATAACCCCCGAATCTGAAGAAAAATAGGTACCGAAAATGCGGAACCCTAATTATGATTAAAATTCCGTGTTTTCGCTGTTCTTTACTTCTTTTTTTTTTTTTTTTTTCGAATTCGGGGGTAGGGGGGAGGGAAATTGTTTCCTACAGATTCTGTGTTTTTTGGAGTTTTTCCATTCGAGTTTTCGAATTTACATGAAAGAAACACTGAATCTGTAGGAAAAAGATAACCCCCCTCCAGAAAAAATACACCTATAATTTAAAAAAAAGAAAACAAAACGGAATTTTAGTTATGAATTGGGTTCTGCGGGAGGTAGCTTGCGCTCAATACCTTTTGTGCTCCCTGGTCTTTTTCAACATGCTTGAGCTGCCGTTTTTTCTTTTTTAAGCTTGATTGCGGGGACCTTTGGGTGGTTTCATATGCTTTGCAAGCACGACAGATTCCTGTGATCTCCAGTTACATCGAAACGATCGAGACAAGCTCCTTGGCTTCCGTAATCTTGGTGTGAGCCTCGAACCCACAGCCAAAGCTGAAAAAGACGCCCCATCGTCACGCCACCGCAGTGCCCCCACTGCCTGCGTGGTGCGTGTAGAGCCGCATCACGTTTGTAAACAATGCGTCGGTCTATAACGGGGGTGACCAAATAGCAATGTAACTTTCTAGCATGCACATTTGCTTTACGGTTCAGAAAGTGACGTTCCCGTTCTTAGTCGTGGATGTTTGGTGTTGTCATGACCGAGTTACTCGCGACTGCATCAACATCGATTCAGCCGAACCTCGAGGTGCTCGTTTCCCGAAGGACGACGCACGGTAAACAAACATAAAAACAAACATAACGAGTCATTGATTTATGAATGAAATTCACTATGGCCACCCGCCGAGATAAAAGAAATGAAGGGAATTTACGCCGAAATCACCACGCCGATTCTCGACGAAACGCGTCGGCATTTAGCGCGGGGGTTCTGACTCGGCGAAGAACGAGAATTCCAAGTTCGCAACGGTCCGCCCACTGTTGTCTTTGGAGAACCAATCCGTTCTCCCGGGCGTCGCCGGTTGCGGATGTGGATGCGGCCACCATGGCTTCCCTTGATGGCCGCCTATGGTCCGCATACTGTTGTTTTCGAAGAGTCTATCTTTCCTCCCGGGTGTCGGCGGTTTTGCGGAAACGGCACCGTTGCTGCCTCTCGGTTTTACGTTGCAGCTTACGTTGTGCACAGTTGGGAAACGAAACCACGAGCCTACGCCCCAGTGTCATTGTAAGAGGGGTGGGCGTCAATGGCGGTGTGTCGTTGGAAACACGCGAGAAGGCTTTTTCTCTTGTCTGTAAAACAGAAAGTGGATGTAATGAGCTAACGAACAAAGCAAAAGAGCACGGCGGGAACCGCGCCGTAGCCTCGCGAAACCAGTCCAGTGCAAACCGCTACCGTCCAAACCAAAAGACGGCAGCATGCACCGGGGCAATAAATGCCGAAGCGTTTAAGAACTGCCACGCTCCCTTTTAACTGCGAATTACACTTAAACCGGTTCCTTTTTTGTGGCTCTCTGCCTACGTTCGTACGGCCACCCCCGATCTATGCCGACGTCCGCGCGAGGGTGGGAGCCCCCTTGCCTGTGCGAGTAGTAGAAGCCGGCCTCCTCGACCAGGATGCAGACGGTGAGCTCGAAGACCACCCAGTGGAAGGTGGGCAGCTCCCCCGACCGGTTGTAGCCCCTGAGGACGAGCAGCTGGTGGGCCAACAGCCCAAAGGGTAGGCCCACCACCACCTGGTTGAACAGCACCTGCAGCACCACCTGCCCGACACGCCGGCCGGCCACCTGCGATGGGGGGGAGGGGGGGAAAGGGGGCGGGGGGTGCTTGTTTGTTTACTTCTTGACGCAGAATGGCTTTTATGGGTTCCTCTTTTTAGGAAAAAATTGTTATGAACGAGCGTCATACACGAGAGTCACGTGACGTCAGTTTCCCCGCTGAATTTAGCAAAGAATTGACGTCAATGCATCGTGCGGCGCCAATTTCTTCGAGGAGGTTCTGCAGGAGGTAGCTTGCGTTTGACACCTTCTGTGCTCCTTTGTCTTTGTCAACATGAACAAGCTGCCTTTTTTTTTCCTTGCGCAGGTGTGGCGCAATTCTTAGCAAAAAAGGCATTTTGGCACTAGATGTAGCAGAATTTTGTTCATGCTGCAATTTGGCGCAAATGTCACACTGCTTCCATCACTGCGGCTGTCGCCAAGATGGTAGACTTGAACTCATGTTTATCTTCTTTCTTTGTTTGAATTTTACTAACAAAAAAAAAAAAAAAATTCCTGAATGTGGGAACGTGGCATTACCGCCGGACATGGTGTCTCTTCAGAATCTAGCAACATTGTCTCTAAACCTTTTGAAATAAAACAGTAGCCAACAGAAAAATTAAAAATTTAAAAAAAAAATTAAAAAAAGCCACAACATTTGGCTGCCAATTGTCACGATTGAATTAATGTTTTACATTTTCACTTCGAACACATCCTTTGAGCACCGTGCATAACAATTGAAAAAACTGCTAGTGTTCTCTGACTCACAGGGGGGGATCGGTGGCCGAGTGGGCTAGCGCACACCAGCTCGGAGCACGTGGAGCGAAAGCTCGCGCTGCAGAACCCAGGGATCCTGGGTTCAATCCCCGCCCCTGCCTGTTTCAATCTGGATGAGCATTGTACCGGCGTGCGGTCGTGTATCACTACTGCGTGGTGCACGTTAAAGACCCCAGGCCAGCGGTTGTACCGCACTGGCTAAATTGCTCATCTACAGCTGAGACACCAGACGCCTTTCGAGGCAGACTAACTTCTGGCTGTGTAAACATACACAAAACAATTTTGCTTTTCTCCGACTCACAGGGTAAGGTGCACTGTCCTGTATCTTGTAGCGCAGCAGAAAGGAAGGCTTTCCCGTCAGGTCCATTATGGTGTACAGACCACCCACCACCCAGTACACCAGGAAGGTCACAGCAAAGGTGCCTGCAAAAGAAGAACATGCACTGCTAAGAAAAATAGTTCCAGATTAAGAAAACAAAAAGAAATTGAGCAGTCCTGTGTTAATCCACAATATATAGTCACAGCAAAGTCATTGGGCATCGAAGTCGCGCACATGCACCGTGGGGTGCGTGAAAGCGCGTCTCCCAGCACGAGCTCTTGGCATTGATGGTGCTACAATGGCATTCTGTTATCGGCTATTCTTTTTTCTTTTCTTTCAGAGAGCCCGTGCAGTGGGCATCGGGTAATAAAAAACCACAAAGTATAGTATGGGTTTTTAACGCTATAGCGTACCTCTGTGGTAACACCCCCGCTTTGCACGCGGCGGAACCAGGTTCAATTCCCGCGGGCGGCAGGCGACGTTTTTCGAGGATTTGGCAACATCGATGACGGATGCCCTACAATGCCAGATACTACAACATCAACAATAGACATCATATCCAGTGGAAGGAAGAGCCCACAAGGGCTATCGCTGTAAAACAATCGACTGATGTGTAACAGATGGCCTGCATTGTCGTCACGGACATGGTTTCAGCAGGACTCCTGACTCGTCTGCTAGTTGCTTCATAATAATAATTATTAAAAAGTGCGAACAAGACAAGGACAGAAACAGACAAGGGCAGGCTTTGAAATAAAATCAGTTGGAAGTTAGTCTAAGTTCTTGTCGTATGTCTGTCTCTTTTTCTGTACTCGTCTCGTTTGCAATTTCAATATTTATCAGACCAGCTATTTGCCGCTCTCGCGATAAACACCTGAACCCTCTGATGAGGTTACAAAAGATCACAAGATAATGAGAACTATAGACCTTTGTTTAAATGCGTGAACGTCACTTCATTTATATTGGTACAACTGTGGATTTTCTCGGAATAGGCCACTGGCCTTTCTGCGGCGGTCCCGAGCCTACTACAAGCTAATACTTACCACTAGAATGGTATAGTTGAAGCAGCGTGGTGGCTGCTTCATTAGTTTTTATTAAGTAGATCGTAGAATCATTCACCCAAATTAGAAAGATGTTTCTCAAGTTTCACTGTTTAAAGATAAGAACAAGTGCAACAAAAGTCACATCACCGAGAATCTTTTATTCGATACAAGCCCTAGATGTGTTACCAAAGGTGGCACCACCCTAACAACTCAGAGCGGGCAGGGCAGGGCTAGAGAGAGAACAAAGCCGAGCCTAACATGGCAGAGCTCCAAAAGCTCAGATCGAGATGCCAATTGACTTCGCTTTCACACTGAATGTACACTGCATGACACTGTCAGCACCAACAGGCAATCGCTGGTTTCTCTGGTTTTCCCCTTAGAATCAAAAGGCTGTCAACAAAATTACGGCCGTGGTGCAAACTGCTCGTTTAGGGCTCTAACCTAAGCGACAAAATTTAATGCTCGCCAATACCCTTTCTAAGTAAAATGCAAAAATGACCAAATGTGTTCGCGCTGACTGCATCATGCAGTATACTTTAGAGATGGTTTCTAAATCTAAAGCACCATGAAAAATTGTTGCAAAAACATAAAAACATGGCCGGGAACCTTTACAACAAAAGATTATGCTTACCTCGATACTTTGCCTAAAGCGGACTGACCCAGAATGCGTCACGTGTTTGTGTCGACCCGTTTCGCCCCATTTCGTCTGTTTTGCCCGTCAGGCTCGGGAGTCTCTTAGAACAGGGGTCAACAAAACCCGCAGCCCGCAAGGTGGTTGCAAGACATCTATCGCTAGTTATTATTTTGTTTAGATGTATATATATATCGCTACTTCTCCAACTTACTTGCATCCACCTTCGTGTAATGTATCGCTAGATGCCTATAAGGTAAAATAAATAAAATGAAACAAGGTGGGGGAGTGTGGCAGGGAAGCACTCACCCCAGACCCCCATGGCGAACTCATCTCCGGCAAAAAAGGCCTCCACCTTGTCCCACTGGCCCTGCCAGAAGTTCCCAGAGGCTCCCCAGAATCTCTGCAGGTGCCTGGGCAGAACAACAAAGGACTCGGCCATCAACCCCAGCTGCATCCTCCGTTGCACACGCCAGTCAAGACACGCTGGCCACAGGCACAGAACAAAGAAGCATCCTTCCCCGGCCCAACAGCTGGGCACACAATGGGACACAATCAGTCTTTTCTTGAAGGGGAGAGCAGCTAGCCTTCCTGAGACTGACACCCAATCTCACAGGCAAGACACCCAATCCTACACAATATCTCCTTCTCTCTTCAGAGGGGAGAGCTTCCTGAAACTGAGAGCATACAGCTCACCCAGGAGCATTCCTCGCTATGTCTCATCCCGTGCTAGGGGACAAAGTCCACGGTGGAATCCTTACCGGGAGAGCATATCTTCATTCTCAGGTCTGTTGCTCACTTTTTCTGAGGTAAATATAATTAGGTTGGACACTGGAGAAACTCTTCTAATTCGTTCAGTCAGCCTTTTAAGAGAGCCACTGTCATAACGTAAATGGGACACTTTTAGATCCTATAAAACACCGTGGACCGCATTGCCCTGCATTACTTCCGATGCAGCCCTTTTATCGGGTCTGAACGATCATACCTTGTTTTATTCTGGCAAATTTGGGAAGCTTACATACCTTGTAAACAAAAGTGCACAAACTAGGAAGTGTTTGGCTCATAGTTATGCATCAATGGCAAGCTCAGATCTGCTAAATAGTGTTTAAATGGAGAAAAATGCTTTACTCAGGGGTAGAGGATGGTTGAGAAAATGTGGGAGCTCGAGACGACCATTTGGGAGCCCTGTTTGAAAACTGACATGATAAGAGATTATGGAAAAGCAGACCTTTAAAATATTATTTGTGAACTGCTCCCAGTTAGTTACAAAAACTAGTTGAATGTACCTTGACACCAGATGGAACTGATATGAAACCAGGGCATGGTCACGCACCCAAAACTAACTCCTCACTTTGCAAGTTGAGAAAACAAAGAAGTTCTCCTAGGAAAACAACACATCAAATATTAGAAATTTAATTCCGTTATATTGTTTTTGAGACAGACGGGCAAGCGAAGTTTCATACCCACCGAGCCGCCGAAACTTGCAGACGCGACAAGCGGCACACTCGACAATGCACTCGGTGCTGTAATGAGCGGCCAACGCACCTTGGTGGCGCTAGCAGTGCACTACGCACGCTCATTCGTCCATTTCGCCACGTGGAAACTCTTTCGAGTGTTTGTACCCAGTGGTTAGCCGTGCCTCCGACAAGGTGGGACCAACGCTGCCCGATTTGGCCTCCGGTCCTGTCTAAATCGGGAGTATGCGAAGAATATTTTACGTTTCGCGAAACAGGTGAGTTAAGGCTAATTCACACACTTGCGACTGCTTACAATCGTGTGCCTTAAAACCTCAACAAATGTGTCATGCCAAGAAAACACACTTGCACCATCTATTGGGCAATCGTAGAACACTTGGCAATTTCGCGCAAACCAACTTCGCGTGAATGATTCGACCATGCAGCGATTCAATCTGCACGGACACCGCAGAATGGACGCTAAAGTCAGATTCACACAATGAGGTTCTGCTCGCCAGTTTCAGTCGTGACGTCGCTCGAGCCGCAAAAGCGTGGACGGTAGAGCGATGCTCGAAGCCGATACTGAAAATCGCAAGCAGAGTCGGACCATGTGAATTGGGCATAACATGTCGGTGGTGATAGCCACTGGTAACATGATCAACATCTTCTTGTATTCACTGTTTACGCTGAGCCTACTTATCCCAAATAACCTTCAAATTTAAAAGTCTTTCGGTGCCCCGCTTACTTCTCATTGCAATTACTACGTCAACTTGTGGTCTAAGTGCCATTGTCGTTTGAATGAGCAAACAACAGTTTGAACGAGCAGACGAGTTTGAAAGAGCAGACGACAGTTTGAACGATCGAATGGCCGTTTGAACGTGGACGCGCCGAACGTGGTCCGCGGGTGGTCCGGACGATTCGACGGTTTTCCCACATTCATGTTGGAACAAAAAAATTAATCCGAAGACCACAGGTCTCCGCGAATTCAACCCAAACTACTCCCCGCACAAGCAGTCGCGGTCCATTCTCACCAGGTGAGCGTGTTGCGGAAGGCCACCAGCATGACGATGGCCGTGCCCAGGATGAAGACTGAGCTCTTGAGGGACGACAGCAGCTGGGCACGAGGGTTCTGTGGCTCCAGAGGCGCCACCCGGCCGTCCTCGCCGTCTCCTCCCCGCTCGCCCACGGCATCTCCTGCAAAGTGCGGGCGGCACGAGTTACGCCAACCTAACATTTTCTCCCACGCTACGATGACGACGCGTGCGTCGTCCCTGCAGGCACGAAAGTGAGTTCCCTCGTGCACCCGGCTATCAACAATCACACGCGGAAGGGCCCACTGTTATCTGCCGATATGGCTTAAAATAAATTTCTCGTTTTTCGTTGTCAGGTCTATGTCCAAGGACAATGAAAGGTCTACGGGCCAGTTCACACATTTGCGTTGGAGTGTACTCCAGTGCCTTCCAGCCACTTCAAAATAGAGTTCCTGTATAGGCCCCCTAGGGGGAGCCAGAGTTGCGTGTCTGTTTTCCACGTGCCCCCGCACCGCTATTCACCGAGATCCGATCACGTGAGGAGCTGGATCAAGTGCCGTGCAGGAAAGTAGATGTTGCACGCGCCCCGGCGTACGTTCCCCTGCTTTTGAGCGCGCCGCGCGCCTCGAACGCGCGGCGCCGCTATTCGCAAAACTCAGTCACGTGAGGAGCAGACTCCGCATGCCGTGCAGGAAAGCTGGCGCTCCGGGGGTGAACGCGCAACTCTGGCTCCCGTAGGGAGCCTATACAGGAACTCTACTTCGGAAGGCCTTGGAACCCTTCCCATTCACGTAGTGCTAGATACAAGTTTTCCAGTATTTGCAAGATTAAATCTATGTACTGTCCATGATAAGTATGGTCCCACAAAACTAAGGGTTTTGCAGTTTTGGAGTTCATTTTTCCTGAAATTCTGAGAGCGCTTTTCCGAGTTTACTTTTCACGAATTTATTTGGGGTTATTATTGCTAAATTCCCAATTCTTCGAAATTCTGAATATTTCTTTGCTGTGTCCCTAATTTTTAGAGCGCAGCTCTTAGGCGCCCGTTTCCGGCTTGAGCGGCGTCGGCGTAACTGCGCGGTGCATGATGGGTAAATTTCCCCGCTAAATTTAGCGGAAAATTTTCCCCGCTAAATTTAGTGGAAAAATTTTCCCGCTAAATCTAGCGGGAAATTTTCCCAGCTAAATCTAGCGGAAAAGTTTCCCCGCTAATCTAGCGGGAAATTTTCCCCACTAAATCTAGCGGGAAAGTTTCCTCGCTAAATCTAGCGGAAAAATTTTCCCGCTAAATCTAGCGGGAAATTTTCCCAGCTAAATCTAGCGGAAAATTTTCCCCGCTAAATCTACGGGAAATTTTCCCCGCTAAATTTAGTGGAAAATTTTCTCCGCCCCACCCCTCGAGGTCACGTGACCCCGACCCCCCATGCCTTCCCCTCCTCCTCAAGAGCTGAGCTCTAATTCGGCATTACAGGGAGTTGTAAACGGCTTTCATTTTTTTCGAAACCTAATATAAAAATAATGTCCAAACACAAACACGCCCTAGGTTCACCTGTATCGAACAATATTTCTTTAGCTGGATTTAGCATTACTGCCCTTTCCACTGAAAATACTAATTGCCACACAGCAAAACCCGAAAAATGAGTGCAGTACAGGTTGACATTTAAAACCACTGACCACCTGGACATAGTCGCAAGCAAGCATAAAAGCTCCAGCTGCCCCCCCCCCCTTTTCCTATATACTTTATGTGTTCTTATTTGGCAGTGACTATTTCGACGTCCATTGTCAAAATATCTCAAAGATTATTTCGACGTCTGTGACGTTACTTCCGTAAAATGCCAAAATAGTGGCTTTATTATTTCGATGTCCTCCTTCAATGCAGCAGCCGTTTTGAGATTTAGTTTTGTTTAGTTCCTGATGGTGCTGTTGGCGTTGTGTTGGCATTTTGATGGACAGTTGGCGTTTTGATGGAAAGGCCCAGCATCTTCCCAGGCTTTGCAGTCGCCTCGAAATGGCAATACACGGAAGCAGACATCGTCGGTCTCGGTGAGACAAAATAGCAAGTTTTCTCTGTCATAAACGCAAAAGCTGGTAAAACATCATTTGCAATGACAATATTTAGTGTCCTTTTGCTTTATTTCCTCAGAAACAACCGGCGAAAGTCATTTTATCAGAAACAACTCACGCTGACGAACAGTTGAACAAAGGCAAAGCGTAGATGCAAAGCGAGTGCGCTTCGCCTCGTTCTGTATCTCGGGACCGACGATGTCAGCGTCCGCAATTCCCCACTATCCGCTGCTGTATTTGCCCCGCTGGCCTCGAACTAGACGCGGTAACCGAAGTCACATTTTTCCCTCACTGCATGGCAGCCTTCCATATACATCACGGCTGGAGAACTGCGGTGGGTTGCTAACTCCACAAAACAAATATATTTACTATATAAAAACATAAATCTCGGGACGCACTGCAATATTCTGAGTCATTACCCACCCCAATTTTTGGGTTTCTGCTCTCAGCTAACGGTCAAAATCGAGAGTGAAGTCGCACCTGTCGCCAGAACAACCATAATGCGCAGAAAGAAATATGAACGAGGAAATGATAAAATATGAGGTACCATGGTGTTGTGAAAGTAACGAATGTATGAATTATATTACGGAATATTTTTGTGATGCCGCATGAGAGCGGTTTCTTGTGCTTCGCTGGGGTTATTTGACGAGCTTGGCGGTCCTACGAGGCCACATATATAGGAGAGAGGTAGACATTTGTTACGACTCTTGTTACGAAAGGGGTTGGGGGTGTCACTCAGGTCTAAACAAAAACATTCAAGTGTTTCTTCTTTTCTTTTCTTCCCGTTTTCAGAACAACTAGGCACGAGACCCCAAGGATTAGTAGGCCACTCCACTAAGCGAAGCTATGGAATGTTTAGGGTGCTTCGTTTTCTGTTAGGCACACAAAAACTCCCCACTTTGAACTTCTTTGTGCTAACTTTGGGAAACCGATAAACCGCAGTGCGAACAAAAACGACTTATCGGGGTGCCCAAAACATCGCTTTTGACCGCGTCGTAGATTATCATTTGCGTAGGTCAGGGTTTGAAAGGAATCGCGATCGTTGAGGCGTTTGCTATGCGTCGCTGCAAACATAACATATGCACCACCTTCATGAGCGTATCTCGAAAGGAAGTTGATTTTCTATGCGCGGAACGTTTGGCCGCTGTTTCCTCTGCGTGACGTTACCGGTCAGCTTTGGAGATAGCGAGATTTAGCAGGCCGTTTTTCTCCTCTGTATCGGTATCCCCAAAGAAGGCGCCGCAACTGAGCATTCACGGCTCCAGTCTTTTCTGCATAGTTCAAGGTCTCGTGGTGGATGACGCAGCGCTAACCTGGCGCTTAGCAGGTTGCGGAAACGATCTGCTGAAACTCCCTATTCTCCTCACTCTATTCGTCCAAACTACCTTTCCCTTCCCGGCCCTTCCATTCTCCCTTCTTTCTTGCCCAAGTCCAGTTTCCCCTACAAAAATATGTTTTGAAGTCGAAGTAAATAAATATTGTTGCAGTTCAGGGTTGCCTTCTGGCGCTGGAACTTTAATATTCTGAGTTGATTAACGTCCGCCGGTGACGAAAATACAAAATTGGTTACAGCCAAAAAACTCCGGTGGTTGGAAATATTCGGCCTGAGTAAAACTAAAACACTCCAGTCGGTGAATGTTCCCGCCCCAGCGACGGCTAGTTTCTTCGAAACGCCTCCTCTGTAGAAGTTTGTGAAACATGTTATCTCGTCGATCCTCCATCCTAACAGTGCCTATTCAGAGGTCGGTGTGGTTCTTGGAAGACAACGCCAACAACATTAGTGTCGTCCGGAACCATTGACCTTAGAAACGCGCCTCTTCGCTTAGGGAACTGAGATGCGTGGATTGTTATTTGTTTCTTTTGCCTATTACAGACCATTCCAAAACTCGCCTTCTGGGTGCCACCAACTTTGTTTACTGGGCTGTGAAGCGCGTTCGAGCGTGCGCTCTAAGCCAAAAGATTGTACACTGCGTATGCGTTCACATCTCAATGACTTAGGCATTTTTCGTCGGGATAGATGCTGCCACGAGAAGAAAAGCATATGAAATATGTGAATAGAATTGGAAATTTGAAATGTTCTTGTCCAATCGCATTTTTCTTCCTCAGTTATCAACGCTTTTTAGCGTCATCACGAGACGTTCAACCATAATACACTGGTGTTTAAAAAGTAAGCATCGAAAAACATGCGCCGATTTTTGGTCAAAAATAAACACCGGAAAAACATACCCTAATCATTACCCATGCCACCTTTTTGGGCAATATGTGAATTTCCGAGCGAGTTATCACCCTCCCCTAGAAATACCCTGGCTACAGAGTAGGCGACCCGTTTTTCCTCTTGTCAGATTGCGGTGACCACGAACCGTACGGAGGTCACAGGACGTCCGTGAAAAATATAAAGGAGGCAAAGAACGATCTACTCTGTGCACGTTTCATCCCCGATTTCCACGACCCCAAGGCCGAAGGACGTTAGTGTGAAAGATAACAATAAAATAAAACTTTGTGTAAAAACAAAAAAAAAAAACACAGATCTATTTACCGATAACCAGGAAAGCGAGACATGCACACTGACGCCTCGGCGTGCAGAATGAAACAGGATACGGGCGCGCGCGGAAGAACACCTTGCACAGTGCCGATCCGGCCGATCGCCGAAAGGACGATTTCGCATTTCGTGGACAGCGAGCGCCACCTCACGGGAGACAGAGGTACCTTAAAAACAATGAAAACAAGCACCGACACCTTGGTTCTTTATATTCGCTGTAGTTACGGAACAGATCGACTTACGTGAATAATTTTGATATTATTCGATTCCGTAATAAATTTAGAAGACATTCAATGAAATACTTTTTTCGTTTGCATTGAAATAATTTTGTAAATTCGCTCCGAACTTAAGAGTGCCGAATTAGCCGATATTGACCATATTCATGATTTTTTAAAGAATATAATCAAATTTATAATAAAACATTTGTTTCATTTAATGTCTCGATAATGCCACAATGTCTTTAAAGCCGAAATTTTCAAGAAGATCTGCGCAGCCGTTATTATGTGAGAATTTTTCTAAGTTGGCGAAAAACCTCATGTATTCTCTATGGGGCTCTGAGGTGCGCCCCCTCTTAACCTTGATGTTAAAAAGGCAAGTGGTCCAGATGGTATTCCCAATGCTTTTCTGCGTCACTATGCTGAATGGGTCTCGCACTACTTGTTCGTCGTCTTTAATGCATCATTATCACAATGTAAGCTTCCCTTCGACTGAAGAAATGCTCGCGTCATTCCTATTTTTAAGGCAAATGACCCTTTGAGCGCAACGAACTACCGTCCAATATCGCTGACGTCGACAAGTTGCAAATTGTTAGAGCATGTGGTCTGTCGGCACCTCACACAGTTCCTAGAAGAAAACAAGTTATCAGACGTTCAAAACGGCTTTCAGCGCGGAGCATCAACTGTAACGCAGCTCATTACTACGTGTCACGACTTTGCGCTTGCAATCAATAACAGAGATCAGGTTGACGCAGTCCTCTTAGACTTTGCCAAGGCCTTTGACGAAGTGCCGCACAACAAACTCTTGCAAAAGCTTTACGCGATTGGAATTAACAGTAAACTTATCGATTTTACTAGATCTTACCTAGACACTCGCGTTCAGTATGTGCAGATTGATAACCACTGCTCGGACACACTACCAGTCACGTCGGGGGTACCCCAAGGATCAGTTTTAGGACCTATTTTATTCTTACTATATGTCAACGACATCGTAAGCGCTCTTGACCCTGAAATTAAAGTTAAACTTTTCGCTGATGACTGCATTTATACACCACAATAAAATCACAAGCTGATCAAACTAGACTCAACGACAATTTAAAAAATATTTTAAGTTGGTGGGAAAACTGGGGAATGGTTCTAAATGCTAATAAGTGTTCTGTCTTACGAGTATGTAATAAAAAATCAGTCTTGAAGTATTCATACGTCATGGGAAGGGAAGTAATTAAAGAATTATTGTCAGTTGAATACTTAGGTGTTACAATTACAGAAGGCTTGAGTTGGAAGGAACACATTGATAATGTTTGCTCCAGTGTGATTAGAGCCCTATGGGCCCTCCGACGTAAGCTCTCAGGAGCCCCGAGGCAGGTGAAGCTTGCAGCCTACAAAAGTTTGGTCAGACCTTGTCTAGAGTATGCTTCATGTTTATGGGACCCCCACACTAAAAAAAACATATCTAAACTTGAAAGAGTGCAGAGGACTGCAGTCCGATTTATTTGCAACCGGTATAAAAGAACGGACAGCGTGCATGAAATGATCAGTTTTCTTGGACTTGAAACGCTTCAAACCCGGCGCTTAGAAAAGAGGTTAAAACTTTTGTACTCGATATATCATGATTTAAATCACCTAAAACAGTGCCCTTACGTAACCCGAGTATCGCGTGCAAATACTCGTTTTAACAATGGCAAAATGATTCGGGAGTTTCGTGTGCATAATGATACGTTTAAATTTTTGTTCTTTCCCAGGACAATAACCGTATGGAACCAGCTGCCAAAAGATATAGTAGAAAGTGCCAGTGTCGAAGAATTTATTTCAAATTTGAAAGTTGTGCTCATGTGATTGTTTTGTAATGTTTTTGTTGTTGATTTTTTCCTCCAAGTTTACTTTGTTCTTAAGTCTTGCAGCTGGTATTGATGTCTTCTCGGTGTTGTATATCATGTTTATATTGTGATGCTCACTCCTGCTTGGACTCTAACATGAGTCTGCAGTATTTATAAATAAATAAAAATAAAGACAACACAAACATTCAGTCGAAAGTAGAGCTTCGTGTTGTCTTACTTACTCTGACCCTGTCTTGCGGCGCATTTTGTCAAAATATATCACGCAGAGTCTGGCGTTCAAACGCCAGACTGCGCAATGAGCAGACAATGCTCTCGTTCGCTCCGACTGAAGGGAGGCAGTGGGTAGAGGACAAAGGCAGCTAGCCTGTGCGCCTATCCACTAATCCTTCCAATCAGAGCTCTGTGCTCCAACACCACTGCAAGCTTTCATCTCCTCCTCTACCCAAGTTTTTCAACTGATAATCTGAGGTTCGAAAAGAAACCAAAGTAGCCTCCCCTCGGAACCACTGACCACAAGCTCTAGCCAAACTCATCGCCCTTTCTCTTTTTATTTGCCATTGTAATTTTAAAATTAAAACATGATCCCCTGCGCAATCGCGATTAGCCAAACGCGCTGCGCCTCATCCGAAACTATTATCAGCTAAAGAGCGAGAGTATCACTGCTTTACTTGCTTTCTCCCGGCACCAAAGCCACCTACAATAAACACGTGCATGCCCCGTTTGTTTTCGCAAACACGACACTCGCCCAGGACAACAAGCCCAGTATAGCCGACGCTGTAAAACGAAACGTCAAATACTCCGAAGGAAACATAATACTGCCCAATTATCTCGTAATCTGCACCTAACTAATCGCTCATGCTGCAAGCAGCCCACGCTTCCAAGACACTTTCCACGGCTGCGAAAAAAAGAGAGCAGGAACTGAAACCTTGACTAACCTTACTCCTTTCGACTGTCAACCTCTCCAAAAGAAACATTGACTCCCAATGCCACTGCTACCTCGCTCAGCCCAGGCATGCAACCAACATTCTAGCTCAGAAAGGTACTATGTACCCACATATTTATTTATTTATCTAAATAACCTCAAGGTCAAACATTCCAGAGAGTGAGCTTATCAAAAATGACCGCACCTCCACGTGGTGAATGATGTTGATTGGGGCGAAGCTCGGGTGGTGCTGATGATACTGATTTTGGTCATAGGTATTGCTGCTTGCTGTCGGCGTTGACGCTTTGCCACCGCTTCCCGAGCTCTCAACTCCGGGTCCGCTTGGCGTTTTTGACGCTGTGCAGCAGCTTCTCGCGCCCTGGTCTCCGGAGCAGCTTGCTGTCTACGTAGACGCTGAGGCGCTGCATGCCGAGCTTTTTGGTCCTTTTCATTCGTGGCAGTAGGAGAATGTGTGGTTTTCTTCTTTTTTTAAGCAGACAGATGGGATGGCATCTCAGAACCCCCTACTCTTTTTTTTCTTCTTTTTTTGTCCAATTTTTTTTTTTGCCCTACACGAGCACGTGAGCATGTGCTCACGTGCTCGTGATCTCACGAGCAGAAGCACGAGCACCCGACGCCGGCCTACGGCGGACGGACATACGGACATGGCTAGCCCCTAAGGAGCTTCGCCCCTAAAACAATTACCAGGTGCGCATACCCACCGGGCAGTCAAATTTGGTGACACGTTGCGCCATCTAGCTCAAAATATTTGCAACACTGAGAAGGCCCTTTCACCAGCCTGCTTGCTTGTGGGGCTGTTCAAGCATCATCATCATCATCATCATCATAATAATAATAATAATAATAATAATAATAATAATAATAATAATAATAATAATAATAATAATAATAATAGTCTTTATTAATCAAAATCAACAGTACAAAATGTCAAGTCTGCCGAAGCCGGTTAGGACTTGTGTTATCAATTTGAAGGTGTTAATTCATGCAGTTTTTGGTGTTTTATTCTTAACATTGCTATCGGATATTGCAGAAGAGCAAACACTGAAGCTGTAGGCACTGTAGCGTACCGGACTGTCGCAACCCTGGAAGCTTAGCAGACGTGAAGCTTCGCAGGTTCCTGTCGAGGCCGTGGAAAATACAACGCCGTCGGAGATGAATAAATGCCATAAAACGTGTAAAATAAGCATTTTGTTCACATTGCCCGACTTGAGATGTATTTCTAAATGCGCTATTTGACTCGACATTTGGAATTAATGCACTTGAAGCCCAGTGTTGTCTTTGGATTCGATGCGATGACTCTAGAATCAAATCAGTCCTTCGACACTCTCATTGCTCTCTGCTCCGCGGACACACCTTGGTCGAACGACGTTTTGTGGACGTTTGATCGTAGTTACCGAAAGCCTTAGTGAGCGTTTTCTCCGCTTCGCCGATTGCAGAATGAACTGTCGTTTGCGCCTTTGGCATGATCACATAGCTGCCCAAGATGGTTGCTCTATTTCGACCCGTGTCTATGCGGTTCTGTTTCAATAGACATAATGGCTGCTATTCTCTACCTAGGTCAATGACACAAAACATCCGACCAAATTTTGCGGACAATAAACAAAAGCTTACAAAAAATATTTGAATTTGATGTAAAAAAAACACCCCAGAAAAACGTTTTTCGATTTTGCTCGGAAATAAACTCCGAAAACGCAGAATGCCTAGTTATGTCACACATGTAGCAATGTGACAAGCGGCAGTTGTGGGTTGAGCTTGGTAAATAGGATGCAATAGTTTCACAATACCCAAACAAATGTCATTAGGAAGCACTGATTATACTTTTGCACCCCATACCCGAACCGAATGCACTCGCAAAGACAATTACATGTTGGCAAGCATCTCGAGAAATTTATTTATTTATATACAGAGTTAGAGGGGGGGGGGGGGGGGGGGGGGTTATCAATAATAATAACAAAGACTATTGCTTTGTTACTTGGTTGACTACACAAATATAACAAAAAGTTAAAATAAAATGAAAGGAAAATACGACATATATACAGTATCATGCAATTGGCTTCAAGCACTCAAGTTTCATGATACAAGCTGCACTGCATTGCGGTAATTTAGCAACCGCCCCAATAGCACAAAACAATCTCCATCGATGGCCCCAGCTGGTATCAAACAAATGGCGGCGTGGCTGGATGTTTTCTCGATGGACTGGTGGCACCACAGGACAGTGGGTTGGTTACCGCCTTAAAAGTGCATATAAGTGGCTGGAGACGGTGCTGTCACGCCAAGAGTGGCGGCGCCACGTGGTCAATGCTAAACGCCCATAACAAAAAAAAAGGAAAAAAATAAGCTGGGAGGTTTTTTATTTTAGGAAGCAGTAAAAGATGTTATGAGAATTTTCAGTGGCCACATATTCAAGAGAAGTCACCAATCGGTTTTCAAAAAAAAAATAGTTCGACGATCAATGGGATTTATTCGATGGAAATGCGTTAGCATTGGTTCTTTCTCACTCCTCTCCATTAGTTTAGGACCCCTCCACGCTTCTAGTCGCTGCTCTCGTGTGTGGTTCTTTTGTGTCCATAGGTGAATTCGTGGTCCTGCTACAATGTGAGTGACATGTGAGCCCACTAGTCAACGATGACACTAGTCGATTATCGATAGACCTGTTTCCCTCGACAGAGAGAAAGAGTCCTTGGAGATTGCGCTTGAATTTTTTTTTGTGATGGATATTGCGGGATATATGGATACGATTGACTGGTGAGAAATAACTTATTTACCAGCTTTGTTGGTCATGTGTAGGACGTGAGTAGAGTGCTGCAGTCGGCTGCTTTAATCTCGTGATAGAATGAAACCTCCTTCTTGTCGTTATCCATGTGCAATTGAGTCTACATTTGTTAATATGCGTGGTAACATTCCAGTTTTCACTGGCAGGTGAATAACAATCTTTATGGGCTATTATTGAATGTGCGTTGTTTGTGCTTATGTGTTTGTTTATACTATTGTTATTTTATTGCCTTTACCATGTTCATACCACAATCCTAGCTGTATTAAGGTAATAGTATTATTGAATAAAAAATAAATTATATTTTGTTTTAAGGCAGCTTGAGCCCATAAAGAGAGGTGGGATTAGTTGATTGTAAATAGTATAAAAGTTTAGTAGCCCTGCCTCATGGAAAAGTTGTATCTTTTCATTAAATGATACTTTAGGATTGAACCAGCTCGCAATCCTGACTGACTATACGAGCGTCGCGAGTTGATTTGCCGACCCCATAATATTTTTCAATGGAAATTACATTAGTTTTGACATGCGGCCAAGGTGTAATGCAAGAATTCAGTGATTGCACGCGATAACATTGCTTACATGATCGTAAGTGACACTTGTCTAGCCGTGTCCGTGTTTACGTCTACCTGATTGATCTGTTTCGCTGTGTCCAATCACTGCGTGTCTCGCCATTTTGTCGGAGTATTTCTGTATAAAATATGCATTCCTACAGCAATAATTGTGTGACTCAATGTTTTGGACTCATATTTTCTGAGACGTCTTATAGGCATACCTCGTGCCATTTCATACCGATTATTTAGCAATGAAATATTTTGCCAGTGTACTAAAAATTCACAGGGTCTCTTATGTTATCCATAAGACGACTTCAAGGCAAAAGCCCAAGCGCCGATGTAAATGTGATAGCGAACCTCTCTGACGACGCACTTTTGGCGCTGTTTCATTGGCTCACTTGGATCGTGGCGTCGGCTGTGGTCCCGGTGATAAGCGAACCACCGAACACAGAGCGCTCTCTGATGAAGCAATTTTGACGCCGTTTCACAGGTACTTCTCGAGTCACCTACGTGTTTTCGTTTAAGGACTCCGAAGCTCGACTGAACAATGAGACATATAAGGCTTTAGACGTAAAATGTTTTCTAGCCCACTTTTTATGAGCAGCTTTCATTTTAGCTAATAAGACACGCTTATGTGACTATAGTCGGTGCACAGGTCAAGAACGAAGTGGAAGCTCCTCCCACCTCTATCCACTTTAGTAGAGCGAACGCTGGAGAGGAGACGACCTCCTCTACACCATTCGCTCCGCTGAAATGGAAATGGGTGGGAGGATCGCTTCCACTTTGTTCTTGACCTGTCACAGACTATAAAAGCGCATTGTTACGACGGTCAATCCATGCACGTTGCCTTCGCTTGGGCTCTTCAACACGCACCCCCCAAGGCAAAGAGCACTATGGCCTTATCCTTCTTACCCTCTAGGAGGTGTTGTGTAAACACGATACCTCATTGCCACCCCACTCTCCTCGCAGTCATGCATGGCACTGACAAACGGACACACAAAATGACACTGGTGGGTTTTCGTGAAAACGAGCGTTCTAATGCTAACATATTGTGTATGTTATGCAATGTTCGTGAAATGTTATGTAATGTTCGTGTAAAGCTTTTTTTCTTCTGTTTTTCACGGTTATTTTTGAACAGTAGTCATAATTATTTGCGGCAGAACAAGCTACTACATTACCCCGCGTTCGATCTCCGAACATACATTTGCAAGAAATAGAAGTCCCACGCAGCCTTACAGCCTTACGTTGAGTGGGATTGCAAAACAACCTTATTAGCGCAATATTGCGAGAACAGGCGGTCATGGGTGAAAGTGTTGAAATACGGGGAAAAAGTCAGTAGAAGGCGCGGTGCTCGGTGAGAGTGTTGCAATACGGGGAAAGAGGTATGCACAGACTACGAGTAAATGTAAGGCGGAAAAACCCGAGATCTTTGGTCATCTGTATACACATTCCTGGCACTGGCACTACGTGCCGCGCCTCAGGCCTTCGTGCTATGGGCTACTTGCTTTTCTGAGGTAAACACTGCGCGACACTGCTAGCGCAAACACGCAACCTTTTTTTTTTTTTCTCTCTCTCTCTCCCTCTTTTAGAATTGAAAGGCTTTTATTAAGACACTGCTGTGGTGGAAAATGCTCACTCGGGGCACAAACCTAAGCTGTAACGTCCTGCAAAGCGCCGATGTCGCGTATGGTGTCGCGCACGTGTACTGCGGCTCCCCCCTCCCCGAGCCAAGAGAAACGTTATTCTTGTTATTATGACTACCTCTGTTCCGCGGGTTTTAAAACAGGTTAGACCCTCGCCTATGTCATTCATTAACTTGCGCCGTGTCAATGAAAGACAAGAATCGTTGCGTGCCCTCCTCGGCATCCCCCGTCGCTGTTGTGCCTGCCCGCGTTCGACGGCGCCAAAAGATCGATCAGAGTGGGGCCCACCTTTGCTACAGGACTCTCCGTGCATCGTGAAGACCGTGGTGGCAGGAACAATCTCTGCCTGTCTTCGAGAAGACGGGGCACGGGCAGCCTGTCACAACGGGAAAAGTGGAAAAGTACGCAGCAGCAAGAACCCCAGAACAGAAACTGCTTTCTCTTTGTGATGGTTGCCAACCCGCAGTTCTCTACGGCCTCTACGTTTGACCGAACAAACGCACAAAAGTCGCGAGTTTCGCCGCCATCTATCGGATACACTCCGCACTCGCATCTCATCGACGCTGTTTACATAGGAAGTTGCTGTTGTTGCGTTTCTTTTTCTGTTGTTGTGTTGTTGTTTGTCTTGCATTAATCATGAAAGTTCGTTTGCTGGGTGCATGAGGCAGCGTGAACACCTCGGGACCATGGCCAAGAACCGGATGGTCACCAAGCACTGTCCAAAGTGCGAACAGCAGGTAATTCACCTGAGAAACATTGTCTCGGTCCCCAATACAGATTCCAAATCGCCCCCGCGGGGTTTTTGCTTTTTCGAACGAACAAAACCTCGAGCGCATTCCTTGTCTCGATCGCTTCGTCCTCTCCAATCATCGGGGTATGTCAAAACGTCGTGATCGAAGCCCCCTATCCTTGCTTCGGACGATTGGCCCGTTGGCACCGCCTTTCTCCGTGCGTTTCGCTCGGCTCGCGCGAAACGCTTTCTTCTGCGGGCGCCATATTTGTTTGTTATTTAATTCCGAGATGAAAACATGGCAATCAATCTGCTCGCCGTGACAACAGCTCGTGACTCAGCCAGTCACGGGCTGCGTTGTCAGGCGGTCCTGAGTCGCGCCTGTTTGTTCGTCACGCTGATTAGCTGGCCCGTTTGCTTCTTCCGTGCATAACTTCACCGTACGAGTTGGATCAATTAGAGGCAACTCCGTACCAGGAGCATTATCGATGCCATCTTTACGCTTGCTAGAAGGATGGGCCTCTTTTTATTAATCACTTCTGCGGTGACACTGGGCATACATAGCGTGCATCTCGGGCAGCGCAAACGGTTTGTAGCCAGTTTATATGACGCCCTATTAGACTTGGTAGTAATTGAATTACTGTAATTTAATTAATTTTGGAGTAATTTTCATTTCAAAGTTATTACGTTTGACTAAAACATTATGCACGCAAGCAGCCCACATAAAGCGAGAGTACCTTCCATTGGCAGGGAGGACAAAAAACTGAAAAGAAAGAAAAAAAAAACTAGGGAAAATACAAGCGAGGATTAGGTATCGACACGATCTAAGGTATATCACCCTTATCCGGAATGGTGATGCAGATTTAATCTAATATGGCTCGCTCTTGCATGGAATTTTGCCAATGATAAAAATTTTATGAAACGAGTATTTCCCAATTACGGCTACACTTTTAGACTTTGCAATTCATTATTTAAAATTTTTGACATTTTACAATTTTTTGTGGAATTTCAGATTCACGGAGTCTGTTGAATGCTCGAGTTCTTGTTTATGGACCTTTTCATCTCGGTAGTTGCCAGACCGCCGAATGGAAGGCACTGATGCACTTGCTTCCATTAGGTTGCATCAATATGGCTGGTTTCGGTTTCAACAGGCTGTGTTGTTCTTTTATGTAGTTTTTGCTTAATTTTGTGATACAAATGTTTCTTTTGTAGCAGACAACCAATGAAACAGTGGTACTGAGCCACTCTGAGGACCACAGAGTGGTTTTGAGCCTAGATTGAGGGCTTTTTTGTTTACGAACACCTTTGATGCACCTGATTATGGTTGGCAGCGAGACGACTGAACTGATGTACAGGGAAGATTCCCATCGTCTATGGCCTGACCCGATGACTAGTTTTCAGAAAAATAAACCAATGAAGTTAGTAATCCATGAATGGGAGGAAGCAGGTCGAGAGCTAAATTAGTAGTGTGCTGAATTGGGAGGAGCAGATGAACTCGCGAGTCTACTACTGAGTATTTTGTTTTCGTGGACACACAACTTTTAGTGAATTTCACAGTCTAAAAAAGTCTCGTACGATGACGCAGTGAGTTTATAAAAACAAGCAATATTGTCGGCCTATTTTATTTAAAAAAAAAATTAAGTACTTGAGAAATATTTGGACAGTACGACCTAGGTCGAGTAGGAAGCTTCTTAGGTTCTCAAAAAAAAAAAGAAAAAAGAGTTAGCGGTGAATTCTAGAGTATGTTTATCCCATGAATCTGAATATCATGTTCAATTTCCCTGAGGATGTAACAAAGCACGAGGAAACACGAAAAACCTCCCACCAGTCATTATGTCATAAAAGGATCTTTCGGCTGCCAAGCGCGTGTTGCTCGTGTGGGCAGCACATGCAATTGCCAGGGTGTCTAGCGACCAGGAATTGTCAGGGAAATTTTAATTACCGAGAAAAATCAGGGAATTGTCAAGGATATTGTCAAAAAGCGAGCCCAGTAAGAGAAAATGAGGTGGAAACGCCATCGAGTGCCCTAAGCAAAGACTTGAGAACTTGGGGGCAGAAAAATATGCAATAAATTCTGCTTAGAGCGGAGTGCGGGCTCTGCTCCCCCGATGTAGAGTGTGCTACTCGATGCAAAGGGAACATCCGACAAATCCAGTTCAAGCCTTGGATTGGATTGAGAGTGCAATACTAGGCTTGATCCAGTTAGAGCTACTAGATTTAGTAACAAATGGGAAAGTTTCAGACCCCAGTCCAATCCAAGCATTAAGTCGAAACTATCCGAAAGTGTGCATCTGGCGGGCATGCGCCATGCTGCCGTTCGATTATTGACTTGTGTGGTTGAGCGTCGTGTTTTCATTGTGTTTCGGGAAGTGGCCTCTTTACTGTCGATGTCGGCGGCAAGAAAGTGCTCGTTTAATCCAGACTGGCCGAACCCGAATATTTCGGAATATGAAAGTTGGATTAAGGCCCGTGCAAATGATGCTCACAGTGCTCAATGCTCAATGCCTTGTGTTGTAATCGTCTTACATATTTAACCGCCTCTACAGTGGTCAGGAAATTTCCCCGGGAATTTAAAAATAATGATTTGCTAGACACCCTGAATTGCGAGCTTGCCAGGTATATTCCTTTGCACTGACACCAGTCGTAGTGTCTTTTTTTTTTACCTTTTTGAAAATAGCAAGAGTGCCCATGCATAGCATTGATAGGCGCTAAAGAAACGTGAGAGCGGAGGTTCTGAGAACTCTTTTTATGACGTAACACTCCGGGAAGGAGGGGCTTCGCGGTACTTTGAAAATGATTTTCTGCAGCCTCCGTGCACCAAATTAAACAATTAATCTCGATATTCGTGATCCTGGAGGCCAAATGAAGACGATTTATGTGTTTTTAGTCAAGTACTGAACCGTTTCAGTTTCCCTTTAATTATCAGCCCTGCTAAAGTACTTATAAGCAGCATATCACTATATTCACCTTAGGAAATAAACCACATTTTATATGGACATTTGCTTGCGGCATACAGGAGATATGATATAAGTAGGCTGTATACTTTCCGGTTTTAACCGAAAGACACCGATAAACATCCGCCGGTGTCGGATATACGAAATCGGCTAAAACCGAAAAACACCGTTTTTTTCATATTTTCGAGCTAGCGCTGTTTTTTTTCACCGAAAAAGTCCTGCATACTTCCCAGTTTTAGCCGAAAGACATCAATAAACATTCGCCAATGACGGAAATAAAAATAATTAAAAAAAAAAAAAAAAACCACTAGTTTCTAAATATTTTTTTTTTCTAGCAATGTGTTTTTTTTCACTGAAAAAGTCCTATGCAAACTTCCATCAAATACATTATCTTACCCGGAATCATGCACTTTGCCCGTCTTTCTTTTGTGACCTACGGGGCCTTGGACTCTTGGAGGACAGTAGCTTTGTTCCACTGTTCTCCAAGGTCAGTGGACCTCCTGGGCGCCGAGCTAGATCACTATCAGTGGCCTGAGAGGCCAGTCCTAGCTGGCCAGTACGGTCCCAAGCCTCAGACGTTTCGGGGCTTCCCGTGTCCAACGCAAATGTTGAGCGGGCATTCTCGACATTGCGCATCGTTAACAGGAGGGAGCGGGCGTAAGTGACAGACACGAGCCCAGGAATGTATGCATTCATATACTACAATAATCAAGTGTGAAAGAGATTGTGTAAAAGACATAAATAAAATTTGGTCTCTTTTTCGTCTTCAGTGGTAGTTTACATTCGCAATTTTTTCCCCCGATAATCACCGTTTTTAGTGTCTGCGCGACAGAGTTCACCGAAAAGCACCGGTATTGGTGAAATAAATAAACACCGATAAACAGCTGCCGATTTTTGTCATAAATAAACACCGGAAAGTACATACCCTAGATATAAGTGGCATGCCCATCAAGTTAAAGGGGCCCACCAACAATTTTTGACTGGTTTGAAGTTCGCGCTGAAACGGAGCTCCATGAAAGCAGGAACACCGAGGAAAAAAAAATATTACAGAAATTCGCAATATTTTGTGAGTTATTAGCAAATTAAATATTGCAGAAAACAACTTTAAATAAGCAAAACATTGCGCTTCATGACGTAAAATGAAACAGCTTAGCGATTGGAGCAAAGGACGCGAGTTTGGTTGATAGCCCGTCGGCCCGGTCGGCCATTAGGCCTCGCTGCAACCATCGTAGCTTTGGAATCGGGTTGCCATCATCAATGAATTTACGGGGCTTATCGGATTTTGAGCGCCGAATTCTTAAAAAGGCGTGCGGAGCTGGGCGTCGCGCCATACGAGGGCACACCACGCAAGCGCCGCGACGAGTCCGCTTCGACAGCCGCGGAAGCCTCGTCTCCCGCAACTCCGCCACCACCGTAAAGGCGCATTCACACAACGGAAAGACGCAGCGTCGTGGGGTGAATTTTTTGCTTATTTTTGTATCGAAAAAAGTCGCGCGCCGAGGAGGACGACGCAGGGAGACGACGCCTCGGAACCCAATTTTTCCCTCGACGCACGCGCTTGAGCCAATCAGCGAGCGTCCGGACGTCACGTGTCGCCCTTTTCCGGTTAGAAAACGTTTTCGCTGTTTTTATTTTCGACCCACAATGAAGGCGAAAAGGCAGAGGGGTCGGGGGGATTCGTGCACTCGCGAAACGTGGATGGAAGCATTTCAGCGTGGAAAGAAGCAAGCCGATTGGAACATCTGACTGTGAGCAGTGTTTTATGTGCGTGTACAACGCCGTGAAACTACTCTTCATCGTTTGCGCGAAAGCTGCCACCGAAGTTCGCGGTGTGTTCCAACCTCCGACTGTGCGGGAGCGATCACTCCCAATGTGTTGTGTAGTCTTTGTGTGCACCCTCCACTACGGAATACAACAGTTGTCCATCGAAAACACTTTCGCACAAGCTGCGTGCAGTGTTAAAGGTACGGACGCGAAGGCTCTGGGACGCGCCGGCGTAGCACCGTGCTTTGTTTGCAGAAAAACGCGGCAAACGAGCACCTTCTGAAGCTGCCCGTTCGAGTTCGTGCTTTTCGCCAATGCTGCGTATAACCGGAGTGTAAACGTATATAGTAGTATAATCATCGCCGTTGTCCATTCAGTGAAGACGGTTGTCTCCCACCGCATATGCAATCGCGAAGGCAAGGCAACAACAATCGTGCGAAGCAGACGAATAAAAAACATTCTGTGTTCTCTCGACAAACGCGAGATTCCACGAGAAGACGCCGCCGTCGAGTGGCCCTGTGTGACTGCTTTGTATTTTACGACGCCGGCGTCGACGTCGACCGCAAGGCGCGTCTTTTGCTCAGTGTGAATGCACCTTAACCTCGGCGAGTAGGAGGTACTCCGCCGCTGGGAGGCGCGCATGAGCGACTCTGTGGGACATAGTGGAGAGCTTAAACCTAGATGAAGGACTAACAGCAATATTAAGGAACATTTACAAAGATAATAAGGTGATTATAACATGGGAAGGAAAGGCAACGGGGAAAATAGAGATAGGACGAGGCCTTAGGCAGGGGTGCCCGTTATCGCCTTTGCTGTTTATGTTGTATCTGAGAGGATTGGAGGATAGACTAGAGAAGAGTGGGCTTGGATTTGACCTTTCGTACAGTAAGCTAGGCCAAACAATTCAGCAATCCTTACCGGGACTGATATATACGGATGATATCGTACTAATGGCTAACAACAGGATAGATTTGCAGGAATTAATGAGCATCTGTGGTAGGGAAGGAGAGGAATTAGGTTTAGAATTCAGTAGTGAAAAATCAGCAGTCATGATTTTTAACAATGATGATGTTGAGAGACTGAAGATACAAAATATTACAGTTGAGAGAGCTAGTAAATACAAGTATCTAGGAGTATGGATATGTGGTGGTGCAGAATATCTCAGTGAGCATGAAAAGTATATAATAGGTAAGGGCAACAGAAATGCGGCTGTAATGAAAAATAGAGCACTTTGGAATTACAACAGGTATGAGGTGGTGAGAGAGATTTGGAAAGGGGTCATGGTGCCTGGCTTGACTTTTGGAAACTCAGTGCTATGCATGAAATCCGAAGTGCATGCAAGATTAGAAATAAAACAGCGTGGAGTAGGTAGGCTGGCTTTGGGGGCACATTGCAAAACACCAAACCAGGGAGTACAAGGAGACATGGGATGGGCGTCATTTGAGGGCAGGGAAGCTGTGAGCAAGATAGAATTTGAGGATCGGTTGAGACAAATGGGTGGGGAGCAATGGGCACGAAAGGTTTTCAGGTATTTATACATGAGGAGTATAGACACAAAATGGAGACAGCGCACTAGGAAATTAAGAGGAAAGTTTTTAGGCTTTAGTGGGGTTACGGAAGAGCAGGTCTCAGTTAAGAAGAAAGTTAAGGCCACAGAAAGAGATCGATGGCTAGAGGGAATGCAGACAAAGAAGGCTCTGGAAGGCTATAGATTAAACAAAACAGTTATTGTCAAAGAAAGCATCTATGACAATTCTAGGGGAAGCTCATTGTTGTTTGAGGCAAGGACAGGTGTTTTGCGAACCAGAACATACAGAGCGAAGTACCAGGAAATGGACACAGTGTGCGCTGCTTGTGGAGAGGAGGACGAGACGGCTGAGCACTTGATACTCTACTGTAAAGGGCTTCACCCTATGCATACCGAAGACAACATAGATTTAATAAGGTCATTGGGTTTTAGAGACAGCGAAGGAAAAGTGGATTTCAAGACAGTAGAGATTACCAAGCAAAGATTAAGTGAATGGTGGCAGAAAGCGAGAGAAAACTAGGCATTTTCTTATTAACTGATGGCAAGGGGGATTTATAGCCTCACTTTCTTTTCAGTACGGAGTGAATATAGTTTTCACATTTAAATATTCTAAGCTTAAAGGGTAAGACAAAATGGCTAGGTGGCGTAAGCTACCGCCCGATCCAAAGGGCTCAGCCGTATTCATCCATCCATCCATCCAGCGTTGTTTTCGCCCTTTTTGAACTTTAATTTGCAACTTTATTAGCTCTATAAAAACAACTTTTTAGAGAAATAATGACGGTTAACGTGTGATATACTTTATTCCACTTCAAAATTTCTGGGACGGCTCTCGCCAATCACGAAACCCAGTGAATGTGACGTATAGTGAAAGGGAGCGCCGTTATGCGCGCGCATTCGGCACCTCGCGGCGCCACCGTCGGAGGAGGTGTTTCCGAGTTGTCAAATTAAAATATGATGCGCTAATATTTTTAAACTCTTTCGTTGTCCACTGGGTTTCCGGGACCACTAGCGTGGAGAAACAGCAAAAAAAAGTAGACGCTCAAATACTGTTGGAGGGCCCCTTTAAGTCTGACAATTGTCTTCCGTAAAATTGGCAATACAAATAAAAAATTTTAGGACCCAGGAGAAGTACTTTTGAAAGTTTGGCTGGAGTTTAAAGCTAGGCGTCATTTTATGGACCTGTGCAAACAGAACTTTATTTGTTTGGACAGATGCGCTTTGTAAATTTCTGCGTCGCCAGTCGCTGAGGCTAAACCTCTGTTTGCCATCGACAATGCTGGGCACGGCTGATTATTACACACACGGCGCATAGAGACAACACTATTTTTTTTTTGCATATTCAAAGATTTTGCATACGCTATTCTAAAACTCTATGTTCTTAAGCTGTCTGTGTCAGTCTCTTACGCGGGAAGCCCAGACCTTTGTGTTAAAATAAAATTCGGTGAATTGAACTGGTTATCTAAAGACAGTCAGTCAATCACTTGAAATACTGCTGAAATGGGCCCCAGCGCTATATACAGTTTCTTAAAATGCGTAAGTAAACCGACCAACTGAATGTTTATATCCCAAAAACAACTGAGAATGTCGAACACATGTGGATGTGATATTATGACAAAAAAAAATCTCCTCATGTTCACGTAGCATTATTCCTAGCATCAGATAAAATGCAAGTTAAACGTAAGTTGCCTGTCTTCTCCACGAGTTCCCTCACATAATCAACAGGAACTGTTTTCAACCTGTAAAAGTACTTGTTATTAGGCTAGTTCAGGGGTGGCCAAGCTGCGGCTCGCAAGCCGCATGCGGCTCTTCGCGTGGTAAAGTGTGGCTCGCAGCTCCCTCCCTTACCCCCTCCCTCCCCACTCCCTCACCTCCTTCTTGATCACACGAGCACTTCCCCAAAAAGAGAAATGGAACACATTTTAAATTGAACGACAGGTTGCGGCTAGGTAGTCTTGTGCTACTGCTGCCTTACGTACAGTTGGACTCCTTTTGACTCGGATAGATTGAAAGTAGTTCGAGTTTCGTTTATTGCTCTTAACAAAAGTTCGCCCCCCCCCCGCAGCTCTTGGCAGTTTTATGGTCTTGTTTGCGGCTCTTTGGCCGGGTCAGCTTGGCCACCCCTAAGCTAAGCGTGTAAAAATTGATTTTAAACCTTAGTGATGTCATCTTATGTTTCGTTCTGTTGTTTCGTTTATTTTTTATTTTTACCTTTTTATTGCTATGAGTAAACATATGGGTGTCATGCAATGGAACTGTCGCGGCCTTCTTCGTAATATTGATGGCGTGAACATGTTTCTTGATGAGCTCCGTTCCGTGGCACTCTGTTTACAGGAAACTCATCTCAATGACAATCATACACAGATCTTACGTCGTCACCAAGTTTTTAGGAAGGATCGCCTTTCCCCCACTCCTTCCGGTGGTGTTGCAGTAGTAGTGCAAAGTGGGGTGGTGTGTGCTCAAGTACCTCTTCAAACACCACTTGAGGCAGTGGCAGTTCGTGTCCTCTTTGATCGCCTCATCACCATTGTATCGCTCTACCTTCCACCTAACAGTCCATTGCATCTCCATGAACTCCAAGGCCTCGTAGATCAGCTTCCCAAACCTTTTTTAATCTTAGGTGATTTTAATGCCCACCATCCTTTGTGGGGAAGCTCTCGTCAAGATTCCCGCGGTGGAGTTATTGAACGGCTCCTATCGCTATCTGGACTCTGTCTTTTGAATAAGAGGGAACCAACCTTTTTTAGCTGTGCTCATAACACATTCACATCAATAGATCTTTCCATATCATCACCATCTTTACTTCCATGTTTTTCGTGGAAGGTTTTAAATAATCCTTTTGGAAGCGATCACTTCCCCATAATTTTAGAAACAGTTATACCTCTTCCTTCGCTTTCGACCCGCCTTCCAAGGTGGAAGTTTGAGAAGGCCGACTGGACTCTCTTTGGTTCAGAAGCTGTGTTTGACCCCTCTTTATTTACTAGTATGTCTGCAGAGGAGGCGACAACTTATGTCACTGAATGTTTAATTAATGCTGCTGCATCATCTATCCCACAAACATCTGGTAAGCTCCCCAGGAGATGCAAACCCTGGTGGAACGATGAGTGTACAGCCACTCGAAAGAAACAAAATAGGGCTTGGGGAATCTTCCGCCGATATCCGACGCCTCTTAACCTGATGGAATTTAAAAAAAGCAGAGCCAAGGCTCGATGGACGAGAAAACAAGCCAAAAAGACATCGTGGGTTAAATATATTTCAGCCCTAAATAGCTTTGTACCGTTGAAAGAAGTCTGGGACCGCCTGCGGAAGGTCCGAGGAGATTACCAATCCTTTCGAACTCCTCTCTTTTCCTCCTCCTCTGTATCACTCAAAGATCAAGCAAACATCCTTGGCGAACATTTTCAGCTTATCAGTAGTTGCTCAAATTTCAGTGCAAAGTTTAAGAAATTCCAGTCTATTGCTGAAAAGCAGTCAATCTCCATGTTAGGGTCTGCCACTGTTTCATACAACAAACCATTCACTATGGGTGAACTCAAAGTAGCACTTGCTACAAAAAAGCAGGCTGCACCAGGCCCAGATAAAATTCCTTATGGAATGCTTAGACACCTGTCCCCTGAATCACTTTGCCATTTGCTGACGTTTTTTAATCACCTATGGAAACAAGCTGCGTTCCCTCAGTGCTGGAAATGTGCTCATGTTATACCTCTCTTGAAACATGGAAAAGATCCCTCCATCCCCACAAGCTACCGCCCCATCGCACTCTCTAGTTGCCTGGGGAAGACATATGAAAGGCTCATTAATCGGCGTCTTCTTTATTTTTTGGAGGCTGAGAACTTTTTTGATGTTAACCAGTGTGGATTTCGAGAGCGACGATCAACCACAGATCACTCGGTTCGTTTAGAAACCCTTATTCGTGAGGCATTTGTGCATTGACAACATTGTGTTTCAGTATTTTTTGATATGCATAAAGCATATGATACCGCATGGAGGTATGGTATCCTTCGAGATCTGTACAACTGCGGTGTGCGTGGTCGATTGCTTCAGTGCATACAAAACTTCCTAACTGAACGAACCTTTCAGGTTCGCTTAGGTGGCACACTGTCAGATCTCTTTTGCCAAGAAAATGGGGTCCCTCAAGGAGGAGTTTTAAGCGTTACCCTTTCTGCTGTTAAAATCAACAGTCTTGCAAGGGTGATACCGCCATCGGTATCTTATTCTCTTTATGTAGACGACGTGCAGATCTCCTTCTCTTCATGTAACCTCTCCAGTTGTGAACGGCAACTGGGCGGATGAAAACGGTTTCAAGTTTTCTCCCGAAAAAACTGTTTGTGTTCCCTTTTCATTGCGCCGGGGATTGTCTTTGGACCCCACTTTGCATCTCAATAACATAGACATATCTGTTCAACAGGAACACAAATTTCTCGGTGTAATCTTTGACAAGAAGCTTACTTTTGTGCCACATTTGAAGGAGTTGAAACACAAATGCTTAAGTTCTTTAAATGTTCTCAAGGTGTTGTCCCACATTTCATGGGGATCGGACAGGCGATGCCTCTTACGATTATACAACTCCCTAGTTCGGTCTCGCCTT
Organism: Ixodes persulcatus; assembly: GCA_013358835.2. Taxonomy (NCBI): domain Eukaryota; kingdom Metazoa; phylum Arthropoda; class Arachnida; order Ixodida; family Ixodidae; genus Ixodes; species Ixodes persulcatus. The sequence continues at coordinate 166,734 of JABSTQ010010393.1, forward strand.
GACTACGGTGCAGTCGTGTATGATTCGGCACGATCCTCTACTTTGAAGATGCTAGATCCCGTTCACCACTTAGGGCTCAGACTTGCCTCCGGTGCATTTCGCACATCACCTGTGTTAAGCCTATATGCCGATACACATCAGATGTCGCTTGAGAAACGCAGACAGTACCTGAGTCTTTATTATGCTTATCGGGTCTATTCTAATCCACAGCACCCAGTTTACAGTGCCATTCATACCTGTCGTTTCTCTCGACTTTTTGAAAACAAGCCGAGCATTGTACGGCCACTCAACTTTCGCATTCAAAATTTCAGTGCTTCCCTTCATGTCCCACTTCATGATGTTGCCGTGCTAAATTACAGGGACAGAGTTGCTCCTTGGGACGAAGTCCCAATCGTTTGCGACTGGACACTTACGAAATACAGTAAGCGGGTTACCTCCCCACAAGTTCTCCAGCAGGAGTTCCTTTCATTGCAGGAGACATATAGAGGTTACACTGAATTCTATACCGATGGGTCGAAATCCTCGTCTTTTGTTGGCTGCGCAGTATATTCTGGTTCCTTCATGAAATCTCTTCAACTTAACTGTGTGGCAAGCATCTTTTCTGCAGAGCTTTATGGCATTTTACTATCTGTTGATCACATACTAAAAAACAATATAAGGAAGGCTATTCTTTTTGTTGATTCTCAAAGCGCATTAATGGCTATGTCCTCACAAAGAATCTTCTTACTCTGCAGTTACGAGGTAAATTATATGGAGCCCTCCAACTCGGACATGACATAAAATTTTGTTGGGTACCGAGTCATGTCGGGATTCCAGGGAATGAGAAAGCCGATAGATTGGCTGAATCTGCCAAGGATTTAGTAGCAACTTGTGGATTACCTCATCAAGATTTGAAACCGTTTTTGAAGAAATCACTCTTGATGTCATGGCAGTTGGAGTGGGACAGAGAGTATGACAATAAGCTTCATGTCATAAAACCCATTTTGGCCCTGTGGGAGAGCTCGTTTCACAGGGAACGGCGTGTAGAGGTTCTGGTCTGCCGCCTAAGAATTGGCCACACACGCTCGACGCACTTGCACCTTCTTCGTGACGAAAATGTGAAGCTTTATGCCCATTGTGGGAAAGGACTTACAGTGTTACACATTTTATGGCATTGCCCTTTTCACCATCAATTACGCCGCTCTAGCTTCCCTGAACTTTTTAGAGGTTATCTTCCCTTTCATCTAATGTTTTTACTTAGTGACTGCCCTTTAATGCCTTTTCACCGTGTTCTCGACTACCTAAACAAAACTGGCTACCTACACCAGTTGTAATTTTTTATATTGTTATCTTAAACCGTTTTGTTTAGTGCAAGCTAAACAACATTGAATTGGCGCAATATGACCTCCGTTGTCAATGCGCCACTAAAACCCTAATCATCATCACCCCCCTCCCCTCCAGGTGCCTGTGGCGTGCAAGAGCTGCCCATGCGGGCACGAGTTCTTTGCCAGCCGGCGGACCCAGGCGTCCCGGGCGGCGGAGGACCCCCCCGGGGGCCGGCGCCGCACGGAGCGGGTGCGCAAGGAGCGGCAGAGCTACCTGGCCGCCCTGGTGCTTGAGGAGCGCGCCCGGCAGCGGGCGGCGGCCCAGCGCAGGCGCCTGGGCACGAACCGCAGGGGCCGGCCCCGCAACCCCTCCTCCCACGACGACTCGAGCGAGGAGGGCCGCCGGCAGCAGGGCAGGGCCAAGCTCCAGGCTCGGCCGCCCAAGCCACCTCCGGGTGGGTAGCGAGTCGAGCAAATTGGTAGACAGTGGCTTCGTTCGATTTACTTACACCTCCTGCACCGGTGCAGGAAAGTATAGAGTAGTGTGCTTCCGGTCGTATATCAATGCACATACCGGAAGTACACTGCCCTACACTTTTCTGCACCGGTCCAGAAAGTGCAGGTAAATCGGACGAAGCTGCAGTAGAATCTCGTTAATTTAAACTCTCTTACTTCAAACTCGCGGATAATTCAAACTAACATGCAGGTCTTGTCCTATGTGTTTCGAGGAAGGAAACTCCCCGATAATTCAAACTTTGCATTATTCAAAGTTTTGGTCCCCCTCGGGTTCAAATTAACGAGATTCCACGTAGTAAGTGATGAGGAAAACAGAATGCAAGGACCGAGACGCAGAAAAGGAACGGCACTTCTGTGTGTCTTACGTCGTCCTTTTTTGTGCCTTCGTCCTTTCGACTTACATACTTTTTTTGTCTGTGTCCACAAAAAAAAAGATTTTTTGTGAGTGACCCCACCGCATTCCAAATACTTCACGTCATTATTTCTGGGTCATAGCACAGCAGCTGACCTTTTTGAGAAGTTGTCAGAGAGCCTCACGTCTCTTCCGTTGAACAAGGTCATGCAGCTTCCAATGTATGGCCCCAATGTGAATTGGAAACTTTTTCATGACCTCCAGCCGCACTTGAGGAGCAACTTTCAAGTAAACTGTTTGGATATCGGACCATGTGGGCTGCACACTGGGCACAACGCGTACAAAACAGGGCTGCAAGCTACTAACTGGCATGTTGACAGCTTTTTATCGAGCTTGTACTCGCTGTTCCACGATGCACCAGCCCGCCGAGAAGATTTCGTTGCGGAGACAGAACACTGTGTGTTTCCCCTTCCGTTTGTTCCCCACCGTTGGGTGGAGAACGTACCTGTCCTTGAGAGGGCCCTGTCATTGTGGGAGCACCTGGAGAAATACATGGAAGCCACCAGAAACCGCAAGCTGCCCCTGCCTAACAGCAGGTCATACGAAACTGTCAGCGCCTTTATGAAGGACCAGCTCGGACTCGCGAAACTCCACTTCTGCTTGAATGTTGGCAATGATTGTGCAGCCGTTCCTCACTCTTTTTCAGAGTGATGCACCCATGACATTTCTTCTGGCAAGAGATCTTGAGAGTGTTTTCAGGACCTCGTGACAAGGTTTGTCTAGTGTTCTTTGATCACCCAAGTCACAAGCATCACCAAGCTGCTACAAATTGATCCCAAGGATCCTGGCAGCTACACACAACTGGGGAAACTGGATGTTGGTCGTGCAGCAGAGAAAATACTAAAAAAACAGCAAGGCGAGCCCTAAATGCATTCTTGAGTTTAGATTTGAGTGTCACAAGTTTCTATAGTCCGTTGCAACCTAAGAACGAAGGGCGAGGGTAAGACGGACCAGGGAGGAGGAAGCAGATGGAACGCTAAAGAGAGAAGGAGGTTTCCCCCTCTCTTCTCCAGCGTTCCGTCTGCTTCCTCCTCCCCTGCCCGACTTACCCTCGCCCGTTCTTAGGCTGCAACGGACTATAGTTGAAATGACATTGAAGCTTCTTGAAAAAAGTCCTCTCAAGTACCCAATTGTCCGAAAGCTGTCTTGCTTTGATCCTAGGGAAATGTCGAAAACAGAAAAATGCCTCGGGAAGCTCAAAGTTGTTTTGAATTGCCTTATCGATGCAACCTGGTTTATGGGCAGTATGTCAGTTTTTGTCACGAGTTCCGACATGAACTGCAAGTCTACGAAAGAAGCCAAGAGAGTATTGATAAGTTTTTTGTGCGCCTGACAAAGTATGACACTTCCTTTTCCACACTGTGTGAAGCACTAAAGCTGTTCCTTCTGCTCAGTTGTGGCCAAGCTTCCGTTGAAAGGGGTTTTAGTGTTAACAAGCAGATTACTGTTAAAAACTTGGCAGAGATATCATATGTTTCTCAGCGTATTATCTGCGACGCTATCAAAAACAATGGTGGCCCTGCTCAATATTCCACTGTCCAAAGAGTTAAAGTCCTCTGTACACCTAGCAGGGCAGAAGTACGCTGCATACTTAGAAGAGCGCAAGAAAAAAGCAGCCAGTGAGCAGAAAAGTTTGTAGAGGAAAGCAGTTGAAATGGAGCTGGAGGGAATGCATGAGAGGAAGTTGAAACTCCCGAAAACTCTGAAGTGCCTGCTTGAGTCGGCGGATTGCTTCTCAGAGGATGCTGAGGCGAAGAATGATGTGACAATTTTAGCCAAGGCCAATAGTTTTCGCCGAACAGCAAAAGAAAAGGAAGCAGCTATAACTGCTGTGGAACAAGAAATTCTTGCCAAAAAGGAGCTTATTTCTTAACTCTTGCCAATGAATAAATATCTTCAAACCTTCCTTGTCTTCTGATGCCCTTGAAATCCTTGAAAAGTCCTTGAATTTTGCATCACAAATTCTGTACGAACCCTGAGAGGAGAGCCACGTAACCGGCGCCCCACTGCGGCGAGGCGCCGCAACACATTTCTCCCGAGCGAACAAGTGTGTTTCGGGTCCTCGCCGCTGCAAAAGCTGTGCGCTAATGTCCAGGTTCCTTTGATGCTCTGTGCTACCAGGTCCTTGCACTCCAAATCTGCGGCCGGGCACTCTATGGCTCCGTCGTCGAACTGCCAGGCTTTGAAAGTATAGAGGAGGCTATGACCGAACATATAACACACGCTCTCTCCTGCCGCTGTGTAGTAGTTCGCGTCTCATGAACATTTATGACTACTCCACGAGCAGTCTATTGCACTCTGTTATCTTATTTCAGGAAAGAATTAGCTAGCGTAGCTTCATTCGCTTAACTTTAAAAGCGATGTCATTCACCGGCAGTACTACTCTCAACCACTGCATCTATTGCATCCGCACAAAATAGAATCCCAGGCGAAAATCCGTCCACTTCCAGCTGGATTATGGAACTGGAAATGAGGCAGTCCAGCTGGATTCCAGCTGGGTCCAGGGTCCAGCTGGAAGTGGACGGATTTTCGCCTGGGATCCTGACAGTTCTGAGTTAAAACAAGCCTTGCTTGGGTTTTGTGAAACGCCATGCAGACGTAAAATTTTTCTTCTTCCGGGGTCAGAAACATTAAAACCCAGGGCGGTTTCCTTTACGAATTTTGTTAACCAAGGAAGTGCTGTTTTGTCGAGATTAGCTGTCTTATTATTTTTCATTAATTACTTTAAACGACCTTGTGCAAATGCCACTGCCAGCACACCCCCGTCATTGGGTTTTGGGCAATGCATTGAAGTCAATTGCACTCTCATTAGTCGCTTTTTAGGTACCACCTATGGTTAGACATCACAAAAAGCTATTTTGGTTTCAAATAGACCACTACAAAAATCTGCGATAATGTAAGGGTCTTCATATCCGAGGCTAGCAGGCAATAAAATATGCACAAATTCGTTGTTCGTAAAAAAAAAAAGAAAGCGCAGTTGGGTTATATTTGGTTAATTTTTTTTTTAAATCTGGACTTTTCACACATAGTTTTTAAAGGCCCAAAAATCGGTACAAACACTATCTCAAAAAAAGCTACTGCAACCGCATTCACGTCTCGCCAAAGATGACGGATCAATCACATTGTTTACAGGGTTATATTCACCTTTCTCTTTTATTCGTGTGGCAGGTGACAGCAAATTTTCGCCCGGTTCGTTTTTTCGTCCAGTATAACATTTTACATTAACTTGCACATGTAAATCATTTGCACATAATCTTGCCGAAACAATACGATTTTCAGCTGTGTTTGCACGCCAACCAGACGTTGGATGCTGCCCCGTCTGCGAAGCAGATGGCGCTCCAGGGTGAGAGGAGAGGGTGTTTCCCTCTCCACTCGTTTTAGTGGAATTGTCTATACCTTCGATGGAAGTTTGAGCTCGCAACCTGCAGGCGCCAATCTTACCGGCTCATTTTGCGGCAATCCCCTCGATTAGTATAACAGCCCGTATGCCCCTATTGCGGAGTCCGCCCAGACTGCACTGCCCACAAGGATACCCTTGAGTGGGCTGGTTACCACCCACCAGTAGTCCGGGGTTTGGTACTTTGTAGCAGGGTGGAAAGAAAAAATGGATGTGATCTATGTCATGATCTAAGTCACAATTTTTATCACAGTCCAAGTGGCATGTGTTGCGTATGCGGCCCGGTAGGGGGCTACGATAGAGCTGTAGTCTTGCAACACTGTGCATATGTGTATGTATAGCCCAGCCCAACTCGGGGACAGTGTTTTGTGTCCGGTTGTGCCGGACAACTGGCCGAGTATGTTTTTGTGCTTCTAATAGCATGGACTTTTTACTTCTATGCCAGCAGCATCCTCATTTTTTGGGGATACTAATTAGATTACTCTTTGTCAAAAACGAATTTGTTTAGTCGCGCACAAGAAGCGGAGAAACGCATCCCTAAAACAAAGGGAAGGGTGCTCATTTGGTGCGGTGCTCCCTGTCAGTTTGCAAACAATGTTTGAGCGGGACGGCACGATTTTGGCTTTCGGTTTTGGTTGGGCTCCGCACCCCGATTTTGACAACAACCCGTCTTTCAGCCCCGGTGGAACCGGAGATGCCGGACGAGGAAGAGGAGGACATGTTTGCGGGAGCCTCCAAGGAGAAGCTGGAACTGTATTCGGACATCCTGGCGGACATCAACCGCAAGATCTGCTCACAGATGTTCCAGCAGCAACTGGCACTCTGAAGGCGGCGGCCATAGATGACGAACGCACTGCAAATCATGGTTGTGCATCACAGTTGCGGTTATGCATTGTGGTTGTACATCTCGGTCGCACGGAGGAAGGACATTGACCAAACTTTGCCTTTCCCGAAGAAAAAAAAAACGGCCTTTAAGACTTGTTTTCAGTCGAGAAGCATGTCCTGGAATTTAAACACAAACACTGAAGGGAGAAACCTGAGTAGAGTAGATTTTATTGTACTGACTTTGCGTCCAGATCAATGTTTATTTTTCACCCGCAATGGACTGGCCACGTTCGGGCGCTGTGCACCCTTTAAGGAAGTTTTAGTTTGATGTTTGCATGTGCCCTCCGAGCCATTCTGGAACCAGAAAAAATGTCAGTGGTGTGCTTATGTTGCTAGACACGCTTGCAAGCACGGCCTCAGGGTGCCGTCATCTTGCTCACTTAGGGTGCGCTTGGGCGCGGCTATGATCCAATTACGACGCCATAATCGGATCATAGCCGCTCCCAAGTGGACCTTAACTAAGCAAAATGGTGGCGCCCTGAGGCCGCACTTTGCAAACATGTATATAGAAGCTGCTTTCACTGTCTATATATTTTTAGCCCTCCACTCTGCTTTGGCACCGTGGGAAGGTGGCTTTTAACCTTGAACCAACGATTCCGGAAGTGGCTTGACTAGCCGCTTTTGAATTTCACTCACTACCTTTGGCTGCAAGTGCCACACTTGCTTTGTAGAGCGCAGCTTATACTTGGCACCGAAAATGGGTTCCCTGCACCGAAACGTTTCTTAGGTCAGCTCTCGTTGCGCCGTTTGCATCCGCGGGGCACGAGCGTTGGAGCAAGTCCAACAGAACCGTTCTGGCGCTCTTGCTCGATCGTGTTGCCGACGGAAAAATCAAAACAACCACGGCCGACCAGGGAGAACAAAAACCTAATTGCTAGTGCTCGCGTGATAAATGTGGGCCTTAACCTTTTGCATCTGCAAAGTTGTTATGACAGTGAACTAATTTGATTGTCCCTGCATTGCAAACAGGCTCGTATTACCCTTGGATTGGTACGGAAACAGGTAAACAGGAAAGCAAGAGCAACCTTTCTCGAGCATGATCCAGCATCACATTGGCACTCCTACATCGTTCCATTGACAGGAGCAGCCAAGCGCTACCGTACGTAGTCACAGTGGACAGTCTCAAACTGCGTTCTTTTGGCCGGTTCACACCACACATTTACATCCTCAAACTTGTGCCGCTTATTGTTCTGTCTTGTGGGAGCTGCGTTTGCGCTACCTGGTGTCTCACAGTGAGTGTTCCCTTCACCATTTCAGTGAAGTGCAGAGGATCGATGGATAGTGTCTGTTGGAGAAGCTTCCCTGTACAAACCTTGACGAGACAAGTTGGTTGCACACAGTTGCCAGGATGGCAGGCCGACTTAGTCTGGAATGTTTGTTTCTCTGTCTGACTGACGTGAACGGCCAGTTGGGGTTAATTTAAACCTGGCAAACAAATTGTGTGCGACGTCGCCCCATTTCGGTGTTGCTATAATTTGTCTCGGTCTGACTTTGGAAAAGGCGAAGGCCCGTGAGTCAGTTGACGTCAGAAGCAATGCAAGCAACCGTCGTAGTGGACTTATGTGCAGAGCTGTCGCGAGTTTCGTTCCTCAGCGTTAGCCTTTTGCAATGACATAGCCATTTCACACAAAGCAACTGCACAAAAAAAAAAAATTGGGCATTTTTTTCATTTTTGTGCAGCATACACTTTAGCGGCTCTCCACAAAATTTTCTTTGCTGCACAGCGACATTGACAGCGCGAATTTGATTTTAATTGCAAAATGATATTAATCTTGCCGCGTTTGGAAAAACATTGTACCATGTGAAATGGGTTTTTGACTGAGGCAGAGTGTAGTAGGAAACAAATGCAAGAATGTTTCCTAATTGGGACAATCTTGGTGAGGCTGCATTGCAGCAATACTACATGTATGCGAGTGGAGTGAGCCAACGGCTTTCCTGGTGAGAGATTGAATGTGTCAACTTGTGGACAATATTACGGAAGTTTGGTACATGGTGAATGGTGAACTTTCGTGGAAAATGGGCGGTGCATGGAACTAGGAATGTTCCAACAAAGTGTAGTAAGGCACATTCAAGTTCAGGTGAAACAATATCCGAGAAATTCTGATAGACCCATAAAATGTCTAGAAATAAATCTTGACATTTAAGTGCGTTAATTAATCCTCTCTATAGCAGAGTGAGAGGTTTTAGGAGAAAAAAAAAAAATCACCTGTGAAACATTTTATTGTGCCCTCTTGCGTTCTCTGGGGGTGAATTTGAGTTTTAAACCTTTTGTTTGCATAACCAAGCAGTAGGTTTGGTTGCTCCAAAGTGAAACCAACTATTAGTCACGTTTTGATATCTTTTTACCTTAGAAACTGGCATGTGTCTACTTTTAGGTGTGAGAACATGAGAAGGAAAAAAAACTGCTGTGGCCTTGGTAGGAGTTAGGTCAAAGAGATTCGATGACTTGTGCAATAGTGCGACACTGATGTGATGTGTGATGCAAGATATGTTTGAAAAGTCATTGCACATCTGTTGCCACTTTTGACACCTTTTTTTTTTTGCATATGTTGATTGATCATTTTTAAGCACCAGTGTTTTGAGGTGTGACTGATTTTGTTGCAGGTATTTTAAGTGGAGAGTTCACTAATGCTCATTTATAATGTCTTAACCATGTCTAACATTCTGTCCAAGGGGAGACGAAAATGGCAAGAAATGTTGCAACTAACCCAGTATTGTCTGTTGTTTTGTAAAGCTGCGACGATAAAACTGCATGCCTGCACAGCACGCGGTGGTAATTTTCATACAAAATTTTATAACTGAACTACCTCCATTTGTTCCAGAGTTGTGCGTGGCCTCAATTTTCAGATTAGTAAGAATGTCTATTTGAAAGGCTATAGATCTGTAGCTGCTGCAAGATCCAAAACAGTGTCGTGGAGCTCGTCTTGGTGAATCGTGGCAGCACTATCTTGCAAAAGTGTAATCGGTGGAACGAGGGTAACGGTCTTGTTTACCAATATGCAATTAAACAACTACCTGGGATGGCAGCATGCTAGGATTTGTCTGGTCAGCTATATTGGCTATGTGCCAAGAATCTCCTGCCGTGCTCTTTTCCCTCCTTCTTTCTTATAATGAGCATCATGCGCTCGAAGTCTGCAACATTTTATCCTCCTAGATAGACAATCGGACAAAACAACAATGCTGGTTCAGCGGCAACATTTTTCTTGGCTAGTTGCACAAGGATAGGACACGTGCTCCGAGAGGCTCCAAGTGCAGCTGGGTACATACGCTCTTTGTGATATCTATTGGGTTCGGTAACAGTAGCGCAAGGACATGCAACATTTCAGTTGCTGTTCCTTTCTCCTCGTAGTCATTACAGTAGTGTCAATAACTTCGGACCTTTTTTATATCTTTTTTATATTAACAATACTGTGTAGCGTTCCTCGTTCAGTGTGTTTTAGTTTAGAGAGCTGCTGTTGCTTAAACAATGTGTGTGGAGGCTTATCTTTGATACATATTTTGTGTGCATTGATTTCTGCTGCTCTGCCTCGTTCGGTTGACTACAAGAACAAATGGTCGCAAAATATGATTTTTTTTTTTGTTAATACTGCGAGCACATAAACAGAATACTGTTTTCTGTGAGTTGTCTTCTTTCAGAATATGCATCTGACAAATTGTCCCCGGGAAAGCCCCTCCACTCTTTCGACTGTTGCAGGGCAGGAGAGGAGGTGAGGAGGGACTCACCCTTTTTCCAGCATTTGCTCCGTTGAAGAGCGAAGGGCTTTACGGAAGAAGCTAAATTACGGTGTTCTAGAGGAGCTGTAGGGAAAAGAGCGGAGGCAGGCTCCCAATGCCTCGCGTGAAGATTGACGACGTAAAAGGCCGTAAGGGTGAGACGTGGCGCTCCTGTCGAAATATATAGTAGAATCGCCGGCGAACGTGCTTGGGGAAGTTTAGAGGCAAGGGGAGAGGCTTTAGTTTCCTCGCACTAAAGCATAAAGGCCCGTTCACACTCTTGCGACCTCTTAAACCTGGGTTGCTTAAAACTTCTTAAACCAGAGGACACACTGGCGCCATCTATTGGGTAGCAGTGTAAACTCGGCGGTCCGGCATAATTTTTTATTTCTCTCGCGCATTATCCTTTCTTTCTTGGCTCGAAAAACTTTTGTCAATGTTATAAACGAGCCTTTCTATGGGTATTACGCACATTTGACCTCGGAAATCCCGCAAAACCTTCGCTCTTGTGAAATGCAGTTCCAGGGTCACCGCATAGATGGCGCCACAATGCCAGTGTGTCCTCTGGTTTAAGAAGTTTTAAGGAACCCAGGTTTAAGAGGTCGCAAGAGTGTGAACGGGCCTTTATTCTTGGCGGTATTTTTGATGTGCCCAATCGTGTGCAACTTATCATCTTCGTTTTGTCGTCTCAAAACATAATAAACACCATTCACCGGTTCGCGCACGAACACAAATCGGGCTACTCAAGCGTGCAGTGCAGCCGAAGCTACAGGGGGGAGAGAGTATCCCAAGCTGTTCAAGAGGAGAAAAAGGAGGAACAGTGGAATCTCACCCGTTCCTCCATTCCCTCTTGAACAGGTTTGCGCACGGTTTCTCCCCTGTAGCTTTGGCTGTACTGCATGGTTTTAGTGAGACTGTGTATACAGGAGGAGCACATTTTGCCGAAACATCAGCACCGTTCCAGGACCATTTTGAACCACATCTGTTAATTCGAGACTGTCTTCTAACTATTCGTTAAAACTGGCACTGACGGAAGTGCTGCGCCGTTTTCGCCATGAATGAAAGTGCTGCATTTTGCACCAAAATGCCATTTTTCCCAAAAAGTTTTGCCACTCCTGCGCCGAAAGGGGCTTTAAAACAAATTATAATTGGTCGACTCTAATATTCAGTGAAGTAGAAGGAAAGGAAAATGGTACAAATATGTCTTTCACGGCATCTCTACTCACCGTATAGTTTGTTTTCTTGGGACGGAGCACTGTCGAAGGCTCGGCGCATACAACACTAACACGCACAATAAAAGCGCTAGTCAGGGGACATTCGCTACACTTGATTAATTGAGCCAATGAAAATACACGTACAGGGAAAAGACGAATGCCGCGATGTCGCGTTTTGATGCTGCGAATCAACCAGCCACTGCGCTTCAACCGCTCTGGCCGGTTCCGGTGGCCGGTCGATCGCCGACATCGTCTAAATTTCCAGACGTGACGGCGGCGATGAAGGAAGCTAAAAATCGCGAGAAAAACTTTGCAAAATGGTAGGATTGCTGCTACTGTGATAAGACAGAACCGTGGTCTGGCAGTAGTACTGATGGGATCACTTGATTATCACGTGTCTTGGTGCCGTGGCTGCAAAGTAACGTGGCACTTGCGCCGCTCGCGTGAGCCTTCACCGCCTCTCACCAGCGCGCGTGCGACGGGCTTCGCTGCTTTCCACGGGAGTGCTAGGGGTAGCGGCTGACCCGGGGAAGCGCTTGGTTTAGCTTTTAGCGCGATAGGCACGCAAATTATGCTCAGGATTGTTACAGGTCCACCTTCTTTGTCCTGGCTGTCACGGTAGTTCCCGTGCAGATGTCGATCGAAAGAGCAGCGAATTTTGACTTAACTCCGTTTCCAACACCGCTAAAGAGCAGTGTCACCTTTAAAGGCAAGTCTACGCTTTCGTATTATTTGTGGATGGTTGTTTTTGCAGTTTGCGATATTAGAGTCTCGAGTTTGGTATGGGTCGACTTAAGGGACGCGTTTTCATTGATAGAGGTATTAGCAGACATGCTGATTCTTGCTGACATTTACCGGAAATTATATTTACAGGCTAAACAAACTACCGAGGGTAAAATAGGGAGGGGAGCGAGGCCTTCCCTTACAAAAACAGGTCTCAACATTCTTTTTAATTTCTTTAGACTTTTTATCGACTTTCCGGGATCCTATTGAATTCCTTTTTAAAGCACTTTGTTTTGATTATTGTCAAAAAAATTTCAAAAGAAAAAATACTGAATTTTTTTTGTAGACTTATTTATAAAAAAATTAAAAAGAAGTTTTAATTACGTTTTTCTGTAGGTTATTTTCTAAAAAAATTCAAAAGGAAAAACAAGATTTTGTTTTATAGACTTATTTATAAAAAAAATTAAAAAGAAGTTCTAACAACTTTTTTTGTAGATTATTTTCTAAAAAATCTTATTGACATTATTTCTTTTTTGTTATTTTATAAAAATAGAAAAAAAATTAAATTTTATATGGTTTGCGGTTGTGTGCAGGGTCCGGCATGACGGCGATGGATACATGGTTCTGCAAACCCCTATAAAAATGTTTTTTTTTTACTTTTATTGAAAATGTGTTGACTTGTTCACCCTGATTACTTCCTTTTGACATTGACTTCCTGTTGACATGGTCAACAGAAAGTTTGCTGATTTTGTGTTGAAACTTTTTTGATGATTTTCTTCCGCCTGAGTCAAAAGAAAAGCTGTTGACTTTCTATTAACTCTACGTTGATCTTTTTCTGTTGACTTCCTGTTGAAAGTGTCTTCAGAAATACTGCAGACGTTCTGTTTACTTCGTGTTGAAAATATTCGGTTGACTTTCTGTAGCCAGTGTCAACAGAAACGCTACAGACTTTCTGTTGACTTTTTATTGACCACGGTACATCTTGACTAAATGTCAAAAGTCACTAAGTTTCTCAATACTCTCTGACAAGTTGAGAACCGCAGGAAGGTGCTTCAGTTCTTCTGCCTCCAGCGCGAGCCTTCTATCATTGACAGCGCTTCGACGTCTCGCGCCCCTCGAGCTCAAGCGCGCAGTCAAAGCACGACAGAAGGCATGGGGCGCGTGCTGGAAGCCAGGCGTTCGGAAAACACGCTCTGCCGTTCTCACTTTGTAATGACTATCGTGACTTTATTGACTTTATTCAACTAGTAAAGTAAAGCAAAATAACTATTTTAAAGTGGAGCAAACGCCTTGACTCGCTTCGTCCTTAGTGGTGCTGTGCAGAGAAGCGATAACATTTGTTCTAGGAGCCGTTTTTGTGGATGTTGCTTTAGCGACTACGCGGAATTAATATTAGTTGTACCAATGCTTTTTAGTAAGAGATAGAGTCCACGACCTTCGAAACACTGTCTTCCCTTTGAAAGACTTTCGAGAAGGAGATCAGACACTTGGAACCTTAGTAAGTGCTGAGGTGGTCACCGGCCAAATGATTACCTTCAATATGTAGGCTATATAAGGCTCTGGAGCAAGGAACGAGACTGTGATTCTGGTGTTGAGTGCTTTATGGTGTTTGTGTTTGTTTTCAGTGCTTATTTGTGGGATGTGTATGTATCAAAGGGACACTATTTCGTAACAAAACTCGAAATATATATAGAAAATTAAATTTTTTTAACGGCAATCTGCGGAAAAGTCAAAAGGAATTCAACAAAATTTATGTAAGAAGGAATTCTAAAAAATGTATGTAAGAAGGAATTCTAAAAAATTTAAGTGGCCAATTTTAACTAGGAGTTAAATAGATTGTCAAAATAAAGTCTAAAAAACATCAATAAAGTTTAAAAAGAAATTCAATACGATTCCAGAATATTTTCAACAGAAATTCAAAATAATTTAAGTAGAGATTTTTGTAAGGGTTATCCCAATGAAGTGCTGCGCTATGATTCACTTTACAATTGTTTAATATGCAGTGCAAATGAAACATGCTTTTTTTTTTGCGCCCTATCTTTATTTCAGAAGATAATAAGTAAATGCTCAATTGCAAACAGATGTTGGCATCTTCTTCAAAAGCGACAGTGCACGGCTGCTCAAAACCACGATTTTGCCTGCTACAGAACTTGCTACAAAAGGTCAAATGCCGCTTCTATCACTGCGCGCAGTAAAGGCGATGGAGCTTGTCTGGCTTGTATGCTGCACAGAACTACACATTTTTTTCGTAGGATACTTCCGCGTTCTACAACTACCACAGCATTGCGTATGTTCTAATATTGTGCCTTCATTAGTCGGTCTGAATGCACCGTGCGGTCTCACTTCATATGTCGTAAACCTCCGTTGCAGTAACGTACACGCAGAGGCGGATGCATATGTTTCCAGGGCGGGGGGGGGGGGGGGGGGGGGGGGGACAGCTGTTTGTTTTTAATTTGTGCATATTTCAGATATAGAAGTGCTGTGTCATTTGCGCCATGAGCGAAAGTTTGCTACATCCTGCGCCAAAATGCCATTTTTGCTAAGAATCGCTCCACATGTACGCCGAGTGGGGACCAACAATGTGACAAAAATGATTATTTGTCAACCTTAAAAGGCCCCTCTCTGAAAAGAAAAAAAAAAAAACTTTTTTTAAACAGTTTGGTTAAGATACGCGTGTCGAGAAATAAATTTTACGCGAAAAAGAAAATGTTTTTAGAGCAATATTGACGGCGAAAGATTTATTTGAAATTCTGCGTGCAAAGTCTATGACGCCGCGTGTGATTCTGGAATGACCATCTCGGGCATTCACTCTTTCCACCTCAACGTGAAGGCGAAGCCGATCCACCTCTCCACCACGCGCCCGAAATGCCGAGAGAGAAAACAAGTGGAAAGGAGGTGACTGTTGACTAAATCGCGTTTCGCCCCGTCACTATTGCTCTAAAAGTTTTAGTTTTTTTTTTTTTTCGCGTAAAATTAATTTTTTGACACGCGTGTCCCAACCAGACTGTTAAAAAAAAATCGTTTTTCCTTTTTTTTTAAGGGGCCCTTTGAAAGGGCGACGCAACAATGGTACTTTCTATAAATACAGCTTAATATTGCTCCTTGACATTTATAAACTATAAGAAACACTAAATACCAATTTGAAAATGCATTTTTGAGTAGTAATCAAGTTACTTTTAGTACAAGCTATCTTGAGTGGAGCACAAAGACTTTGAAAAAGTAACTCAGTTACATTAGAAAATACTTGGCACGCATGTTCGGTTGGTAATACACATATACCAATCAAAAAAAAAAAAAGTCAGAAAGGGGTGATCTCTTTGTGATAGTTCGCTGGAAATCATACTTTGCTGTGATTTTTATGACTTTCAAGAAGAGTCCTAGCTGCTGCAATTAAAGTTTACTTTGAAATAATTCGGAATGTGCAACATGATGGGTGCCAAATTATTTTAGGAACAAACGGGACTCGAGTATTGTATACATGACACCTTCCATGCTTTAGTTTGGAGGCAAACTCGGATCATGACGCATTCCGCAAAAAGTTCGTAATATGCCTTACCGCGATTCGGGGGACTTGACATGTAGTCCGGCATTGCATATCCCTATAACCGAACTAGAAGTTGAGCAGGCAGCCATACTTGTTGATGAGTACGTGAGTGAACGACACACGCATTCTCAGAAGAAACATGGACTCGAGGAGAGCAACCTCTGTCGCTGATCAATAACCAAGAGCGAGTACTTTGCTCTCCCCAGTCGAAGGCGAGAAAAACAAACTGTACCTACACGCTGTTAAAAAAATAAAATAAAAATAGGGAGGTGAAGAGGGAAACAGGGGTAACACTGGAGTGTGTTACCCCTGTTTGTTGGGTTACTATTATTGTACTATCGTTGCTTTTGTTGTGCTGCTGCTTCTCTTGTGGTTGTGTCGGCGCGGAACAGCGCAGACTGTGATTGTTGGACTGTTCATTGTATCCCACCCCTATCTTGGTCCCGTAAGGGACTGGTAGTATGTTCAAATAAATAAAATAAATAAAACCGCGTCTGAACCCCCTTCCCCCGCCCTGTTCTGCACCAACTGAAACCATTCTTGACGCACTGAGGTTAGGATGGTCAAGATCCTAGAATCAGAATCCACCAGTGTAGGAAGAACTGACTCCACTTGTCGGGAAACTGGTTTAGAGGATTTTGAAGATGATACAATGCGCGCTATCGTAAGGAGGTGAAAGGAACACTTTTGAACTAGCTTGGGCGAAAAGGCTAAACAACAATAAGCACACAAGGAGTTTTGGGGAAGCCAAATCTAGGTCACTGCAGCTCAATAAAGCTAGTGGGATCTAGCCTTTTTGGCCGAGGGAGTGCCTGTGTTCGCATGAAGACATGTTCGCGCATTTTCATGCCAGAACCTCCTGAACCAGCGATTTCCGAAAATGGTTAATTGTGATCATACCGAGCTCCGGATGACGTCATCAGCACTTTGCTAGCCCCAAGTGTAAAGTGCCATTCAAAGACAACTTCAAAAAACAAAATGGAGGACACATAGAGGTAGGCGTATTTGGGGCTATCCATTTAATCTTTCGTTGGGATTCGGAGACTGCGTTTTGCTCGTGCCTTGTTTCCTGTTCTGTGTTCGGCCGCCTGACTTCAATTTTGCAATCGGTTTAGCTTTGACATGGAGTCTGATGATAACTAGTTCCGTAATTGTTCCGACGACATATTTTTCCAAGGTTGCAAAATGTACTTGATACTGACTGACGATAGTGAGTAATGTAATTAAGATAGAGTATCCAATACTCTACACGAAAGATATCTGCAAGGTACTAAAATACTACCAAAGGTATTTGAAATACAGTGTGGTACTTGTGATTATAAATGGAATGAACAGCGCGAGACACCTAGATGCGTTAGGGAAATACTCACTGTGCAATAGAGAAGAATATAGAAGCGTATTTAAAAGGGCAGTGGCGGATCCAAGGAGGGGGGGGGGGCGACGGGGGCGGCCGCCCCCCCCCCCCCCCCAACAAAGTCGACCCCCCTCCCTCCCCTTTCTCGGAGGGAAATTTGACATGGGTGGACCCCCCTTGCACAAGAAGGAATGGGAGAATAGTATCCTTAAAAATTTTCCGCCCCCCCCCCCCCCAATACAGAGTTCTGGATCTGCCCCTGTAAAAGGGACTATATACGCGAGTCAGTTAAAGAATGGGTAATATGGCGTTAGTTCTTACGATTCGAATCGGAGAAGCTCACGGGCTGGAAGTTTTTAGAGTCCGGTTGAAGGATGCTGACAGTTGGCTTCGTGATGATGACGGCAACTTGATGGAGGTGTCATGGGGATGCCAGTGGTCGGGGGTCAATCAGTTGAAATGTGATGAGATCATGAGAGCCTGGTAGGGGTGGTGGAATTCGTTACCGATTGCCTCCCGCGCAGTCGAGTCGACTTCTGGTAGGTCGGCGCCTGGACCGCTTGGGAGGTAGCAATGGTGAGACTCTCGGGGCTTGGGCACCCCAATGGAGGTCACAGCTGTGGCTCCGGGCTTCGTCGCTGCCTCTCCCGAATCCTTCGGCCCACTGCCCCCCCTCAAGCGAACTTCTTCCTTGGCTTTCTCTCTTCCTTCCCCTCAGTTCTCCGTGAACGACTATGACATACAGTATCCCGAGTAAAGTATTTAAGATAGGCACAAGTCTGATTACCAGCTTGCAACATACATGGCAAGTATCTTCGAATGTAATTGAGTTACTTTTTCAAAGTATTTGTTCTCTACTCGAGATAGTCCGCACTAAAAGTAACTTGAATACTACTCTAAATATATTTGCAAATGCGGTATTTAGTGTCTTAACCCCTTAGCCGTTTTTTGTTTTAGCAATTTTTGACCCTAGACAGTTTTCTTTTATTGAATTTATTGAATTCTTATATGCCCCGCCCCCTCTGTAATGCCCTATGGGCCCTGAGGGTATTGAAATAAATAAATAAATAAATTTGTATTGCACGTCCGGCCTGGGCCGCACGTGTCTCCACCATTGGTCGCCATTAAAAACAACAAAAAAAAAACGTGCAGAGTAAAAATCATGTGCTGCCATCTCGACAGCGCCGCAAACCATGCTCTGAACGAGCCCCGTCCAAAACAACCAAAAGGCGAGCGAGTTGGCTCGTATGAGCTACACTCGTCCTAAACGGTTTGGGGATAGCTCTAGGTAAAACGGTTAAAGACCGACGTACAGTTCCCGCTTTCCACTTTTTCATGTTTCCTCCTCTCCTGCCCTCCTTTCCTCCCTTTACTGCCCTCCGCCACCTGTTTGCCGCCCTCCCCCGAGGGGCCAACACGGAGAATGGATTAAGAGACGCCTCCGTTAATCCGGCTTAACCCGCCGAAGAGGGGGCCTGCTGCCTGACTAAAAATCATTTCGCTGCTCAAAAAAGAAGAATAAAAAAAAAAACAAAAAAAAAGAAACGCCGCGGGCAGCGACCGAATGCGCTTTGTCGGATGCGCAACGCTCCATCCGGCTTGAACTAGAGTGCCTTCATGCGTAGCTTGAACAAGCTTGTATGCATTGGACTATTTTTCGAAGCACGGCAGGTTTAGTGTAGGTCCTATCATATGGTCCTGCAAGACCTCCCTGTCCGCCACAAGCTGGCCAATAAGTCAAGGACATAACGACGGCAGCGTATTCAAACAGTGTAAAATAAAATGTACATAATATTTATAAGAACACCGTTGTCTTCACTGCTTGGCTTTCAAATGTATAGCGCTGCAAATAATCGTAATCAAAATATTTTCATAATTGAAGACCCCTTGTCGTGCATCGAACCCAAGATTATGCTTACGTGAAACATGATTCGGCGCGGAAGCGGCTCGAGTCACCGTAAACTTTGCTGTTTTTTAATCTAGCTGAGATACCACTGGCAGAAGGGTCCATATCACATGAGCGAATGACATTTTAGCGAACAGCGACACTTGAGCGAATTGACGTTTTAGCGAATAACGGGGGCGCGCGTTAACCCATCCGCCGCGCTGCGCTTACGCCGCTTCGCGGCGACAGTCTGCGTCGGCTCATTACAAAAATGTGAACCCATTCGGCCCACCCGAAAACGCCGCTTCGCGGCGTCCGACTATTCGCTGAAGTGTCATTCGGTGAAACGTGGGCGTTCGCTCAAACGTCATTCGATCAAGTGAGTTCCTCCCCTGGCAGAACACGAATCGCATACTTGGAAGGTATATACCGTTCTATACTCCATCTGAAAACTCATACAGCTGGTTGAGTGAAATTCAATACTATCGCATTCGTTGAAGCTCGATTTGTTGATTCGAACTTCAACAAATCACACGCACCCATTTCCCCGTATTCCTGTTTACCCAGTCATAGTCGTTCCCTCACGATGCAATACGAGTACAAGTAACGGCAGTTTATGCAATGTTGACGTTGTACAGCCGTGATCGCACGGTTTTTAGAAGCGCTATAAAACGAGCACAATCGTCGCTACAATTTCGGTACACTGATTGATTTCTGTTTCCCCGCCGTGACGCCACACGAGAAAAGCGATTTCGTTCTGTCTGTGAAATTAAGGACCACAGAAATCAAAATATAATCCCGGTAATAAAACAAAGCGAAATGGATCTCTGCAGTCAATACCCAACTGTTCGCGAGGTGACTAGGCAAAAGCATATGTTACCTCCGTGCCTTTACTCTCTGCACACCGCCAGAAAGAATCATACAAACTCCTTGACGCTATTATCAACACGATTGCGTTTGCAAGCCGGTTGTTTGACTCGGCTAGGATTCGTCCCTTCTGGCTTTCATTCAGAGCGCAGCGCTAAATGGGGGCGTCTGCCCCCATTCAGCGCTGCGCTCTGAATGGGAGCAGACGCATGCTCAAGCGCTCGCTTGCTATCATGGCCCAGCCGCTGAAAGATGTTTCCGTGGGTGTGTCTGATAAGGAGCCACACAAAGATTTATGTGGCTCGTGCTCCAACCGCTTCTACGCAAAACAGCAATACCTAAAATGCTCGGCCGGCTGTAACCGCCGTTTTCATTGTAAATGCATCGACGTGCGTGCCGAAGACTACAACGTACTTATGGAGACTGGTTTCAGCACCTCCAAGTGTACATCCTGCATTCGACGGTCATCAAAGCCTAATGAATCCGGAGACGAGGAGGACTCGGCAAGCGTTGAAAAGACACCGGCAGTTCCGTCGATTGTGAACGGTGAGTCGCTCTCTTCGGAGGCGGTCCACATGTTCACAACTATTCTGAACAAGCTGGATTTGCTCGTGACTGAAGTGAAGTGCCTGAAGGCAGAAAACAACAGCCTTCGGTCTGAGCTGTCACAAATCCGAAAATGCCTCCCGAGCTCGAGACCGATGCAGGCTGGGCCACGAATGCCTTACGCTGCTGTCCTGTCGGCGAACGCGAGTGCTGCTCCACCTACCACGAATGCGTCTGGGACCCTCGATCGTCAGTCTTCGTCAGCTTGGACTGCCCCTGACATCGGCAATCACAAGACGGATTTGAAATACGATACCGCTACATCGGCTGCGTGTGCTTCGACGGTCGCGGGCCGTGCGGGCCAACCTGGTCTGCGGGTCAACTCCCCAATGAACGTTACCGAGGACGGTTTTGTGCCGTGGAAGTCTCGACGCCAAGCAAAGGCCTCCAGTGGAACGTCCAAGAACTGCAAGGTAAAATCTGTACCGCGCAAGGCGCTGTCGAAGGCCCTGTTTGTGTCTAGGCTAGATCCGGACAAATCGGTTACAGAGGTGCTCGATATTATCAAGCCTGTTCTGAAGGCAAAGATCGCCTCTTGTGCTAAACTTAGGACGAAATACACCTCGTATGCTTCTTTTCATATATCTGTGGAAGACGAGACGTTCGAGGCCTTAAATAACCCGGAAGTCTGGCCGGAAGGGTGCCTGTTTCATCAGTTTTTCGGGAAACTGGACGCGTCACGCGTGTCTGAATCAATAGACCAAAATGGCAGCGTCGAAGAACACAATTAAGGTATACTATCAAAACGTCCGCGGATTACGAACGAAGGCAGATGAATTTTCGTCGAACCTAGCGCTTTCCTCTTTTGACATAATCTGTCTTACTGAAACTTGGTTATGTGCCGAAATACATGATTCACAATATTTTACGAATGACTACACTGTGTTTCGCCGCGATCGTGATTATAGCGTCACTGGTCAACGTTTCGGCGGTGGGGTGTTAATTGCAGTCTCGAGCAAGTTAAAATCGTGCCGTAGACAAGACCTTGAGACTTGTGATGAGTGTGTATGACTCGAAATTTTATTGCGTGATCGTAGTAAATACCTCATCGGAAACTATTACTTCCCACCTAAATTTGAATGCTCAACTTTTATTTCACACTTCGACACTTTAACAAGTCTAATCAATTTTAGCGAATACAAAGTGCAAATTTTTGGAGATTTTAACCTTCCAGGCGTAGACTGGGCCCTTGGCAGACTTGATTGTTGTGATTACCTGACAGAGAGCAAAGCTTCTTGGTTTTTGCCACTTATCAACTTTTATGGTCTTTCACAGCACAATAATCTAATGAATGCTTCTGGCAATACACTTGACTTGCTTTTATCAAACTTCCCTGTCGGCGCGATAGCGTCTTCGTCACACCCCTTGGTGAGGGTCGATGCTTATCATCCGCCCTTTGAAGCCGAATTTTACTTGTCATGTTTATCGCGAGAACTAACGAAATTCATTTACTGTTACGAAAAGGGAGATTACTTCAGCATTTACAGGCATGTAGAATCACACGCGTGGTCTGAGCTATATGATTCGAATGACTCAGATTTTGCAGCACAAAAATTGACGTCGGTAATGAAGGAAGCTATCGAAAAGTATGTGCCTAAAAGGCTCGTTAAACCGAGGAAATTTCCGAGCTGGTTTTCGAGGGAATTGAAGACGGCTCTGCGTAAAAAGACTCGTTTTCATGGTCTATACAAGAGAACGTGTAAACAAGTATGGTACCAAAAGTTTTCCAACTTTCGTTCCTTAGCTAAAATATTGCTTGCACGTGACAAATACGTCCACGAAAAACATGTTGAAAATAGTCTATATTCTGATCCCAAATCTTTCTGGAAACACATAAACACCAAACCGCATTCGTTTTCACAACATTCATCTCTGCGCTCTTCTAGTAACGGTGATACTCATTATGTTACATCGCCAAAAGACATCGCTGATGAGTTTGCATCGTTTTTTAGCAGCTGCTACTTACCGCCCATACATTCGGTGAAGTCAGATCTAATCAATGATCCCAGTGATGGGGACTCGCTCTCCCTGTTCAGTGTTGCTACACGGGACGTTGTAAAGGCGATAAAAAAGCTCAAGCCGAAATCGTCAGTGGGCACTGATGACATTCCACCATTTATTATTAAAGGATGCTGTGGGCTTCTAGCGCCAATTTTAGCCCATATTTTTAATGTATCTTTGCGTACCAGTATGTTTTCAGCAATATGGAAGGAAGCCATAGTTGTGCCCATTCATAAAGCTGGTGATGCTAGTAGTGTATCAAATTACCGTCCCGTGTCACTACTGTGTGGTTTTGCTAAAGTATTTGAAACCATTATGCAAGAATGTCTTTTCTCTCATTTATCTAAGTATCTGACGCTGCAACAACATGGTTTTATTAAAGGACGCTCTGTCGAAACAAACCTTTGTACTTTTCTACACTACGCAGCCCCGGTCGTTTCAAACCGAGGGCAGGTTGACTCGGTATATTTCGATCTTACAAAGGCTTTCGACAAGGTTGACCATGCTTTACTTGTACATAAATTGAAACAATATGGTTTCGCCCCTAAACTTTGTGAATGGGTTTATAGTTACTTGTCATCGAGGAAAAATTTTGTTCGAGTTGATACTGTTTTATCGAATCCGTTTTTCCCAACTTCAGGCGTACCCCAGGGGTCAGTGTTGGGGCCACTGTTGTTCCTGGTATTTATAAATGATATTTTAAATTGTGTAAAGTTTGCTAAAGTGCTTTTATTTGCCGATGACATTAAGTTATTCTCAAGTATTTGTTCTGAAAAAGATTGTGATGCGTTACAGTCTGATGTTTTGAGTATTTTGCAATGGTGCTCATCCAACCGTTTGCCTTTGAATATAAACAAAACTAAAGTCATCTCGCTAACTAGACGTAAAAATCCCTTACATTTTAAGTACACGTTGGGAAACTGTATTATTACTCGAACTGATATGATCAGGGACCTCGGGGTGTTAGTCGATTGCAAACTTACGTTTAGTTCTCATGTAACTACTATTTGTGGTACCGGGTTCAAAATGCTTGGTATGATCTCCCGTTTGACTCGGCACTTCCAAGCACCTGAGGCCATATTACGTTTATTTTGTGCTCTGGTCAGGCCCAGGCTCGAATTCGCTTCTGTCGTGTGGAACCATTTAACGGAGACTGAATGTAGACGTATTGAAGCGGTGCAAAGGCGTTTGGTTCGCATAGTCTATGATCGATACTTCCACAGGAGACTTTACTTCGACCACCATTCTCTGCTTAAGATTTTGAATCCCAGCACTTTGGATGACCGAAGGCATTGCCGAGATGCGGCTTTTCTACAAAAGCTTATCCAGGGTGTAATTGACGTACCTGACCTTTTGGGCAGCATAAAGTTGTGTGTGCCAACGAAATTCACGCGACAGTGCGACATGTTCTACCCCGACATGCGATTAAAGGAGTCACCAATCTACCGTATTCAGACATCATGCAACCTCCTTGTCCAGCACGATTTTTTTTTATGCCTTATTTTACCTTTAACACCTGATGTGTATTTTATGTACTTTGTTACGACTGTTTTATTATGCTGACTGTTCTAATATGACTATTGTGGTTTCCATATGTTTGCATGTTTCATAGGAATCTGACTTCTGTGCACCAATGTCAAAACCATTATGGTGTTTTTTGGCACGCAATAAATAAATATCAATCAATCAATCAATATCAATCAATAGCTCTGTATGAAACCAGAAAGGTAGATACTTTTCTACATTGGGTGGGTTTGCCCGGGGCCTCCAGTTATTTACAGCCAAAATCACACTGGAGGCGCTTCAGCAATGTTCACTCTGGTCGACACACGTGCTCTCTAAAGATGCCTGTCCCAAAGATGCCTTCCCAAAAGATGCTTGAAGAGCCAATCATAGAGACCGACGGATAACGAGGCCGAAATTATTGGCCCTCACTTTCCCCCCAACCTCTCTCACAAGCTAGCGTCATACTGGTTGTGATCACTGATCTCTATTTTAGTAGGCTGGATCGCGGACCGGGAGCCCGTCGGTGTCGCCACCGGCGGCCATTGCTTGACACCAGGCAATACACGCAAGTCCATGGAGAAATGCACAAAAGTAAGCATGTTGAAGCATGTACGCTGTGCTCGGAGGCGAGTATTTTATGGTGCGCTGCTATCCTTATGTCGGGTGTTTGGAGATGAATCGGTATTTGTCAAACGTCCGGTCTCAAAATAAAAAAAAATCAAACGTACCGGAGCACCCACGGCTGAGCTGGCAAGCTTGCTCTCGTAGTGGAGTAAACAAAGGAACTTGCCGTCAATAAGACCGTCCTTAGGGAAGCCCAGAAGTTGATGAATAACAAAGAAGTTCCATCTCGACAGCGGCTTTCCGGGAGTGAGCGAATTCCGCGTAGCAAAGCCTTCGAGCTTGTCGTCTGCTAAACCCAACTCAACAAAACAGCCACAGACTCCGCGGTCACTCTAGGTAACTCTCGCCTCATTGAGCTGCAATACAGCGGAGTCACTCTCGACCACAAAATATTTATTTATAAGAACTGCGAGGGTTGTCAGTTTTAATGTTTGTACGCAAGCTATTTGACGGGCTTATCGAAAAGCATCCAAAAAGTTTCAGTGCCGACAACTGGTTGCCGGACGAAATTCTCTATGCAAATTGCAAGCCAGGGTTGGTAATAGTAACATAAGATACGTACGGCAGAATTCTCTGTCATAAATAAAATGATTTGGCTAACGCCAAAGTAACGCGAAATAGGTGCAAAGAGTGCAAAGAAAATAGGTGCAAAATAAAACAGAAAAAAGGAAAAACAAGAAAAAAATCTCTGGTGACGTGACCAAAAAAAATCTCTGTTCACGTGATTTTTCTTGTCAAGTGACCAAACAAAAAAAAATAAATAAACGAAAAAAAAAACACGATGAAAAAACCATCCCCTGCCCGTTTTCGAAGCTAGGCCCTCTTGATCGTGAAACTAGCGCGCTATTCGTTGCGCCAACATAACTTTTTTTTTTTTTTCTTTATTGCGAGTTGCGCCAACATAACTCGGCCTGTAATGCTCACGCATTCTCACATCATAGGAGAGAGCTTAGGTGCCCTCGTAGTTTTTCATACATGTTGTGTTATTTTTATTTGTGGCAAGAGTTCACGTTCCAGGATGCTTTTAGAGTTTTGGAGCAAAACGAGTTTTCCTCATCCGAGTCACCTTCTAGAGCCAGTAGACCGCACTGGGTCGTCCAGCTAATCAAGCAGCACGAGACCACAACCGGGAAGGCTATTTTCAAATTCTCTGACGTGCCCGTCCTTGCATTCGAGGTCGCTGTTTGACAAGCTTATCTTTCTTCCACCTGGTTGCCGGAACCCCCACGGCAGCTTTGTTCCGTCCCCACTCCCTCTCGAGAGGATAGCTCGCCCCGAGGCCAATATCATTCCCTCGACGCTCTTTCCATCTTTCTCTGGCCCTTTCCCTCCCCGTACCCCAGCTTCGGGAGACAAGGTTCTTCCCTGCAGAACGACCCGTTTGTACGGCGGCCTTTAAGGGGTTAAATACCTTTGTTGAGTATTTGGCACAACACTACCTCACCAGAGCGCGCGTGTCGAGCTTCACCGCTTTGCATCGGAGTGCTAGGAGCAGCGGCTGACATGGGGGTGTGTCCTGGGTGATCGACACGGAAATTATGCTCAGTGCTATTCCAAATTAACCTCGAATTAAGAAAAAAAATGAAAGCCGTTTACAACTCCCTGTAACGCCGAATTAGAGCGCAGCTCCTGAGGAGGAGGAGGGGAAGGTACGGAGAGGAGGCTATGCCCCTCCTCCTCCTCCGTGCCCTCTACACTCCTCCCCCTCCCTTCCTCCCCCTCCCTCGTGACGCCACTCGTGACATGGTGACCCTAGTGACCTTCGTGACATCACTCGTGTCGTGAAGGCCTCGTGAAGGTCGTCACCTTCGGCGTGATCTTCACTCGTGACCCTCGTGACGTCACACGTGACGTCACTTGTTACGTGATTATGGCCGTCCCATAATGCAACGCGCGGTTACACCGACGGCAACCGCGACGGCGACGCCGCTCAAGCCGGAAACGGACGCCTAAAAGCTGCGCTCTAAAAAAAAAAATAAAAGCTTTGCCGAGAAAGAAAAAGAAACATGGGTCAATATATGAAGAAATACGGTAGTCAAGGCAATCCCGTGCAGCTGTCAATCGAAAGAGCGGCAAACTTTTACTCAAGTTTGGTTGCAACGCCGTTTAAAAATGTTAGAATTAAAACGCAAGTGTAGGCTTTATATTTGGCGGTGGTTGTTTTTACTGTTCATGATATTAACGTCCTGAGTTTGGTAGGTTCTTGAAACCTGGGGTATGCATTTTTATTGATGGACATTTTAGCTGACAGTCCGGTTTTGGTGAAATTTCACAGAAAGCATATTTCGGGCTAAATAAACCACAGAGTGTAAAAGTGAAAGGTGAGGCGGCTTTATTCCGACTGCAGTGTCGCGCTATGATTCATTTTAAACCATTCTTAAGATTAAGGGGCCCTTGTAAATGGAGCCTACCCCGACCTTTGCCAAAAGTCAGACTCGTACGACGTGTAAAAGAGACGGCTGATCAGGCGCCGGTCAATCACTGCGTCGTGTGCATTCACGCGAGGCCGTGATTGACCGGCGCCTGATCGGGTTCGGCTGTCACACTAGTTACGACCAGTAGGTCGTTCGATCGTGTATGGGTATGGCCTGACCAAAATCCCAGTGGTTATCACCTGTTCGGTGGCATGAAAAAACCCTGCGAGGACGCCATTTCGCGGTCATCGAGACGCTGGAAACAGCTGTCCAGGCGTGGGTGTCGGGCACTCCCAAAAAGTAGCTCCAGCTCTGCATGGAGACGCTGCCACACAGGGACGTCTGTCGAAAAGGTGGACATATGTACATAACCAGTGCCTGCAACAAAAACAAAAGTAAAAAGGAGACTGAGTATACCACCCGTTCTTCACAGGGAACGGTCAGATTGAAATGTTTCACGGCACATTCTTTGGGGGCTTCATTGTCTTTTACTCTTCTGCAAAGCTGTTTTAGGCGCAACGTGCACAGAAAACCACTGAAGTGTTGAAGCTTGAGGCTATTCCATTTAGTCTGGGTGGAGAGTTATGCACATATAGACAATTGCAAGCATGGAATCACGACTGGTGCCCCAGGCGTGCAAGCACGTGTAACATGCGCGTGAAGATAGCTTTGGCAAGCTTGAAATTGCATGAGCTTTCCCGCACGAGCAGAGAAATGGCGGCGGCCAGTCGCTTTGCTTGCAATCGTCTATAGAATGGTGATAACATGTGAAGCTTTACTTGGGGGAGCACGGGGTCTTTTGGGACCTAAAATTAGCTCAACAAGGATGGTACTCAGTATAATTTGCGGATAGGAAGCTTAGAAAAGGTGTTCTTGTTGTTTTGCAATACTTAAGCCAACTAAGTGACAACAAGATTTGGCGCGAGAAGAGGAAAGGAGGGACCGGATAATTTCATGTTTGAACGGTGTGGAATGAAAACTGCAAAATGGAAGAATTCTTTCTTTTTTTTTTTGGGGGGGGGGGGGGGGCTTGGGGCGGGTGGAGGTCTTGTTGGAGTGTCCAATAAATGTCGGAGGAAAGAAGGCGGAGACGAAGATCAAGGTACTAGAGACCGTCGCCTGAAGTGTCTTTTTTTTGTAAAATTCAGGCCTGAAGACGAAGGCGTGTAAAGGCGTTAACTACGGAATAGGAAGAAAAGAAGATTGGGTGAATGATAAATAATCATCCACATAACGGAAAATGTGGTAGAGCTCTTCAAGGCGTGCTTTTATGAAATGGTCAACATACAGAAGAAAGATTTCACTGAGGATCGGTGCAAGCAAGACTCTATACGAACACCTTTATTTTGCCTGAGAATTTCCCTTCTATGTTCGACTAATGTAGATTGCAGATAGAGGGCCAAGAGGCCTAGAAAACCCTGTTCAGATATACCAGATAAGTTTTAAAATTCGCGTGGACAATGTTCGTGAATGGCACTTGAAACAGAATCCATTAGGAAAGAGGGATCTAGTTTTAGTTGAGCTAGTTGGTACGTACTGTTGACAATCGGGTCAGCTGAACACGAAAAGACGAGAACACAGAGAAAAGGAGTGGACAAACACACCGCTGACTAACAACTGACTTTTACTTCATCCTTTTCCCAGCCCAGGCACTTTCTTCTTCCTCCTATGGCACATTAAACGATTTAAATACCTTTGGGCTACCACTCAACGGTTTGTGGCAAACCGCAAATATTGTCGTTCTTTTTTCGTGAACCGTAATCGACGAGGTGCTCGCGCAATCTTCTCTTGTTTCTTCAATGGCCAAGGAGTCCAGCACTTCACGTGCGAAGGGGTTCTTGTCCCCATGAGGGACGGTGAGCTCTGCATCATATCTACAGGTCCGGCAATGAGCAGACAGATGTCCCGCCTATGTACCCTTCATGGACCCTGCGTGCTCCTTTGCTCTTTTGTTTTTACATCGGCCAGTTTGACCGATGTAGCTCTTCCCTCAAGAGAGGAGAATATGATACATGACCCCCGTTTCGCATGGGGCATATTGTGTCCTATAGGCTGCGTCACATATCCTCTGTTGGTCATGTCCTTTGTTGACCCTGCGGCCTATGAAGTGGGCTTGGTTTGCTGCCGAACAAACAACCTGAATATCTTGCCTGCTTGCTATCTTTTTTAGCCTTTGGGTCACTCCATGGATGTAGGGCACAACTGCGACTTTGCATCGCGTTGGTGGATTCACCGCTTCCTCGCCGCTTGCTGCTTTAAGCTTTAGTTTCTTGGAGATGTTCTCACATACACCTCCCAGAAGAGCACTCGGGTAACCAGAGTCGCACAGTCGGATGATCTGTTTTTTAAAACTTGACTCAACTTGATGATGGCAGGACTTGCTTAGCGCAGAGGCAAGAGCAGTACTGGCAACACTTCTTTTGGTAGTCTTCGAGTGACCTGACTCGTAGGGAAGAAACCTCTTGCATGATCGGGGTTCGTACCGTCAACATACCTGATTTCTTTTGAACTCAACAATGAGGTTCAGTAACTTGATTGACTTATCCAGTGGTAGTTCGTGAGTAAACCCGATTCCGCCGGGGCAACTTTCTTGGAAGTCAAAACCACCTCTTTACATCCGTTCCCCGGATCTTCTACCTCAGCGTCGCATAACACCAAAAAGACATCGACATACCTAAAGATGGCCTTCACCCGCGCGTCATTCAGCTTCTCTTGGATGTTCCTGCCGGATGTTGCAGGGAAACAAATCGTAAAGATAAGGGGCGACCCAAGACGCAATACACACGCCGCTTTTTTGCACGAAGTGTTGCCCTTGATGGGCCACCACTGTCGCTGCCAGGTACACACTGGGTAGTTCCAGGAAGGTGTCCACGCTAATCCCAGCCGCGTTTTGGAATTTTGTTGTTCCTTGCTCTTCAATGGCTGCTCGAAGAATCTGCAAAAGGCCTCTGTGTGGTATTGAGTAATACATATCCTGAATATCGACTGACAAGCCAGAGACGACACCAGATCCATGCTCCTGTATGGATCTAATTGGTGATATGACACCTCAATGTCTAAAGAAAATATAGTTTTGTTGACTTGACAACTCCGAAACGTTGGTTTGGACTAATCGAAGACAGATATTTTTGTAGGAAAAGAACAAGAGGCTTCTGCCCACATCCATTTTCTGAAATAATGCTTCTTAGGAGAACTCCTTTATAGGTTTTTGCCATGAAAAACACATCTAGATACTGCTTAGAAGGAGCCCCATTAGCAGCTTTAAAAGCCGGGAGGTTCAGGGAATGCAAAATTATTTTGCCTTTGAGCGGAGAGAACCTGAAGGCCTAGTCTTAAGAGTATCAAAATTATTTTTTAAAGCCTAGCTGACTTTTGGACTATAGGAGCCTTCATGTAAGATGACAAAAACATTGGTTTTATCTGATTCCAATAGTTTGAGGTAAACGTTTTGCAATTCTACTGTAGCCCGGATCCAAACATTGCCTGCATGGGGAGGAGGATGGAAGCATGCGGATCAGACTGCAGCATCAAGAAATGCTTGCAGGTCTTGCTCTAGAATGTGTTTCGCAACACAATGAACTGAATTCAGTTGGTCGATCCTTGTAGTTGAAATGTCCGGAGAAAACTTGGGTCGCTTGGAAAGAAGATCCAAGGTGCCAGGACTGAGTTGATGGCCACATAGAACGACTGGAGGCTCAAATTTCGTTTGGAGGTTCCTCTAGGTAGAGCTGATCACACCGGTTTACACCGGATCACGCCGGATCACACCGGAAGATTCAAGAAGATTGAATGCAGCTTTTTGGAGGAACAACTTCAAGGGCATCCCCCACTCCGGAGTGGTAGCTATGCTGGGCTTCCGTTGCCACAACTGGGCTTTAAGCTACAGAATTATACATATCTCAAGGAGGGAAATGTCCCAAGAGCTACGCCTAAAGGATCGTTCACACTATTGCGACCTCTTAAAACTGGGTGTCTTGAAACCTCTTACAACGAGAGGACACACTGGTGCCATCTATTGGGTAGCAGTGTAAACTTGGCGGTCCGGCATATTTTCTATTTCTCTCGCACATTATCCTTTCTTTCTTGGCTCGAAAAACTTTTGTTAACGTTATAAACGAGCCCTTCTTATAGGTATTAAGCCTGGTTCAGACAGTTGCGTTTGACTGCGTTTGACTGCGTTGCGGCAGCGAGAAACCAGCACATTCCTCCTGCTCATAGCGCGTGCCAAGAGATTCCTTAAATTGGGTTCCACGCTTCATACGAAGCACAGATGTGCCGGTGACTGGCTTTCGGTTCTCGCCGCAACGCAGTCAAACGCACTCAACCGCAAGTGTCTGAACCGGCCTTTACGCTCATTTGACCTCGGATATCCCGCAAAACGTTTGCTCTTGTGAAATGCAGTCCCAGGGTCACCGCATAGATGGCGCCAGCGTGCCAGTGTGTTCTCTCGTCTTAAGAAATTTTGAGAGGTTTCAACAAGTCTCGTCTCTCTCGGTCGTACTCGGTTGCAAGAGTGTAAACGGACCTTAATGTGGACGATCCTGCCAGAACAGATGCCCGTTCTCTTCGGTACAACGTATGGAACCCACCCGCCATTCCGGTTCCTCCGAAAAGCTGCGTCCAATCTTCTCGAATCATTGCGGAAGAACCTTGTCACCGGTGTGATCAGCTCTCACCAGTAAAATCTTCTAACGAAATTTTAGCCTCCGGTCGCTCTATGTGACCATCAACTGAGAAGTAAAGGAGAATCAAACAGAAACATGACGCGCACACTCCACACTTACGCGGGAACCAGCGAAGAACTCCTGGAGGACCTGAAAAAGTAGTACCTCCAGACGGAAAAAAGCTATCCCCCCCCCCCCCTCACGTATGAAGGAGCGCCAAACCAAGAACTAGACAAGGAAATCTAACTGTACGAGCTCCGAGAGGCGATAGCGGACAGCAAGCTGAACAGCGTCCCGGGTCCAGACCGAATCACGAATAAGCTCCTTTTTAACTTAGACGATCGCACCATACTACTCAGCCACTTTAACACCTTCTGGAAGACAGGCAAAATCTCGGATCACTGGAAGATATTAGCTTCATCCCAAAGCCCGCGCATTGAGAACCTACGACCAATATCTCTAAAATTCTACATCGGAAAAATCAGTGAGAGAATCATCGTGAAAAGACTCCAGGATCATCTCGACGCAACGCAACAAATGCCGAACACATGTTTGGCTTCAGAAAACATGTCGGGACCCAGGACGTATTCATTCTACTCAAGAAGGGAATTCTCGTCCCAGCCACGCGTCTCTCCCCAAGGGACATCCTCGCTCTACACCTGAAAGGAGCGTTCGACAACGTGGATGAGGTGATCCTCCGAAACGTAGCCAGCATTGGATGCGGGGAGAATAACTACAACTGCAAAGTTGACTTTGTCTCCAAACACGGAGCCATACTTAAAATCGGGGATGTCACCCCCAAAAAATTTATCACGCTGGGGTGCAAAGGGACGCCCCAAGGCTCGGTCCTCCCCCCGCTATTCAACATCGCGCTCCTGGGCCTCCCGAAACAGTTGGGAAGAATAGTGAACCTAAGCCATATGCCCTGTATGTGGACGATGCGACCCTATGGACGGCCACCGACTACCTCGGAGACTTGCAGGACACGGTCCACCTCGTCGCCAAGACGGTGAACCAATACGTAAAGAGCTGCGGACTGTCTTCACCACGAGAAGTCCGAGCTTCTCGTGGTGAGGAGGCGCCAAAGCAAGAAAGATGTTGACAACATCCAAGTCACCCTCGAAGGGCATGACATCAAGTCAAGCAAGTCTCTCAGGATCCTGGGCTTGTTCATCCAGGTGGACGGCAGAAACGACGCAATAGTGCAACAACTTACAAACACCTCCGGGCAAGTCATGCGTATAATACGCAGAGTCACGAACCGAAACAGAGGCATGAAAAGAGGGCGACACGGTCAGGCTAGTCCAAGCCTTCCTCCTCTCGCGCATAACTTACGCTGTTCCATACGTCACTTTGAGCAAAGCAAAACAAAGCTCAACGTGCTCAAACGCAAGGCACCGAAACAAGCACTCGGATTACCTGTGAACGCATCCATAGTTGCTACGCATGGGGCTACATAACACCGTGGAGGAACTAATTGAGGGCCACTTGTCAAATCAAAGGGCACGGCTCGCTCACACACACGCGGGCCGCAAAGTGCTGAGTGCTGGCCAAACAAATTCAAGCTGGCTCCGCGAGACCAGCCCCAGCCGCGGGCGATACTGGAATCATGGCGTCAACACATAATTGGGTACCCAATCCCTCGAAACATGCACCCGAACTACCATCAGGACCGCGGAGAAGTAAGAAGTAAGACTCGTGGCCGTGGTGGCGGACGGGTGTGAGTACCTGACCAGCGCCTCCATCCCACAAAAAACAAAAAAAAAAGGAAGAGCTTGCTTTTGCTTTCGCCCTCACGCAAATCAGAACATTCACAACAGTAGTTACGGATTCGCAAGAGGCATGCCTTAGCTTCACGCCGGGCTGGGTGGCACCCGTGGCGCTACGCATCCTACAAAGCAAGGCACCGGACAGGAAGGTCAACATTGTGTGGACCCCGGCGCCAATCCTCCATGGAAGGCTACGAATACGCCCATTTCACGGCCCGAGATACCAGGTCACGGAGGTTGATGATGATGATTAGGAGTTTATTGGCGCAGCAGCAACGAGGGCTGTAGTGCGCATAACGAGAACTACTCCAAGGCTAGGGGCGTAGCCAGGGGAGGGGAAGGGGGGGGGGGCTTATGGGGCTTCAGCCCCCCCCCCCCCCAAATACGCATGCATTTTGACCCCCCCTCCCCCTCTCCGCACCCCAAATCATGGACATCCCAGCCACTTCGGCCCCCCCCCCCCCCTCCCGAAAAACAATTCCTGGCTACGCCACCGTCCAAGGCTACGCAGTTATAAATCATAAAAATATCCAGTTCGTTTAAAAAAAAGTCTAGTACACGGCTGAGCGGAACTAAAGTTTTATCGCCAAGCAAAAACGAGGGGTAAAATGGAAGGTGATCTATAAAAAGTACCGGGAAACATGCTTGACGTAGTGAATGATGAGACGAACAATGCCATAAAATGTGTAAAATCGTCAAACGCTCTCTACGGTGGTCAGATAGTGTAACACCTGCACCACGAAATAGATACTAATGTGTCAATCGGGAGTAATAACCTATTCTTAGACGGCACAGAAGAACCTCCACGCGACGTTCTTCTCTGTTATAAGAGCGCTCCCACACGCCCAGAACGGGCTTGATAATGTAGAGTTTGTTGTTGATCTCCGTATCCCATTCCAGCTGCCTTCTGTGAAAAATAAATTTCCTTAAATGTGGTTTCAGATCCTGGTAGGGTAAGCCATTGGATATTGTCGATGAGACTCGAGCCGACATGACCAATTTATCCGCCTCTTCAGTGCCCACGATCCCAACGTGACTCGGCACCCAGCCGGTCATGTCCCGACCGCGTTGATTTGAACGTGTAGATGTGCAAGGAGATTCTTTATAGGCATCAGAGATGACACAGCCAGTAAGGAACTTTGTCAATAGACAAAGCTAAGAGCTTTCATTATATTATTGTCGATTATATGTTCGACAGCTAGTAAAAAAACGTAGAGCTCTGCAGTGAATATGGCTTTAATATATGAAGTAGAATGGAGAGCACGTCATTCAAAAGACGACAATTCATGACGTCACGGGTCATTCCGCATTGACCATCCCGGTCGTGAAGGCGACGCCAATCCACCTCTCCTCCACGCGCCCGAAATGCCGAGAAAGAAAACAAGTGGAAAGGAGGTGACTGCCAGACTAAATCGCGTCTCGTGCCGTCAATGTTGGTTTTATTATTTTTTTTTTGCGTAAAATCAATTGTTTTGGCACGCGTCTCCCAACCACTGTTAAAAAAATGTTTTTCTTTTCAGGGGCCTTTTTAAGCAAGGCAACCTCATGGAGGGGGATTTTAAAAGATAGGCCAGTACTTTGCAGACGGAAGCTTAATGGTCGAACAATGCTCGGCTTGTTTTCAAAAAGTTGTAAGCATTAGAGACGCTGAGGTACTGCCTCCGTTTCTCAAGATACATTTGATGCGTATCAGCATACAAACTCCTCACAGGAGATGTGCGAAATGTACTTGTGACAAGTCGAAGTTCGAGGCGATCTATTGAATCCAGTACCGAGCAGGTGACCGTGACGGCCCTTATACAATGGCACCTTGATCGATGCGGGATCGAACTAAGGAGTTGTACAGTCGTGGGAGACAGCGCCTATGAGACCCCCAGGACATATGCGACCGCACCTTAAGGAAGTTTGATGACGTCCCGCACTTTCGTTTCAACTCCTTCAGATGAGGCACAAAGGTAAGTTTCTTGTCAAAGCTAGATCACACCAAAAAATCTGTGTTCTTGCTGGACCGATATATCAATGCTATTAAGATGACAGAAAGGATCAAGAGACTGTCCCCGGCGAAACGAAAAAGGAACGCAGGCTGTTTTTTCAGGAGAAATTGTGAAGGTTTTTCTCATTTGCCTTCATACACAACCTATTGATTGTAAGTTGCAACTGTCGTTCACAACTGGAGAGGTTACAGGAAGACACCGAATTCTACACACCATCCACTTATAAAGAGTGCGATACTGATGATGGCATAACCTTTGCTAGATTGTTTATCTTAACAGCAAAGAGAGTAACGCTCAATACTTCTTCCTGAGGGACATCATTTTCTTGAGAGAAAACAACCGACAGTGTGGAGCCCAATCGGACTCGAAACGTTCTATCGTTCAAGAAGCTCTGTATTCACTGAGGCATGCAGCCCCGCACACCAGAGTTGTACAAGTCACGAAGGATTCCGTACCTCCACATGGTATCAAATGCCTTTTGTAAAGAAAAAAACACCGAGATACAATGCTGCGGTGTACAAATGCCTCACGTACAAAAGTTTTTAAGCGGACAAAGTGTTATGTGGCCGCTCGTCCTTTCCAAAAGCCACACTGGTTCACGTCAAAAAAAGTATGTCTCTAAGAAATAGACAAGACGACGATTGACAAGTCTCTTGTATGTCTTCCCTAAGCAACTCGTTAGTGCGATGAGACGATAGGAATGGAGGGGTGAATGTAGAGATGATTAAAAAAAAGTTAGCAGACCGTTCACAGATTCAGGGGACAGTTTCCTCAACGTTTAGTAGTGGAGTCTGCCCCTGGTGTAGACTGCTTCTTTGCACCAAGAGCGATTTTAGTTGACACATTTCGAACGGTATATTGTAAAAATACGAACCACGCCCCCACATCGGGATGTGCTGCTTTTCAGCAGTCGACTGGAAATTCTTGAACTATGCACTAAAATTAGAGGAGCTACTAACAAGCTGGAAAAGCTCCGCAAGAACAATAGGGGAGATTACCAACCGGAAAAGTTGGTAAGTAATCTCCCCGGGCTTTCCGCAGGTGGCCCCACACTTTTGCTGGGACAACACAATTTAGAGAAGATACATATTTTATCCGCGATTTCTACTTCGCCTGTTTCCGTGTCCAACGTGCCTTGGCCCTACACTTTTTTAATTCAGTCAGGTTCAAATGAATGGGATAGCGTATAAACATACCCCATGCCTTGTTTTGTTTTCGTCGAGTAACTGTGCATTCCTCATTCCACAAGGGTTTGCATCTTTGGGGAAAAAGGTCAGATGTTTGAAGGAATAGGAGATGCAGCGAAAAACGGCACCTAAATTCCGTCTGTAGCAGCAAAAAGAAAACAAAAAAAACGGCACCTCAATTTTCATTGGCCGAGTGAAACATCACCTAAAGTCCCATTGGCCAAAAGCACAGCAACGCAGGTGCATCGTCACGGAAGCCGGCGGGGCGCTCAAGGTCAAAGCAGACGCGCGTCAGATATAAAACAGAAAGAAAAGCACAGCAACGCAGATGCGTCGTCACGGAAGCCGTGGAGCCGGCGGGGTTCGCCGCGCCTGAGCAGTGGGGGAGCGTGATGTTACCGTCGAAGCGCTGTGTGAAAAGGGAAGACGTGGCGCGCTGCTTGCAGGAATGCGCTGCGTGTAGGAATGCTTTCGCATTCCTACACGTAAGCAGTCTTAACTGTTGGTTTATTTATTATTATTATTAGCATCATCATCATCCATCGTAAAAGAAAAGACGATGTTCGCTGAAAACACGATGACAGAATTATCTGGAAGCATGTTTGTTTCATACATAGTAGTCGAGACCGGTTGTAACGAAGTCGGTTATAACGAAATAGCGGCTACAGCGAAGCGATCACGATTTCCCATTCCCTTTTGCACTTCGTTAACCGAAGTCGGTTATAACGAAATAGCGGATATGGCAAAGTGATTCCCGATTCCCGTTGACGTCGTTATAACCGGTCTGGACTATATGTTTACATCGGACATGTGTGCCGACCGTTTTTGCATGACCAATCTGACAGGGCCGTCGAACAGGGAGGAAACAAGCCTCAGACAGTGATGCGTAACAGGGAGTTTTAGGGAACAGTTTCTGCACGTCCGATGCTGTACGATTGGCCCTCCGGTACGCACTGCGCATGTGCGAGTCTTTTGCGGTAGCGCATGCGTACCGTATCAGATGGGCAAAAACTGTTCCCTAAAACTGTCTAATGTAAGAGCAGTGGGACCGTGCGGCTTCAGGCGCCACAGTGCCGAAGGCGGAAGAAGTTAAAAACTGTAACTCTTTGAAAGAGTCGGTGACAAAACTTGTCGCCTCCTCGGGGGACACACTAAAAAAAAGAGACGGATCCAGTACATTGTTTTAATCAAAAAGAGCTCAGTCGGCCTTCTTAAACCTCCAGTTTGGAAGGCGGGTCAAAAAAAAAGAAGCAAGGAGTATAGCACTTTCTGAAATAATGGGGAAATTGTCACTCAAAGGGATTATCTAAAACCTTCCACAAAAAGCATGAAAGTAACAATGGTGAGGATACGGAAAGGTCGATATATGTGAAGGTGTTATGAACATCGTTAAAATACGTTGGCTCTTTTTTATTGAAAAGACAGAGTCCGAAAGTTAACAAAAGCCGTTCTATAACTCCACCACGGGAATCTTGACGAGAACTTCCCCACAAACGGTGGTGGTGATTAAAATCACCTAGAATTAAAAAAAATGAAAGCCGTTTACAACTCCCTGTAACGGCGAAATAGAGCGCAGCTCTTGAGGAGGAGGGGAAGGCACGGGGGGAGGGGGGTCACGTGAACTCGGGGGGGGGGGGGGGGGTCCGTGGGGGCCTGGGGTGGAGAAAATTTTCCGCTAAATCTAGCGGGGAAAATTTTCCGCTAGATTTAGCGGGAAAAATTTTCCGCTAAATTTAGCGGGGAAAATTTTCCGCTAAATTTAGCGTGAAAAATTTTCCGCTAAATTTAGCTGGGAAATTTTCCGCTAAATATAGTGGGAAAAGTTTTCCACTAAATTTAGCGGGGAAAATTTTCCGCTAAATTTAGCGGGAAAAATTTTCCGCTAGATTTAGCGGGGAAAATTTTCCGCTAGATATAGCGGGGAAAATTTTCCGCTAGATTTAGCGGGGAAAATTTTCCGCTAGATTTAGCGGGGAAAATTTTTCCGCTAAATTTAGCGGGGAAAATTTTCCGCTAGATTTAGCGGGGAAAATTTTCCGCTAGATTTAGCGGGAAAAATTTCCGCTAAATTTAGCGGGGAAATTTACCCATCATGCACCGCACGGTTACGCCGACGGCGACGGCGACGGCGACGCCGCTCAAGCCGGAAACGGGCGCCTAAGAGCTGCGCTCTAAAAATAAAAGCCTTAGGCAGCTGATCTATCAGTTCTTGCAGTTCGTGGAGTTGCACGAGAACGTTGGGTGGTAGGTAGAGCGATAAGAGTGTGATGAGGCGGTCAAAGAGGACGCGAACTGCCACTGCCTCAAGCTGCGTTTGTAAAGGAACCTGAGCACACACCACCCCACTTTGCACTACCACTGCGACGCCACCGGAAGGTTTAGAAGAAAGGCAGTCCTTCCTAAATAAAAACCTGGTGACGGCGTAAGATCTCTGTGTATGTGTCATTCAGATGGGTCTCCTGTAAACAGAGTTCCACAGGACGAAGCTCATCAAGAAAAAAATGTGTCATCAATATTATGAAGAAGACCGCGATAGTTTCACTGCATGATACCCGTAACAGTGTTGAAATTAAAATAAACTTGAAATAAAAAAAAATGAAAGCCGTTTACAACTCCCTGTAATGCCGAATTGGAGCGCAGCTCTTGAGGAGGAGGAGGAGGGAAGGGCACTCAGGGGAGGGTATACCCCTCCTCATCCTCCTCCTTCTCCTCCTCCCCTCATCCTTCAATTT
This sequence comes from Ixodes persulcatus, assembly GCA_013358835.2. Taxonomy (NCBI): domain Eukaryota; kingdom Metazoa; phylum Arthropoda; class Arachnida; order Ixodida; family Ixodidae; genus Ixodes; species Ixodes persulcatus. The sequence continues at coordinate 206,046 of JABSTQ010010393.1, forward strand.
CCTCCGGGGGGGGGGGGGGGGGTCACGTGACCTCGGGGGGAGGGAGGGGGTCATGTGACTCGGGGGGTCACGTGACCTGGGGGATCACGTGACCTCGAAGGGGGAGGTCACGTGACCTCGGGGGGGGGGGGGGGGGGGGGGCTCGCGCGGTGCATGTCCCAACATGCACCGCGCGGTTACGCCGGAAACGCCGGAAACGGGCGCCTAAGAGCTGCTGCGCTCTAAAACTAAACAAATCGGTAAAAATGAAAGATGTTTACAAATGTGTAGTGCGAAATTAGGGCGCATCTCTTGAGGTATTTTGATTATGCGATATATAGTGGTAAACAATATGAGAAAGAAATATAGACTCACTCACCTCACATACTGGTCCTGCACCCTCCTCCTCTTCCGTGTCCTCTTCCTCCTTCGTACCCTCCTCCTCCGTATCCTGCCCTTCGCCTCCTCGTTCGTATACCCTTCCCTCCTCCTCCTCTGTACCCTTCCCTCCTCCTCCGTACCCTCCCCTCATCTTCTGCACCCTCCCCTCCTCCTCCTGCGTACCCTCTCCTCCTCCTCCATACCATTCCCTCCTTCCACAGCCTACCCACTAAATTTAGCTGGAAAATTGACGCCACGTGACCGCAACACCAATTCAGTTTCTCCGCTAAATTTAGAGGGAAAAAGGACGTCACATCACTTCCTGTCACGTCACCTATAAACAAATTCAGTTTCCTCGCTAAATTTAGCGGTAAAACTGTCGTCACATAACCTCAACACCAATTCAGTTTCCCCACTGAATTTAGCGGGGAAACTGTAACATCCCATAATGCAACGCGCGCGGTTGCGGCGACGGAGGCGCCGCTCAACGCGAGAACGGGAGAGAGCTGCATGCGCTCTAAAACAGGTTGAGTGTTTTTCTTTTTCGCGCGATCATTCTGCTTCCCACTAGACGTAGGAGGGGTCAGTAAGAGAGGACTCTGATCCCGAGAGGAGAGCCTCCTCATGGGATCTGAGCTCATCCTCATCCATGGGCTCTTCCAGCGACGCCGTCAGCAGGCCCTAAGGGCACACTTGCACGTAATTATACTCTACTCATTGAACTACTTTCATGAGCAATTTAGTAACTTTAAATCACATTTTAGAGCGCAGCTCTTAGGCGCCCATTTCCGGCTTGAGCGGCGTCGCCGTCGCCGTCGGCGTAACCGCGCGGTGCATTATAGGTACATTTTCCCGAAGGAACCCGAGGTCCTCCCGAAGGACCTCGGGTTCCTTCGGGAGGACCTCGGGAGGACCTCAGGTTTTTTCGGGAGGACCGTAAGGTCGCGTGACCCCCCCCCCCCCCCCCGAGGTCACGTGACCCCCACGAGGTCACGTGACCCCCAGGACACGTGGCCCCAGGTCACGTGGACCACAGATCATGTGACCTCCCAGGTCACGTGACCCCCCCCCCCCCCCCCGACATCACGTGACCCCCCCCCCTTCCGTGCGTTCCCCTCCTCCTCAAGAGCTGCGCTCTAATTCGGCGTTACAGGGAGTTGTAAGCGGCTTTCATTTTTTATTTTGGTAGTTAGTTGTTTAGCTTAGATACTTTTTTCCGAGTAACTTCTACTTAAGTTACAAATTACTTTCGAAATATGTAGCGTAATGTTTTCTCACCAGTAAACATTTGAGCACAAGAAACAATTAGTTCTTGCAAAAAAGACCTATCTTTTCAGCGGCACTGTGACCTCCCCCCCCCCCCACGTTTCATGTCCAATTTCAACGACAGTTGGAACCCGACAGGAAACGAAAATATATGTCTCCAAGTGGTGCTGAGTAACCGCGGGGAGGAGCTGAACGTCGCCAAATCTGACTGCTCAGAGGAAAGGGGCATCCAGGAAAGGAGCCCCAGTGCGTCACCTATAGTGTCGCGAACTGGGAAATTAGTGTCGTAGGCCAGCATTTGTTTGTGTACTTAAGCTATCGTAGACTTCGCGCCTTTGACAAAAGAGCTTGTTTCCGCACCCCCCGCCCGCCTCCCCGTAGGAACTCTCGCCCATAACGCACATACATTCTCACCCCAACGCCCGCTCTGGAGCTGGTGTGCTCTTCGATTTCGCGCTATGCAATAAACGTCATTTCCCGTGTTACGGGAAGTAATAAAATATATAAAAAGTAACTTCAAAAGTAACTACCTACAGTTTAAGTAGTTAGTAATTTACTCAAATACTTTTGCAATAGTGTAATCTCTACTATATTCAAGTTACTTTTAACACCGATACTCAGTAACTTAGCCTTATCTATACTTTTTACAGTGGTGCTATTAAGGGTTAGTTTCCCCAGGATCGTGTCCGCCGGATTAGAAATGATGACACCAAACTCTCGACAGCTACCGCCATCTATGAGTGACGGCGGCAACCAGACAACGGGTTGCCGCCGTCACTCATAGATAGCGGCAACCTTTCTTCGGAGGAAGAAGAGCGGGAGCGGAACGAGCGGCGATGTGCGCAGCAGCGCGATTGGTTCCGCAACCGCCGCGAGACCGCTATCGCTTAAAGTTCCACTGCGTCGAGCACTTCAGATTCCCTTGCGAAAGAGCAGATCGCTCGCCTGAAAAGCCACCGCCGAGAACAGAAGCTAAAGCTCCGCATGCTCTTCCTTCTTCACCAAAGTAAAAAAAAAAACTAAAAGATTTTTTTTTTTTTCAGAAACTTGTACATGTTTGTTTTAGGTGCCAACTGCCTCGACGATTCACCGGGCTTTCTCGGGGCAGAGTTTCGGGGTGGCTGGCCCCGGCCCCGAGGAAGCGAAGAGGCAGGGAAAGCCCTGCTCTGGGGAGGATACTGGTGGGCCAGTACGCTCCATGGGCCTGGGACACGGTGCCGCTGGCACCGTTGCCGTGGGTTTGGGTAGGGACTTCGACGGGACCCGCAGATTGTCCGGGGACATCTGGGTTCCCGCCCATGCCACGACTGGCCGTGCAGGCCCCCTCCGCACGACCTCGGCAGACCCACCTATCGACAGAAAAGAAAAATGTTTCTTTGCCCTCAAGGTTGGATATATTTTTATTTACCTTCAATGTAAGGATTTCCTTTTCTTGTTTTCACTCTGGAGAGGCTCGAAAGTAGGCAGGCTGACGACCATCGCAATTTGCACCATTTCGGTTCATCTTCGCTCACGTCTGCCACATGCTCCTTGCTGGAGCACTTGGCACGAGCGTCGACCTCCCGACAGCTTCACGCCCCACGGCCGAACCGTTGGCACTTAAAGTACCGCTGGGGGTTCGGCACATAGTGTGGAACGCGGCACTGGAGGTAGCCAGCTTTCACAGTCGCAGGGAGAGCGGTACAGCCAAAGGTCAAGATAACATGTTTGGTTTTACGTTCTGTGTCATCAAGGCGAATGGTGATCTGCCGTGCCGCCACAACTCCCAGTCTGAAAAGGCCCTCCACCAGCTCAGCGTCAGTCAAATCGAGCAAGTCGTTCTCAGAAATGACTCCCTAGACGCTGTTTAGTTTGCGATGACACTAACTTTACAGTCAGACACTGAACCGAGCGCTAGAAGAGTATCACTTTGATGCTTGGTATTTATCTCCACAAGATCACCAAACGCCATTTTTTTCACTAAACTTATATCCAACAATGTCTTCAAGTACCTTATCAACTAGAAAAGGCTATAGTTGTTTTATTCTGCGGGGCGCAGAATGAAAGAGACATAGTCGCTGTGGACTAGCAGGACAAAAGGGTTTATCTTACACTAAGGTCAGCAACGTATGTACAAAAAGAACACCAACCAGTCCGCCATGCCTAGCCATGCACAAGCCCGCGAGCGTCTCACCGCGCGTGAACAACCTCGACGTCTTTTTCTTACGCGCGTGAACTCCGACATGCTATATCCAACATCCCCCTTTCTTAGAATAGAGGGAACATAGCTGGACTGTATAGACCTTTCCAAAAAAGAGCGTGTGGCCGGTGCCATCTTGAGCGTTCGTGCGTATGGCGCGTGCTTTCCTCGCTTTACGAAGTGTTCGAGGCGGGGCTTAGGCCGCACGTCCGGAGGCTTCCTGGCCTTTGACGACGACCATTCCCCGAAGTGAAGAATTCAGGGGTCCAGTGGAGGTGGGAGAATTGGTAACGTAACGAACGGTTTAATTACATGGTAGCGATACAGTCGTCAAATCCGAGAGAACCACCGGAGCCGTCTCACGCCCCGCCTTATATATGGTCCGTTTTCTCCCTCACTCTCCGCCAGGGCAGCAGGTGCGACCGCCACGTGCTTTGCAGCTGGGTCCGCCGCGTCGTAGCCAGAAATGAGTCATAGCCAAGGTTCTCCGCAGTTAGGCCAGGCCTCTCTCCCCTTCCGGAGCGCACGAACCCACACGCACACACACACACGTCCCGTTGACGTCAGGGACGCGTTGAGACTCGTTTTGGGCAGCCTTCGACAGGTGGGCGTCAGTCCCGAACACGTCGGGACTCGTTTCGGGCAGACTTCGACAGGTGGCCGGCAGTCCTGACACGTCGGGACTCGTTTCGGGACTCGTTTCCGCAGCGTTGAAACTCGGAAAAGGTTGCCGAAGGTTCCATTCTTAACAGCCCCTCCGGGGCCAGGGAAACCTCGAATGGCCGGTGGTACAATCGCTGGCCTGAAGAGGTGGGCTTGGAGAAGGCCTTGAGAAGACGCTGCAAGCACCAAACAAACTCCCAAACCTCTCACAACGGAGGCATCAGCGGAAACGTCCCCCACAGCACCACGCCACACCGCAGTCAAACACTCGGAATTCGCCAAAGACCCGCCAGACTGGATTACGGATTACCAAAATTTGGTACAATTCCGGGTATCGAGACCCCCTGTCGCCAAAAAAAAAAAACTCATTTTTCCAACGAGGTCACTAAGAACAAAATACAAAAGACAAAAACTCTTCGCAATTTGTGAGGTCATTTTGGGGTTTCAACGAAGTGCCCCCACTTAGATCCTCATTCCCGTGGATGACGAAGACCTCTGAGATCATCCCTACTATTTTTCGTGATGTCAGAAAAATCTGCTCAACCCATGGGCATTGCCGTTAAATTTGCCTTTTCTTTTTCTTACGCTGAAGTCATAGTGATCGATTTTCACGTGATTTCTAGACGTGAAAATGCGGTCCTTATAGCGCCGATAAAACAATCCGCCTTTTTCATGCCCCGTCACATTGGTCCTAGCAATCTCCTGAGCTGTATCGCGAAACCCTGACACACTAGGGTCGCTCTTCTGCTCGACTGTCAAAGACACTCTGTCTACTCGTAGCAGAGGACCAAAGTTACGTGACGCCGGAGCTACGAGATATCTTTCACTGATCCCGTCTTCCTCCGCCTTTTCCGCCGGCGCGTTGGGACGGCGTACGCTTTCTAGTGCTACGAGGTCAGGCTGTTCTACAACCTGGTCCCTCTCATCCCGGTTTTCTGCCTCCAACTCTGGGAGTGCTTGCTCCCCGTCAGCTGCCTCTGGCTGTGGATCCCTCGTCAACAAGGGGGCGACCTGACGCGATTTGGACCTCGTACATGACTGAACTAGCCCTTCTCCCAGTTGTTGACCCCTTTCGCGCAGCAGGAAATCTGACCGGTTAGAAAACAAATAAGGATACTCCAACGGGACTGTCTGCGAGACAGCCGCCTCTGTCACTAGCTCTCCGAACGGGCCAGTTATCCTTACTGTCGCCATAGGCAGACAGACACTGTGCTTTTCGAGCAGCTGCTTGATCCAAACTACCTTTCCCGTAAAATCGGATGGCGTTACATACGACGGATGGACAACGTCCATCGTCGCTGCACTGTCACGAAGCACCCTGCACGGCTTTTCGTTTACCTGGAGCTCGTGAAGAATGGGACGAAGAAGCTTCAGGTCCCCGTCACTGCCGTTCACGTACGAGAACACAACCCGCGGTTTCTTACATCTGGCCGCTGTGTGTCCCGGCTCCTGACAGTTGTAGCACAGGAACGGCTTCCTTGCCTCGAACTGCCCTGTTGGGCTTTTCCGCGCCTCGTCTCCGTTCAAGTGTTCTGCGCTCTTGTCTGGGACCTTTTGTCCTGCTTCGGGCTTCTCGGGCCCGTTTTCTCGCGAGTCATTTCCCTGTCGGAAGGTCTTGCGCTGATCGCTTCGGCCGGATTCGCTTTCCTCTCCGCTCAGCTTTCTACGCGTTGCGTACTCTTCGGCTAGCTCAGTGGCCCTTTCGACAGAGTCGACTCCCACCCTGTCCTGCACCCAGAGCTTGACTGACCGCGGAATGCTACGAAAGAACTGTTCGAGGCACACACACTCGACTACCTTGTCTCGGCTTTCGTACACTTCCTCGCTCTTCAACCATTCTATCAGGTTGGTTTTAAGCCCGTACGCGAATTCCGAGTAGCCCTCGCTGCTCTTTTTGGATGCGTTTCTAAACCTTTGACGGAACGCCTCGGCAGAAAGGCGGTACCGCTTCAAAAGGCTGGACTTCACCTTGTCGTAGTCGTCCGCGTCTCCAGCACTAAGGCGCGCGACAACCTCTGCAGCCTCACAGGGCAACAGAGTCAAAAGCCGTTGCGGCCACGTTTCTGGGGCGAAGCTCAACTTCTCACATGTCCTCTCAAAGTTAACTAAGAATATAGGCCCACGTCTTCCCCAACTTTAAACGGCTGCATGAGCTTCTTCATTTGATACGACTCGGTCTCACTTGCTCGTACCGGAGCCCCAACTCTACTGTTCTGCGAGTTTAATCGCTGTTGTTAAATTTCGAGCTCTAGCCTTCTCAGCGCTCGCTCCTCTGTCGCTGCAGTCTGTGCTCGTTCCTCTCTCGCTGCAGCCTGCTCCTGCTGTCGTTCCTCTCTTGCTGCAGCTTCACTCTTAGCGTTCTGAAGCAGTTCCCACGCAATTTTAATTTCCTCTGCTTCCGCGCTCTCTGAAATCGCTTTACTGATCTCAGATGTCTTCATCTTTTGCTCCACCTCCGCACCCAATTCTTCACATAAACAGAATAAATCTGTTCTCAGTAACCTCATTAGATCCATGATCGTTGCTCTTTAGCTTTGGCTTTGTTCTAAAACTTGTCGCGAGGTTGTACCAAAAACCTAGCGCACGAGTCAAACACTAAGGATTCCCAGCAGTTCAAAATTAATTACCCATAATCTGAAGCCTGGCGAATCTCAAAGCAAAGTCCAAACGCTCACCCACAGATGTAGCACGATGTCGCATGGTCCGATCCCAACCGCTGCCAACCAGTTGTTCGAGGCGGGGCTTAGGCCGCACGTCCGGAGGCTTCCTGGCCTTTGACGACGACCATTCCCCGAAGTGAAGAATTCAGGGGTCCAGTGGAGGTGGGAGAATTGGTAACGTAACGAACGGTTTAATTACATGGTAGCGATACAGTCGTCAAATCCGAGAGAACCACCGGAGCCGTCTCACGCCCCGCCTTATATAGGGTCCGTTTTCTCCCTCACTCTCCGCCAGGGCAGCAGGTGCGACCGCCACGTGCTTTGCAGCTGGGTCCGCCGCGTTGTAGCCAGAAATGAGTCATAGCCAAGGTTCTCCGCAGTTAGGCCAGGCCTCTCTCCCCTTCCGGAGCGCACGAACCCACACGCACACACACACACGTCCCGTTGACGTCACGGACGCGTTGAGACTCGTTTTGGGCAGCCTTCGACAGGTGGGCGTCAGTCCCGAACACGTCGGGACTCGTTTCGGGCAGACTTCGACAGGTGGCCGGCAGTCCTGACACGTCGGGACTCGTTTCGGGACTCGTTTCCGCAGCGTTGAAACTCGGAAAAGGTTGCCGAAGGTTCCATTCTTAACAGAAGCGAGGAACACGCACGTGCTGGGCTGTGAAGATCGCACGCTGGACTGTGATTTTGTAAACATTGGAAAGGTCTATACAGTTCTACAAGTCTTTCTTGAGTTCCGCGAGTTCACAGCTCTGGACACAAGAATTGCTCCAAAGCTCTCTTCACGATGGCTGAAAACGTTTCGGAGGAATTATGCACCTCCCACTCCTAGTGTGCTCGTGTGTTGGGTCGTAACACGACGTAGGGACTTTTGTGCTTGTAGATGTGTCTCCACTGTCATCCATAGCAGGCGACGACTGCTCCGGAAGCGGTACTAAGTGAGTGCGGTTACGTCGTACGGACTCTCTCTCAGTTTCTACCCAGTAGGATCTGGGCTCATCGGCCTGACCACTGACGACGTCTTGGCGCTGGAGGTCTACCAGCCAGACGTCTGTACCATCGTCTAGTGGGGACAGGTCCCGGACGCCGTGACGCCGATCGAAGTCTTGCTTCTGTTTTCGACGACTTCCTCTCTCGAATAGCCTCAGCTGTTTCTCGTCGGGAGTATGAGGACGAAGACTCTCGGAGGCCACTGGGAGAGTCGTACGAACCTTCCTTCCCATCAAGAGTTCGGAGGGGCTGTAACCGTTCTTGAGGGGGCTTGTCCTATATGCAAGCAGTGTCTCATAGGGATCTTTTGATTTGTCTAAGGACCCTTTTATTATTTTTACAGCCGCTTCGGCGAGCCCGTTGCTCTGAGGGTAGTGCGGACTTGAGGTCACATGGCGGAAGTTATACTCTTGTGCAAACTTCGCAAATTCAGAATGGCATGTCTTAGAAAACTATGATCCGTTATCTGAGATAACCACTTCCGGAATGCCATGTCTGGCGAAAAGAGACTTGCAGTGGTTGACTACCGCGGCTCCGGTAAGGCTGCTCAGGCGGACTAGCTCTGGGTAACGCGAGTAGTAGTCAACCACTATCAGCCACCACTGACCCTTGAGGTAAAAGAGGTCCATTCCCACCTGTTGCCATGGTCTTTCAGGGAACTCCATTGGCTTCAGTGGCATTTGTCTGTTTCGGCTGTGTTTTAGGCAGATGTGGCACTTTTTAACAAGATTTTCCACGTCTGCGTCGATGTTGGGCCAACATACAGAACTTCTGGCTCTTGCTCGGCACTTTTCTATGCCGAAATGTCCTTCATGAAGTTGGACGAGGACTGACTTTCGGAATCTTTGAGGAATGAGGATCCTGGTTCCGCACATCAGGACGTCTCCGCCCATAGCAATGTCGGATCTGTGAATCCAATAGTCTTTAAGGTCGGCTCCTATATCTCGGCGACTTGGCCATCCAGTCGCACAAAATTTGCTGATACGTTGGCATTCCTTGTCCACTTTCTGCTCAGCAGAGATTTGCTTAAGGCTTGACGGAGTCACCGGCAGAGATGACGTCACGTGGTCTACGAAGCCTTGGATCTCCTCGGCGAGCTCCGACGTTCCAGGCCGTTGAACTGGAAACCTAGACAGGGCGTCAGCCGCGGTGAGATCCTTTCCTGGAACGTAGGAAATGGTATAGGTGTATCTCATGAGACGTATTCGCATCCTCTGGAGCCGTGGCGTTAAGTCGTCGAGTGTTTTTGATCCGAAAATTGAAACCAGGGGTTTGTGGTCAGTTTCGAGTTGGAAACTTCTCCCAATCAGGAAGTCTCGGAACTTTTCACATGCCCAAACTCGGGCGAGGCCTTCCTTTTCAATTTGCGCGTAGCGGCGCTCGGTTTCGGTAAGGACTCTGGATGCATACGCGACGACCTTGAAGTGTCCGTTTTTCTGCTTTTGTCTCAGGACAGCACCAAGGCCGTACGACGACGCGTCAGCCGTGAGAACTGTCTGTTTGTTGGGGTCGTAGATGCCGAGTACAGGATCCGATGACAGGAGAGCCTTCCACTTTTTGAAGGCTTGTTCTTGGGGGCTTTCCCAGACGAAGTCCTGCTTCGACGACATCATTGACGACAATGGCCGCAACACTTCGGCCATGTTGGGCACAAATCTTGCTAGATATGTTGCCATCCCTATCACGCGCCTCAGCCCGTTTTTAGAGGTAGGGTGGGGCATCTCGGCAATAGCACGAAGTTTTTCTTTGTCGGGCCGCACCTCGTCGTTTTCAAGGATGTGCCCCAAAAACGATATGCTGCGCTTGCTGAACTCGCATTTGTCCTTGTTCAGGGTAACTCCGGCTGCTCTGAGACGATCCATCACTAGTCGTAGTCGTTGGTCGTGCTGCTGTCTAGTGGACCCCCAGATGAGTACATCATCCATATGGCAGACGACTCCATCCAGACCTTCCAGGATCTGAGCCATGCGTCGCTGGAAGTGTTCGGGGGCGGAATAGATGCCAAACGGCAAACGGTTAAAGCAGAAGCGTCCGAATGGCGTGATGAACGTAGTCAGGAGCTTGCTGTTTTCGCTGATTGGGATTTGCCAGAACCCAGAATTTGCGTCTATCTTGGAGAACATTTTTGCACCTTGTAGCATACCCAGAATGTGTTCCACGGCAGGTATTGGATGCCATTCTCGCAGTATGTACCTGTTTAGTTCTGTGAAGTCCACGCAAATGCGGAGTGCCCCAGATGATTTTGGCACAACTACCATTGGCGCGCACCAAGATGTTGGCTCCGTTACTGGTGATATCACTCCTTCGTTCTGCATGCGTCGAAGTTCCTGCTTTGTTTTCTCGTACAACGGCAGGGGTACCCTCCGAGGAGACGTCAGCGCGAAAGGCTTAGCTTCTGGCTGTAGCTTGACGTCGTATTCATCTTTCAAGGTTCCTAGACCTTGGAAGAGGTCAGGGTACTCGGATTCGACGTTTCCTTTTTCGATAACGCCGATGCGTGCAGCGAGTTCAGTTAGAACATCAAGCTTCTCGATGGCAGGCTTGCCTAGAAGTGGTGACTTCAGGCTCTGAAGTACGTAAACTTCTTCAATGCTTGTTCGTCCGTTGAAAGTCATGTGCATCTGGGCCGTGCCGACAACGATAAGTGGCTTACCGTTGGGGCCGTCGAGGGGCCTTTTCGCTGACTGGAGCTGTACACCTTCGAACAGGTGGCGGAAAAGACCTTCTGGAAGCACTGTTTCATCCGCTCCTGTGTCGGCTTTGAAAACAACTTCCTTGTTATTGACGACCACTGTGACGTCCCAGTTTGAAGACCTTCCGCGGCTTGTGAGACCCAGGAAGCCTGGTTCTTGCTCTTGAACGCTGCGTACAGCTGGCGCCGACCGACAGACGGTGGCGAAGTGTCCTTTCTTTGAGCACTGTCTGCAAGTAGCGTCTTTTGCCGGACATGCATTCTTTGCATGTCTTTCGCGACCACACCGGCCGCAAGAGCTTGTCTGGTTCTTGCCTTTTGGGACCTTTGCAGTCGTTGATGGTAGAGGGCTCGATGCACCAGCAGGGCTTTTTGCGAGAGTCTTCCGTGAGGACGGTCGATGTTTCCCGCTCAGCACGTTGTCTATTGTGACTTCGCTTAATGGCTCCTTGTGCATTACTGCTTGTTGCAGATCGACGGCCTCGTGTTGGCGTGCCACAGTCAATGCTTTCGTATAACTTAGATCCGCATCGAGCTGCAGTTTTTCAGAAACTTTCCTGTCTTTGAGGCCAACGACGAGCCTATCTCGGATTAGCTCTTCTCGAAGGACTCCGTAGTTGCAGGTCTCTGCCAGAGCATGTAAAGCCGTAACGAAATCTTCGACAGACTCACCGCCCTGCTGAATTCGTGTGTTGAAACGTGCCCTTTCAAAGATAATGTTCCGACGGGGAATGAAGTAGGCGTCGAACTTGCTCAGGACTAGATCGAACTTCTTCTGTTCAGCATCGCTGAGCTTGAACGTGTTGAACACCTCTTCAGCCTGTGTACCCATCAGGTAAACTAGTGTGTCGACTTGGCTGGCTTCTGGCCTGTCGCTCAGTCCCGATGCCGTGTGGTAGCGAAGAAATCGTTTCTTCCACGTAGGCCAATCATTGGGATTCGCGAAGGCAAACGGCTCCGGCGGCGTGATCTGGAACGACGTCATGGTCACGGGCGTGTTGTATCCCAGCTGCGGACCTGAAGCTTGGCTGTGGCCGGGTGTATCGGCGCTGTCAGCATTTGACGAATCAGGAACTCCAGCTTGAGGCGTTGCCATTGCTGACCTTGGACGTTCGCAGGTTACCGGGAGGATACGTCATCATCAGGCTGGCTCACTTCTGACACCATGTTTTATTCTGCGGGGCGCAGAATGAAAGAGACATAGTCGCTGTGGACCAGAGATGGCAAAATTACTTTCGAAAAGTAATTAAATTACAATACTAATTACTTTCATGAAAACTGCAAAAATGTAATTAAATTACATTACAAATTACCGCAGACTAAAGGTAATGACATTACATTACAATTACTTTACAACAGTAATGAAATTACTTTGAAATTACTTTGACATTACTTTTGAATATCTTGAGGTAGTAATTCGTGCTCATTTTATTTACCGTATACACCAATACAGTGTTTACAAAACAAGCCCTCGTTTGCCCACACAGCGTGTGTGCAGGAACCAGATCCGGTAGAAGCGAGGCGCTGCGTATGCGCAGTGCCGACAGCAGCGCCAACGCAGTCAAAGAGCTGAGTTGGTCCACATGTACCAAAACTCAGATCTTCCTGTTTCAAACCGCAACAACCTTATGCGCCTCAAAGTGAACCATACTGAACAGTGGTTGTGCTGACGCACACGACATTAGTGTTAAACATGATGAATATAGCTTTTTTAGATGTGACTCAGAAAGACAGACGACTCACCGGTTTCGCTGTTCATAGATAAACGTGGTGGTGGTGTTTCTATTCACGTAAAATGTTCTACTAAATGTGAGTTGCTACATGCGTTTCGCCGAACAGATAAACGTGGTGGCGGTGTTTCTATTCACGTAAAATGTTCTACTAAATGTGAGTTGCTACATGCGTTTTCTCAAATATCAAGCGATTATGAGATACTATACTTCGTTTCACCTTCGGTCCGAGCGCGGCCGATGTAATAAGCCGAAGGGCCAATCAAACAGCGAAGAGGCACAACGTCATGGCGTGCTATCTGCAGTTGATAGGACCAGCCGGTATTCGCCGTCTCTCTGTGCGTGCTCCTCCGCCGGCTAGTCCAATCAAGAGCAGAGAGCACGCCATGACGTTGCGCTTTTTGCGCTCTTTGATTGGCCCTTCGGCTCATAACATCGGCCGCGCTCGGACCGAAGGTGAAACGAAGTAAAAGTCTAAAATGTGGTAACACTATTTTTACTATTCTGTACCGCCCCCCTTCGGCAGATTTTGGAAACTTCATTTCTTTTCTTGAGCGCTTCTTAGACTATGTCTCGCTAAATAACTATCGCCTTGTTCTAGGTGGCGATTTCAATGTTAACATATTAGATGACTCCTTCTATTAAAATTCTCTCAGTAGTACACTCAACTCTAACGGCTTTATAAATGTAATTACATCTGCTACTAGAATCACCCAAACCACATCAAACGCAATTGATCTTTTTATTACGAACGTTACAACCAAAGTTACGGCGTCTGGTACTATAAGCGGTAGTATCAGTGACCACATTCCAATTTTCTTGTCGATACAAAATTATGAAACACCTAAAAAAGTAAAAACTACCGCCACCTTCCGCAAAATGTCCGATGACTGCCTCCTGGCATTTAGGAATGCAGTTCTTAACTGTGACTGGAGCTCTGTTTATTCTAGCTTAAACGTCGATGTCTCTTATAATACTTTCTTAGACGTTTTTAAAGAGCTGTATCATTTGCATTTTCCGTTAAAAACCGTAACCGTGAATAAAAAGATAAGGAAACCTTGGGTGACCGCTGTACACATTAAAATGATGCATAAAAAAGACCGCCTATACGCAGCTTTCCTGAAAACGAGGGACCCAAACAAACTCTCCACTTTTAAGAAATTTAGGAATAATCTAACTTCTGAACTTAGAAAAGCAAAATCTTCATATTATAAGCAAATGTTCCATAATGTCACTAGAGAGAGCCCCGATGTAGTTTGGAAAATAATAAATGAAGTCATAAATCGTACAAAGGTGCCCCCCACTATTGGTGAATTAAAAATAGACAGTCAAGTTATGTCCGATGAAAGTCTGGCGGAATGCTTTAACACTCACTTTTCGGTTGAACAACCCACTGCTTATAATCCTAGTGCCCTTTCATTTGTAAGGCATAATAACGATACCTTTTTCCTTAATCCAACTGACGAAATTGAGATATGTAATATATTCTTAGGACTAAAAAACAGCAAAAGTAGTGACGTTGATCAATTACAAATAAAGCCGGCTAAATATGTAATAGATATAATCGCCCCATGCTTAGCACACATATATAATTTGGCATTATCATCTGGCCAATTTCCAGCAAAAATGAAGTTGGCTAAAGTTTCTGCTATATATAAAGGAGGCGATAATAACGTCCCGAATAACTACAGGCCTATATCAGTATTACCCATCTTCTCTAAGGCACTTGAAAAAATTATACTCACACGCCTAAATTCGTTTTTCACAAAACATTCTATACTAACGGACTCTCAATTAATTTGGTTTTCGACAAGGTAAGTCCACTGAAGCCGCTTTATTACTTCAAAAAGAAATTATATTGCAAAATATTGAAAAAAGGCTTCTTACGTTAGGTATATTTATAGACTTCAATAAAGCGTTCGATGTTCTCAATCACCACATTCTTCTTGCAAAACTTGGCAATTATGGTGTCCGCGGAGTACCCCTTGCTTTACTTACATCATATCTACAATGTAGGAAACAGTGCGTAGTAATTGACGGTCATTACTCATCCTTTCATAATGTTATTGCTGGTGTACCACAAGGAAGCATACTTGGGCCTCTTCTATTTAATGTATACATAAATGATATTGTTAAAATCGATCACCAAGTTCAGTTTGTCATTTATGCTGATGATACGAGCCTCTTTATTTCTGCTACTGATGCTGATGTTCTGATATATAAAGCGAACAATATCTTACGTAAATTTGACATGTGGTCCAAAGTTAATGGCCTTAAAGTAAACGGCCAAAAATCCAAAGCCATTTTATTTAGATCTCTTAATAAACCAGTTCTGGTTAAAAATGAAATCAAACTTGGTGATTCCCAAATTGAGTTAGTTAGCCAACATAAAATTTTAGGAGTACTTTTTTCCGAGTATATGATGTGGGATTGCCATGTTAACTATCTAATTACTAAACTTTCCAGAATTGTTGGCATTATTGCCCGTTGTCGTAATTTCTTACCAATTAGTATTAAGTTAAAACTTTACTACGCACTATTTGAGTCCAATTTAAATTACTGTCATCTTGTATGGGCTATGACAACTAAGACAAACCTTCAAAATCTACTATTATTGCAAAAAAAAGTTTTACGTTATATCGCGGTTGTCTCATATACAGAGCATACAGAACCATTATTTTCTAGATATCAAATACTTCCCGTAGAACGCGTATATAATTATCGTTTGCTCTGTACCCTTCGTTTCTCATCGCCAACATTCATAGATTTTTTGTATTTTATTTCTGAACTTGAGAAACGTGAAAGTAATATAAACACACGCCGCGTAGACAATTGGCTTCTTCCTCGGTGCCGCACAAATTACAACCTGCAGTCATTGCATTACAAAGTACCGTACATCTTAAATAAATGTTTCACGAACAACATAAACATTGTGGGCACCCTGGCGGCTCCACAGCCCAGTTGCCCGACTGCGAGGCAAAGGTGCCGAACTTTTCCCGCGTGGCGGCGACGTCACGCCAGCCACGCGCACATCGCGTGCGCCGCCTTGATAAGGCAGATCAGAGGCGGCGCACGGAGAGTCGCTGCCTGGACTCAGGCGCCGCCGGTAACAATGTTAATCGTCTTGTCCATGTCCAATTAAATGTAGTTTCTTGTTGTTGAAACCGTTGGCTCCGTGTTATTCCTCCGGGTCGGGTATGCAGCAAGGCAAACCGACCACAACATCTACACAATTGGCAAAAAAGACTTACGTACGTACTGTTTCAACTATTCATAACTAATATTGTTCTTCTGCTACATCAATGTTATGTGACCTTGTTTTATTTTTCTTATTATCCTGGTAAAGTGTTTTATATGTTTGTTGTCCGAGCTGCTGCCATGTATAAGGGGAACCCAGACCCAGTCAAGCTGCTCTTAGCAGCTTTTTTCTGGGGACCCCTCCAGTACTTCTGGAAAAATAAAGATTATTGTATTGTATTCAACGGTGAAGGTTCTCATTAAAAGGGTGATATGTTTCCCTCTTCCTGATTTTGAAGTTGTAGTCCGTGTCAGTTTGTTAAGTCCGGCAACAGCAGCTCGTTCTTACAAGGAGTCGTCACGCGAAACTTTTCCCTTCCGCCTCGGACGCAATCTAATTCTATTCTCTTAAAGCCCGACCTACAGAATCGTCTTCTGCCGGGCAGAAAACAAGTTCCCAGCTTCCTTCTCTCCATTTCCTCTTGCACTCCTCCCTTCTTCTCTCCCCACAGGAGCGAGTCTCTGAGCTACTCCCCGCAGAAAGGAAGAGGGTCTTCCTCATTCTTGAATGGAAAGGAGGAATAGAGAGAGAGTTTCCTTCTTTCTGCTTGTTGGTCGGTCTTTAAGAACACTACACTCGGCGACAGCTTTTCTTGGCAGTGCAGTGGAGAGGAGGAGAGCCCACGCACAGCTTTATTCAGCGCTCAAAATGGGAGAGGGAACGCGTTCCTGTACGCTTCACTGCATTGCCAAAAAAAGCTATCGCCGAGTATAGTTGACCTATTCTCGGTCATTCCTTTCAAGAAGCATTTTTCCCAAACACCCGAAGGGCCCAAGTTTTTGCGCAATGTCCCACAAAGGGCCTGGATAATTGCTCAGCAGAAGCGTCGCCAGTTGAGGAATGGCGCGAGCTTCCTAAATTGTGCACTTTCCCAACAAACGGGGGGCGATATCTCCTTGTAGGCTTATTCCCGAATAAACTTCCCAAGGGAAGGCAGCGAGGCATAGCGCGAGCTGCACCTGCTTTGCTCGAGGACGCATGAAACGTTATGGGGCTTTGACAATAAGGCATTTGGAATTAGCTATTTATTCCGGTCGTTTGTTTTTCACAATTGTAGATGCTTAAGGTTTGACCTAGCTTGACGAACGAGCAAGAAGGCTGGGGATCTGTTTGTTTCTATCCTTTTAGGTTTTAAAATCTGTTGACCTCACTGGTGACGTGTCCTTCGCCTTGTAGCCTATAAGCTGTTCACCCCTAAGCTGACAGTGCGGTGGAAGCTAGTGCTCGTTGGAACAGTCACACGTCTATCTTTTGCCACGTAACCACGCTCTCGTTCATGCCCACGCGCAGGAAAAAATGACGGGCCAGGTGATTAAAGGGAGGTGTTTGATTGGTTCTGGCTAGCTTGGAGCTCCCACCGCACTGTCAGCTTAGGGACGAACGAAGTATAGTATCGTCGTGATGACGCGGCGCCGTGAATCTGTCGTGCCTGGAGTTCGTACGCCTTTGCCTTCCAGCGATGTCTACACGGAAGCTTTTTTCCGTGGCATTCCAGCCCTCCTTTGTGCGCCTGTTCAGCTCTTCGTAAGAGGCTTTGCGCTCAGGTGGCCGTTGATTATTTCCTCTGATGCTCTTTCACAACATTTCACCATGCAAAATTTTTTTTCTTTTTTGAAAGCTTGCAAACGAATTTTCTAATGTAGGACAAAAGTAATTTCAAAAGTAATGAGTAATTTCGAAATTACTGCCCGAAAGTAATTCATTACATTACTAAATGACTAGCCTAGAGAAGTAATTCATTACATTACTCATTACTCCAAAAGGTAATTTAATTACTGTAATTCTATTACAGTAATGTCATTACTTCCGTCTCTGCTGTGGACTAGCAGGACCAAAGGGTTTATCTTACACTAAGGTCAGCAACGTATGTACAAAAAGAACACCAAGCAGTCCGCCATGCCTAGCCATGCACAAGCCCGTGAGCGTCTCACCGCGCGTGAACAACCTCGACGTCTTTTTCTTACGCGCGTGAACTCCGATATAATAATAATAATAATAATAATCTTTATTAGCGAAAGTTGAGGTACTCTGGGTGGCTCGCAAGGCTAGGCAGATAGGCGGGGGCCCGTACGCGTGAGCGTCTGCTAGCCAGCCACCCAGAGCAAGGTAATTACAATAAAACACAACAACAACAAAGAACAGGACAATGGACAAGCATCGAGATGCGGGAGGGTAGGGACGACGTCACCCGGACACGAAGCCCAAGCGCTGGAATCCCCGCGCCACCAAGAACGGGAAAGCGCAGCGGAGAGGCCGGGCGCGGGCGACGCACCGGCACCCGACCGAGACCCGCTTGCTCACGAGTCTCAGCCAAACGCCGACGCAGCGCCCGAGCCCGATCCGCGTCCGCCGCCCCCAGGCGTCGCAGAGAATCCAGCGCGAGGACCCCGAATCCGGGTGATTGGGAAGGAGGGGGACACCTCACTGCTGGCGGAGGCGTGAGAATTCACGGCAAAAGGCGGCCGAGTCAGCCCGGCTTTGCGGCAGGGGAGAACGAAGGGACAAGGGCGCTGCGAGGAAGTTTTCGAGGGCGTCAATGAGCACAGAGTGACGGTGGTGGACAGTTCGGGCGTGCTGGAGCACAGGCTGATCAGAGCGCTTGTTCAGTCTCACTGATGAACTTAGATAGGTTGCGTCCATTGAACCGTCAAGGAGCCGGCACAGGAGGCGAACACGCGCCACAGCACGCCTGTGTTGTAGGGACTGCCATTTGAGGGCCCTTAGACGGTCGTCGTAGGGTGAGGCGGGAGTGGAAGGTCCGAGTTGCGCGGCGCTGTACACCTTCGAGCTTCGAGGTGAGGTGAGCTTGGTACGGAGACCAGACTGAGCAGCAGTACTCTAACCTTGGCAGAACAAGAGCGGTGTAAAGTGCGCGAAAAGCTTCAGGGTCGCAAGACCTAGAAACACGCGTCACGAAACCCAAGGTGCGGCGGGCCTTCGACACTGTGTTGGAGATGTGCAATGAAAAATCCAGTGATGGAGTGAATGTCACTCCCAGGATGGGGAGAGACTCTACGACCTCAATAGGAGAGTCTCCAAGTGAGTAACTGGGGCAGGCGACGTTCCTGCTGTTACTCATGCGCATGGCAGCACTCTTTTGGGTGCTTATACTCAGATGGTTGGAGAGGGCCCAGCTGTCAACGAGTTGAAGGTGTCTCTGGAGGTCCGCGGAAGACGAAGGTGATGATATTGGGGCCAGGATCGTGGTGTCGTCGGCGTATTGTACGAGGACGCTTCCAGCAGAGTTTGGCATGTCATTCACATACAACAGAAATAGTGTGGGCCCGAGGACAGAGCCCTGAGGTACACCTGAAGGGACTGGGAAGTCCTGAGATGTCTGTCCGTGAAACAGTACTCGGTACGAGCGATCGGTCAAGAAACGTCCCATCCAGAGCAGGAGACGGCCTCGAACACCTGCTCGTGCAATCTTCTGGAGAAGGATGGCGTGGTCTAGTGTATCGAAGGCGTTTCGAAGGTCGAGCTGGATGACGTCTGTCGGAATGCGGCTGTCTAAGTTGGAGCTCACGTAGTGAGCCACAGTGGCCAGGGCAGTCTCGCAGCTGCGGTTTGGCCTGAACCCATGCTGGGAGGCTGAGAGCACATTGTTGTTTTCGAGGTAATGAAGAAGGTGCTGGTTAACAGCCCTTTCAAATGTGCGGCACAGGATGGACGTGATTGATATTGGTCTGTAGCCTGAGAGATCGCTGAGGGGCTTCCCCTTTCCCTTGTGTACAGGCGTGACGAGAGCCCTTTTCCAGGATGGTGGCACGAAGGCACAGTCCAGGAAAGACTGGAACAGTCTTAACAACGAAAACGAGACATGTGGGTACAGCTCCTTGACAAAAGTAGGGGCGAGGTGGTCCGGTCCAGTGCAGTGTGATGACTTGATCAGTTGGACAGCGTCGTCCAACTGAGCAAGGGAAAGGCGTATGTCCTCAAGAGGGGCAGCAGAGGCAGGAACGGAGACTTCCAGGTCCCTAGTAAAGGTGTCTGGATCGAGTTCAGTAGACGAAGAGCAGGAGTTGAAAACCGCAGAGAACTGAGACGCGAAATGCTCTGCAATGTCCTTTGGCGAAGTGACTGGACGGTTGTTGTTGTCCACGAAGCACGGATGTTGGCGATTAGATTGCAGTCGACTGACGTAGGCCCAAAATAGTTTAGGGTTTTTCTTCGCCTTGAGGGCGACATCGTGAGCATAGTTGTTGTGTGCGCAATGTATTGCTCTCTTGAGAGAACGTTGTAGCTCCTTTGCCTTCTGGAGGGTGGAGGAGCACTGGAGTCGAGCGGCCTGCTTGAACAGGGCCCGCTTCCGCCTGGCCATTTTGATTATATCGGGCGTGATCCAAGGGGACCTGTTTCTTTTTGACGAGTTCGACCGCAGAGGAACGCAGTCTTTCTGTATGGCATACGCGAGATCGCACCAGAGGTCGAAGTTCGTGGCACAATCTTCTCCTGTCGCTAAGAACCAAGGAGCAAGGTGGGCGAGCTGAGCTAGATGGGTGTGGTCCGTTTGATGGAAATTCCATACGGCACGTGCGTACCGGCCTTTGCGGGGGAGGGTGGATGCGTAGGACACCTCTATTGCGTGGTGATCGCATCCAGATAGACCAGGGTAGACATCACAGGACAGGGTCCGAGTGATGTCTGACACGAAAACTAGGTCGAGAAAGGAGGGAGCTTGGCCCTGAACTTCACGGGTGGCGGAACGGCAGACTTGTTGGAGGCCAGCAGCAGTGGTGACATCAAGGAGGACGTCGTCGCACTTGTCACTAGGGGAGGGCTCTTCCAGGCTCCACCAGTCGACGTGTGAATTGAAATCACCGAGGAGTATGATGTCTCTGAAGGGCTCGGCCTTCGCTCGAGAAAGCGAGTCGTCAAGGAGGGTGTAGGAGGACTCTCGTTGTTTGGGAGGGCAGTATACGCAACCCAGCAGTATAGAACCCCGTGGGAGGAAGACTTCCACAAAAATAGCCTCGAGGTCGGGAGATTCCAGGTCGGGCCTGCGGATGCACCGGATGCTCGATGGGACGGCGACTAAAACACCCCCACCACGGCTGCCACGGTCCTTCCGGTAAACTGAGTGTGAGGATACGTCCATGAGCTCCGCATCATGCACTCCCGGGTCCAGCCACGTTTCGGTGAGCAGTACGAAGGTGTGAGGCGGGAGAGAGGCGACCGTGGAGCGGAGTTCGACGAGTTTGTTCTTAGCGCTCCGGCAGTTTGTGTACCAGAGATTAATGCCCGGAGTAGTGGAGCCTGGTCGTAGTGGAGCGGCGGGCGGGACCGACGACGACGTAGCGGGAGGGCTCTGGCATCGAGACAGTTCAAAGAGCGAGTCGTTGAAGGGGGGTAGTTGACACGCACCGCAAAACCAGCCCTCAATTGACGCTGATAATCGCCGGTATACGGGGAGGGACACATGTTCGCATTTGCGGTGCGCCCAGCGTCCACAGCCGTCACACTGGAGAGCCGCCACATTGTCATACACTGCTCGCTCACAGCGGCAGCAGGTGGGCCGAGAGAGTTGGCGCTTGGGACCGGGGTTGGACGCGATGTCGCCGGAGAGGAGGAGGCACCAGATGTAGCGATGACGGGTGCCACGACAGGACAGTGGTGAGACAGCCGGGAGACGACGTGTCTTCGAGCAGAGGCCGGCCGGCACACCGATCGAGGTAGGCCTAGTGGAGGTCCAGGTCCAAAGAGAACCGATCCGGGTGATAGCGCCGTTTGCATCCGTAGAGGAACCGGCAAACGTGTATACAAACTTATCTTGCGCGGTGACAGCTTCGAGGCAACGGGCGCGGACGGTCAAAACGATTGCTAGAAACAAAATAGAGCGGAGCAGCGCTGCGACGCGTGTTGACGCCGCCATCTTGGCGAGTGGAGGCTATATCCAACAATGGATATAGCATCCAACAATGGATGCTATATCCAACAATAGTTTGCTTACCACTTTCAGAGTGTAACACTAGAAACTTGGGGAATTCCTCAAAAAGAAGACATTTCACTACTGGCAGGTACTTCGGAGCGAACCCTTTTCAGAGCCGGATCAGAGAGATTTTTTTGTTTGGGACCAATAACAAATGGGAAGGAAATTCGTTGCCCCGGTGGACCGCCAGATAATGTGTCATAGCGGGTGGCTTGTCTGACACACTTACTCTACCAGTGCTGCCCAGGCATGATACTCGAGTGTGCTTGCAGGGACAGGACTTGCTTACACCCAAGGTTGGCCCTTGCCGCCTAAGAAGGTAAACAAAGGAAGGAAAAGAGTGTAGAAGGAAAGAGGAAGAGGTAAAAGGAAAAGTTAAAGAAGGAAGAAGAGGGGAGAAGAGGAGACTATCTGAATCATCCTGGACAGGCCTTGCCAGGACACCCGTCTATAGGAAGCAGGGTCCAAAATGGTGTATTGCCTCGCTCTTTGGGCTCCGAAGTGTCCAAACGTACCCCCGGCTCAGCTCAACAGGATCCCCTTTTCCCCGGGCACCGGCTAAGCCACGCGCAGCCAGGCGTGGGTGGGTGAAACTCACGTGGCTCGGGGTCCGTGGTGACGCCACTCGCCAAGCCCCTAACACCTAAGGTATAGGCGCACCCTGCGGGGAGGCTAAGGAGGAGACACCGGTACCCACACCTCTCACGACCAACCAAGAAATTACATGACACTACAAACTCAGCAGAAGTACACTCCCCGCACCACACCCAAAGCTCACAAAGAGTCAGGCAATCACATTCAGATTAATACAGACTAACACATTCCCCATCCAATTAGGATTCACCTGCTATTCCCCACACAATTCAACGCCCAATATTAATTCTGAAATCAACCAGTCACTCTCAGACATCTCATATGTAAGTGCGACAACAACCTAGACAACCTTCCCCTTTCCCTGGGCCGTGCGAGATACTGCTGTCCAGCTCCCTACCACAAGATCAACTCCTGCTGGTCGAAAGGGTCGATCTAGCCAAGACGGTACATGGCTACCTGGAATGAGGAACCACCCCACATTCTAAAATGCCCAACAGAAATGTTTTGTCCTCCTCCTCTAATGTGCCGAAGTTTTCTCTGGATATTTCAGCTACATGTATCGATCAACTGGATTCACTTTATTGTGTTGCAACGCACAATCCAGAACAAGGTCGGCATGCATTTCTTGATGCTAGAGTTCGATGCGCCTTCTTTAATCCTCCTCTACATACAGGCAAAGTTCCAAGCCGGGCTACAGTAGAAGAATTGCGAAAAAAGTCACCTGAAAGTACTAGAATCAGGTAAAAGCTTTTTTTTTTATCTTGGATAACGGCTCCTATTAACAAAAGGCGAGCCAAGCTTTAAAAACTAATATTGAAATTCTCGAAACTAGACCTTCAGGTTCCTTCTGCTCAAAGGCAAAACAACTTTGCATCTCCCTAAAGCTCCCGGACCTTAAATCTGCTTTTGGGGTTCCCTTCAAGCAGTATCTAAATGTGTTTTTTCCTGGCGAAAAACCACGGAGAAGTAGTTCCCCTAAGAAGCATTATTTAAAAAAAGGGATGTTGGCAGAAGTCTCCTGCTTTTTCCTATAAAAGCATCTGTCTTCAATTAGTCTAGACTCTAAACCAACCTCTCGGAGTTGTCAACTCTACAGAACTAGTCTATCGTCGCCATGACCTTCATTCTACCCCCGATGCCTATACTGTGATGTATACCGGTTAATTTGGGACAGTGCAAGGATATATTTATTTAACTGTTTAGGTTACAATCGATTGGTGTTATGAGAAGCGTCTTTTCTGGTCTGCGACTGCGCCCAGTCTCTGGCTTCCAGGCGTCCCATGCTTGTCCGTGGCGCCCGCTCCGCTCTCCACTTTACTGGTGTCTCCGGTTGCATCCGCCGTTGTCTGGGCTCAATAGGTCGTGTTTGCTATACGCGGCGAACACGCACGTAATACACGGCATATACAATGTTCTCTTTAGCTATTGAGAAGTAGGAGTTATATTACCTATTCGATCAATCTTTACTAATTGATTCTGTATCAAGTGCAATTCACGAACATGACCCATGCGACTTCCAGAACTCACCTGGCGCACTTTGGCCCTCTATCCGCAATCTACACTAAAGGAACAGGGAAAGGAAATTCTCCGGCAAAATAAAGGTGTTTTGATTTGGCTGTTGCCTTGCACCGATCCTCGATGAAATCTTTCTCCTGTATGTTAAACGTGAGATGAAAGCACACCTTGAAGAGTTTGCACACATCTTCCACGTTTCCCATTATGTGGATTATTATAATAATAATAATAATGGTAATTTAATTGCAAAAGATTATTTAATCATTTACCCAATTTCCGTTTCTTCTGATTTCATAGTTAACGCCTTTACCTCTTCGTCGTCAGGCCTGAATTTTACAAAAATTAGACACCTCAGGTATCGATTTTTTTTTTTTTTTAATAACGAAAAGAAAAACAAAGAGGTTAGCCCTGAAACGTCCGGGGCTGGCTACTTTGGCTTGGGAGAGGGAAGTGGGAAGAAAAGGGGAGAGAGAGTTTTAGTTCTGGAGGGAGCACTCAATGAAGCACGACTCTGGATGAAGATCTTGATGGCGCACAGCACTGGAGAGTTATTCACTCAGCACACTTGAGTTTAGTGTAATACAGTCATCGCAGTCTACGTTCAATCACTTGTCGCGTATCGATAGTTATGAACACGAGAGTCTGTATTTACAATGGAAATAGTATTATAGACGATCAATTAGCCCTGTATTTTGAAGAAATATTTCCAATGCAGCCATAGCCTTTTTGTTGAAGACGCGGAGGGTCCCACAAACCCGAGACCCTCTCTAAGCTAAAAGGCTTGCTGTCTAATTCTTGAATATTATTTATTAATATCTGCCTGTATCTTGATCTTCGTCTCTGTCTTCTTCCCTCCGGCATTTGTTGGGCCTTAAAGAGACACTGACACCCCCCAAAAGTTCTTTTTCATTTTTTGCCAGGCGATTCATTATGATGTCGGAATACTACCCAATTAATACTTTGCTACAAATTCACGTATTTTTTTTTCATAAAGCCAAAAAACGGAACTGCTCGAAACCGAAACCGAAACCCCCGCACCGCACGGAGATGTGGAGAGGAGAGGGTAAGTGGCGGAAGTCACGCGGCTACACCCGACCGTGCAATTTTTTTTTTCTTCCGGGTGCAGATGACGAAATGCGTTCGGGATCCGTTCGCCGTGCGATTGCTTTGCAGTTATGTTTGTTCCGCTCGCTGTTCTGTACTTCAAGATGAGTTGTTTTGTACATTTAAGTGTTGGCAATTAGTAGTGAGTGCCCGTGGGGAATTCCCGTGATCGGCTCCGAAAAGAATACTCCCAAGATGTTGCGCGAAGAGCTGTCTCACATCTGAAAGTGGCATTGTGCGGCAGAGGTGTCCAAATGGAATCCCATACCATTTAGTACAGCGACGTATCGTCCACAACAATCGCTTGTTTTTTTCAGTGATAATTGTAAAAAAAAAAGAAATGTAAACATCCCAAAATGTTTGAAAAAAAAATGGTACGCCCACACTAGGGATCAAACCCGCGCCCGCTGCGTGCGAAGCGGACGTATCTCCACTGAGCTACTTTTTTTTTTCTTTATTGTATCTCCACTGAGCTACTGAAGGAACTCTTTCGTTTGTAGTAATGCATCCAGTCAACTGTATGTCGGAAAGTTTGCTGCCGATTTACTTCCAGTACATGCACTCCCGGCTTGAAGTCGGGCAGCAGCACGCATTGGCCACATTCGCACCAAGTAAAGAAACCGTACGCGTGCGTATTCAACTCAATGTACGCACTTCGTGCTTGGCGTTTGAGCGAGCAATGTCTTCAACCACGAGAAGGGACGACGGCTCGGCGACGTCTTCGTGCAATCGGCTTGCTGGTCGGGCGTGTCGTAGGGGATGAATATAAATTATTTTGATCGGTCCAAAATTTCTCTTTTGAAGGAAGACAAAATTCGCCGGTACCGTGAACAACAGTTTTGAAATAGAGGTCCTACGCCGGTCGTCCGCTGCCACCCTTGAGTCCCACGAAACGCTAAACGACGCCATGTTGAGAATTATGCAGTGAGCGCACAGAATGCTTCCGGTTGTCTGTGCAACCTTTTTTGTTTTTTTCAATCAACGTATTTGCAGCTTTTTGGAAGCCACAAAAAATGGTTTCATATTTTTTTTTCTATTTTTAGTATTGACTGTGTGCCTTCAATGACCCACGACTTTGATTAAATTTGGTGGTCGCGTCGAAACCTTAGAAAACGACCCGTGACCACGAAAAAGAGAGTGAGCGCGAGTCAAACCGGCCAGTTCTCGATCGGCGGTTTTCGGGCGGAAAGAAACCGAATTTCGAGCCGCAAATTCTTTTCTGGGTAGTTGGGCTCTCATATGCCACGTACAACTAAAAACCTCGGCGAGCATAAATACCCTGTCAGTGTCCCTTTAAGCGCCGTTCACACACTTGCAACTGAGTAAGACCGAGAGAGACAAGACCGGTTTTGAAGCCTCTTGCGACGCCGGAGGACCGGATGCGCTGCTGCGGAGCAGGCCCTCCGCCGTCGAAAGATTGTCTCTCTCCGTTCTACTCGGTTGCAAGTGTGTGAACGGCGCTTTGCAGCAACGACCCCAAGAACCAGTTCTTCCGATTAACGTGGATGTTTGGGCTAGTTGGTAAGACATGATAAAAACAAAACAGCGCAAAGACAAGGACGAAGTAGAAGGAACAACAGGACACAGCGCTGACTTTCAACTGAAGATTTATTCGTGAAGGCGTCTGTTATAAATAGCAAACAATCCACCCGTAAAAATCAAGGAAAAAACACAAAAGATATATAACATGTCACGTTTTCAATATAACACTGTCACTGCTTTTGCCCTCATCGTTCTAGGAACTGCCGCTCCTTATCCGAAAGTACGATTGACGGGGCACTTACGCAGTCAGGACACAGTCGAATAACCTTCACGAATAAATCTTCAGTTGAAAGTCAGCGCTGTGTCCTGTTGTTCCTTCTACTTCGTCCTTGTCTTTGCGCTGTTTTGTTTTTATCAGTTCTTCCGTTTTGCAGTTCCCATTCCAAACTGGTCAAACATGGAATTATCCGGTCCCTCCTTTCCCCTTCTGGCGCCAAATTTTGTTGTCACTTAGCAAAAGACCAAGAACGCCTTCTCAAAGCTGGATATCCGCAAGATCTACTGAGTACCATCCTTGTTCAGCTAATTTTAGCTCCTTAAAGACCCCGTGCTCCCCGAACTAAAGCTTCACATGTTATCATCAATCCGTATGCGGTCAACTCTTCACACAGACTGAAGGGAATTGCAGCACGCTTCAACACTTCAATTGTTTTCTCGTGTAACTTGTGTATAAAACAACTTTTAGGAAGGGTTAACAACAATCAAGCCCACAAAGGATGTGCCGTCAAACATTCGAGTCCGATTGTTCCCTTTGGAGAGCGGGTGGTATACTCAATCCCCTTTTCATAAGGTGACCGATACATTGGCCAGACAGGACTAAAAACCCGCTTAAAAGAGCACATCCTCGAGGTTTCTCGTGCTTCAAGCGAATCCTTTCATTGAATTGTGGTTCATAAACGCCTTTGCACGAATTGTGAAACCAGTTTCCAGCACACAAGCACAATTCGGAAGCACAAGTACAAGCTCGGCCGAGAGGTTATTGAAACATACATGATAGCTGGTGATGAAAACATCGCTGCTCCTTCTCTTGGGTTGTCCAAGGTTGAGCTCAACTACCTAAAGCCAGAACTGAATTAGTTAATAGTCTTTAATTTCCGTTTCTTTTCTCACATTTTTTTAATATTTTTCTTTCTCTTGCTCTCTCTCTCCTTTCTAATTCCTTTATTTCAAAGCTTTATTCTTCTGCAGGTTTTTTTTTATGCATCTTCAGTTTAAGAAGTTGGGAAGGAGACTGTGCGTATAGAAGGAGAAATCAGTGAATGTTCCTTGCTAGTTGAAATAACTGTGCTACCTACCCTCGTTCTTAAGTGTTTTTATTCTTCTTTGATTCTTGCATTTTCACCAACCTTCTCTTCGTTTTTTGTCAAATGAAGCATAATCTACGGAAACCTGGAACGAACGTAGAACGGAAATTTCGTCTTCAACTTCGTGGAACAGAAAACTTGCTTCTCAAGAAAGGTTCCACAAGAGCGCTAATTTAGGCCACAGTAGTGTTTGGGTGAAGTCGGGACACAAATAATATTTTTCGGGCAAGGGAACAGGACACAGAGGTCACCTTGGAGGCTTTTGCAGTTCCCACTGACGGCTTTTCTGACGACTGCGGGGACAAACCATGGTGAAGCCATTGCTTCCTGTCAAGTTGTCGGCTCGTTGTCGTTTGTTTGTAGCGGCCGAATCGGGACCCTCCATGTGCTGCCCGTTGGAGCCATTATTAGGGACCTTTAGCAAACCGTTGCCGTGCTCCGCGTACCGCTCTACCGGAGCCTTTGAAGCATGCTCTTAAGCGCGCGCCCCGTGGTCACAGTACCACCCGGGCGCACGCTTAAAAGCATGCTTCAAAGGCTCCGGTAGAGCGGTACGCTGAGCACGGCAACGATTTGCTAAAGGTCCCTATCGGCAGGTTAAGCCGTCGCTGCTGTTGTGCCTTGCAAAGCACGGTGTGCTGATTGATAGACGTGCTGCGCTGCGACGTTAAACGCGTGACCAAAATTGAAAGGAAAAGGATGATTTACATTGAGATGAGGAGAAACACGACGAACACGAATGGGCGCAGACTATACTCTGTTTCACCTTGTGTTGTACCGCAGGAAAGGCTACAAGCGCGAGCTCCTTGCTCTAGGGGACACCTCGGCGGCACAAGCTCTCGTGCACCAAGGGCAGCTGCCAACGCTATGAGCTCGCGCTTCTAGCCTTCGCTGCGGTACAACATAAGGTGAAACGGAGTATAACAACTGTTCATTCTTTTCTTTTTTTCTCCTTTCAATGCATGAGTTTCCCCATGCGTGAGTTTGGAAAAGAACGAAAGCTATGAAATAATGATAAATGTCATCATAAAGATGTGTGGACTTGCGATTGTTGTGGTGTTTTTTCCTTTTTCTGATAAACGTTCGGTTTTTGTGGTGTGAGAGGGGACCTTGAAGCTGGTGCTGGTGTCCGCCTCGTTATGCTGTGTAGTGTCTCAGCAGTTCAATTTCCTTTTCGTTCAGTGCAATGGATGGTCACTTACACACCAGAGCCGTTTATTGAGAGAGTTTGGCCATACATTGGTTTGAATTAGCGGCGAGATGTTTTGGTGGCGCCCTCCTATGGTTCCCCTTTGTGACGTCATTACCTTGCAAACAACAAGTTCGATGGTGTTTGTTATTAGCATGGTGGAAGCTTGAAATCATTGCGCTCTCAAAGGAACACTGCCAACACCGTCAAAATTAAAGTTCTTTCATTCCAAAATGATTTGTTGGCCTAGTTTGTTAAACATTACGAAAATTAAAAAGCGCGAAAGACAAGGACAAGAGAGAGAGACTACACAGGACAAGCGCTTACTCGCAACTTACGTTTTAATTCGGAAGATGAGGAAGACGAAGACATTAAAGACCCTAACCTTAAATGTTGCAAATATTTAAGAGAAATGAGTGAAAGGATCTGAAAAGACTGAGAATTAAAAAAGTTAAAGAAATTAGTAAAAACAAAAGGAAATGGTGGGTATGATTAAAGTGGCAGTGAAAAAATGAGAGTGAATAAATAAGAAAAAAGAAAGAGGAAGGTGAGGCAAATTAAGAATATCTAAGGAAAGTGTTTCATGTAGTCTAATTCTTTTGATGACAAAGTCACCGATGGAGCACTGATGCAGTCGTCTCCTTTGGTCTCAATGACTTCAGCCTCTAGGATCTCTCGAGTTCGCTTAAAAGCGAACTCGAGAGATTCTTTTTTCACTGCCACTTTAATCATACCCACCATTTCCTTTTGTTTTTACTAATTTCTTTAACTTTTTTAATTCTCAGTCTTTTCAGATCCTTTCACTCATTTCTCTTAAATATTTGCAACATTTAAGGTTAGGGTCTTTAATGTCTTCGTCTTCCTCATCTTCCGAATTAAAACGTAAGTTGCGAGTAAGCGCTTGTCCTGTGTAGTCTCTCTCTCTTGTCCTTGTCTTTCGCGCTTTTTAATTTTCGTAATTCTTTCATTCCTCTTATTCCGTCGATGATAAATCCCCTTTCCTACGTCATAGTCAGTGTTCGGCCAATCGTGGAAAGCCGACCACAGCGACGCTTTCGGTCGCGCACGGGGCTAATAGGCGAGCATCTGGGGCCAACCAGAGCCGTATATTACGAGAGTTTGGACAATAGGCGGAGCAAAGGCCGCCGCCGGCGCCGAATATTCCCCCCACGCTTAGAGCGTAAACTAAATTTGTGACACAGCGTCGACCAGTCAGGAGACCTCTACTCCATCTCACAAATGTCGACAGCTGAAGCAAAAGGCACAGGCGCGTGAGCCTAGCTCAGCGAAACGCTATTGTTTGTACGAGACCTCGTGCATAGGAGGCACTTTCCAAAGCCACGCGCTCGTGCCCTAGCCTTTGTCTGCACTGCTAGAACAGCGTCCTGAGACTGGCTGAAAGAAAGCAGTGCAAAGGGTGGGGTGCGCGAGCGTCTTGAGACGCGGCGTTCCGCTCGGCACGGCTCAAATTATACTTCGTTTCACTTTACCTGCGAGCGAAGCCAAAGCTAGAAGCGCGAGACCAGCGCTTTTTGCATTTCTCCCCAGCTCGCGCGCTCGAGCAAAGCCTGAACGCACGGAGCTTCCGCGCTCGCGCTTCCAGTTTTGCCTTCGCTCGCACATAAGGTGAAACGAAGTATAGTCGTGGCACAAATTTAGAGCACGCGACCACCGCTAGGGGCTGTTTCGCGGCCTGTGGTTGGCCCGAGATGCTCGCCTATTCAAACCAATGTATGGCCAAACTCTCTCAATAAACGGCTCTGGGGCCAACCACAGGCCGCGAAACAGCCCCTAGCGGTGGTCGCGTGCTCTAAATTTGTGCCACGACTATAATTCGTTTCACCTTATGTGCGAGCGAAGGCAAAACTGGAAGCGCGAGCACGGAAGCTCCGTGCGTTCAGGCTTTGCTCGAGCGCGCGAGCTGGGGAGAAATGCAAAAAGCGCCGGTCTCGCGCTTCTAGCTTTGGCTTCGCTCGCAGGTAAAGTGAAACGAAGTATAATTTGAGCCGTGCCGAGCGGAACTCCGAGTCTCAAGACGCTCGCGCACCCCACCCTTTGCACTGCTTTCTTTCAGCCAGTCTCAGGACGCTGTTCTAGCAGTGCAGACAAAGGCATGGGCACGAGCGCGTGGCTTTGGAAAGTGCCTCCTATGCACGAGGTCTCGTACAAACAATAGCGTTTCGCTGAGCTAGGCTCACGCGCCTGTGCCTTTGTCTTCACTGTCGACATTTGTGAGATGGAGTAGAGGTCTCCTGATTGGTCGACGCTGTGTCACAAATTTAGTTTACGCTCTAAGCGTGGGGGGAATATTCGGCGCTGGCGGCGGCCTTTGCTCCGCCTATTGTCCAAACTCTCCTAATATACGGCTCTGTTACACACGTGCCGTGCTTCCCTGAGGCCATGTGGAAGGCTTCTATGATTTCGCGCTTGTTTCTATTTTTCGATCTGTCCATGACTGATGTATTTCCAAATAGCGGTTCGCAGCTGCATCTTGCGCAATGCGCTGCTAAGTTGCCAGGAGCTTGCAATAGACCCTTTTCAAAAGTCAGAGTCACCTTGTGGCAGTCCCAGGAGCCTCAATATTGCCGCTCTAATGGCGGTGATAGGAGATCGTGCTCTGCTAAATCAAGCACCCTCAATTTCGTGAGTCGAAGGTGACGTAAAGAACCAACACCTTTTGCCCTTTCTGCTCTATGCTTTCGAAGACGTTCGCATTTTCTGGTGTGGAGATGCTGTGTAGTGCCGCCATTAGAGCGTCGGGTTCGGCTCTGCACAGGGTGCTGACTTTCGGGAAGGGTCTATTGCCCGCATGCATATTTATGTTCTCTGAGTCTGTCATTTAAGCACCTCCCCGTCTGCCCGATGTATGAGTTTCCGCACGTCAATGGTATTTTGTAGACGACCCCTTCCACGCATTCTACGAACTTGCTTTTGAGCTTTACCCCACACGTCGATGGACCCGATGTGTCGCCTTCCTCTTTGTTAACCTTTTTGCACAGTCATTTTAGCTTAAAGGGGGCGGATAGGGCCACTTTGACCTCGTGCGTTTCTGCAATCTTTTTCAGTCGGTGCGAAAATTTATGAATGTATGGCGTTTTTTGACCGGGTCCTTTTCCTTGGTTTTGTGATTGCATCTGAGTGTTGCTATGCATTTTTCTGCCACAGCAGTTCTGGGTAGCCGCTTGCTTGTAGTCTGGTGATTTGCCGTTGTAGGCCTTCTGACATACTGTGGTGGCATGATTTCTTTATGGCCTGCCATACGCACCCAGAGGCGACACTCCTCTTCACCAACTTAGTGTGCCCCGAGTCGTACGGCAGTATGCCTTTTGCCCCTCTGGTCTTATACATCCAGCATGTATGCTTTTCTCCGTTGACGGATTCTGTTGACCCGCCGTTGACGGATTCTGCTGACCAGTTGATAATGACGAGGTTGCGGTTGCGGAGGTCCGGTGCTGCATTGAAGCGTGCGGCATACGTTCAAGAAAATGCTTCCGAAGATTCGATAATTCAGGAGAAAGGTGTCGTTGTCCGCCCGTAAACACGTCACCTCGGTTGTTAAAACGTCCAATTTGACCACAATCTTCTCAAAAACATTTGCCAGCACATTTGGAATGACCAGAGTCTCGCCGCGACGATGGTGTTTTCCGGAGATAAATCGGAATCAGAGACATCTGGTACCACTTATGTGGCGCTATCTACCAATGCGTTCCGGTTTCGTCAGGTGCAGGCACTTCATTCGTCAGCGTTGGAACCTGATGCCATGATCACATTATATTACTTTAATGATGGTACGGGAAAACCTGTCGTGAACTTAGGTGCCCAATTCTAGCGGCTATGAACATCTAAAACCGTTGGATGTCCGTAGCGTGCAGTAAGGTGTTCAAAACGTTTCATTCTGCAGCTTCAACACAGTTTGTTGACACTAATAAAACGAAAGAATTAACACATTATGTACGAAAATGATCAAACAGACACCTTTTGCTACGTGCCAGACGTCAAAAAGATGTCGAATTCGTGGGGGTTGTTCTTTGAGGTGTTATTTATCTGAGAGTGTCGATATGCCACCTGTATTGAAACATGGACTCTCCACTCTTCTAGGTTCCGTAATGCCATGATTAGGGTGCCTCACATGAAGGCACCCTAGCCATGATCATTCCTTCAAGCTTCATGCGCGCACTGTTCCCGACTTCGTTTGACTGAAAAACAAAACGATATGTAAGCGAAGTAGGCTCAAAGAGGAATACCACGAAGAAGTCAGGTCTCTTAACGAGTGTTATACCCCTGTCAGACTGGGCAATTTAGTGTCATCTGAAGCGAGTGCCCTTCGCCCCCGGTGTCACTCGAGCGGTGCCACACGGTAACTTTTACAAACCTGGAAGTGTATTATTTACCATGTTTTCTTTGTATTGTATATTTGACAGACACAGCTAGACCGGAATGACTAAAACACACACAAAAGGTCAGTTGTACTTACTTGTTGCACGACAGGCGACAGCACATCAGTTTGGTACCTGGAGTAGAGAGGAGGCCGCCACTCCAATGAAGGTAACAGACCTCAATGGCTTGGCTAGGCCCAGGCTCGAGAACACCCAAAAATAATGATGGGTGTTCTCGAGCCATCTTTACACCCATCAAAAATGACAGCACTCTTACTGACGATTGAAAATGTGTATTAAAGGGGGGAGGGTGAACGATTTCCGTACTTTGGTCAAAACTTTGTGGAAGTTGCCCTCTGACACTTCTAAAGAACAGAAAACCGATTTCGCCTGCGTGTCCTAATTGTTGTGTAAAAAAAAAAAAAAGATAAATATTGGCATTTCTGGCACCCTCAACTCACTCCCAGCCTTCAGGGTCACACCCGGTCCCCCTCTAGTGACGTAATTCGGGTGCCGTGTAGGTTCCCGCGTGCTCTCTCGGAGGACGCCTCCTCTCCCTCTCTCTGCGTACATTAGCGGGCGTTATGACTTATGCTGCAGCTTAGAGCCGAGCGAGGTCACGTAAACGTCTCGCCGTAGTTCCTTCGGCTGCCACTCGCGGCTGCAGGTGGGAAAAAAAGCTCGACTTTTGCTTTGCGGTTATGCAGCGGAATCACGACATTTTTTAATGAAAGGCATGTCTTCTCCGTCCTCCGGGACACGATAAACAACGTAAAAATGACGCGATGCAAATTCGTTTAATCTAAAAATCGTTGCACCCCCCTTTAAGCCGAAATAAGGGTGCTGAAGGGGCGTAGCCATGAGTATGCGAAAGAGTGATTTTACACCCTTAAAGGTACACTGAACCGAGCTGCACATGTTGCTGCACATGTGCTGCACATGTTGCAGCTTTTTGCCCCAGCTACCTTCTTTCCTGTGAAAGAAAAATAAAATGATTGATTGATTGAAATTTCAAGCTCACAAAACAAGGCTGGACGGATAGGCGGCACGCCCAAAAACATCACTCATACAGCGATATCTCTAACAGATGATTTGTTAGAGATATCGCTGTATCAGTGATGTTTACGGCGAACTGAGATCGCCGTATTTTCGGAAAAGAAGTGCGCGATTGAACACGGCCGACGAGGCCGACGAGACAAGTCACGTCACGATTCTCATTCCCTCTCCTCCTCGCTACGTCCCGTCGAGCTGGTGAACCGAAGCGAGGAGGAGAGAAGTGAGGCCGCTTCCCCTCATTCTCAAAATTTCCAGGTGGACAATGACGTCATAGCCCTCACTTTCTCGCGCTCTTTTCCAAAAGTACGGCCACCCGTTTGAGATATCGACGTATGAGTGATGTTTCGGAGTTCGTAACGTACCGTTCAAAGCTTCTGCGGCCTTATTTTGCGAAATCCAAATTTCGATTCAGTATCCCTTTAAGCGTGTAAAATTTTCTTAACGTGTTGCTTTGGAAAGTGCCTGAAATGCGTGTGTTCGCTTGCAAAAAAAGCGTTTTACTGAGCTAAGCTCGCGCACCCTGTCTGCAATGTAGACGTTTACGAAGGGGATATCTTCAAAATGGCCGATTGGAACTTGCAGATGAAAGCAGCTAAGAAGGTCTTTCGGTTGCCGGAATAGCTCAGCATAATCGGTATGCTGGAAACAGCGGCAGTTTGCACTCCAGGCTAGAGAACAAGAAAATTTATTAAAAATGGGCATATCGAGCCCTTGTAATTTGCCTGCTCCGTCTTATTTATAAGCCAATTTCCAAATATTAACTGGTCTTTGCCGTTGCGGCGCTGCTGCCAGATTAGTTGGTACCATGGGTTACGATCGCGGTATTTCTATAGAAATTGTTTTTACGATTATGGCCTATACATTCTTAGAAATCTCAACATACAAACTTCATGAAACAGAAGAGTCGTGCGAGAGGTACAATTTTTAAATAGAATGATTCACAGTCAACTTGATTGTGATATGTCATGTTCCGTGAATTTCCACGCACCAATCCATGTTAGTAGACAGGCCTGTCCATTTTATCCTTTTCATCAGGAGATGCTACGTCCCATTACCCGCATGCAGCTTACTTTTAATGACATGTCCACTAACTCTGGATATTTTTGTTACCTACGAACATTTTAAGCGTGAAGGTGAGTCACTCTTGTACACATAGCTACCATATCGTTTTTAACCTTTTCTATGCGTGGATGTATGCGTGTTGTTATGAATGTATAACTGTCTGTGAGCATACTATATTTCGTACTTAAGCGCCTCATACAAAGACTTCGGTCGTTGTGAGGCGCGAAGTCTTTAACAAATAAATGGTGATAGTGACACATGACGCATGAAGCCTAAGATCGCTCTCGGCCACTGGGAGAAGAAAACGACCCCCTTCTTGCCCACCATACTAAAGCTGAAGTGCGAAAGCGCATTCGCTGGGTTGACTGAGTTGGTGGTTAGGCAATTGGGAGATGCGCTGCTACTCCCAGGAAATGAAGCCGACAAAGCGACGAGGCGCCTCAGTGCCTTTCATGCTATCTGTTTGTACACGCCTGCCGCTCACGCGATCTGATCATGATCGGGATCGTGACTAAAGCAGGTTGACACCCTTCCATATTTTTAATCAACTCAAACATCATCTCGTATGCCCTTTCTTCAAGGACTATGATAACTAACACCAATAAACCTTATGTCTATTAATTATACCTTATATCTAATCATCAGACGCACTACCGGAAGCATTCATTTATCAATAAACCATTCGAGCATTTTCGATTTGCCGAGCTAACATTGACACCGATGATGACAGAGGCGTCAGCGCCGCACTGAACGATTTACTGAACTCTTAAAATCAGCAGGTTTTGGCCTCCCACCAGGTGGCGCAACGAAGCCTCAAAACAGTTTTTCTCGATTTTTTAGATTACCTAAGCTCTATCTAAATGAAGAAAATGGGCGCCAATTACAAGGAAACTCTAATAGATAGTACTATATGTCTATTAGAACGCGCTTCATTGGATGTCATTAATTGTATACGTTCATAAGGCAGGCGCGTCAGAAACATTAAAGTGATAGGTAGAGCCCTGCGCAGATAACAGTCTGATCATCCGCATCCGATCCGCATCAGCAGACTTCGTATCCACACCCGGAACCGCATTCGCAAAATTCGGAGCCGCATACGACCCTCAATCCGCACACTCATTTTACATCATCAAATCAGACGTGAACTACAAAAAAAAAAAAAAAAATGAAAGCATCTGGATGGTATTCTAAAAGCCGTCTGCTTACTTTGTACAAAGGACTCTGGGTGTCAGAATATACGGCGAAAGTAATTTTTTCGTGTTCTGTTTTATCATATTTATAAAATAAGCGATCATCCTTCCAGAGACACTTCACATCGCTGGAAAGATGATCGTATTTATGAGATCGTCTTGGGAGACCGTGACAGTGAATTCTCACTCCAGAAGATGGTTTGAAAAATAGTTTGGGAAAATGATTTGAAGAAATATAACTTTCCATAATTGCAGAAACCACCATTCAAGGACAGTAGAACCTTGTAGGAGGACTTTCTCTTCCTCGTATACGTTGCAACATGGAGAAGTTCGGCTCGTTTTGTCCAATCTCTCCATTCTGGGTGACACAGATGCACTTCATGGACCAATCTGAGGCACACCCTCACAGCGAAACAGGGTTCACTTGCGGGCAGATGCCTTTTGTCAAGCATGGCAGGCAGTCGTTGGCCTTTCTACCCATGTGGCTCCCTGGGAGCGACAACGTTCTTGTTTTGTGGCCTTCAAAACGCTAGCTGCGAAAAGATGAAGAGTTCGAGGTGGGGGGAGCTGCATAAAGTAACACAAAGGGAGGATCACAAACACGTGCTACCGTTTGCATTCGTCACGAACCGGATACTCGTCACCTACCACCGTTCGGGAAAAATGTAGTTCTGTTCCGAGGACATACTTGCCCGAGTCCGACCGAGATGGACAGCAAGTGCTTGCGACGATAATCCTTTTACGGGTTGATATGGCAACGGAGTTTTTAAGCCGCTTACGACCGCCATTGCTGCTGCGCAGCGCGTTCGTAAGAGGCTTAAAAAGCGGTTCCGTCGGACTCGGCCGTGGTCGGTTGCCACAGTGTCAACCAGCCTTTAGGAAAATACCGTTCCATTTGAGACAAATGTATCGCTGTACCTGTATTTTGGCCTTAAAATAAATGTATCCGAGTATTTGTATTTCGGAATACTTTACGGAGTATCTCTACCCAGCCCTGTACCCTCCAAAATATTTCGTCTCCCTTTCCTCGAAGGCTACGTCATAGTTCGTAAAGACGGTGCATTTCCCAAACGCTTAACAAGGGCAGGGCAGCCATTCTATACGACTAGCATGGAGCTTGATCTCGTTGATCATTTGCACGCGTTCTCGCGCAAACAAAACCATAGATGAAGCCACGCGCTCGCGCCGGTAGCTTTGACAGCGTTGCACTCTAAGTATGAAACAGAGTATAATTCCCGATTATTATTATTTTTTTTTTTAAATACTGCCCAGCATATGTTTTGCGGGTCATTTTCAGGCCAGACTCGGCTTTTGTTTCACACATGATCTACAATCGGTTCTTGACAGTGGATCTATGATAGACTGCATATTCCTCAATTTTCCAAAGTTTTCAACAAAGCATTCCACAAACTTACTTTTTTTTTTTTAATTGAGCAACCTTAACTTAGATGTTAATGATCTTGTATGCTTGCACTTTTTTCCCCCTCTCAATAACCGGACTACATTTGTAACAGCGTGCCCCAATGTTCCACCATGGAGCCCTCGTTTTTCCCATCTATATAAACGACCTGCCAGTTAACACATGTTCATATGACCGTCTTTTAGCCGACGACTGTATGACCTTTCGCGAAATAGTGTGGTCCTAACGTCTCTTTTCTAGTCTTAAATTCCCCATGTTTTCGAGCGGTGTAATTTGCGGAACATGAAGTACCGATAAGTGGAAATGTATGCGTGCGTTTCGTCTTGGCACTATGTACGTCCTTAATCCCTCCTAAACATTAACTCTTGAACCTGTTTCATCATATAAGTATCTGGGTGTGTAGGTGTCATGTAACCTGTCCTGGAAGCTTCACGTCGATTATATTGTAAAAAAAAAACTCTAACACATGCTTGGCCATCTTCGAAGATATTCTCATCTTCCTCCCAGCTCATTAAAATTACTTCTTTCTAAAACACTAGTTCGTACTAAATTGGAATATGCAGCTTCCGTTCAGAGTCCTGGCTAAAAATCAGCGATCTCAGAATTAGCAGCCGTACAAAACCGCGCCTCTCATATCATACTTTCCATCTTACTCGTGTAACTGCAATGAAATTAACATTTCGATCATTACACTTCTTTCACAACGTCGTTTTGACTGTAGCTTGTTTCAAAATTATATATCATAACAATGGACCTTTTTCACATACCGACGGCACCAGGCGGTGGCTGCACGAACTAAAAATCGAGGAAGTGACCTACCTGCGCTACCAATCGATAATGGGAGCTACGCTACCAGTTTCTTCGCTCTCCGAGCAGCGGCGCGTGCCCAACGCGACTCTAAAGAGGGGGATCTGTGGCGTCCACCCAAACGTCATGTTTTTCTTTCCGTCAAATTCTTTTTTTTTTGTGTAACACTCGCTGATCGACAGCCTCCTTCCGAATTTCCTTGATTTCTAGTGCCGACTTCCGCCGCTTGGCATCGAGTGCTCGCCCGTGCGCAGAACGCTTCTCGGAAAAGGTCCATTCGACTCTTCAAGAAAGGCGAACAACACCTTCTCACATTTCAGCACGCATCCATCACCGCCATAAAGATGACATCCAATCATGTCACAAAAAAACAACTTATTCGAAAGTTTTTCATAGCTTTTGAACAATGTGCAATACCACCTTGCCCGACCCGCCGCCGAAATCACCGATAACGAATTTTCCACTGCCTCGACTAACCCTTGTTATTTTTGTAGAGTTTTAACTACACTGAACAATATTTCTGTTATATGCCCTCCTGTTTTTCTTTACTGTTTTTTGTTGTTCTACTTGTAGAACCCACTGCACGTAAGATGGAAAAGAGGCCGGATGCTCGCAGCTTGTTTCTTAAGGAAAAACAAAGATCAAGGAAGAACAAAACTCGTAAAGAAAGAGATTGAAGGACAATCCTCGTAATTGGATAAACGCAACAAAGAATATAAACATTTGCAATGGAAGGTTTTCGTTGGCTTCCACTTCTATACACTCGCACAACGTGTGTTTCACTCGTCCATTTTCTTTATTTCTTCGACGGCCTGCAGGAGCCGAGTCACACTGGGCCAACACTCAACAAACTTTGCTGGCGGGCAACCTCGACTTCTCGACCATGACGGTAAATCCCAAGAGTGCGGTGAAAAAGAGTAAAAAACACTGCCCTAGTCTCAGGGTTTGCCATCGCGTTCGATATATGTACCAGCTAGCCTGCGCTTTACACACTTTTTTTTTTTTTTTACATCTCGTTGAGGCACGCGACTCGCATTTGTTTGTCGCCGATTAGCGGGGACAGAGTAGTCAAAGCGGTTGCCAACAGTATGCGCGCGTTCGCCAACAAAAAAGTTGGTCGAGTGTTGGCCGACGTGGAGAGCACGACTCCGACAGCTGGCCACTCCAGTTCGTCCCAAAACACGCAGGGACACAGGTCGTCTCGCCGTCACAGTCTTTGTTCGGGAATCCTCGAAAAATAAATACAACAATCCTCCAAGTGCACCAGGGGAGACAGTAAGAACGCCAAAGAGAAAAACAAAACTGTAAAAACACAGCAGTGCTACGTACAGCTCTTTCTATATACACGGGAAGAACGGAGTGACAGACCGCGTCACACACACACGGGTTCCAACCGACTTTCACCGACCTAGGTTTTTTTTTTTTTTTCGAAGATATGAAAAAAAAAAACAAAAAAAACAAGCACACACAAAGAAATTGCCGACTAAGAAACCGTTAAAAAACGTATTTTCAGTAAAGTCCCAGGCAAGTTGTAAATATCCGCGGAGGAACTCAGAAAAGTGAGGTGCTTTCAAAACTTTGCAAAGACGTCGACAAGGTCGTCGACTTTTAGCAGCCAGATATAAGGTGCGTCTCCGGCTCGTCTACTTATTTTAGCGACTTTGTCGCTCACTAACGGCTCATTTGGGCAGTTGCGCGCGCTCAGTAAGGTCCACGAGAGCCAGGAAGAGACAGGCGACGCCGGCGTGCTCGGCCAAACGCCTAAACTGCTCGTCGTTCGGATTCCAACCCGATCGCCGACAGGATCAGAGCGGCATCATACCCCGGGGGGATTTCGCTCGCGCCAGCTCGGCGACATAAAACGACGACGGAAAATCGGGATCCTGGCTTAGACAACAGAGA
Organism: Ixodes persulcatus; assembly: GCA_013358835.2. Lineage (NCBI taxonomy): Eukaryota > Metazoa > Arthropoda > Arachnida > Ixodida > Ixodidae > Ixodes > Ixodes persulcatus. The sequence continues at coordinate 246,880 of JABSTQ010010393.1, forward strand.
GGGAAAGACCCGTTTAAAAAAAAACAAAAAAACTGGCAGGGCCAAGGAGCCAAGACACGAAGATTCGAATCGGGTGTGGACGCGTTCATCGCCCAACCCGTGTCAGGTGCACCGGGGTCAGCTGCCGTTGGGTCAGGTGCCTAGATATCAGAGTGTCTCCAAATGCTCCATCGAGGTCGCGCACTTTCCTCTCTCGAGACTAGGCTCCCAACAGATGCTGCTTTTGAACGACGTGTGAGCGAGACCAGAGCTCCGTGGCGTCGATTTGGAAGCTCGCGTTGCCATGTATTTCTGTTTCGGAGCGACATCAGCTGCCTTTGCTTTCGTTCGTTACACCGGAAGCGGGTCCTAGCGGCGACTGCTTTCCGGCGGGGTTGGACTTAAGCTGTTCCCTAATTATACTCGACAGAGGTACGGTGACAGCTTAGCTGCTGCTGGGACATAATGTCGCCCATTTCCAAGGGATACGCTCCGCAGCGAAGCCCTTTGTTCTTCACGGCACGGGGGCACGAGGACTAAACGTGCCGACGGAAGGGACATGCAACCGTGCCCTCGGCCAAGGTGCGTGTCAACGAACATTGCGGTAGCGTTGCGGCAGTCGGAAGTTAGCCGATCATATCGGTGCACTCGCTGAGGGGCACGTTCGAATGCGCGTACAGTTCCAGACGCGAGAATTCGCTCAACGCCCACTCCTCGGTGCTGCTCTCTAGCTCCAACTCCAGAGTCCGAGTCGTTGGCTTCGTGTATACGACGGCCACCTTGCCACAGCTGGGTGTTTTCAGATTGAATGGCCATTTTTTTAATTTTGATGAAAAAAACAAACAAACTATGTTTTACGAAATCAAAAAAAGATTTATAGGCACAGTTTTAATCTGAAGCGCTTCCTACGGATTGCACGAAGTTGGGATTTCGGGCGCATCCCCCGAAAACAAGCGCAGCCTCTACAGGTCTAAAAATATTTCCTGACAGAATACGCAGAGGAAGGATTGATCTGAAATATTTACTAACAATTAATGAAGTTATTAGATCGCGCGCAAAAAAAAAACAAAACGCAAAACATTGCACATTGCAGAATTTTTCTTCTTCTTGCATCTATAAACGCGATGACTCTCAAACCTTGTCCGCGTGTTGTCCTGTATTTCTCTTATCTTGGCGCCAAATATTGTTGCCCAGGTTAAGGGGACAAATTAACGAGAAATGCTCAAATGGTGACAAGATTTCGCAAATCCGCAATTCAGCCGTCCAAATGCGGAAAAAGGAAGACTCTCTCCTCCTCCCCCCCCCCCCCCCCCTTTCCCTGATTACGCCACTGTAGGTCACATAGTTGTGCGAGGGACATATTGAAAGAAAAGACGTGTGACTTTAAACCCACCGTCGGCCTCTGTGCCGTCAATTTGTTTATATCTTACCAGCCCTGTGCATTTCTACGCTCAGTAAAAATAATGAGCCGCCTGTGAACATGGGTATGCAGACATGGGTTTGGTCAGATTTCTCGCTTTCTAACTTCAAAGACGCAAAACTAATGCAATATGATTTTTTTTTAAGGATTCTGTTAGTACATCTTATTAAGCTTAAATTGGAAGAGTTAAAAAAAATCATCAAACCTGACATTTTTTTTAATTGATTTTGAAAATAATTCGTATTTAGTAAAAGTGCACCGTTAGGGCGTTTCTCGTAAAGTTGGCCCGCTAACCAGGACAATAATATTTAGCGCAAATATTGACAAAATACAGGGCAACACGCGGGCAAAGAAAAGTTCGAAAGTCCGAAAATTTATAACGTAAAAAAAAAAAAAACTTGAGAAAAAAAAATAAGCAATATCGCGCAATGAGCCGCGTTTGCGATTTTTCTTTGCTAACTAACGACAGTGTTACTCGGTAGTAAATACTTGGGATCAATCCTTCCTACGCGTATTTTGTCGGTAAATATTTTTACACCCGTAGACGCAGCGGATGTCTAGGGAGAGGTGCCCGAAATGGCAACATTGCGCAATCCGCAGAAAGCGCTTCAAACTAAAAATGTGCGTCTAATCTTTTTTGTTTTCTCAAAACAAAAGTTGGTTTTGTTTTTAGGGGCATTGAGTCAACAAAATATGTCGTTTTTCTTTTTCGCCCATATTAACAATGACCACCGGACATGGTCGGCCGAACTTAGCTGAAAACACTTGCCCTCCGAGAGGAATAGATAGCTGCTAGTCGCGTGTTCGTGGGATCTGCCGCAAGGTGGCTGAGGTTGACCACAGACATCTTGAAGCTGGCCAGCCACCATTGACAGTATCGATTAGGAAGAGGGGCTGCCCGACGTTCCCTAAAAAGCTCAATACCCTTGGTACCGCCTCTCTCAATTATCTAAAGCTGCACGCTAGAAGAGAAAAAAACAAACCAAAAGTATTTGCTGCCGCCATTTGAATAAAGGGTTCCGCACGAACTTGTCAAAACGCATGTTGTCTTATTATTAATAGGCTGTTGCAGGTTAAGACTAGCGACATAATCTCATCCCACCCCCAAAGCGCCTCGCTCTTTCCACTTTAGCAGAGTGAACGCTGAAGAGGAGGGGGAAAGGAGGAAACCACCAATCGCGTTGAGCACAGACCTTCGCGGGAGGGGTTGCTCTGGTTATGCGGAACGCAAGCTCGTCTGCTCCTTGCGCAGGGAGGGGATAGCTGGGACGTCAGAACGGCGAGCTCTGATTGGCTGATTCCAACGATAATGGGTTAAGGCAGCTAGCATTGAGGTCTGCTCACATATCCTTCCAGTCAGAGCCAATCAGAGCTCGCCGTTTTGACGCCACCGCTGCTAGCTTTCCGCAACAAGCAGACGAAACTTGCGCTCCACATTCTAAACCTGCTACAGAGACGCGCAATCCTGTGGTGCATGAACTATCGCCACCGCAACACGTTCCAACGCATCGAAACAAAAATGTTCCAAATGAAAACAATAAAAAAAAAAAAAAAAACGTCGGGTCGGTGAAAGTCGGGTGATTGACCCATACCTTCGAACGGAACCTGAGGGCACAGGAAAACAGTTCATTGAAATATTTTACCTACAAACGAACAAATAAGAACACGTCACACGCTAGTTTAATGACAACGAGGAAGCGCTGCCGCGAATGCGCCGGGCAGTTTGTTAAATACATTTGTACACGTCAGAGTGGTACGAGTGTGCGCTCGTCTACGCCACAAGCACAGAGGGGAGTGGAAAAATAGATCGAGGAGGAGGAGGAAAGACGTCCCGTTAAATGCGACAGTTCACCCGTCCGACGTCAGGAGGAACAAATGCGGGACGTCTGAGGGGCAGAGCCAGTACGATTTAAAAGCCAAGGCCTCGTCTTCTACGTGGTACTGACAGATCGAGCCGCCGACGGACTTGGAACGACCGCGCAGACACTCAGAGCTTGGGAATCCTGTCAAGCGCAAACAGAGGCGAGCAGGAAGGATGGGACGCGGAGACAATAGCTCGTCTCCGCGTCCCATCCTTCGTGACGGTCTTTCTTTGCGCTGGCGAGTCTCTGAGCATCGTGCAACAACTAGCTGAACAACGGGCCCTCGGCTATCTCGTAGTGGGACGCTCCTTTTGCCCACCGCTGCGGCTACTCCAGGGAAGACCCTTAGCACTTCGTACCAGCGCAGGAGTTTCGTGGGAAGGATGTCCGTCGGAGACTTTTTCGAGATTTTGCGGGCCGTGCGCTTTGGCATTTTCACGTTTTGGTGGTCAGATTTCAACCTGGCTGCGGTCACGGGTGCTGCCCGTGGTCTGGAAGTCTTGCTAAGGAGCTGCACGCGAAGGACTACACATCTTGCGACTGAAAATCATCAGTGAGCCGTCAGCTGAAACGGCCGCTTTTTCGTTCCCCGGAAATGCTCTATTTAGCTGTCCATCGACAGATCACCACCATATCGCCCCAGCTTCCCGACACTGTTTCTAAAAGCTCAGGAAGTGGCGTTTTGGAATGGTAACCATCGCCAATTGGACTAGGCAACAAAATGGCGGCTCGCACGAAAGAATTGGCGAATGGGCGTGTGTAGGATACTATGGTGCCTGGAGCGCCATCCATAATGATACTGAAAGCGTAGCCGGCGTAGCTCACTGCGTGGCTCTAAACGAGCCGATCCAAGCAGGTGGTAGTGCTTCAGGGAACTGGCGGAAGGCCGTTCGAAAGCCGTCGGGGCCCGACTGGGGCAAGAGGAGAGGCGCCGAGCAGACGAGAAGCTGCCGACGCTCAGCCGAGTGCTGCGCGCGGAGGAAGCGTTCGGGGGGGGGGGAACGCTTCAACGTGACGATCGTGAACGACGTCGGCGGGACACCCGACGGATTTGGGCCAGAGAGCCGATGCGGCCGAGTCGGAGGGTGCGCCGGGGAGCAATGGCCGCCTCTGATGTAGCGAATTGCGCGGGCGGAGAGTGGGCACTGACTCTGTGAAGCGTCTTTTGTTTTCTCCCTCGCGGTTCGGTTTTAAGGATTTCCCGGGGAATGTGATGCGCTCTAAAAAATGTCCGCGTGGCGCAGCGACGGGAAGGCGCCGCGAACAGGATTGTGCCGTCAGCGACGGACGCGGTGAACGAGAGAGCGAGCAATGATGGCCGGACTGGAGAGGTGCTGACACAGGTGGGGACAGCCCCTGCTGCCAGGAGCCGAAAAGCGAGATAGAAGGGCCGAGATAGCAGAAAGACGGCAAGCGCAGAAAGATGGCGACGGAACGTGGGCCGCGCGGCCGTAGGCGGCGGGCGCGCCGAGCAGGGTCCTCCCTGCCGCCTCACCGTCCGTGGTCGAGCAGACGCGCCGAGCCGGCGTCGCAGCGGCAGCCCCTGCGCGAGCAGGCGGCGTATCCGAGTTCGCAGACGCGCACGCAGCCGCGCAGCGGCCAGTACAGACACAGGCAGGGCAGCACGACGCTGAGTAGGCCGAGGCAGGACCAGCGCACGCAGCGGCGGTGCGGCGCGCACGAGCACGGCTTGTCGGCGCAGGACACGTCCGTGTCCAGGTCGTAGTCCTTGGCCCAGTGGTAGAAGAGGCCCTTGACGCAGCACACGCACGAGCAGTAGTCGACCAGGGCCCCCGCCGAGCAGTGCACCTTGTCCGAGCAGACCCAGCGCGACGGCAGCGGCCGGGGCCCCTGGCAGGCGTCGCAGCGGCAGCGGCCGCAGCGGCGGCAGATGATGGAGTCCTCGTGCGCCGCCGCCTTGCGCTCTTTGGGCTGCGACGTGACGGCATCGGCACCTGGCCGCAGCGGCGTCTCCACGTACTCGTTGAGGCGACGGGCGACCCCCGGCCGCGGCTGGCCCAGCGTTATGACCTCGCGCGAACTGCCGCCATTTTCGGCCATGTCACTGAAGCGGCCGCTCGACGGGTCGACGCGGGTCCGCGCTACGCCCGAACACCATGGGACGGCGGCGCGCCGGCGCTCGGCGACCGCTGACGTCGACGTCCGCCCTCACGGCCGGCCGCTGGCTCGCCGCGCCGTCCGCTCGGGCGAGCGGCTCCTCTGCCGGGGCCCGCCTTGGGCCGCCGGCCACATCGCACACGCACACACACGGGACACCGGGCTTGCGGGAACAGGGCCGCAGGGGCCGGGACTCCTCGGCTAGGCCTAACGGCGGTCCCTCCGCCAGCGAGCGTCCAAGAATGGCTTCTCGGCGGGGCCTGCCGCGGCGCTGCGGTAGCCGCGGGACGCGAGGGCCCGCCAATCGCAGCGCGCCTCGCACCGTGACGTCGCGCGTGACGCACTGTTTTTTCAATGGGGGTCCCTTCGCCCCGGCGCTGGCCGTCGGCAAGAAGGCGTTTTTCTTCAATGAAAAGCGGGCACGCACGCGCCGTGCGCGCCGCCCGAGCAGTCGTTCCCCCGCAGTTTCCGCCGATGCTCGACGGTCGCCAGGCGAGGTGCCCGCTTCCGGTGCGCCGTACATGGCCCGAGAGGCACGTAGCGCACGTAGGCGCGCAACTGGAGCGCTGCTTGGGCGGCGCGCCGCTACCTCGGGGGAGGGCGAAAGTGCCAAGGACGTCCGTTGGCCGCCTCCATCGCCCTGCCGCTTGGCTGGGACGGACGCTTGGGCAGACAGCGGACCAGCGGCCGACAGCGACCACCCCGAGTGCTGCCGACCCGGATCTGGGGGCGCACAAAGTCGTCATTGGGAGAGACAACGAGCCTTCCGTTCTTCGGAGGGCCGCGCGTCTCGAAATTTCTAAATAAACACGTAAACAGTGCGCGATCACCGATTCTCGAGGTCTCGCAGCGTGTTTAGGAGCAGTCCCGAACAAGCGCCACTCCAACATTATCTGGGCGCTTCATGTGCAACGTTATCCAGCTCGCCCGTTTAATGACTTTGTCTTTTATAATAGTAGTTGTTGGATTTCATCTTTACATCCCGCCTGTTCGAAGGCCCACCCGAGCGCAAAACAGCGAGCTCCTAGCTAGGGCGTTTTCCGTTCCATCGATGATCCGGTGCCAAGTCGAGGGGGGGGGGGGGGGGGGGGGGGGGGGGGGGGGGGCCTTGGGGACGCGTCGCTGACCGAGGCTGCCACGAGCGCGTTTCGGAGTAGAAAATACTCGCGACGTTTTCCCGGGCGCACTTCGTGGGCGGAAGAAAGCCCGCCGGCAGAGAGGGGAACCTGTTCATTGACGCGGAGGTAATTCGGGGCTCGGGAGAGCGAGGCCAGCGAGGCACCGAAGGAGCCCGAAGAAAGGGCGGGCTATCTTCGCCGGAAGCGGGCGAGCAGGGGACCACAAACAAATGGAGCGACTCGCCAGAGCAGGACCGCCCGGACCGCGCCCGAGCGCGCGCAAGCTTCCGCAGCCAATCAGGAGCAGCTCACGCGTGCCCTCACGCTCCCTAGCGACGACGAGTCGCGCTCGATCGCGTTATCACGTGGCCTTTCTTCGCCGTGCGATTGGCTGGATAGGTCCTTCGGCGTTCGTCCCGGTCCGTTCGGGAAGCAACGTCGGGCGGGGCGGACGTTCCCTTCTGCCAAAATGCGGAGAAAGAGGGAGGCCCTCGAACGCAAAAACGAAGCAGCAAAAGGCGAAACACGACGGGGAGGGAGGGCGAGGCGTCGCTTCCGCCGCGGTTTTTTCAATGGCGCTGTTTTAAAAACGCGACGCATGGGGGCGCCGAGAAAGAAAGGAAACGGAAGTTGGGCGCCATCTGTTTTTTTTTTTTGTTTTGTTTTGTTTTTTTTCTTTCCACTCACGTCCTTCTGCTACTTGCGCCGTCGTCTGCTTCTGCTTGTTTCGGGGATGGGGGCTTCTTGAACACTTCGTTCGCCCCTTAGCTGACAGCGCGGTGGAGGCTACGTGACCCCTGTACCAATCGCACGTCGATCTTTCGGCACGTGGGCGCGCTCCTGGCCGCAGCCGCGCGCGCGGAGGGCGGGGTCAGGTGGTGAAAGGAAGACGGCTGATTGGTCCGTCGAGTGCGTTGCTCCCACCGTGCAGTCAGCTTCTGGGCGAACGCGAGGATCTTTTTGCTCCCACCGAGGGCTGCCTCCATTTCGACGGGAGGCGAAGGGGAGGGCGCCCCGCAGGCACAGCTGTTCCTCGGCCCGTGGAAGAAGACGCCCGACGTTGCCTGCCGACACCGCTGGCCACTCGAGGGGAACCCCTTCTTCGCAGCGCGCTGGTCGCTGGACTTCCGGCCGAATGGGACCGGACCGCGAATGGCCAATGCCGCAGCCGGCACTCCAGAGGGAACTCGGTTTGGCGGAAAGAGCTTAAATCCAGAACCACTGAGTGGAGAGGGGCGCTCCATCGCAGACACTGGTGCGGTGCGGGTCATACGTGTGCATGCGTACACATTTACTTGCGAGAAAATTAATAGTCAAGTATATTGGTGGCTTCAGAAAGCAGCATTCTGCTTGTATGTGAAGCCAGGCAACTGACTAAAATGCGTATGCGACTGAGAGAAAAAAAGGCAAAAACGAAAAGAAACGCATTTTAGCCATAAAAAGAAGATATCACAAGAGTAAGAGTAGAAACACCTCATCAGTAAAAAGAACAATTACAGAAAATGTATTAATTCGGTTTATATCGGAGAAATTTGCTTCTTAGAGCTAGGTATGGATAATAATAATAAATTTATTCAGTAATGCAGTTATAGCCAGTTGAGTGTCGGGTCCGATCAAAGCCATCAGGGACTTGCACGACCAGACCCTTCACTGGAAAATACAAAAAAAAGGAAGTTTGAACAAAATAACATCACGTGCAGAAAAAAAAAAGCAAATAACATGAAGATGGTTGACTTGACAGGATGTAGTCGGAAAGTTTGTGTCAGTGATTTGGTTGAAGCAGTGAAGATGAAACTATAGCAAACGTTGGCTTGATCACTGTGTCAATTACAATCATTAAAGTCATAAAAGTAAAAAAAAAAATCACAATAAAAAAAAGATAACACTCATGCATGAGTATTTTGAAAACACTGTGTGAATAGATTCGACAAGACAGTTCTTGAATTCATAAGTCTTTCTCTCAAATATCTTGTATGTCGGGTCGAAGACAACGAAACTTCACACAATAAAGGCAGTCGTCATTTGGCATGTGCAGCGATTACAACAAAAAGCACGTACAGCACCATACTACAAAAGAAAAGAAAAATAACGACATGGGCAAAAAAGTCACTATCTAGCCACATCGGAGAACATGTTCCTCAGAGAGGTCTTCAACATTTTGTTTGAGGTAATGGCAAGCAGAGCAGCTGGAACGTCGTTAAAAACTTTTTGGCACATAAAAAGAACGCATGCTTTCGCCACAGTGAGTTCTCACTCGAGGAGATTGAAAACGCAGAACAGATCTAAGTTCGCGAGATGGACTGGCCGAGGCCTTAAACTCACTCTCCCAGAAGTGTGGCCAAATTACCGTTTGAAGAAAGAGTGAGTGAAAACACGGTAACTTAAGCGAAGCAAACAAGCTCGCACTGGATGAAATATGTGTGTTGTATGCTACACTCTTCAGAATTCCCTTTAACGTACGATCAATTCTTGAATGCCAAAAGAGTGGACAGTTAAAAAATACGCTTATGCCATACCTTAGTGTACTATAGGCTAACGCGTGCATAATGTTCTTTCTAATTGACATAATTGACAAAGGTAGAAATGAGTTGTTATTCTAAAGCAGACATGAGACTGTTCTCAATCGTTGGCATATATACGACATGTGAGAGTTCCATGAGAGATCACCGTCAAAGTGAAGGACTAAATACTTTACGAATCTAACATATTCAACAGGTGTACAGTAAGAGCATGAGAAATTGGAGTTGTGGAGAGATAGCTGAGAAGTCAAGCTCACATTTCTTTAAAGGGCTATGAAAGCAGACCAGCTTCGTTTTTGAAGCATTTACCCGAAGCTTGTCGGCGAAAAACCAGTCCATTATTTTAGCGACATCGATCCGAAGCATTTCAATTGAGCGCTCGTACACTAGATGTCGAGAAAATATAAGGGTGTCATCGGCATACTGAAATATTTTGGAAGTTGTGATTGAAGTTGAAATATCATTTACGTAGATGTTAAAAAATAATGGAGACTAAATAGAGCCTTGTGGAATCCCGGAAGTTAAGAAAGCGAGGGAGCTGCGTACGTTACCTACTGAAACAACTTGGGTACGATTTATTAGAAAACTTTTTAGCAATGCACGAAATGGGCCATGAAAGCCCACTCTGTAGAAGTTGTCTAAGAGGATGTTATGGTTTACGGAATCGAACGCCTTAGCGACATCGATAAAGAGTGCGCACACAAACATGTTTTTGTCAAAGGAAGAGTGTAGAATGTCCGAAAATTCTTCAAGAAGATTAATGGTACCACGAGCAGTGACGAAACCGTATTGATGTGTCGAAATTATACTGTATTTCTTAAGAAACCTACACATAGCAACAAATAGATGTTTTTCCAAGATTTGTGAAATGCAGGACAATATTGAGATTGAGGCAATAATAATAATAATAATAATAATAATAATAATAATAATAATAATAATAATAATAATAATAATAATAATAATAATAATACATTTTTTTATTTTCACACACATTGGAATTCAAGTGTTAGATACGGGCATATCAAAGCCTGCAAAGGGCTTGTATGATGACGCCCATAAAAAAAATTCAAAAGACCGTTATCGTGATTCCACAATGTAAGACAGAAAGTCGAACTATAAAACACAAAAAGCACAAAGCAAAAAAAAAACCAAGAAAAAAAAAAGCACGAGTGGCGTTAAAATGATCACGAAAGAAAAAAACACGTAGGAAAAAAGCAACACGAAAAGCGTTAAGCGAAAACAAAGTAAAAGGGAAAAAAATAAAAAAAAAGACGAAACTATGTTAAAATTAACTTAGCTAAATACAGTTCAAGCTCGAAGCATGCAGACACAGCAAAGAGATGCTAGATGGAATCAAAGTTGGTGCACTTGAGTTCCTTCTTCAGTTGTTTCAATGATGTAATGTCAATGAAAGTGTCAGGAAGGGCGTTGAACAAATACGGGACGTAGTAATCCCGAGTGTATTTACCGTATCTGGTCGAACAAATTGGCACTACAAAGCGAGGAACGCGACGAAGTATTCGGGGAGACTGAAATGGTGTTTTAAACATCATTTTTCCAAAAGCTACGGAGCACTACCGTTTGTATAAAAAGAGAACGCAGATTAGGCAATTGAAGACTTCGAAAAATATCACTGTTGCTGGAAAAATTAGAATTATATGCTACGCTTGTCAGGATTCCTTTCAATAAAGAATTAACTTTGGACTGCCATCGACCGGAACAGTTGCCAAACACCGTAACACCGTATCGAAGGATACTGTAAGCAAGCGCATGGACGATTATTATTCTGATACCGACTGGCATAAAAAATTTAGTATTATAAAGCATACAAGACACAATTCGTAATTTGCTACAAATATATGACATATGGGTGTTCCAAGACATATCAAAATCGAAATGTACACCTAAGTATTTCACGTGATCGACAGACTCGATTGGTACACAGTTGCATTGAGCACAACTTGAAGGGTGAAGCAAAAACTTTACTTGAGCCTGGCGTCTTTTAAGAGGGTTGTGAAAACATGCCAGCTTTGTTTTAGAGCGGTTTACGTCTAGGAGGTTATCACCGAACCAATCCATTATATGAGAGGCGTTTATTTCAAGTGTGTGGAGTGAGTCAGAGAAATTAATATGACGTGACACAAGGAGAGTGTCATCGGCATATTGGTACATTTTACACCCGTTGATAACCTGGGCCATGTCGTTCACAAAAATATTGAAAAGTAGAGGAGAAAGAACAGAACCCTGAGGCACTCCCGCCAGTAAAGAATGCCGAGAACTTTTAAAGTTTCCAATTAGGACAAACTGGGACCTTTTATAAAGAAAGTTTTCCAGTAAAGAATAAAACGGGCCGCGAAACCCAAGGCGATATAATTTTGCTAGGAGCAACTGATGGCTGACAGTGTCGAAAGCCTTGGACACATCAAGAAAGAGAGCACATGCAAACATATTACTTTCGAATGTTGAATATATGTAATCAGAAAAATCATCAAGGGCCGGTTGCGTGCCTTTCCCAGTAATGAATCCGTATTGAGTAGATGAAAAGATTTCGTTCTTATCTAAAAAACTGCTCATCGTCAGAAAGAGGTGTTTCTCGAGAATTTGTCCTAAAATAGGTAGAATCGAAATAGGGCGATAATTTGCAACATTGGATCGTTCTCCTCCTTTGAAAAGTGGCCGCACAATAGCAGCCTTGAGTTCATCAGGTATGCTGCCAGACGTAATGAAGCCGTTCAGCATAGCGAGCAGAACGTTCTTAATATATGTGAAATTTCTCTGAAGATCATACGCTCGAATACCATCAATACCGGGAGATTTGCTGGCTTTGAAACTAAATAAAAGGGAGTGCAGATCCTTCTCGTCCAAGCAAGGAAGGAAAGCTGACGCCAAAACTTCATTCTTTAGTGTGCATGAGTTAACAGCAGTGGTTCTTGGCACGCCAGAGTATTTTGCAAAGAAGTCGTTAAAGTCGTTTGCTAAATTTGAGGTAAGTGACCCGAAATTTCGTTCGAGGGTTTGGTCAATAGAATTTCCAGAACCAGTGCCTCGGAATTGATTAATAAGGGACCATGTTTTGGCTGAACTAAATCTGAATTTTTCGAATTGTGATTTTAAAAACTGTCTCTTTGCAGAACGAATGACAGCGTTTACTTTATTACTTAACTGCTTGAATTCGTTTTGTAAATCTGTGTTGTGTGGAGATCGGCGACACCGACTCCACAGGACCTCTTTCTCTTTAATCATCTTAAGTATATTATTGTTTAGCCATTCATGGTGAGGTCTCCGCTTTTTCAAAGTAACAGTTCTACTGGCAGCAGCAGTAAGCGAGCGAAAAACTTGGACAAAGCTTGAGTATAGATCAGTGTTATTAACTGTACCTGAAAAGGTCTGCCAGTCTTGAGAGGCAACTGACTTGTCGAAAACAACATTATCAATAATTTGGGCTTGTCTTGAACTTTCTTGAAGTTGATTGGTGCACTTTATTTATGCTGTCAATAATAATAATAATAATAATAATAATAATAATAATAATAATAATAATAATAATAATAATAATAATAATAATAATAATATGAATAATAATAATAATAGTAATAATAATAATGTATATCTTGAAGTTGATTGGTGCACTTTATTTATGCTGTCAAATCTTCAGTCAGTGATTAAATATATTTTTTTATTTGCATCAATAAATTTGTCCGTGTGAAGTTCACATAACCGCTTGAGACCGACACGGGGGGACGATACTCAACAACGCCAGCTGCTGAGTCTGCGGAAACGTGTTTTTCTGTTCGCTGATTGGCAGTGTCAAACACCGGGTCGCGGGTATGCCAAGAAGGACTGTGAGCGCACGAAATAGATCTAAAGGCAAATACACGAAATGTGCAAAAAGAGGGATAATAAATGGTATTGTTTTAAATAATCCCGTACGAACGCCTTACTGCATAAAGAAATACAACGCCTTACTGCGCTCGAGATCTTGATGATCTTGACCTGCCACCTGATATAGTCGCCATTGATGACCCCACCTTGTTTCGTGATGCTATAATTTCACGTTTTTACTAAGAATCAATCATTGTATTTTTTCACATCTTATGCAAGTGCAGCATTGTTAGCTGCAACACCTGGTGCTTTTTTTTTTTTTTTTTTCATGTATGACCCCCTTTTTATGTAATGCCCTTGAAGAAGGGCCCTTAAGGGTACAATAAATGAATGAATAAATGAATGAATGAATGTCGGGCGCAGTCTGAACCACCGCCACAAAATTGTCTGGAAGTTTGCGATATTGCACACTCGTATACCAATGCACATGAAATTTACCTGCGGGATTGTTCTGATGGAAAAACTAAGTATCTTTCGTCCGCACTAGAGATGGCAGATTAGTTTGCAGACAGTTTGAGTCGATTCTACACGATTGGATAGCCAATTATATTGACTTAGAAGTAAACTGCCAAGATGTTTCATCGGGTTTCCGAGTAGATATTGATGAAATTGAGGAAATTAAGAGATACCTTAGACCGAACTCTAATGGGGTAGATTGTATTTCGAACTTGATAATCAAAGGTTCTGGTGACTTCTTCGCACCGATTTTGAGGCACATTTTCAACCTGTCACTTCGCTCTGGTGTGTTCCCATCGTTATGGAGAAAGCGGTTGTCGTGCCAGTATTGAAGAGGGGCGATTCATCACCTGTCAATAATTATTGGCCTGTTTCTTTACTGTGCAGCTTTTCTAAGGCGTTTGAGAAGATTATTCATAAACGTACAAGTTATGACTTTTCTAAAAAAAAAAAAAGAACGACTTCGCAGCACGGTTTTTTTACGAGACGGTCAGTTGAAACCAACTTGTGCAACGTTTTACACTTCGCTGCGCCAATTGTTACAAACAGGGTACCGGTAGACATATTTTTTTTTTTGTTTGTCTAAAGCATTGGACAAAGTTGATCATGAGCTATTGCTTCACAAATTATTGTTATATACGGTTGTTGTTCTGAACTACTACTCTGGTTTCAAAGCTATTTTTTTGTTGCGTCGTACGAATCATTTTCAAATTTCTAGTGTCTATTCTAAACAATTTTGCACAACTTCAGGTGTCTCCCAGAGGTGAATTCTTGGGCCTCTTTTGTTTCTAATATTTGTAATTGATATAGCCTCGTGTGTCAGAAAAGCTGAGCTCTTACTGCTTGCGGATGAAGTTAAGATTTTTATGCGCGTTGCTGTTCCTCTTGATTGCAATGCTCTCGGCACGACGTGAATAAGATATTGCCATTATTTTTGGAGAATAATTTGCTACTAAATACTACGAAACTAAGGTTCTCTTTTTGAGCCGACGACACGCTGTAATGCATTTTACTTACTCTTTGTGAGAAATTCCACTCGAACGCAGGACTGTTATGAAAGCTGCCTTGATAAAGCGTTGTCATTCAATGCTAATGTTTCTTTTATTGTTGGCCGAGCGATGAAATCTCTTGGTATTATGTCTCGTACAACTCAAATGTTCAGACACCCTGCTTGTATGATTTGTTTGTTTTGTGCTTTAGTTCGTTCACGGCTTGAATTTGCTCCAGTGGTTTAGAATTCTCTAACACGCACACAGTTTCTAAGTATTGAATCAGTGCAAAAACGAATGATACGCATTTTATATGACAAACACTTTCAGCGTCGCATTTATTATGGTTATGAATTTCTTCTTAATAGTGTTTTACTTAGCTCTTTGTCAATTAGAAGATTCGAGCGTAATTTGATTTTTTTTTTTGTACAGGGTGGTAAATGGTTGGACTGATGCTAACCTAGTTCTGAGTTAGTCGATTTTCATGCTCCTTGTCGCGTTACCACAAATTTTCCTGTCGTTTACGTTCAATCCATGTCTGAACTCCCACCACTGTCCCGTATGCCCATTTCATTCAATAGAATCGCATCCTCTTGCTTAGACATTTTCACGGATCCCTCAGTTTTTCACCGGGACTTGGAGAGTTTCGATGAAAGTTGAAACTGTAGTACATTTTGAAGTGTGCCCACTATTCGTAGCCCTGTTAATTTGTACATTTGATGCTGTGCGTGTGTTGTGTTTCTTATTATCATCATCTTGTATCGTATGCGCCAATATGAAGACCCGCGTGGTTGTTTTTGAGCATATGAGATAAACAAAATAGATAAATAAATAGAGATTCATGCGGTGGTCTTCCTAATTACACAAAAATAGCTCGAAGGATAATATGTCTAATATAAATCACATTCGGATATCGGCTGGCACAAGCTCGAAACTTCGCAAAGTAGTCTCGGGAGGCTAATAGTATATTCGGTTTTACGTGCACTTGTTTGTAGCCCTCACTTTGCAACTCTGAGCAATTATCATGCAGTCATGCGCGCTCAAACAATTTCATAGGCTGCCACATATCATCGCGATACCGCACAACTTTACAATTTGGACATCCACTTTTTGCTGGTGCTGAGAACATCACATTTTATCAGAGAACTGAACTGTTTAACATGGTTAAGCACGTTACGTCCTCGCAATATATGCCAAAGATTATTGCGATCCTTTTTTTTTTTTTTTTTGCTGAAAACATTATTTATGATGGTGCAAAATGCACGTTGCAGAAGGTTCGCGCTCTGAGCAAGTCATGCAGTCGAGAAACACAAATCATTCTTTCTTGGTGCAGCGTTGTGAGGCATGGCGCGAGCGTCTGGCACCACAAAAATGCGCTTTCTGATGCTCTTTCAGAGAATAAGTAATTATCCCCGAGGGACCCCCTCCTTCGTTTGGTGGTGTTAATTCGACAATTCTATTTGTGTCATTCGTAAACAGTAATCGTCTGTTCTTTTTTTTAATTATTTTGCACTTAAAAGCTGTTAAATTTAAACAAAATATGGAGTTTGGTCTAAGTTTGGGGAAGAACTTGAGAACGACACTCCCGGGATATGTAGAGCGGCTGCCAACGTTCGTCTGTCCCTCCCGTACACACTTGTGGTGCTATTTATCGTCGTATTAATAAGTCAGATTTAGTCATTTCAAGGCTTCTAATATTTGGGGGCAACTTTCTGAGGCAGTTCAGCAACAATGAAAACATGTTTGAGTGCCTCAATGATGGGTACATGTAAAATGGGTCGTGGAACAATTTTTGTACTTTCAGTAAATATCGCTAAGGGCTAATCCCTCACGTTGATAACTTGCAAAAACACCCATTTTTTTCCTCGGAGCTGGATGGCAGACGCAGAAATAATGAAGGAAAGAAACAGCTTTTTTCTTCTTAACTCGCAAATAGAACGAGCGACCACATGATCTGACGCTAATTATATACCGCCATAGTCATGCGCTGGGGTTGGCAAAGAAAAACAAATCCGAGGACACCTAAGCACTTTTTATGAGTTGTAGATGCGAAAGCATGAATATCGTTCTTCCGCTCCCTGAGTTCGTCTGCGGCGTACTGGCGTGGACGGCCACCTTTCGCTACTGCCGAGGTTGCCGAGTCCGCGCTCTCGTGAAGCGGCCAGAACAACGTTTCAACACTCTACACGAGATTTCATCAGGACCTGACGCTTTCGACTCTTCAATACGTCAAGCAACTTGGCAATACCACTAATAGAGAGGTCAACCTGCTTCATTGTAGCATGCTGATTGCTGACAATCTGTGGGGAGACAAGTTCATCGGGGAGAAATACTGACTTTAAAGAAATATTTAATACACCGAGTAGCTTCATAAGATTCATTAGTTCCTAATGTTCTTTCATGCAGCAAGTTTATAAAAGCCCTATTTTATCTTCAGTGCACCGTTTCATGCATCGCCAAAACTTAGTTTTCTTTTTATTTGGATAGTTCACAGTTAAACCTCGAGGAAACGTTTTTCGACAATCTCGATTTCAATTTATACAGCAATGTTAAATCTCTTAACTGGCAAAAAAATATCTGCAGATTTAGTTGTTTGAATCGTGCGCGTGTGCACCCCATCGCTTATGAATCATGCGAATAAGATCGTCAGTGATTTAAGGCTTTTCCCTTTTTTTTCAGTTTGCGACCATCTCTACTCGGTGCATGAGAGTCAGTGAGACCAAGAATACCTTGCTTAAATACTAACCGTAGCTCATTAACAATTAAGTATTCGGCTAAACACCTGAAATTACGAAAGACGGTTCAGTTTTTATATAGAGATTTTTCTATTTTCTGCCTTCTCGAAGTTATTTTTTCTAGGCTCATTGAGTTTAGATTAGCAAGGTTTTGTTCGGATAAGGACGGTAATAAAAGGATCATGCACGTTTTTTGGTTAA
This sequence comes from Ixodes persulcatus, assembly GCA_013358835.2. Lineage (NCBI taxonomy): Eukaryota > Metazoa > Arthropoda > Arachnida > Ixodida > Ixodidae > Ixodes > Ixodes persulcatus. Next base: position 264,162 of record JABSTQ010010393.1, read on the forward strand.
AAAAACATTCATGAGGTAGTAAAACATGTCCAGACAACAGAACAAACCGTAATTCTCAAAATACGTTTTTTTTTTTTTTTTTCGAAAAAAAATTGCTTTTGAGAGGATTGCGATTTTTCCAATTGCGCGTAGACGCGAACTTGGGGGCCGCAGAAATGAAAAATACAACTTTCTACAACGTAAATATTTTTATGTATAAAGCACGCCAACTAGTTTACCTGAATTATAGGAATGTATATTATTGGAGGTTATATTTTAGGCAAAATAAAACTATAAACTGGGCCAGTTGCGCAATCTTTTCATCGTTAAAATGTTTTTGGCGATTTCTAGCAGATTTTAAAAAAATAAGTTTTAAGATGAAACTTTTTGTACAGAGCATTTTCTTATTTGTTAATTTTTAACAAAAAGTTAGCGCTCAACTGTTGTGAAAGTTGTTTTGCATTGTGCGCGGAAATTTTCGAAATATCCAAAAAGTCAAAACTGTGCAATATATGTGTGACAAAAAAAGAAATAGTAACACCCAATTATGTTAAAACTTCCCTTGGTGAACCATTGAAAACCGCTAATTCAACATCCGCAAAAACACGCTGCATTATATTGTTTTAAATATTAAAAATACAAAAAAAAAAAACGGTACGCAAGCTTTAGGTTGGAGTCAACGACCGTTGAATTGTTCCTATATCAACAACTGGCGGAACTCGAGCACCACATCCACTGTGGTCGTACTTGGTCTTATTAACGCCCAGACACCACAAAGCAGCATAAAAAAAAAATTGTGAGCATTTTTAAATTTTTGTTAGAGATGTACGTCGGTATTGTTTATAAAAGATAAACTTTGCGCCGCAATCTGTTCTTAGTGTGTTGTACTTCGTCGATTGCGCTGCACAGCACTACTTTCCGAGATTAGTACTTTAATGTGGGTAGTCTGGTAAAAACAAAAAAATCTATTAATTTTTCTGGACATCACAATACTCCGTTTCCAATTACGACGGAATGTAGCGGACGTTACAAGCCACATATCTCGGCCAATTAATCATCATCATCATCATCATCATCATCTTTATTTGGATTCATTGAATATCAACTTATCAAGTGACAACCTTGTTCCTACGTCCCTCTCGGAGGTCACGTGATATTTGCACGCCATGGCATTGACATGTAGGGCTCGTAGCGCGCCCTGTGGTCCATCGTAGGGTAACACGCAACATAGCAACAGGCGACTTTATGGAACCTTACACCCCGACCGATGGCGGACGTGGCGAGGGTGAAACAATAGCAGGTTGTCTCTACAAAACAAGTAAAAGGGACGAAGATGTTGAGAGCTATAGGTAGCGTTATTGGACCAGCGTTGCGCCGACTCGCGAGAAATGCATCCGGCGTTTGTAACGCCACTGCATATCGGGTGATGTTTATACCACGCTGTGGCTGAAAATCACTTGGGCAGCACCATGGTGTCGGGTGATTTCAGATAAGATTGAACAACGGGTAAATGATCGACATTTTTTAATACACTGGTTATTTTGACGTCGTCGCCCAATTCATAGCATTAACAAACACAAAAATATTTTTGCATAAAAAAAATTGGTTACAAAAAGTAGTAGATTATGAAGAGCTATGGGTGGTCACTCGCATTTAGGCCTACGTGTGCCGCCGGTGTGGTTTATGCTTGATAGTAAGTAACTGGAGTAATACCATTAGACTTTTTTTTGTTTAGTATTTGTTAATTGATTACCAGTGTTCGCAGGTTTTAGAATAGCTTATACGCTATTCTAAAACCTGCGATTAGGAGAAGTTAATTCGTTTTGAGAAACAATGTCTGGGTATACAGATAGGTTTCTCGAATAATAGTATTTGTTCATTGAGTTCCTTATATATTTTATTAAAAAAAATCTCTCAAACATGCAACTTTGAGTAATTGTGTGCGAAAACATGGTAAACAAAAAACGGCGCAAAAGACAAGGACAAAAGTGGGACACGACAGGACAGGCGCTGTTCCTCTTTTGATTTTGAGTATATGTTCCTGTGTGCGTCGTGTATGTTCCTCTCTTGTCCTTGTCCCTTGCGTTGTTTTTTCTCACCACGTGTAACGACTACGAACTAGCTCAGCTTACAACTTTATTACAGATTGTCTGCGAACTTCAAGACACTGGCTTGCACGCGAGCATGTGATCAATACCGAAAAAAAAAACAAAGTTTTCTCGCAATGATTAAAATCGTTTGTTTCAAAATTTACGTCACCCATATGTTACTCTATATTTGGGCCTGTATTCCCATGCCGCGTATATGACCGGGGAACAAGATACAGCCCCTCCGCGGAGCCCATTTTTTTTTTTTTTTAGTCTACGCAGCCTTCCACTGCATGGTGTAATCATGGTGCAAACATTACACAATGCGCGTACAGCGTTACAAAAAAAAAAGGGCATTATTTGCGCGGAGGTGCAATGCTCGTCCAATGACTCTACCTAGTACCTAACTTTCGACTTTTTCGACCCCTTGGTTTTTTGTTTCTTTTCATTTCTTTTTTGAGGGGGGGGGGGGGGTGAGTGGGGGCATTGTTTGTTATTGTTCCGCCCTCGCCTCGCCCGCCGTCGGTCGGGGCATAAAACTCCGTAACTTCGCCTGTTCCTACACTCCAGTTTTACGTTACGATGGACTACAGAGGACGCTACGAGACATTTAAGCGAATGCAATGCCGTGTCACGGTGACGTCGGTCCTGCACGTGACCATCGAGAGGGTCTACATTCCATCGCAATTGGAAACAGGGTATAGTGATGTCGAAAGGAAGGAATCGAACCATTTCTTCAGCAGACTACCCGCATTAGATTATACTACCCTGGGAGAATAGCGCAGTGCAGCGCAATCAATCAAGTGCAACACCCCAAGGACCAAACGCGCCGCAAAGTTAAGTATTTATGGGGTAATATCGACTATATTGCTAACAAAAAAATTTAAAAAAAATCTCACAGTTTTTTTTTATAGTGCTTTGTGGTAAATTGGCGTTGATGCGACCTAGTACGGCCGCTATTAAAACTCATATAAGGCGCCTGCATTTTCTTCTACAGATGACACTTTCCGAGCTTGAGACCATGAGCCTTAGTCTGAAACCGAACAAGTCCCCAGGATACGATGGGAGGCGCCTCAGCGGCCTTCGTAGAAATTTCAAACACATAAAATACATATTCCTTACTGTCACCAACAAAAATTTCAAAACTGGTTCAATTCCCATCGAATCGAAAACCACCATTGTTAAAAAAATATCTTTAAAGGATTACAACGAAACGGTTCATTGCTAGTTCATTCCTCTCTAAAATCATCTAGGCTAGATATTGATCATGACGATGTCGAGTCAATTTGGTGCTCAGTTACTTTATCTGACAATTCGTCGTACGCTGTCGGAACGTTTTATCGACCACCGAATTCAGATTTAAAGACGTTACAGTCGTTGTTTGAAATCGTTTCGGAGGCCTCTCGGCACCCTATTTTACTAGCAGGTGACTTTAACCTGCCAGAATTGAAATGGAATGATGGCACTTGTTCATGCAAAGTTAGTAGTCGCATTAATCTAGAAATGAAGAACATCGTAGATACTTATGGACTGTTACAATATGTAAAGGATCCAACTCCGAATAATAACATATTAGACCTTTTGTTTTGCAGTTCACCCAACCTTATAGATTCCGTCACCATTATACCAGGAATAAGTGATCATAAAGCAGTCATTGCAAGCGTCAAATCAGGAATCATCCGACCGACGACATGCGCATCAAGGAAAGTTTTTTTCTTCGAGAAAGGCGACTATACTAGTATATCTCAGCAGCTGCTTGACCACTTGCCGGTCTTTGAATGCCTAGCTGAGGATTACGACGTCCACAAATTATGGTGTGTATTTAAGAACAAGCTGCTTGAACTTATGAACCGTTATGTTCCAAGCATAGATTCTTCCAGACTCAAAAAAAAAGAAAAAAAACAAACCTGGGTGACTTCACGTATTCTAAGGCTAATTAAAAAAAGAAGGAGAGCATTTCTCAAGTATAAGAAAACTAGAAGTAACAATCACTTGAAGAGATTATCTGAAGTAGCGCAGGAGTATAAATTATCTATAAAAATTGCGAACGAAGGATATTTTAAAAGACTTAACGACAGGATGAAAATACGTGCTTGAATGATTACTTTCAATCTATCTTCCTACCTAAAGATAGCAGCTGTCCTCCAGCACATGCAAGTGCCATCCCGTTAATGGAGCCAGTTGAACTAAGCGTTGAGGGGCATCGAGTTGCTTTTAAGAAACATTGACGAAACTAAGGCAAATGGCCCTGATCGTATTTCTCCACGTATACTAAAGCGTTGTGCCGGACCTATTTCGTTGTATCTTTATGTAATCTACGAAAAGTCACTCTCCACTGGTATCCTACCAGACGATTGGAAAATCGCCCATGTTGTCCCTATTCATAAAGGTGGTTCAAAAAAAGAGGTTTCAAACTACAGGCCAATATCACTAACAGCCATGTCATGCAAAATTATTGAACATGTTTTTATATACAGGAATAATGAAACATAGAACGAACAACAGCATATTAATTAATCATCAACACGAGTTTCGTAAAGGCCTATCTTGCACGACACAGCTCGTAGAATTTTACCATGAACTGGCGTCCAATGTTGACGATGGAGGGCAAACGGATTGTGTTTTTCTAGACTTCCGTAAGGCGTTCGACACTGTGTCGCATCCGCTCCTTCTTAGTAAACTAGAGTCGTTAAACTTAGACTCAAGTGTGTTACGATGGATCGAAAATTATTTATTTCAACGTCGCCAATGTGTTGTCTTGAACGGAAAAAGTTCGGAGTATGTTAACGTAACGTCAGGAGTCCCACAAGGCTCGGTCCTGGGACCACTTTTGTTTTGATTTATGTAAACGATATTTCCGTGGGAATTTCCTCCTGTATACGGTTGTTTGCTGACGACTGCGTTGTGTATAGGAAAATTAAGGACAAACAAGATGCTGCTACGTTGCAACGAGACTTGGATTGTAATAATACTTGGTGTTCCAAGTGGCAGATGAATTTAAATCCAAAGAAGTGTGTACACCTGAGTTTTACCAAGATAACGCCCTAATAAATAACGAAACTACCTACAAGTACCTTGGTGTCACACTGTCATCCGACTGTTCTTGGAATGCTCAAGTTGATGATGTCATCCTAAAAGCTGGCAGGGCGCTCAATTTTATTCAACGGAATTTGAAATGTTCACAACCTGAATTAAAAAAAAAAAAAACGCGTACTTAACATGTGTTAGGCCGATTTTAGAATATGCCTGCGCCGTCTGGGAACCTCCGCACATAACCTTGATTGATAAATTGGAAAGAATTCAAAATAGATCTGCTAGGTTTGTACTGGGTCGTTATGGGCGGAGGGAGAGCTGCACTAAAATGAAAAGCGAATTGAATTGGGAACTGCTTTCTTCTCGACGAGAAAAGTTGAGAATGAAGTTTTTATTTCTCATATATAATAATAAAACTGGCATTAACAGAGAAGTATATTTAAAACACCCACATTATGTTTCTAGGCGGACTGAACATGCTTTCAAAATCCGAGAGTACCACGCTAGGACGAACATGTATGCAAATTTTTTTTTTGTTAAAACCATTGCAAAGTGGAATAGGCTGTCTGACGACCAGGTGTGCTCTACAAATGAAGATGTATTTTTTTCAAAACTGTAACCCCCCTGCAATAACGCCTCCGGGCAACGCGGGGTAATCTTTGAATAAAGAATAAAAAGGAATAAAATCAAAATCTTCACCATCGACCATAAGGTTAGGAACAAAAGCAGCAACTGGTGGAAAAACTTTAGTAGACATCTCGCCATATGGCCACAAAAAATATACAAGCGCATGCATTAATTTTTTTTACGGCAAACAAAGCTGTCCACAAATGTGGACATTAGTTGTGGGGGTTGTGGAAGTCATAGAATTAGTTCTTTGCTTGTAGGCAGAGAAACACATTACATTTCATGCTTTTCACTCTAGTTTTACCTTTGCAAATCATGTTTCTGCATCGCATGGCATTATCGAGTTTAGAAAATTTTGGGAAATGTCCAAAGCCATCTTTACGGATGTCTAGGTTAGGCACTTGGACTGGCCTTGATTTTCTGCCTCTGCTGCACTTCCGCGGAGCTCGGACTGGGAGATGTTCGCATTTGTGACGTTCGCTCTGATCGGTGTTTCGGCAATATCTTGTTTGAATGCCGGGAGTGGAAGGCGTTTTTTCTGGGACACATTCAGAGCACGATCGTCACGCAGGAAGGAACTCAATCCATGCGTTGCAGATGGCCATGTCAAGGAAGTGTGTGAATATTCGAACTGTCCACTTTTTGGTCCAAATTTATGTTCTGTAGTAAGCAATAAATCTGTCAATGAGGTCGACTCCCCCATGCACCTATTGTACTTTGAAACAATGGCTGACTGAGGAATGGGTATTTTCTTCTTGTCTTCCTTCGACCATCTTCTGCACGAACCCATTGGATCTGTCCCTACAGCGATTGAGAGCAACAAAACGCTCTTGTTGTCCCGCCATTTCACTAGGCATACCTTTCCATCGTAACCAACGAGAGAGACTGCTTGCCCACGAGTCATGTCCTTGTCAGAAGGGAGCCTTGCAGGAGCACCCTCGGTGCGGTTTGCGTTCACAGTTCCAGTGAGAAATTTGTTCTCCTTCAGAAGGAAGTCTATGATCTTCAGCCCCATGAAGTACCTGTCTGTGAAAGCATGGGCATCCTTGCTGATTACAGTTTCCATTAACTTCTTCACAAGGGCGCCACCTAGTCCAAAGGCCTTCATGTCTGTGTGTATGACTATACCCTTTCGTGTGTAAATTAGAAAGTCAAGCCCCAAGCCACCAGGGGAGGCAAGAACAAAATTCTTCAACCCAACTGGGTTTGGTGTCGAATGCAGATAATGTCTGAAGCTGCATCTGCCTAAAAACGGGATTATTTTCTCATCAATTGACACTTAAGCTGTCCTTAGGAGTGATCGACAGGCACTTTGGAAGTGGTCAAGAATAGGACGCACGAGATACAGCTTGTCTTTGTTCTGTTCGTCGGTTCTGGATGAGTAATCAACGAAATCCAGGTGATTACGCAGCTCGTAAAATCTGTTTCGGGTCATGCTGTCTGCAATCAAAGGTGTTCGCGTGCCTCGAGACCAGTACATGTGAACCCGAGGAAGGCCCATTACACCCATGCGAAGGTGGATTTCTGCAAGCTTCTTCACTTCGACGATGTTGGTTTTCACAGAGCGGTGATTGCGTTTTTGTATGGAGTACAGGTTGGTCTGTGTGGCACATTCTTCCCAAAAGTCGGCTGGAAAGTACTTCATGAAATACTGGTGAGGCGAGAGAAGACATTGGTGAATAGGCTCCGCTGGATCTTGATTACCTGGAGTTTCCTTTGCTTGAAACCTGAAAGAAAAGATAGTGCCCCTTTATACCTAATAATATTAATAGTAACAAAAGTATGAACCTACGTAGCTTCTTTCCAGGAACATCTCCTCTTCTTTTTCGGAGGGCTGGGTGTCTCGTGTTCATCTTCGTCATCCATGGAAACTTCTTGGTCGCTTGTATCACGGTGGACACCAGATCCAGATTCGTCTTGGGTAGAAATACAAAACTCAGGGTCCTCTGCATCCGACAGATCCGCATCGCTTTCGTCCAGAATTGCTGCAATTTCTTCATCTGTGAGAACCCTAGCTGTAGGGCACCAAGATGAAAAAAAAAAGCTTTAACCAGTCCCAGCTTTTGTCCGCGAACGTGGACGTGGATATGAGAACCCTATTATTTCGTCACAAAACATTCGCTCATCTTAAATTTATGTTTCAGACAGCTCCTGGGGGTATCAGATTTATGTACACTCAATCACGTTTACACAAAAAATGGTAAAAGTAGATGGAAATGCTAACAACTTACCACGTGAACGCTTCAGACCGCTCGAGGAAGAAGTCGCCATTTTGCTTTTTTTTTATTCCGACCGCTCCGACGTACAGGCTGCGCCATCTCTTGGAGGGCGTGTAAAACAGGACGTCCACAAACGGGGACAGATGTTTTGGATGCCGACGAAAATTGTTTCGACAAGTTCGCGCTCATCTTAACATGTCCACATATGTGGACGCGGGTAGTGAAGATGATAGACCAATATACTATATTCCACCATGTATGATTAAACATTTAAACAATATATATATATAGCAATCGCTTGCTTTGTGGATAAATACATCATATCTTCCATCCAGTACGGTTTTATTCCAGAGCTTGGTGCACAACACCTTGTCGAAACTCTCTCAGACAACATAAATTTAGGTTATGAGGCAGACATGTTTACTTGTGCATGTTTTCTCGAAGTCTCCAAGGCATTCGACGCTGTAAACTATTAAATTATTTAAGGCTGGGTAATTGATCGATTGACCTACCGATTAATCGATGAATGCTTTAATCGCGATTAATCTTTTTTAACCGGTTAATCGGTAAAATATTGATGAACCAAAAGAAAGCAAAAATTAAAAGCTTTCACCAAGCAGACCTGGACGGATTCACCTGTATGAAGGGCAAACTTTAGCTGCAATTTTAACCTAAAGTAAACTATAGGGGCGAGATTTGTAACTCCAGACAATTCCAGAAGGTTACACGTGTCGTGGCCACCTCAACGCCGTGCGAGCTAGAGGTCACTCTTGCCGGAGTATATCAACGAACCCCTTTGCCTCATGCAGCTGAAATAAGAATCTGCGAGTCTGAGTGTGTGTGTGTGTGTGTGTGTTTTTAACTGTTATCAACTACACATGAAGGTTGAATAATCCTAATCGTAAAATCGAAATCGCATATTGCGCCGCATATATCCCATATTCAGCAAAGGCAAAAAAAAAGAAAAAGAAAAAGAAGTAAATCTGACGTTTAAAACATTATGCATGGAAATGAACAAGACCGATTTATCGATTAATGCATCGATTAAAGGGTAGCAATTAATTGGGTTAAACAATTTTATTCCAAAACCCAGCCTTAATGTTTCTCCCTTGTTGGTTTCAGAAGGCCATTTTTGGCCCTATGAACAAGCGTTCTTTTAAGATCGATCACAAATGTTTCAATAGAAGGAATATGCAGGAGCAAGATTTTTCTAAAACAAGTGTTCGACAGGTTTCAAACCTTTCACCATTGCTCTTTAATATTTACGTCAATGACATGTATACCTCAATCTCAAACTGTACCATCTGTAAATATACTGACGACACTTTTCTGTTGACAAGTCACCTTCCTTTTCTTATAGTGATGAATATGCTACAGAAATGCTCCCTCGAATTGATGAACTGGTTTGCTGAAAATCAAATCAATATTTCCGTCTCGAAACAAAGCTAGTTTGTTTTTATAAATCACTCAAGACTATCGTTTTAGACACTCCTCTTCTGCTCCACACGTCACAATGCAGCGCGTGTCACTGTGAATCAATTACTAAAGCACCGTAAAATACTTGGCCAATATTTTTGCTCACACCTTTCATGGAACTCACATTTTACACAACAATGTTCCAGGTTAAGAATTGTTTACTGCTTATTATCAAACATCAACCTTTTTTTTTGCCATTTGGTATCCAAAAATTCATGGCTAACTTGTTAGCTAATAGCATACTCCGCTATGGCATAAAAGTTTTTTGGTAACCGCATCGGGTTATGACGCAAATAAGTCAACAGTATATTAAAAATGATCCAGCGTAATGTTCTTTACAAACCCGCGACATCTTGTCGCGATCTTTTTTGAGCCCTCTTCAAGCCCAATTTTTAGTCTTTTTTTAAACGATCGTACTCAGACACTACAGAATTGACGCATTCCCGATGAACATAACGCCTACTACGACTATAGTTACTCGGTTTCTTGTTCCCACATGTTTTACACGTCATGGCAAACACAAGCGATGTTACTATGTTCCTCGGATGTTTAACTCGCTACCACCCAAATTTAAAGACCTCACTTCGAAGAAGGAAAGCTCTGCGTCATCATACGTCCTTAGACACCCTTGCAATGGTATAATCTTTCCCTTGGTTGGTTACATTCTTTTTTTTTGGTTGAGTTTAAAATACTAAGCAACCCTCCTCTTTCTTTTTAAACATTTTTTTTTTCCAAATTTTATTTATGCTACAAGTTGTGTCTTTGTTTACATTCAATTTGTATACTTCGTGAAGTTACTTTGACTGAAGAAAACAAGTCTGGCAGTCATGAAGATACATAAATAGACTAGAGCTAATTGATCATAAAGATTGGTGCTACAGAATACGTACTCTTTGTTTTTAGGAGTTCTCACTTCTTGGTGTCGCGTGAGTAACCTCTCGAACCTTACGAACTCTCCTCATGGCCGACGTATCGTTGTTGTTTCATTCGTGATTTTGCTGCCACTGCAGCGCTTAAGCTTTTTATTTTTTCTTCCAATTCATAAGACAAATAAACTGGGAACTTTCAAGAATGGTCGAAAAAGATAGAGTGCAAAACCGCAAAACAAAGGTTGAGAATCGCGCCGAGCAGGCTTCAACGGTCCAAAAGAGCGCAGAAAATTTCTAGCTGATAGAGCGCGCGAGAGTCGCACCAGCCTCATCATCATCAGCAGCAACATGGCGGCGGCCTATAGTTCGTTTCAGCCTATACTTCGTCTCATCCTACGATGGACTAAAGGCCAAAGCCACGGGCCACCAGGTCCAATCATGTTCCACGCTAAACTATGACATGCATAGCATTGATTAGCTTTGGACGAATAGTACTCCGAATCCCAAAACGCTGCGTCATTTTTATAGCTTCGACACCACAAAGAGCCGGTACGTCGTGGCTTCGACCGCCCAATCCCATCAGTGATCCGAGACGTGGGCACCGATACGTGCACCGAAGCGAAATCCCACGCAATGTCTAAGTGGGTCGTGATTGGATCTGGCGGTTCGTAGCTTCTGCCTTTAGTCCATCGTAGGGTGAGACGAAGTATAGGCCTCAGACGCAGCCGACACTACGAGCTGATGTACCAATCACACAGCGTCAAAAGCGCCCCATCACGATGTTTCGTCATGTCTCTGTACGTGTTTTATCATCACTGACCCAATCATAAAGATATAAAAAAAAAGCCCAGTGACTTTCGCTTTTGACGCTCCTTGACTGATCTCATTAGCTTGTAACGTTGGCTGCGTATGGTCTTAAACTGAAGCGAAGCGTATTCGAGCGTTTTTGGAAAGGTGTATATAGCGGTACCGCTGGCGCAGCCGTGGGCGGCAGGCGCAGCCAGCGGCGTCGTCGACCGACAGCGTGTCCGGATCCCTTGGCGTGTTGGTCGGCGTCGCGTGACGCAGCCGATGAAAACGTCCTCCGCATCCCGGCAGCGATGATGGGCCGTGTCCGCCCCCCCTCCCCGCCGGTGTCCGGTCTCTCCGCATCCACGTCCTCCTCGGCTGCACCACCCGCCGTCGCGCCCACAATTAGCGTCGCCGACCGAGCCCGCCGAGGTGCGCTCGCGACGGCCGGCCCCGCAGACCTCCGCCAACACCTCCCTGAGAACAAAGCACTGTCGCTCGATTCTCGGCGTCACGCAAATAGGTTACGTTATAGGTTTAGGTTGGTTAGGTAAGGTTAGGTTAGGTTAGGTTAGGATTAGGCTATATTTAGGTTAAGTTAGGATAGGTTAGGTTAGGTTAGGTTTGATTTAGGTTAGGTTAGATCTAGATTAGGTCAGGTAAGGTTAGGTTAGGTTAGGTTAGGTTTGATTTAGGTTACGTTAGGTTAGGTTTGATTTAGGTTACGTTAGGTTAGGTTAGGTTAGGTTAGGTTAAGATTAGGCTATATTTAGGTTAAGTTAGGATAGGTTAGGTTAGGTTAGGTTAGGTTAGGTTAGGTTTGATTTAGGTTAGGTTAGATCTATATTAGGTCAGGTAAGGTTAGGTTAGGTTAGTATAGGTTAGGTTAGGTTAGGATAGGTTAGGTTAGGTTAGGTTTGATTTAGGTTAGGTTAGATCTAGATTAGGTCAGGCAAGGTTAGGTTAGGTTAGGATTAGGTTTGATTTAGGTTAGGTTAGGTTAGGTTAGGTTAGGTTAGGTTAGGATTAGGCTATATTTAGGTTAAGTTAGGATAGGTTAGGTTAGGTTAGGTTAGGTTAGGTTAGGTTTGATTTAGGTTAGGTTAGATCTAGATTAGTTCAGGTAAGGTTAGGTTAGGTTAGGATAGGTTAGGTTAGGTTAGGTTAGGATAGGTTAGGTTAGGTTAGGTTTGATTTAGGTTAGGTTAGATCTAGATTAGGTCAGGTAAGGTTAGGTTAGGTTAGGATTAGGTTTGAATTAGGTTAGGTTAGGTTAGGTTTAGACTCGTGTCCAATCGGACAGGGGCTTGATCCAGCCGAACGCTAGCTCGTGTTCGTTGGGCTTCTCTAGTTGATCCCCGAAATTTGGCACGACGGCCTTGTTATCTAGGAACGTAGGGTACGTTGTTGGGCTAGTTGGTTCATCTTAGTAAAACATATAAAATAGCGCAAAAAAGACAAGGACAAGAAGTATACAGGACAGGTGCTAACTCTCAACTTGTTTTATTCAAGAAAAACAAACATATATATACACACGACAGGCAAGCACCACGTAAAAGTTGATGAATGTTTTACCCGATCATTCAAAAACTGAAATTCATTACTATGAAGTACAATAGAATTGTCGCTGACACATGCCGTCCCACTTTTTTGATAAAGAATGCTTTCAATAGCTCTCGAGCGACCGTCTCTCGGCTTTTCCCCATCCTTATCTGCTGAAGTTGCGGAACACAGCCACACGCGTTGCAATGTGTAGGCAAATGCGAGCCATATTAATTTTTTTACTGATAATGCGTGCTCCCGTGCTCGGTCATTGATGCACGGCCCCGTCTGGCCGATGTATACCTTTCCACAACTCAGAGGGATCTCGTAGACCACACCCACTGTGCAGTACACGTAAGGGGTGACGTGTTTCTTATCACATGGTGCTTCTGCCTTCTCATTAGATATGCGGGAGCACAACCCAGCCAACTTCTTTGGGGCAGAGAACACAATGGGAACATTGTACTTGCTTGCAACTTTCTTCAGATTGTGGGCAGCCTTGTGGATGTACGAATAACTTCTGGTCGTTTTGTTCTCTGCCTCGTTGGGACCTTTCTTTTCAACCCCTTCATTTTTTGTAGGGCGGTCTCCGCCACAGAAACCAAGACCGAACACGGGAAGCCTGACAATTCTAATCTAGAAATCTGATATTTAAAAATAGCATCCGCCTGATGGTCACAAGACTTCAGCAGAGCAGACTCCAGGCACGAAGTTGCAATAGCTCTCTTAACCGTCTTCGGATGAGCTTTTGATTAAGCTTGATTCAGTGTCTGTCGCGGCGTGTGGAGACCACTCAAGCATCAACCCTCCTTGCTCACCCGCAGATCGACAGAACTTAGAATAACTGGACGTGCTGATGACTCTGTTCAACAGCCTGGAATTATTCTTTCGAAAAGCGATGCGATACATCTGGCCCCCTGCTCCGATCCGAAATAAACCGAAAAAGAAAGCACCGATAAACATCCGCTTGTGTCAAAAATACAAAGCCGGCTTAATCACATCGATTTCTGGGAATTTTCACTCCAAGCGAGGACAGTTTTTGTCATTTTCTTCTCAGTCTTTCGTCAGGCGTGTAACCAAGCACTCTGCCAGTCTCCAACAAGTGAAATAACTGACATTGGAGGACAAGCTATAGAGCATGAGAGCAAGGTCAACGAGTCGGTCATCACTGATTGCCAGAGTGTGTTCTGCCCAGCTCAGAACTGGACGGCAGTTTTCGAAACTACACTGGGGATTATTATCGGTGGAGTCATGCAACATAAGTTAAGAGCAACTTGCCTTCCTCGTTTGGAAAGTTTTCGCTTGAGAAGAATTTAATTTCTACATCATAGGAAGCAGAAGTATATGAAGATACTAATAAAACTATTTATTTTTTCATCACAAGGAGCACAAGGATTGCATGATACAAATAAAACGACTAGCTTTGGATGATGACGTTAAAATGTAGTCAAGCCTTGGCCTGTGTTCGAACTCATCCTCCGTAGTTCACAGGTTCTGTCGCATTATGATAAGAGGGGAGCGTAATAATGGCGTATAAAATCTTAAAACAAATTTAAACTATTGGTTGTTTATGAGTGTTTTTTTTTTTTTTCACCAATATTCACCCTTTTTAACGTCTGTACGAAACAAACTACCGAAATGTACAGATTTCTGAAAAAATAAATGAACACCGAAAAACAACCGCCTTTTTTTTTTTACATAAAGAAGCAGCGTAAAATTTAAGACCTATATATTAAAAAATCACTCTCTTTACGGCGTCTTGGGGATGGCGAACGGCGCCCCGCCGGTTGATTCTCTGGGCGCCTTGCTGCCATGGCGACGATCAGCGACGGCGCGGGTGTGTCCCGAATCGAGGCAGGGCCTTGCCACGAGCACCGGCCGTCGGCCGCACGTGTCGCTTATGGACGACGCTGCAAGCGGCAGGCTCGTTAGCCGCGGGCTATTCCGAACGCCGGAGGCAATCCCGCACGGCTGGTCCTGGCAGGGCCCACTAATCTGGTCTTACGCGCCGGTATACGAGACTCCTGCAGCCACTCAAGCTGCCGAGGATCCGCGCTCGAGTCATCGTGCTGCTTCAACTCACCGTGGCCACTCATCCGAAGTATCAGAGTAACGACACCTTTGGTGTTCCATATTTGTTTTGGCCGCGTTCACCGGGTTGGGTGCAGAATAAAGGCGTGGTGTTGGACAATTCTTTTGCACCCCTAAAGTTCTGCAGCTCAAGATAGTCACAGAATTCCACCAAACATTACACGGGAATTCTACGAAACAACTCAAAGCGGAAAGGGGAGGTAAACAGCTGCATATTCCTCTGGTAAAAGTTACCATAAATAATCATAAGCAAATATCAGTAGTGTTACACCTAATACAAAAACATACAGCTAGAATACAGCCAAGATATTGCGAGTCTAACTTTCTATGAATATTAGGAGTTCATTGCATGAAAACGTCGTCCTGAGAAATGCAGATACAGCGCACAATCAGTGATGTGTCTAGGATACCGGGTTTTTAAACGAAACATTAGTTCCGGTCCTTAGACAACGAAGTTTCTTGCTTGTAAAACAATTATTCCTTCTACACGAGTATTGCTTCCATAGTATGAAAGCCACACCAAAACTATTTAACGTTACAACTTGAAGCTTTTCAAAACAAATCTTCACGTTTTATCATCTATCATGAGTACTCCCCCCAAGCTTCGCAAATCCAAAAAAAACTTGGGCTTAAAGGGGCAGTGCAACGATAGTCAATTGGAATGTTTTTCACTTTACACGAGCTCACTGGCACTAGTGGGACTCAAGGATACTCGCACGCAGCGCCACTGACCAAGAATCTCCTTTGCTGCGCTGTAATTTGGAGGACAAAACCGAGTGTTTTCATTCAATCTCTCCTTCGCAAAACCTGGTGACGTAGCTGGGCGGTAGCAGTACCGCCCAGTGACGATATTTGAATGCGGCTCATAGATTGGACCCGAGCATGGCGTGGGCACTCGATTTGGGCTCGTGATAATCGATAGCTCGAGAAGCATTTGGGTAGTGTCCTGTGTCCAATCGCTGCAATGACGACAAACGCCGGACCATAACAATGTCTGGAACTCAGCGCGTGTCCTGTGCCTTGCCAACCCCAGCGCATGGCTATGAACAACATTGGTGGCATATAATCGGCTCCAGATCACGTGGCCGCTTGTTCTGGCTGCGAGTTGAGGGGGTGAACTCTGCTCGGTTTCTTTATTTTTTTTTCTGCGACATTGATTGCGTGTGGTGAAAAACGAACGGGTATTTCACTGGTCATTAACGTCAGAGATCCGTTCTAACCGGTATTTGTGAAAAATACAAAAATCGTTGCATCGCCCCTTTAATTTCTTTAAAAAACCGACGAAAGGTTGCTCGCTTATGCTTCTTTTTATGATATTTGTTTCTGCGGATCACCTCTAAAACAACATACTTTATGCCTGCTGGGTTTTCATCTGTCAGAGTTGATCATTTATGCCAAGTTGGACACAGTAAATCACGCACTAACTTGTTTCTGTTTTCCCCAGTCGCCCTTATTCAAAAGGCAGGCTCGTACGTAATCCATTACAAGCAACAAAAATACTTGGAATCCCTTACATTTGTCAGTAAGTTTCTAACGGAATAATTGCACATTTGCTAGAGTAATCGTAAAATAATTTCCTTAAAAGTTAACAGAATGACTTCATTGTAAATCGTTACATTTTTACCCCCCCCCCCCCCCGCCTCCCCGAAGCAAAAGGTGTTAACTTTGGTAAAGTCCACCGCAGTCGCGCAGTGAATGTGCATTGGTCAGCGCAACAGGAGGCTCACTTTACAGTTACACAAAGCCTTTCTTCACAACGCTAAGCCTCTGAATATTTTTTTTTTTTTGGCAGACCTTAAGAACAATGTTAAGAGATCTAAATGGGTATATCTAAAAAGAAGTGCGGGCAAGCTATTCTTCTGTTTTTTTTTAGTCCCCTTGTTTCTCTCTTTGCCATCGAAGACGGGGAGAGGAGGACACCAGGTGATTGTGTACCTCCTCGAGAACCTCGTGGCAGTAATTGCACAGACAAGAATTAAAGGGAAGATGGGGCACTTCCGCATTTGAGAAAAAACACTTGAATTGTGTTCATTTGGCCTTTAGAATAACAGATATCACAATTAGGTTTCAATGCGACGCGCCGGAGAGCCATAAGAGCAATTTCAAAATAGGGCTGAAGCTCCGCCTCCCTAGCCTTGGGCAGCCAAAAGATCCGTCGATGGCGCCACGTACAGCGACTGTCTTTCGCGTTTTCTCGCGTTTAACAATACTTGCGCATCAAATGGTTTGGGTTATCGGGTTAACGGGGTTAAAATACACTAGGATTCACTTCTAATTCATTTTTTTTTCAAGAAGCTCCGTAGCTTCCCTTTAACAATGCTTCTCTCGGTTACAATGACTACGACCATTTTCATAGCGTCACAACAGGACAGGACGCTCCGTCTATTAAATACTGAGGGCATTTCCCGTTAAATGTGGATACGCGCCCGACGACACACCTTGCAAGAAAAGAGACCAAGGAGCATGTGCTAAGAAGAGAGGAAGAAGAAAAAGGGCTACCAGTGCGAGCGGAGCCTAGTTGGAACCGTTGGTCGTTACGACATCAACCTTTCAAGAGTCCTCCCCATGTCTAAACTGTAAATACGTTGTCCAAATCTTTTTTGTAAACTGGAGTAATCTAAATTATCGAACACCGTCTACCCTAATATACACTAAAAGCGATATAATAATAAGTGTGGGTGTTATAGCCATTTGAATCCTCGTTCGTCGCTAGCTTAGAGAAAAGAATGAATTTTTGTTTTTTTGGCTCCCCGGTGTCACTACAGGAGTTGGAGCGAGGACTCGGCTGTTGAAGTCGAATAAGTCAGAATACGTTGGCAACAGGCTTACCAAACAATGTCGCTCTTCGTCAACTAAGTTGGCGTCTACCATTCCTGTCATGTTAGCTCTAATAACAAGCAGGGACCCCGGAACCGGGGGGGGGGGGGAGGGGGGGGGGTGCAACGGGGGCTTGAGCATTCGCTGTCATTTTCCAGGGGGTGCTGGGCAATCTGCTGAGCCCCCGTGCATTTGGTTAGAGGCCTTTCTCTCCCCCAGGGCCGAACGAAGGTACGGGCTGAGGGGGCTGTAGCCCAGGACCCCGGGGGGCCCCGTGCTAATCCCCGGAAACTTGAAAAAAAAATTCTAGTCGGTTTCAGTTTAGAATTTAGACCTAAAAGTGTAACAAAACTCAGAGAAGCCTATGGGCCTGGCTTCCTGACGTCGTGCCATCCCCCCCCCCCCCCCACCTCTCTTCTTTTTTTTTTTTTAATGGGGAAACAGAGATGCCACAAAGTTGCATTATCTAGACGAGCTGGTGTTTGTGAGCTCATTGTAAAAAACTGTGCTAGAGCAACAAAATGTAAGTGTTGCCTCCCACCCTCCTTGTCGGAGGGAGCAAAGCTGTCGACGCTGGCGGTCAATTTGAGGCCTCTTCTAATTGAAACCAGACGGAAGGACGGCCACGGAGTTCTCTATTGTACTGGGGCACCCTCGACGCGTTGTACGGACAGTGGTGTGTTGGAAGGCAAGCAAGTGTCGCCGAAGGCTACACGAGCAACATACATGCTACACATTATTTTTTTTGTATAGTTTTGGTCTTTTAGAGTAGTTCCATATAGAACGTTTCCCCCTAAACGACAAGTTTAAAACAAGCAAAAAGAAATATCGGTGAACCTCCCGAAGTATTCCTTTCTTACCACTAACAGGCGTTTCGAGGAGTCGGCTCTTGAGATGTCCTCCAAAAGTTTTCGAGAGGCAGTGACTGCAAGCAACCGCTCTGGAGCCCGTGTCTGATCTGCCAGTGCAAGACACCTTTTCTGCCATCGAGTGATATGATCGCTGCAATATTTTTTCGAGCCTCTGAGGTATGACTTTTATTCTTGGTTTAGAGCGGGGGTGGCCAAGCTGCGGCTCTGTGCGTGTTAAAGAACACCCCCCCCCCCTCCCTCCTTTCACGCCTCCCTCCCGGCCGCATGAGCACTTCTCCAAGAAGAGAAAAGGAAGGAGTTTTAAAGGGACACTGACACCCCCCAAAATGTTTTTTTTTTCAGTTTTTGCCAGGCGATTTATTATGGTGTCGGAATACGACCCAATTCATATTTTGCAACAGAGTCACGTATTTTTTTAATAAAGCCAAAAAACGCAACTGCTCGAAACTGAAACCGAAACCCCCGCACCGCACGGAGAAGTGGAGAGAGTGAGTGGCGGAAGTCACATGGCTACACTCGACCGCGCGCTTTTTGTTTTCTGTTTTTTTTTTTTGTTTCTTCCGGGTGCAGCAGACGAAATGACGAAATGCGTTGCGGGATCCGTTAGCCGTGCGAATCCTTTGCAGTTATGTTTGTTCCGCTCGCTGTTCTGTACTTCAAGATGAGTTGTTTTGTACATTTAAGTGTTGGCAATTGGTGAGTGCCCGTGGAGAATTCCCGTGATCGGCTCCGAAAAGAATACTCCCAAGATGTTGCGTGAAGAGCTGCCTCCCATGTCCTGCATCTGAAAGTGGCATTGTGCGGCATAGGTGTCAAAAATGGATTCCCATACCATTTAGTTCAGCGACGTATCGTACACAACAATTGTTTTTTTTTTCAGTGATAACTGTAAAAAAAAAAAGAAATGTAAACATTGCAAAATGTTTGTAAAATAAATGGTACGGCCACATTAGGGATCGAACTCGTGCCCGCTGCGTGTGAGCGGACGTCTTTCCACAGAGCTACTGAAGGAACCCTTACATTCGTAGTAATGCAGCTGCTCGCCTGTATGTCGGAAAGTTTTTTTTTTTTTTTTTTTTGCAAACGAAACAAGTTTATTTACATGTTATTTACAGACATCCTTCCAGCAGGTTCCGCAATAATTATACAAGGCCAAATTGAAAAATAATTCAGAAACCGACAGATGAATAACTCGTATGGAAACCGTTATACAAACTGTAGAGACGAATGAAAAGATCGATACTCTGAAATCAGGAAAAAAAAAATACAAATTCACCGTGCGGTAAATAGCTGTCACACAAATCTGAAGTGCTTAGACCAGACTGGGCGGAAACGACTGACAGGAAACGCAATCGATACAGTATGAGACCGCGTCAGCGGTTATACAATCTGTACGAAAAAATCAAAAAAAAAATCGAACAATATAGACGCGCAATTCCAAGGGGGAAGAACCACGGTCCACTTTCGCGCACCGCGCACCTCAGCCAACGCCAACGCGCCTACAGTTCACAGGAACTCGCCAGCTTCCCACGCTTGACGTGCGTCGTTGCACGCAGCGGCGACGCCCTTCCTCGAGTTGTCGCTCTATGCACTCCCACTCGCCCACGTTCACCTGCCGCGACGTCACCGAGAGCACCCACCCTTGCATTATCTAGACGAGCTGCTGTTCGTGAGCTCATTGTAAAAAACTGTGCTAGAGCAACAAAATGTAAGTGTTGCCTCCCACCCCCCTTGTCGGAGGGAGCAAAGCTGTCGACGCTGGCGGTCAATTTGAGGCCTCTTCTAATTGAAACCAGACGGAAGGACGGCCACGGAGTTCTCTATTGTACTGGGGCACCCTCGACGCGTTGTACGGACATTGGTGTGTTGGAAGGCAAGCAAGTGTCAACGAAGGCTACACGAGTAACATACAAGCTACACATTATTTCTTTTTGTATATTTTTGTCTTTTAGAGTAGTTCCATATAGAACGTTTCCCCCTAAACGACAAGTTTAAAACAAGCAAAAAGAAATATCGGTGAACCTCCCGAAGTATTCCTTTCTTACCACTAACAGGCGTTTCGAGGAGTCGGCTCTTGAGATGTCCTCCAAAAGTTTTCGAGAGGCAGTGACTGCAAGCAACCGCTCTGGAGCCCGTGTCTGATCTGCCAGTGCAAGACACCTTTTCTGCCATCGAGTGATATGATCGCTGCAATATTTTTTCGAGCCTCTGAGGTATGACTTTTATTCTTGGTTTAGAGCGGGGGTGGCCAAGCTGCGGCTCTGTGCGTGTTAAAGAACACCCCCCCCCCCCTCCCTCCTTTCACGCCTCCCTCCCGGCCGCATGAGCACTTCTCCAAGAAGAGAAAAGGAAGGAGTTTTAAAGGGACACTGACACCCCCCAAAATGTTTTTTTTTTCATTTTTTGCCAGGCGATTTATTATGGTGTCGGAATACGACCCAATTCATATTTTGCAACAGAGTCACGTATTTTTTTAATAAAGCCAAAAAAACGCAAGTGCTCGAAACTGAAACCGAAACTCCCGCACCGCACGGAGAAGTGGAGAGAGTGAGTGGCGGAAGTCACATGGCTACACTCGACCGCGCGCTTTTTGTTTTCTGTTTTTTTTTTTTTTGTTTCTTCCGGGTGCAGCAGACGAAATGACGAAATGCGTTGCGGGATCCGTTAGCCGTGCGAATCCTTTGCAGTTATGTTTGTTCCGCTCGCTGTTCTGTACTTCAAGATGAGTTGTTTTGTACATTTAAGTGTTGGCAATTGGTGAGTGCCCGTGGGGAATTCCCGTGATCGGCTCCGAAAAGAATACTCCCAAGATGTTGCGTGAAGAGCTGCCTCCCATGTCCTGCATCTGAAAGTGGCATTGTGCGGCAGAGGTGTCAAAAATGGATTCCCATACCATTTAGTTCAGCGACGTATCGTACACAACAATTGTTTTTTCAGTGATAACTGTAAAAAAAAAAAAAAAGAAATGTAAACATTGCAAAATGTTTGTAAAAAAAATGGTACGGCCACATTAGGGATCGAACTCGTGCCCGCTGCGTGTGAGCGGACGTCTTTCCACAGAGCTACTGAAGGAACCCTTACATTCGTAGTAATGCAGCTGCTCGCCTGTATGTCGGAAAGTTTTTTTTTTTTTTTTTTGCAAACGAAACAAGTTTATTTACATGTTATTTACAGACATCCTTCCAGCAGGTTCCGCAATAATTATACAAGGCCAAATTGAAAAATAATTCAGAAACCGACAGATGAATAACTCGTATGGAAACCGTTATACAAACTGTAGAGACGAATGAAAAGATCGATACTCTGAAATCAGGAAAAAAAAATACAAATTCACCGTGCGGTAAATAGCTGTCACACAAATCTGAAGTGCTTAGACCAGACTGGGCGGAAACGACTGACAGGAAACGCAATCGATACAGTATGAGACCGCGTCAGCGGTTATACAATCTGTACGAAAAAAAAAATCGAACAATATAGACGCGCAATTCCAAGGGGGAAGAACCACGGTCCACTTTCGCGCACCGCGCACCTCAGCCAACGCCAACGCGCCTACAGTTCACAGGAACTCGCCAGCTTCCCACGCTTGACGTGCGTCGTTGCACGCAGCGGCGACGCCCTTCCTCGAGTTGTCGCTCTATGCACTCCCACTCGCCCACGTTCACCTGCCGCGACGTCACCGAGAGCACCCACCCCAACGTGGACACGAAGTAGCCCCAGGTTGGACGCGCGTCGAGGTAGCACTGCACCATTGCGGTACGCGACTGCCAGATGGCGTGCAGGCCCAGCAGCATCATCACGTGCGCCACCTCCGTCTTATCCCTCTCCTCGAGTTGCAGATACTTGAAAGCGCTCCACTCCACTTCGAAGGAGTCCCTGAGCTCAAACGTCGTCCTCATCTCGTCCCAGAAGAGGTAGGCGTTACTACACTCGACTAAGACGTGCTGGATGGTCTCGGGCGCCTCGCAAAGGTCGCAGTTTAGGGACCACGGCACGAAGAACCCCTTGCGATGGAGCCAGGTTTTAACTGGAAGGACCTCCATGTGCATCCGGACGAAGACGTCCCTTGTCGCCACAGGGACGGGAAGGATTCGTACGAGTTTGTAAAGTCGCGCCGCATCGTCGGGCGTCGGCGGTTGTCTGTAGAGCGGTGGCGGGAAGGATGCGGAAACGGCATCCCAGTACAGCCGCCTCTTTCCGACGGTCGCCAGGTACTCCCAGGAAAATTGGGCTTGCAGAAACTCGATGGAGCTGGCGATTTCCTTATAAAACCGCAGGGCGGCTCCCTTGGTCGTGCGGCCACTCGTGCTCACCATCCAATTCCCGAGATGTGGGAATCCAAGGTGGTGCAGCACGGCGATGAAGGTCGGGTCCCTTGCATCCCGGAAGAGCAGAAAACGCTGCACGTGCAGCTTGAGCACGATGTTAACGAGGCCCAGACCGCCGCTCTCTTGGTGCAGAAAGAGGTTATTCCTTCCTGTGCTTTCCATGGCGGTCTTCCACACGAACTTGGCCCAGCTCCGGTGTACCTTTCCGGCCTGGCTGCCCGGGCAGCAGACGGCCTGAGCCTTGTACAGCACGGCGGGGTAGCTGACTGTGTTGCACACGTGAGCCCGGCTGAAGAAAGACAAGTTTCTGCACCGCCAGGGCGACAGCTTGGCGGCAACGGAGTTGGCGGTCGGTCTCCACACTGCGGCCGTTGATCGCTGCGGGTCCACCTGCACACCCAGGTAGCCGTCAAGCGACGTGCTTCATCCTATACCTCCGAAAGTTCTTGGGGTAGTCGCCCATGCACCGAGCCACGCCCCCGCTGACTTCTGTCGGTTGATCATGGCCCCTGAGGCAGCGCAGGATGGTCTGCACCTGCACCTTGGACGAGCAGATAAACGAGACGTCGTCTGCGAAGGCTAGCACGCGGACGTCTTCGTCCCCAAGCCGTAAACCTGAGATGGATGGGTCCGCATTGACAGCCCGGCAGAGTGGCTCCAATTGCAGCGCGAAGAGGATGGGCGAGAGGGGGCAGCCCTGCCGAACCGACCTCCCGATGGAAATGGGCACTCCCCTCTGACCGTTGATGAGAAGGCGCGTGGAGATGTCTCGGTAGCAGAGCGCGATCCATTCCCGCAGCTCCTCCCCCACGCCGAATCGATCCAGCGCCGCCAGGAGGAACCTGTGGGACACCCGGTCGAAGGCCTGCCGCATGTCCAGCTGCAGGACCGCCAGGGGCTGGTGACCCTCCGCCTTCGCCTCGCCGATCGCCCGCATGATGTGGAGGTTCCTGGATATTCTCCTCCCGCGAAGGCCGTAGGTCTGATGGGGCCCTATGATGGACTTGAGCCCTGTGTCCAGTCGCCTTGCGAGGATCTTGGCCAGGATTTTATAATCAGAGCAAAGAAGACTGATGGGCCGAAAGTCCCCGACCTCGGAAATAGGGCCCTTTTTAGATTTCCTCGGGATCAGTACCGTGAAGCTTTGCCGCATGGTCGGAGGAAGTAGCTTTCGTCTCCGGATGTCATTGAAGACTCGAGCCAAGATGGGGCCGAGAGCGTCAGAGAAAAATTTGTAAAACTCTGACCCGATGCCGTCCGGGCCGGGAGCCTTGTTACGGGACAGGTGCTTGATTGCATGTAAGATCTCGGCCTCCCGAATTGGGCAGTTCAAAATGTCAATTGCCTCCTCAGGAACCGATGGAGATCCCCGGAGAAAGGGCTCGAAGGCGACATCGTCAAGCCTCTCCTCCCGGAAGAGCTCCCCGAAGGACGCCTCGAAGACGCCCGCGATGTCTTCCCTTGAGGTGAAAACACGAGCTCCTTGCCGCAGCTCCTTGATAGTGTTCTCAGTCGCCCTTTGCCGCTCGTGGGTGCGGAAGATCTTTGAGGGCTGCGTCTCTCCCTCGAGTGTCTCGACTCAGCTCCTCACTTGGGCTCCCTTGTAGCGCTCCTCCAGCATTGCCAGCAAGTGCTCTTTGCAGAGCTTGATGTCGTCACTGAAGGATCCTGGGCTGCTCTCCTCTTCCTCCAGCAGTGCCTTGAGGGTGTTCGTTAGGTGAATCCGAGCTTGACGTTCCTCTGCGCCCCTGCGGCGGCCGAGAGCGCATGCGGCATCCCGGAGCTTTATCTTGAACTCCTCCCACGAGACCGCGTCTGCGCCGCCCTCCTCCAGGTTCTGGAGGGCACGCCGCGTCTCCTCGATGAACTCATCGCTGTCCAGTAGGCCGGCGTTCATCTTCCACGGTACGTCGCGCCGTGCTTGGTCACCCCTCAGTCCGCCGAATTTCATCACCGTGGAGACGAAGCCATGATCGGAAAAGGCCACACTTTTGGCGTCGTACGTCGCAACTCTCTCGGACAGGTCTCCGGAGACGTAGACGCGGTCTAGCCTCGCCTGCGACGTTCCCCTCCACCTCGTGAACCGCGGAGAAAAGGTGTCGAACATCTCCGTCACGTCCACAAGGTCGAAGCCGCGCACAGCGTCGCGCAGCGCAGCCGCCCCTATGTCAGCTCTAGGGACCGCCGATCCTCGCACCCTGTCACGGCCGTCGAGGACGCAGTTGAAGTCCCCGCCAACCACGAGCGCCGCCGGAGTGTCCAGGAGAGGACGCAGCCTTAGGAAGAAATCCTTGCGCTCAGCCGGGTTGTTCGGTGCGTAGACGGAGACGAGCCGCGTTAGCCGATTCTCGACGATGCAGTCAACGAGCGCGAAGCGTCCGTTGGCACACAACTGGGGGTCGATCATCCGGATGCCGGTGTCCTTCCTAATAAGGACGGCGGTACCGCCGGCGTGATTCGCTGTTAGCGTGTGGGCGCACCAGAAAATGTGGCCAAAAAACTCCACGAACGTCTTCGCCTTTTCTGGAGAGCATATTTTTGTCTCTTGGAGAAAGATGATGTCAGCTCTCTCCTCACGCAACAGGTCCATTAAAAACGCTTTCCTCTTCCTCGCCGTGATGCTTGCTGCCGATTTCCCTCCAGTACATGCACTCCCGGCTTGAAGTCGGGCAGCCCCACGCATTGGCCACATTCGCACCTATTAAAGGGATACAGAATCGAAACTTGAAATATAGAGAAAACATCAAGAAATGAGTTCAATATGATCAGCTAAGTCTGTAATGAATAATCGCACGGTCGTATTTTGAGCAGATGGCTATATTTTTGGTTCTAAATGCCGGGATTTTGGCGAGCGCTTCAAAAACAGCCATCGAAGAGCGCGATGCATCTCGGGAAATCCAGCAGACGTCTTGACGTCATCATGCCTCGGAGGACCAAGCGTACCGTAGTGACGAGTTTTGCCACTTGGAGGCGTCAACGCGTTACAATCTCGCTTTGTCGAAGTACCCGAGGGCTGTAGATATCGCGGAGCCGGCAGAGCGCAGAGCCGCAGAGCCCTCAGAGCTGCCTCAGCTGCCTTGAGTGTGCGATGGCGGGTCAACATGACGAAAGTGGTGGCAGCGGCAGTGGGTACGATGACATTAGCGAAGACGAAGACGTCAACCGGAGTGATGGGACGAATCACCGGAGATTCGGATTCGGACAGATTCGGAGATTCGTCAGGTTCGTCGCAGGTTGCAGACGGCAGCGTGAACCTTGTCGTAAACCTCGCGAATGCGGTCAGTTATGTTTTTTTTTTTTTTTTTAGGTACTGTTATTGCATATAACCAGATTTCGTCTTGTTTACTTCAACGCGCCCAGGTCCAGCTGAGCTGATTGGTGTAGTTGGCATAGGCCTAACCAATGCACGGTCTCGGTTTCTGCGCGGTTTCGCGGTGATCGGTAAATAAAATGTAGCGAAATGCTGTGTATTATTCATAATGTGGCGCAGCGCGCAATAAATATATTCAGGCAAGGAAATTATTCGTCCCCTTCTCCAGAGCTGCGTAAGACGCGAGAGCGATGAAAAGTGTCGCTAGTTCCAACTTCGACCGCTTACCGGCACCGGCGAAGAAAAACGTCGCACTGTCGTTTCTCCGTTCTCGGCAGCAAGGTTTGTATACGTGAACTTTATTTGATGAAAAAGAAACAACACAGGGGTGTCCAACGCAACTTTATTGTTCAGAAACAAACACTAACTAATTCAGATATCATTAACCAGAAAGGTACAAATGCAGTACAGGAGGCTGTGATAGTACGGCGCAAGGAGTTTTAGATTGTTTCCCGTGTTCCGATAACAATACCGCAGTGGACACACGTTGAAGATAATCGAATCGAACATACTCACTTGTGTGGGGTGTGCTACTGGTGCTATTTTGACCGTAATTATGGGCACGAAATGTCCTTCTGCCGAACAGCACCTGCCGAACAGCACGTACGGCATCGATCTCTTGCGCGCGGGGGCGGGGGGGGGGGGGGGGGGGGGGACTGCTGCGAATCTCGGGCGAGCACGGTCGACGACGTCTCCGGTCTCCGGGAGCCCCGAAGTACGAGAACGTTATCTTCGCGTAAACATCACCTCGCTCCGTCGACCCGCCGCTGCACCGGCTGCACGTCCGCCGAATCCCGCCGGGCTGGGGCGGCCACGCCAAGCCTGACGAGATCCACGAGGAGCTTATCGCGCTTGTGTTTCACCGCAAGGGCAGCCGCGGTGGTCACTGCCATGACCCCGCCGACAACGCCGGAGGTTCCTCGTGCCCAAGAAAGTCTCTTCAACCCGCCTGCCCAAGAACCGACTGTCGCCGAACCGCCCGGGCGATGAAAACTTGTATTTCCACGTGCACCAAGCATGCTATTTTGGTCGCAATCCGGAACCGAAACCAATTTTCCCGCGATGTCTGGTTACCGTTCTCGACAAACATCCGAGATCTTATAAACAAAGCGGAACATTTCATTCATTACTATATTAGTATATTACAACAATATTTTGTGCACTTTGTAGAATTTAGTGAATTTAATATCACAAAAAGTTGAAACACACATAAACGTGATCTGGCAACCATGGCAACGCTCCGAATTTTTCCGAACTTTTCCGATTCTCTTGAGATTCGGCTACTCTTCCGAATCTTCAGATTCGGCTCCGAATCTTGGTTCGGATAAAGATTCGTCCCATCACTAGTCGACAGATCGCTAGTGGCTATGGTGGGCGAAAAGCGATTCGGCTTGGAGCCGTATTTGTATGATCCTTCCGCATCGTCGACTTCTTCACGACAAAGACACGCGCACCAAGCCTGGGAACAACCGAAGCGTCAACGAGCCATGCGCACGCGTTTGCGCGTCGCGCGAGAGCTGAAACCACGGTGGCTCACTTCGTTTTGGCTCTTTCCACCAAGACGCCTCGGTATTCCGTTCAGGCCTAGGCAATCTATACCAGTGAGTGGACATACCGCTGTGGCGCTGCTTTCAGAGGCATGTTGTCGTCACGACATTCCATTGAAGCTTCATAACCAACTACCAGGTGGTTTTTGATTATCGTTTAATTCACTTTAAAATATGTTATCTTGCGTTTTCTAGCGCAATATTTATGTTTCTGTGGTTCTACTGCTACCTGCGTCGTGTTGAAACAAAGAAATGAGCTCCAGAATTTGGTTTCCGTACCCCTTTAAAGAAACCGTACGCGTGCGTATTCAACTCGAAGTACGCACTTCGTGCTTGACGTTTGAGCGAGCGATGTCTTCAGCCACGAGAAGAGACGACGGCTAGGCGACGTCTTCGTGCAATCGGCTTGCTGGTCTGGCGTGTCGTACGGGATGAATATCAATTCTTTTGATCGGTCCAAAATTTCTCTTTCGAAGGAAGACAGAATTCGCTGGTACCGTGAACGACAGTTTTGAAGTAGAGGTCCAACGCCCGTCGTCCGCTGTCATCCGCTATCCACGATACGCGAAACGACGCCATGTTGAGAATTTTCAGTGAACGCACAGAATGCTTCCGGTTGTTTGTGCTACCTTTTTTTTTTTTCAATCCACGTATTTGCAGCTTTTTGGAAGCCACAAAAATAGGTTTCATATTTTTTATATTTTTAATATTGACTGTGTGCCTTCAATGACCCACGACTTTGATTAAATTTGGTAATCGCTTCGAAACCTTAGAAAACGGCCCGTGACCTCGGAAAAGAGAGTGAGCGCGACCCAAACCGGCCAGTTCTCGATCGGCGGTTTTCGGGCGGAAAGAAACCGAATTTCGAGCCGCAAATTCTGTTCTGGGTAGCTGGGCTCTCATATGTCACGTACAGCTAAAAACCTCGGCGAGCATAAATACCCTGTCAGTGTCCCTTTAAATCGAGACAGGTTGCGGTTTGGTCCTGTGCTACTCCTACCATACGTGCGTACAGTTGAGGTGTTTTTGACTTGGATAGATCTAAAGTACTTCAAGTTTCTTTTGATGGTCTAAAAAAAAAGTTTGGACCCCCCCCCCTCCCCTTTTTTTCTACTTTTTATTTCTTTTTTAAGCGGCCCTTGGAATTGTAGTGGTTTTGTTTGCGGCTTTTAGGCCGGGTCAGCCTGGCCACCCCTGGCTTAGAGTAATACGTCTAAATGGCTGCGAAGTTCTAAATTACTGAACTTAGAAGAAACAAGATAATTTCCAAAACTAATTGAAACATTTTACCCCTAAAACAGACAGCATGTAGGAGGGGAGTTTTAAAATACCTCCTTGATCTTCATGAGAGATGCCCGTGCATGTGCCCAAAATGACAGTGGTTGCTATATTACAATCACATTCAATCTTAATTATTTTTTTATTATTTGTATGCAGAAGTCTGTGAGTTTGGGACACGAGAGTTCAGTTATTAGAAGAGGGTGGACGAGGCTGTTTCAGCCCTAAATTCTTTAACCACCAAGATTACTTTGTTGTATGTGTCGCTTTATTATTCAAGTACCCGTATGTAAAATGGAAGTAAATACATGAATTGAAAAAAAAAGTCAGTAATTAAAGGGGTCACGAAACGATATCGGGTTGGAATGTTGATGACTTTGAAGAGGCGTACTCGTCCTGTATGTATGGATATAGGTAGTGATAATAAACCGTCTATAAACAATAAAATATTGGTAGTGATAGCTTTTTCGATTTTAATTTTTTTTTCACTCTCCCCCTTCCTTTCTTTTTTTTTGTTTTATTTCGACCGCTAGCCCCCCTCCCCCCAATGTAGGATACACTTCCGGGGTCGCAAACATTAACGTTGCCCTCCGCTATGGATGCGGGGAAGTAAGGCGGCACTTTTTCAGTAGAGCTGATTTGACCTTCTAATATTCATCTGCCTCCACTCTTTCCAGCCGAACCATCACGTCGGCGGCCTCGTACGGCAGGACTGCCGTACGAGGCCGCATTGCTGCCAGGAGTCGCGCGGATAGTCAATCTTCTCTCATGTTCTTTCGAAACTGACAAGAAACAAGCCAGCATCTTATTCAATAGTCAAGGGCTGTTGGATATATTTTATTCTGAGCCGCAGTTGTGCCTGACCCCCCTAAAGCTAGGTGTCGCTCAGCCTGCACGCTGTTCCTCCGCCTTAGCTCTCCGAAGCTCTAACTTCTTCCGTTCCAGTTCCCTTTCCTTTGACTCTCTGCAACAGAGACGCTCCTTCTCTGTTTCTGCAAGCGCTCTTTCTTGACATTCTGCCTTCTGAATACTTAATTTGTGTTGTTTAATAAAGTGCATTCTCTCGCTCCCTCTCTCTTTCTCTGCGATGGAGGCGCTTTTACTCATCCTTCCAAATTCTTTCCCCGATTAACTCACTTCACTCTCGGAGCTCCACGAAATAGGCATCACTCGCTCGAATCGTCTCGATTATGAGAGGTTTCCTCTGTACTCCCCTGCAACTGGAGTCCCAAATGTTTACTTAAAAAGAGAAAATCGTGTCTGCGCAAGTTGGTTCGATTCGTGGTTATTTTTGAGCTGCATTCTTTTTCCTTACTACACTGCTGGGAAGTACCCAAATGAAACCAACTACCGCGGCAGCTCTAGTTCCCGGTTCGAGCATACTTCACCATCTACCCATACCTCGTTAATTCCAAGAAAAACTGAACACTCACCAACACAGCAACCAGGACTCTGTACCAGTGTTGGACAAAATACTCGATAAAAGTATTTAGGTTAAGTTTCTAAATACATGCTTCATAAAGTATTTAAAATACTACTCAAGTTACTTTCACTGTAAAGTATCTTGAGTAGAGTACAAAAACTTAGAAATGTAATTCAATTATTTTTGAAGATACTTCCGCATTGCGTAATTTGTATCGACGTCAGTGACAACGACAATTATACAGTTGCACAAATCTGGTTTACCAGAATGGTGTATTAACACCTAACAACACAAAAAAAAAATCATTCTAGGGGGCTATTTTATGCGGTACAACTATAATAAGCAGGATATTGTCACGAATGACAAATGATGAGGCGGCGAATAACTGAAGAAACTAAACGTTTAATGGGGCGAACTTGTGCCTAAAACAAAATAGAGAAAGGCTAGCGTCGCAGGCGTCGATGTCGGCAAAACAGCAGGATCGAGCGCTGGGACGAGACTGACACCGGACCGCCACGCGGAGCACCTTTTGTACCCGCGTGGGTTTCTGGAACACTCGGCGTAGAACGTTCGGCGCGTATAGACGCTTTCAGCGCGCGCCAAATTGAGCCGCCATAGCCGACCTTCTCTTGTCTTACCGAGATGCCGAGCCACTGAAGCGGGCGTTGACGAGTCTCCACAACGGCCTATGCTGGGGAGAAGGACGCGGTAGAATCTAAAATGGCAATGACCTGACCTATACTGTGATAATGATGAAGTGGAGCGAACGGAATAAGAGGGAACAAAAACTGAAGGTCGGTTATAGGCCCGTAGCTCTGAAGTTTTGAGCAGCGCTCCAGGCGAGCAAAATAGAATGTTTGGCTCGCGTTTCGAACGTGCGTCATCACGCTTCCCCACTACAGTTTTTTCTACTCCGCTCCATTCTAAGTGCCAGCGTAGCAGAGGCTACAAGAGCGAGCTCCAAGCTTTCAGTGTTTAAGCACGCGCGCTCGCGCAGTGCGAGCATCGTTCAGGGGAACATGCTTTAGCTAGGGTGCCTCAATGTCCTTCTGTTTAGGGTGATGCCACCCTTTGTAGTACCCGATGCCGACAGCACGCGCTCACGGGTAAAATACAAAGAAATCGACGAAACTAAAATGTCGCCACAGCACAGTCAGCGCCACAAACGCGTGCAGGGACACGCGCTTTCACGCGCTTCTGAACAAAAAAGAAAATAAAAGTGTGGGACAAAATGGCCAGATGTCTCCACCCTAAGCAAAGCGCACATGAAGGCACCCTAGCTTTAGCAAGTAGCTTCAACTTCGCTATCACGTAAAGTGAAACATACCGGCTCACGGAAGCTATGAAAGAACGCAATAAAATAATAAAGCTGAATGGGACGCTGAGGCCACGAGCTGCATCATTTTTCTTTTTTGCTTTAGTTTTTTTTTAGACGTTCTGTTATCGCGCGTCTACAGATGCTGACAGATGCTTGCATTCGAACGTGGCACGTGCAAAATCGAACGTTACAGCGCCGCCTGGATGGTGCTGCCAGCATATCATGATCGCGTCTTGCGGACGCGCTCGCGCTCCCTGCCCGAGAGCAACGGGTCTATGGCGGCGCCCATGCACAGCTGCCTGAAAGCGTCTATACATTCGTAACTCGATCAGACGCCAAGATTCTCGAACTTACGAGAATGTCAAGTTGAAACAATAAACAAAAGAGGAGTCTGCTCCCTCGAATCGAACCCGGAGGCTCCGCGCGAGAGCAAAGCGCGGTAACCATTCGGCCACGCGCTCGCTCGGCAACGCGCGTGGCAATATCATTGATACATGCTACAAAACATTTTTCGGACAGAAATAAAGATATTGCTTTAGCTTTAGTGATATCGCTGAATATCACGTCCTGCGGCGCACCTTAGACGCATCGTTTAACTACAATCCATATTCCCCATATAGGGAGTTCACTATAAACGAACTTGGGGTACGGATATGAGTGAATGGATAACAAAGAGAACCCAGATAATAGACACAGCACTGGCTACACCTTCTTCAAATATGTTACGTTCAGAAAGGCACTCAACGTTGGGGGACGCTTTGTAAGAGCTTTGAGAGGTCATCCAGCTTTTAGTTCGTTTTCTCTCCTGTTCTCTGCCTATCAATATTCGCTTACAGGGAGTGTTCGCGAGAGCAATAAGGAACGAACTGCCGACAAAAGGAAAATAAACAAAAGAAAAACTCGACGTTTTGCCGTAGCAGGGTTAAATATATAAGTTAAACAAAAATGTATTTTATTTATTTATTTATTTATTTATTTTATTTACAAATATCCTCAGGGCCCCGAGGGACACTACAGAGGGGAATGGTGGTTTAGTGCGAGGCGAAACTTGGTATTATCTGTGATGGTGACGATGTGATCGGGAAGGCCATTCCAGTCCACAATAGTTTTGGGTAGAAGTTAATGCTGATGGGCTGTAGATTTGGTCTTGGGTCGGGCAATCTTGCATGTGTGGTCCAGTCTCGAAGAAACATAGTTGGGTTTTGTGTGTCCATTTCTCTTTTTTCTATTTGTTATTTTCTTGACACTCAAGTCTGCATTGTTGTCGTAGGTCGTTTCCCGGTCTGCGTTGCGCCTCAGTGTGGCAATCGTTACTTCCGTAAAACCACCCCTTTTGTTTGAGGACTTTTCGGGGGAAACTCTAGGAAACAAAAGGCGCCTTCGGGAAGGCGAGGGGAAAACCTTCATTGTACGAACTTCGGGCTAGAAATGTGAGTCACAATCGGCAAAAAAGGGATGTTTTTTTTTCACAAGTTCAATCAAAGTCACAGTAGCTAATTGGAGCTAGCAACAGGATTTGGTTGCTCGAAAGAATGTTCAGGTTTGCTCGTGCCACGTCCACGCCACGTCTTACCGAAAACTCGAAAAATGGCGGAATGTCAAAAATGTAATTGAGATAATGAGTACAAGATACTCAGAAATGTAATTAAAATAGAGTATCAAATACTCTCGATCAAAAGTATTTGCAAGATACCAAGATACTTCAAAACGTATTTGCAATACAGTGTCTTGAGTAGAGTATTTGAGATAGGCACAAGTCTGCTCTGTACAGACCGTTCCGCCGCTGCCAACCAATTGATATGATTCCGGGCCGAGCATTCCCTCGCATCCTGGCGCGTAGACTTTGAAGAGGTTGAGGAGCGTTCACGAAGGGCAGATGTTCATATACAGGAGTATGTACATCGTGATGTTCGAGTATGGGTATCTCGGAAGAGAAGTGTCGGTGGGAATCAGAGCACCGGCTAATGTAGCGCCCTACAAGTGGCAAGAAGGACCCCGTCGACGGTCCCGCGAAAGGAAAGGTCACTCATGTCGTAGGACGTCTCTGCAGTCTTGCCGAACGCACATCTCCCACGTGGCCACATTGCGGCCAAGGCATCTCTCTGGTCCCGTAGACATTGGAACAGAGCCGCTTGGTTGCTTACACACCGGGACCTAAAGATCTCCAGTCTCCACATGTCCGTCGTCTGTCAGAACACGACCCGAAGGCCGCGGGAGCGAGTCCCCGGCTCTCAACGGTAGATCGGAAGGGTCAGCATCCTCCGTGTCGAATGGCACGCACCGCGCCGCTGAAAAAGCCCCCCCCCCCCCCCCCCCCCCACCCCCCCCGCCCCTTCCCGGCCGCGTCGATCGGCCCGTGCGGCAGCACCAGGATGACGTGCCCGAGACTGGTCACTCGATGCGGCCGTTCGTACTGGGGAGCCGAACCCAGAGCTGACCGATCATATCAACGTGAAAAAGGCCTTTGACTCCGTGCCGTACTGCTCCGTCGAGGGCGCAAAGCGGCCTGGAGTCCGAAAGGCGCCTCTGAACTATACCAAATCCTTCTTGAAGGGGAGGCAATTGACGTTCAACATGGAAGACACCGAGGGCCTGGCGACACCGAATAAAATAGGGGTAGTGCATGGGGCGGTTCTGCCTCCGACATTTTTTAACCTGGTTGTGACCGACATTCCCCGTGACAGGCCCAGATCTCAAATGTTTGCTTTACCATCTACGCGGACGATATCACGGTCTGGACCGTGATATCGTCGTCGTCTCAAGCTTTAAAATCGCTTGCGACGGGATAACCCCAGAGAGCGTGTACTACACAGTGTCCAACCGTTCGATCGAGGTCACGTGGTTCATGGGCCGCGTTCGCAAGACGAGCTGCGAAGCAGGTGACGAAAGCGTTGATCGTCTGCGAACGTCTCCGCCCTTCCGCTTGCTTTCCTCCTCGCCACGCGAAAAAGGCAGCGCATGCGCACTTGCCACCAATCTCGGCAGGATGCGTCCGCCATGAAATTGCAAAGGCTCCCAATGGCCTGATATGGATCCTCTCTACAATCTACAGGCTCTCTAGAGAACACACGCTGGCGCCATCTATGAGTTGGCCCTGGAACTGCATTTCACCAGAGCGAAGATTCTGCGGGATTTGCGAGATCAAACGTACGCGCTAGCTATGAGGAATAATCCTTCATACTAATGTCAAACGTTTTTTGAACGATACTGGGAGAAAAAAAAAAGAAATATACGAAATTGCCCAGTGTTCCATCACACACCCTTCGATGGCGCCACCAGTCTATTTTCTCGTCATAATTAAGAGCTTTCAAGAAGTATTAGGAACATGGCCGTAAGCAGTCGCAAGTGTGTGAGTCAGCCTTCACCGAAAAAAGTAACTAGTTACCGGTAAAGCGTTACTAGTAACCAGTCACTGCCCAAGAATGAATTACACTGTTTCAAAACTGCATTTTCTCGAACATATCACCTCGAGGTTGTACAACATTATTATAATAAATATATAAAACGTGCGCGCTTTTTGACGCGTTCTAGTAGTTATGCAGAAACCCTATGAATTTTATGTTTGTGACTTTTTTAGTGAAATAATATTCAGACTAAGTTTTCTCCCGCACGCGTGGACATGTTCCTACCTGTATGGTTTCTGATTGTGCAAACATGGTTATTAGACATATCTAGTCAGACGCTCGTCCAGTGTTGTTATATTCACTTATATGCCATGAGAGACCAGCCTCCGGATGCGTGCTTCCAGTACATATTTCAGGTTTTGACTTTTGAAAACTCTGGAAAGCGTACTTTCATCGTATACTTCAAAGAGATTGTCCGGTGATATCCGAAGGTAGTAAGTTTTTTTTTTTTTTTTTTTTTTTTGCGCTGGAAAAGAAGAGAGGGCCTACATAGAGTCATATGTCATATTTATTTCATTAAAAGACACCCCACTATAGACATTTGCAAAAATCGCCTTCTGCGCACTGCCACCTTCGTCTGCTGGGCTGTGGAACGACTTCTGCGCATGCGCTGTTGCTCTGTTGTGCGGTGTATGAGACGCTGCGCGTGCGTCCATAGCTCAGTGACTCGGCATTTTTCGCCCGGGCGATGCAGAGGTCTATACGTTAAATCAATTATGAACACCAATACGAGATAGTTTTTGCGGACTCTAACCAAAGTTTTATTAAAAACACATGAACCCGACGTTTCGGGACCCGCTCGGTCCCTTGGTCTCGGGGTATACGAGACTTCACGCCAAATTTCGCAAGTACGCATGGCTGGGGCCCTAATCTGGACATTTGGCGATAACGTCGGCGAGAAATTCGGCGGCTATGATTGGCCGGCGTCAAGGTCAAGTGCGGCGTTGGCCAATCACGGCCGCCAGATTTCTCGCCGACTTTCTCGCCAAGTGTCCAGATTAGGGCCCCTGGTCGTGTCGCGACGTCACATCTGGCATGGTAGCGACTGATAGTCACGGGCGTTGACTTACTATTCCCGGTTTTAATCAATATGGTTGATGATGCATACAAAGATCATACTCAAAGAATTGAGCTTCCTTCAATACCGTAAATCTTGTCTTTCTTAGAACGAAGCTATTTTACTGAGGCAGCAGTTAAACGCTGAGGTCGCTTGCTTTTCCCGATGTTAGGAGCTGCAGAGCTTCCGCTGTTGCCAACGAAAACGTCATGTGGTTTGCAGGTGCAGTCTGAACAGTTGGGCTCTGTTTAGAATTGAATTACTTGTGAGGCAGAGGATTACAAATTCGGATATTGTGCGGATGATATTCCAAAAAGCAAGGACAATGTAATTTAATTGATTTTTGAAAGATAAACGTTTACCGGACAATCCCTTTAATATGTTTTTTTTTTTGTTGGATTTCGCTTCTAATATAATTTCCAAATAAATCTCAGATCTTCTTTTTTTTTTTCTGTACGAGTTTTGGTTTATTTATAGTAAGTTACAGCTCAAGAAGGCAGGGCGAGGGATAAGGAGGCCGAGGAGGAGGAAGCAGACGGAACGCTGGAAAAGAGAGGAGGAAACCTCTCCTCTCTCCAGTGTTCCGTCTGCTTCCTCCTCCCCGGCCTTCCTTTCCCTCACCCTACCTTCTTGAGTTGCAACGTACTGTAGGAATTGTTTTGGAAGGAGGGGGAGTGCTTGCAACCCCGAAATTTCTTTCTACATACGTCACTGGTACGGGTAGTGTTTAACAAACTTCGAGGGCGCGAACGAGCCGGTGTATAGTTTAGATTAGACAGACTGGACAAAGTCCAGAATCTGAGCTTGGACACACCAAGTTGGTTTACTCGTGCTGGCTGTGGACCAGCCGCGTCGTCCGTAATATCCTGTCGGACATATCGAGATACAAAAGCGTACTCGTGCCCCCCCCCCCCCCCCCCCCCCCCCCCTTCCCTGTCTCTAATTTGAAGGAAGCACGAGCCCCGAAAGCGTCCATTCGTGTATATACTGTCCGCCGGCTGCGTGCGCGGCCGGCGGCCCTTCAGAAGCATCTGCAGCGCTCGGCGGAAGACGCCCTATAGGCGCGAACCGCAGCCTATCTCGGCCACTCGAGATTGTCCTCTCGACGACAGCGTCTCGACGGCCCGCCGAGCACGGTAGCACGAGTGGGCCGCTCTCACCGATAACGGCTTCCGCTCGTGCTCCCGCAGGTGGGTCTTCCCGAGGCCGCCGCCGCGGTGCACGGTCGCCGGCCCGCGAATCGACGGCGGTTTCAACTCCAAACGTCGCCGCTAGCGAATCCAAGCAGTGCCGCCTATAGTTGCGTCAGTATCGCCGCCGTCCAGCGTCTCACAACAAACGGGAGGCTAACAACCCTGTCAGACGGGCTAATTTAGTGCACTTCAACCGAGTGCACTTCGCCTTTAGTGTCATTTCTGTAGTGTGCCACACGGCTTCTTCCTGAGGAACACATTTGGCTTTGAGAGTGAGTTTGACGAACTCACTTCACTCGATCGAGTGCTTGGCATCGATAGCAGTGCTTGGCATCGATCGAGTGCTTGGCATCGATAACATAACAACACAGAAACCAAAAATGTGTCGTAAATTTTATTCTATAACGAATAAGAAATTTGTGAAAGAGAGGACAAAAAAAACTGGCATTGCAAAAAAAAAAAAAATAGTGGGGTGGATTTGGAGTTTAGGCTGATCTGTACCAAGATTACCGCCGCGGTGAACTGATAAAAGGCGACGACAAAGTCAGTCGTTCCAAGGCTATCTTGGTTAGCAGAGATGGATAGAGACTACTTTTGTCTCCGCATGTAACTATTCGATACAACAGGATAATGATGATCTTACTAGGCAGTGTCAGGGCCTCCTCGTAGACTTCTGTGGGACGAAGCGGAACGCCAAAGTCGGATCTGCTTCTTTCCTGAGGAGGAGGAGGGGCATACGCTCCCCTCCTCCTCCTCAAGAGTTGTGCTCTAATTTTGCGTTAGAGATTTGTAAACGTCTTCCATTTTTTTTTTTCTTAAGGTGAAAACGGGTATGGTGGCGGGCTATAAGAAATATACAAATAAGTGCCTTATAAGTTGATTGTGTTGAGTAGTTCATCAGCGAGGGCAAAGCAACTACTCCTTGGCCGCTTGACCAATATTCGCCGCCATTTCCGAAAATAACTGGTGCACCACCCGTTACCCCTAAAAAAATTCATACCAGTAAAAAAACAAACAAAAACATTGTATAGGCGAATGAAAGGGCATCGTGAAATATTTTATTCAAAAAGTGCTTGTACTTTTAAAGTAAATTGTATTTAGAGTACTTTACTTCAAGTACCTTGCGCCGGTGAACTTCCTACTACAGTTAAAGTACACGTAAGCTTTAATATACTTTGTGCTTTACTACGAGTACTTTTTTAAATGTGCTTTACCCAAGACTGGTCTGGCATACGTTTTGCTCGATTTGTAAGGCGACGAACACACGCGGGCTGTGTAGATCGCACGCTGGGCTCTAGATTTGTAAACACTGGAAAGGTGTATAGGGGGTGTTCACTGGACGCCATATTTGAGGGTGATGTTTAGAGCGCATGCTGAAAACGAGCTCACGTTAATACGCTGCTAAGACCGGCAATCTTGATGGTGCGGAATGCACGTTGCTAAAGAACTATGGAAGCTCGCCGTCAGCACGCGCACAGCAGTCGCGCTCACAGCCATGACCGCCAGTGAATAAAACCATAGCCTCTTCTATATACTCACAAAGCCTGGCAGTTCGACGACGGAGCCATAGAGTGCCCGGTCGCGGATTTGGAGCGCGAGGATCTGGTAGCACATTTGCATCAAAGAGCCATTTCTCGGGGATCCTGGACGTCAGCGCACAGCTTTTGCAGCGGCGAGGACCCGAAACACACTTGTTCACTCGGGAGGAGTGTGCTTCGGCGTGTCGCCGCAGCGGGGCGCCAGTCACGTGGCTCTCCTCTCGTCCGTTTTGTGCTGCTCCACCTTTTCCATTTCGGCGGCTGTTTCTCGTGGCGATCTGCCAGGCTTTGCCAGTCTATAGGAGGCTATGATACAACCTACAGGTATTAAACTTAAAGTTGTTTCGATCATTGGGATAAACACCGGGGTAAGAGAGTCTGTCGCGTGTGCATTATCCGTTATTATGGTTTATAAAAACGACAGATACAATAATCAATTCATTTGGGGCCCGTGACGTCGCGAGACCAGGTCGGGAGCTTCGCTTTGTCATTCTTGAGCCAGCTGCGCAGCGCACCCTGACAGTCGCCTACACTCTAAGAAGTGCCTGCGCGTCTACTTACCCGCAAAACACATGAAGAGCCAATCTCTGTTACCTACGAAATCAGCTCTGCGAATGACGAGGCGGAACGTCTGTTAAGACCTCAAAGTTAAGTCTGCGCTGTGGCATTACGCAACGCAAGCATGACGCTTTGCGTGGCGTAATGCCACAGCCCAGACTTCATTTTTAGGTCTAAACGGATGTTCCGCCTCATCATTCGCTGAGCCGATTTCGTAGATCGCAAAGATTGGCTCTTTGAGTGTTTTGCGGGTAAGTAGACGCGCAGGCATTTCTTAGAGTGCACTATACCGCAGTATCTCTTTGAGTCCAGCCCCTTTTTTGCACTCCCGTCTCCGCCTGCTCGTGGCGCCCAGCAAATGCATCGGATTGCAGATCGCACGGTTCGGATTCCTCTGCGCCGTTTTCTTATTACGATTACGCTAATTAAGATTAAGTATGATTCTATATGCTCTGAGTGGTTTTGCTTTGCCTCCTACATGTATGTCTTTATCACTTGTGCCTTCTTAGCCGGCGTGTAATGGCTTTCGTTAGGTTCGAGCGTAAGGCTTTTCGCACGAAATACAGTCCATAAACGCATTCTGCGTTAAAACGAACTGGTTGCATTCCTCTGCGCTGTAAGAACTAGCTTAACGTTTTCACATCACGTGATTATCCAGTGCACATCTTTCAGACGTTTTTTTTTTTTTCTTTTTTTTTAATAATATGTATTGTGTGGAGAACTTAAAGGGGACACAAAATTCCCTAGAACATGTCTTTTTTTTTTCGTGCACTATGTATATTAAGGCACACATGTAACCTCGTAAAATAAAAAAAATAAAAAAATATATATATATATATATATATTGTTATATCCTTGTGCGCTCCAGAAATGAGCCTGTCGCGATTCGCTGTTGTCGCCGATAGCGGCGTGGCTGTTTTGTCCTCTTGAGCCGCGGTCATACTGCGCGAGACGCAATTTAAATACAGGTACGCCACACGCACTGGGCCCAGCCCAGTGCTCCTATTATAGAAGGTACCTTCTCCACTCTCCGGAGAAATGATCGACGTGCATGGGGGGTCGTAAAATGTTTGCTGTCCATTGTTCGGCACACTTATATGTCTAATAAAAAAAAAATGTCAGCCTTTCCACTTTGGTGAAGAAGGAAGACCATCGATATTGTACTATGATGGGAATGATGTTATGGCATCATGGTGTAATACGCCAAAACAACAAGGACGAAAAACGAAGGAAGAACTAGACAGGACGCGGCGACGCCGCCGCGTCCTGTCTAGTTCTTCCTTCGTTTTTCGTCCTTGTTGTTTTGGCGTATTACACCATGATGCAAAACCAACTAGCCCAACTAGCCATCCTTATCCAAGTAATGGCAGGTTGCAAGTCGGCAAGCCAGAGTGGAAAGGCTCGAAAGGTTGCCGCGATCTTTGAGCGATGGGGGCAACCAGACAACCGGCAAGCCGGTTTTTTGGTTGCCGCCGTCGCTCATAGATGGCGGTAGCTGTCCAGAGTTCTGTGTCATCAGGTCATTTGAGGACGGACATGATCCTGGGGAAACTAGCCCTTAAAAGCTCCGCTGTAAAAACATTTTAAACGGAGTCATTACGGTCTACGAGAATAGCACGAGATCGCCATTTTCGATTTGATTCGAAACGATAACAGAGGCTTTGCTGCTGCCGACGTTTCTGGCAAGCAGTCCTATACACACCACGTAGCTTGTTGAGTTTTGGTAGAAAGCGGGGTGAAGGTGAGTTAGCCCCCCCCCCAAATGAGCATGAAATTTAGCCAGTGCAGTACCACCGTTTGCCGGCCGTCTGTATAATGTGCACCCAGTACCACCTAGGAGACGAAGCAGGCCTGCGCATGACATCATCGTTAGTGGACCCCCGATCGAGCCGCCCCAAGTGGCAAACACGCCGTTGAAAGATGCAATGACTGCAGTGGTCGACCAGACTGCAGATAATGTTTTGTAATCCCACTAGCTTCTAAAATTAATCCTGCACGGTGATCCGAATGCCAGAACTAACAAGAGAAATCAGCTGACATTGAAGAAACTTGCTGCACATGCGTCGCTCAGCTGTATTGCCTGCTTTCC
This sequence comes from Ixodes persulcatus, assembly GCA_013358835.2. Classification (NCBI taxonomy): domain Eukaryota; kingdom Metazoa; phylum Arthropoda; class Arachnida; order Ixodida; family Ixodidae; genus Ixodes; species Ixodes persulcatus. The sequence continues at coordinate 305,663 of JABSTQ010010393.1, forward strand.
ACAACAGGTTGCGACACCTCTCGACAAGAGCACTCAACACGACTCAGTTGTATACATCGGTGCCCATTGTCAAACATTTAAATAATGTAGTTCATATTTTTCACAGAATAAAATTGCACCTTAAAACTTTTCACAAGAATCTGTGCCAAAAAAAAAAGATAATAAGTTGAGCTTGCTATACTCTGTTTCACCTTGTGTTGTACCGCAGGAAAGGCTACAAGCGCGAGCTCCTTGCTCTAGGGCACATCTCGGCGGCATAAGCTCTCGTGCACCAAGGGCAGCTGCCAACGCAATGAGCTCGCGCTTCTAGCCTTCGCTGCGGTACAGCATAAGGTGAAACGGAGTATAAATGAAGGCATCGATTCTTCTAGCGCATTTTACAGCCCACCTTTCTACCGACTTCACCCTATAGGATTACAGATACTCAAGAGTGCCTTCCATGATATCATTTAAGAAAAGCCTACTCTGTTTGCCCTTTCACAGACAACTTTAAACACCCTTATGGACACTAAAGTGATTTCCATAATAGGTTTAACGGAATGCATATTCTAATCCGTTGTCTTATGGACAGCTCTTAAATATCGATCCTTACTGATAGCAGAGCACTTTCCGCAATCTGTTTTGCAGAACGTGTTTTCATTTGCATACTGGGTATGTGTTTAAAAGGAACATTCCATTATTAGGATTACGAATGATTTTTCCGGCAGCATAGGTGCCAGAGAATTTCTCCGTAAAGGCCGGTTCTCACATGCAGCGAAGCGCTGACGTAGCGCTGCTCACGTGTCGTCAGCTACTTATCGTCTGCCATGAGCAACAGTATTGACGGTGCGTAACAAAGCTGGTGAACGCTCCCGTCAGCACGCGCTTAGCGCGAGATGAGCGCTATGCTTGTAGCGCTCCGCTGCATGTGTGAACAGGCCATAAAAGAGGGCACATTTTTTTTACAGTGTATAGATGCGACACCGCTCCGTGTGGCCGAGAAACTGTGGTGTGACTCGTGGCACCGATGTTCAGAATAGTCCCCTGTGCACGTTGCACGTTCGCTGCATGCTCTCGCCAGCATCACGTGCTGCCAGCGCTGCCTATTGGGCAGGAGATCAAACTATAGGGGACGCTTTATCGAGCTTGTCGTCCCCATAGCCCATTGTTTACTAACACAGCATAACAAAGAAATGGAACGTCGCCTAACATAGTCTGGGTACGAGCGCTTCGCTCTGACCAGTGCTTTGGTCGCACGAGGAGCGGTCTTCGAATTGTCATCTTCGATGTCACTGATCAAAAACAAACAAGAAAATTCGGTTTGTTGTCCCCACAGCTGAAGCGTGACTGTTCGATCTCCTCCCCAATACACCGTTCACCCTTAAGCTGAGGTGCTCCGCTTTCAGCATGAGCTTTCTGCCCTGATAACGCAAGTGTGAACGCGCAGGCACGTGCAACCAAAGCACTGTGGAAGCCAGCGAGCTCGTGCTGAAGGTGGAGCTTCTAGTCTCAGCTTAAAGGCCGACGTACAACCTCGGTTTTCTGCAGGGAATATAATCCTCTTCGCGCTCCTCTCCTCTAAGCTGCGAGGGGAGCAAAGTTGGGGCAAGGTAAAACGTGGAGAGGATATAGAGAATGAGGAGGCGGGCAAAAGTAGAAAGTGCGAAGTGTACGTCGGCCTTTAAGGGTACACAGAATTAGCTTTGTCGACTGCTAAACAGAGCAAAGCAGCCCAGCTAGCTCATCTGTCGGAGGATGCCAAGCTGGGTGGCTTTTGTTCTCTGATATGGGCTTCTGATTTGCTGTGCACTAATTCCTACATGCTTTTGTGCAAGACATCATGAAGTGAGAAAGCGGCTTGACTTGTTAACTTTTCTTAATATAAAAAGAAAAACAATTGTAGAGCCCTCCCACTTCACGTGAAGATGGAGGAGCAGCGAAGCTGTTATCTTTACGACGTCTAGGACGATGCCTAGAGGACGACGTCTAAGACAACCTCAAAGAGGAATTATAGGACAACCTCGAGGACGACGTCTAGGACGACCTCAAGGACCACTTCTAAAACGACCTCGAGGACGATGCCTAGAGATGATAACAAGCTGACTAACGCTGGTTGACCTCTCTTTTTATTTTTATTTATTCATACTTGCCACGACCAATGGGGAGTTTTTTGTCAACATCCGCGGACGTATTTTTTCCCAGATCTTATCACATAACAGCTTCGCTGTAAAAGGGAAAATGTGCTTGGCATAAACGTTTAGCAGGCCCTCCCTTTAAAGACACAGATTGACAAGGACGTCTTCCGAAAAAGTGGCGACGCTTGGTGGTTGACGTATCTGATCAATACGATAACGGTTGAAAAGCGACAGGATGTTACAGAATACTGCTTCAATGAACAGAAAGTTAGGGCTCAAACTAGCTGGGGATGGTTGAACATATTTAAAAAAAAAAAGAAAACCCAGACTGGAGAAAAAACTAAGTACTTTGTTGTGCCGTCCTTCGTTTTAGAGCGCGTCTCATAGGCGCCCGTTTCCGGGTTTCGCGGCGTCGGCGTAACCGCGCTAAATTTAGCGGGAAAATCGACGTCACGTGGCTTCAACGCCAATTCAATTCCCTGCTAAATTTAGCGCTGAAATTCAGTTTTTTCACTAGATTTAGCGGACAAATTCAGTTTTTCCCCTAGATTTAATGGGAAAATTGACGTCACGTGACCTCAACACCAATTCGATTCCGGGAAAATTTAGCGGGGAATTGAATTGGTGTTGAGGTCACGTGACGTCAATTTCCCCGCTAAATTTAGCGGAGAAACTGAATTTGTTCACGAGTGACGTGACACCAAGTCATGTGACGTCATTTTCCCTGGTAAATTTAGCGGGGAAACTGAATTGGAGGAGAGGGTACGGAGGAAGAGGAGGGGCATACCCTTCCCTCCGTACTCTCCCCTCCTCCTCCTCAAGAGCTGCGCTCTAATTTCGCATTACAGAGATTTGTAAACGTCTCATATTTTTTCTCAGTCTCGAGCTTCTGTCTAAAAATACTGTTTCGCTGAAAGGCACTGCATATTGGTTAAATTAAAGTGCCTAGATAAAAGCTGTGCCTACAGACAACTGTACTTCTCGAGGTGCCGACTAAGGTAGTTGGAGTAGACCGTTCCGATATCTCCGATACCTACACACGATACTTCGCTGCACCTTTGCGCATGCATACCATATTGCTAGCAAAGTGAAAAAAAAAAGTATCTGGATGTTTTCATCTCTATTGGAGCACAATTGTGGAGTCAATACTTTAATTTTTACAAAAATATATAATTGTTGCGTCCATTCTTGAAATGAAAAAAGAACGCGAACGGCAAGCTCGGCGGATTTCTTTTTTCTTCCAGGTTATTTACTTTTGAAGCGGCCGAGACCAGAACTAATGTTTCTCCCACCTGTTGGGTATCACAAGTATCACAAGTTTGACCGCTCGCTATTTTGTCACTTGTCATGCAGTGCGCTAGGACTCTTCTCTGACACTTTGAAAATAGATTTCATTATGGCAGATGAACTAAAAACAAAATCTTGTATTTTAAAATTATGTAATGAAATATCTAACAGTCTCCCGTTGGTGATTTTCGGCAAAGTATTGCAAGTTCTTAAGTGAGGATCATTGGAGATAGTTTAATTACCTTGATATCACCAGAAAGCTCAAATGAAACTATTTTATTTAATAGGTTTTCGATATTATTCGTACGAATTAAAATGTTTTATATACATTTGCTTCAGTTACTAAGGGTTTGTCGTGATCTATCATGAAATGTAAATAAAATACAGTATAATGTGTATAAAACCGGAAATAAAGCTTGAATCTAACTGTATGTTTTATTGCGGATTAAAATATTTTTTTGTTTTAATTGCCCACTATTTCAGGTATTTTTAGGCATACGTGTTAATTATTATTTTGAGGTAATCAACCATATTAATGCCACAATGTTGCCCAGAATATCACATACGCGAGAACGCTTTCAACGCACTACTCATAAGTTTCAAGTTTCCAAACAAAGTACAGTCGAACCCACCTATAACGAACCCGGGAATAACGAAGTATCGGATATACCGAAGAAATTTTCATGTCACGCTCCTGCTGGTATACCTTCAATGTAATTTAAGCCCACTTTTAATGAACAAACTCGAAGCGGCGCCGCGGATATAACAAAAGAAATCTGATAAACCCGCGAAATAATTTCGGCGCCGGGCGACTTCCAGGCATAATAAAGTTTATTCCCTCCTCCTCCTCCACAAAGTTCACGGCGCTCTGCGCTCGCCGGGTTCGGCTTCGCTGCAACGCACATCCCGGCGAGCACCCATCTCGGGAAGTTGTGCGTCGGGTGCAGCGGGGAGAAAAAGAAAGCGGGTGAAAGAACAAGACGCGCACGGCAAGGGAAAGGAACAGAATCCGGGTTCAGTCGCATTGAACCCAAAATCGAAGCACATCTCCGTGAAGACGTCTTTGACCCGCCGCGCGTCAACACCTACTTTCGTCCGCAATAAAACCTGAAACTTGCCGTACGCTGTTCTGTTTGTTTTCGCCTGGATACGTTTCAAGTTCACCGATTTTCCAAGTGTAGCGTAGGAATTTGACCATTCATTTATCGAAAGAGAAATATCAACACAGCGAAAATAGAAGCCACCTTTCCCTTGTTTACGAGTCACGGGATTGAGCGGCAAGCTGCGCCGCACTGCGCCGTCTGAGCAAAGCTGATCCAAAATACCTTTTCAGCACTGCAACAGATGGCGCTCTCTCTCTCTCTCTCTCTCTACTTTCCATTGAGTGCCTCCATGTTGCTGGCTGGCGCCGTCTCAGAGTGGAGACAACTCTGTCGTCTGCTAGCGGAGCCGCCATATTGTCGCCTTCTTCGCCCGTCGAGTCTATGTGGAACAGGGGTTATGCAGTCGTTTGTGAGCTCTCTCCGCAGTTAGTGAACATTCTCACCTGTAAAATGGAGCGTGACCGCTTCAAAACACGTTACGTCACGCGTTCCGTCAAGTGTGCGTTTGATTTCCCATTTAAAATTACGATTTAGTCCGCATATAACGGGAATATGCTCGCAAAAGTTCCGTCGGCTGCCGCTCGCATTCTGGTCCAGTTCTTGCAGATGGTCGATCTATGCAAGTACATTTGATACCAACAATGTTCGTTATCATTTGCTGCAATACCTACACGTGTTTGACCTTGTATTGAATGAAGAAAATGAAAGAGCGATCAACGAGCGTGGCGCACATATGAGCATATATGTTCTGCTTTCTATCGCCTCCTCTTCGCCGATATTGTTATCGTGATACGTTCTGGGAATTAGCATTCGGAACTTCTGAAATAAGAACTCCGCAATAAGAAACATCCCTTGAGGACCTGTTGAGGTTTTTTGTTTGTTCTTTAATCGGAAGGAGCCTAATTTAGAACCCGAAACTAAGCCAATATTGCTAGAATTCTGAGTATACTTGGACGTCCTACGTGCTTCCAAAAGCTATGAAACTAAAATAAGTCATTTTATGAAAAAAAAAAAAAAAAAAAAACACTGAACAGGCGGCCTTTGTAAAGGGTTTAAAAGTAATTTGACAAGCAAACCTTTCCGTTTTTTTAGTTCTCATTTAGAATTTAAAAGTACCTCTCCTGTTGGTGGAGCAGCACTAGAAGCCTCACAACCTACCTTTTCAAAAAAAAAATGTTTTGCTCGCCTATCCTCCTACAGGGCACCTACGCACACACAGAAGTGGGCGCGCAAATCCAGACAGATTTACGTTTTTCTACTATAATCCCCTAAACGTCCGCCTTAGATATCTCTAAATTGTGTTTGCTGGACTGTTTTCTCGAAGGGCCTGCCGCAGACAGAAATCAGAATATTTTTTTTGCTTACTATTACAATATTTTTGCTCACCTGTTCCCTTAAAATGCCCCGACGCAGACAGAAATCAATCGATGTACGTTTAGTTTACAAATATTTTGAGGTAAGTATTATGTTATACTAGATAAGTTAATAGTACTGAGCAGTAAAAAAAAGAAAAAGAAAAAAAACATTACATTGAACATACATGCTCTTCTGGTCTCATTGGGAAGGTAATTCTCAACACAGAGTATCAGCACCTGCAAAAGGGTGGTATTGAAGAAAAATGTACAACATGCAAAAGTCTTACAAAGCAAATTTAAAGTGCAGAGGATGGAGATTGTTATGTGGTGCACTCAGTACAGGATTCATTACAACACTGTTGTTTACTTGACGATCTGATGGCAAAGGCATGGGCAGTAATTAAGATCTAGAAATTGTTTAGACATGGGTAGTATTTAAGGATGAATACTCGAGACTAATAAAATGGAAATAAAAAAAAGGCGGAGAACGTAGAGATGTCAATCACCACTGGGATTTATTTGACACAGCAGCTTGATGTGTACAAAAGAAAGAAAGAAAAAGAAACAGGACTCATAGATGCCTGTAGAGGAACACCCTGAAATAAAACACACACAAAATTCAAAAGAATCAGTCACACACAACCAAACTCATGTTCCACAAGGAAAGTGTCAACACACCTAAATGAAACAACTTACCAAAATATGTAATAGTAAAAAAAAAAAAAAAATCTGGAACTGTACAGCAAAACCATACAAGCAACAGGACACATAGATGCCTAGATAGGAAACCACAGAAATCAGATTCAGATTAAATTAAAAAAAAAAAAAATAATCAAACACACACTTCCCGCAAGAAAAGTGGAAACATACGTAAACAAACCAACTTACTGAAACATGCAGTAGTGCAAAAATGAATCTGTGATCGCACAACACAGACATACAATAAACAGGACTCGTAGGTGCCTGGATACGAAAACACAAGAGTAGAACACACATGGAAAATCCAGAAGAATCAATCTCGCACGACCAAACACATACATCCCACAAGAAAAATGACCGAATATCTAAATAAACCTACTTACCGGAACACGTAGTACAAAAAAATTAATCTGGTACTCCAGAGAACTGTCCATTTGTTGCCATTGTTCAATGGAAACAAACAAACAAATTAGTCGTTAGTTGTTTATACAGCGGGAGTTTAGTCTGCCAGAACATGGCGACATTGTTACCCACTTTCGATGAGCAATTTAGCCAATGCAGGGGGGCTAAGCTCGGCGCGGAGAGAACGAGGCGAATTCTCCGCCAAACTCGCCGACCGCCGCGATTGGTCGGCGCCGTGCATGACGACACGCGCCGACACTCCCTAGATCGTGACGTCAGAACGGAGGGTTTGAGGCGGTCGGAGAGTTGCATATCGGAACTCGCGGCGAGATGCTGTGACGTCATTGTGACGTGGCAAAAGCCGCCGCGGATGGAAAAAGCTTGCCGGCTCCGACCTAGGCGAGTTTGGGCGAGTTGGGCGCGAGATGAGGGAGAAGCGTCCAAATGGCAGCGTGTTTGTTCGTGTTTCACCGTCGGCGTAGGTATTAAGCCACGCCAATGTGTTTGACATGGACGACGTTGATTTTCAACAAAACTATTGCCTCTCGAAAGACGTGGTAAGGTGGCTGTGCGATGAACTGCGGGGCGAACCGGGCTTGAGGCGATGGAGCCGTGAATAGACCGTCGTCCCCGTCGTGAACAAATGTTTTTACTACAATATGCAACCAAGAACGCAATTTATCATTACCTACAAGCTTTTACAATTATTTTGATGGTTTTCTGCGCTGCGTAGATGCAAGATAAACGCAATTGATAATATTTAAACTAAAACAGAGAATAGAAGAAAAGCAATGTACATGAATGGCGCAGACTAACAACTGTGTAACTTCTTTCTCATCTTTCTCCCTCCACACCGTATTTTGACAAACAAATTGGTCGTTAGTTGTTATACAGCAGGAGAACATGCCAGAACATGGCGATATTGTTACCCACTGTAGATAAGCAAATTAGCCAGTGCAGTACGACTGCTAGCCTGGGGTCGTTAACGCGCACCACGTAGTAGTGATCCACGACCGCACGCCGGTACGATGCTCATCCAGATCGACACGGGCAGAAGTGGGGATTGAACCCACGATCCTGGGTTCTGCAGCTCGAGCTTTCGCTCCACGTGCACCCTATTTCGAAAAACATATTGTGGCTGTGTGGCGGTATGGGGGGAGAAAGATGAGAAAGAAATTACACAGTTGTTAGTCTTCGCCATTCCTGTATGTTGTTTTCCGTCTATTCTCTGCTTTAGTAGGCCCGTTCACACTCTTGCGACCGAGTACGACCGAGAGAGACAAGACCGGTTTTTAATCCTCTTGCGACTTCTTAGGACCGGGGGCGCTGCTGTGGAGCTGGTCCTAAGACGTCGTAAGAGGATTAAAAACCGGTCTTGTCTCTCTCGGTCGTACTTGGTTGCAAAAGTGTGAACGAGCCTACCGATTCTTATTTGTAATTTACGATTTAAATAAAAGAATTGGGCTGTGTGTATGTTGATACAGCCTAAATCTTGGTCTGCCTCAATGGGCGACGATTCTCCCAGCTCTCGATGAGAAATTTAGCCAGTGCAGTACAACCGCTAGCCTGGGGTCTTTAACGTGCACCACGTGTAGTTTACACGAATAAACCGTTTATTTACAGACGTTACTAGGAATAAGGTGAGGTAGCATAAGCCCGTCCGCCATGCTGTCCAAGGCCCGTGTTCTGTCTGTGTTCCACCCCGTGGTCCCGTGCTCCTTCGTCGTCTTTTACCCCGCCTACTGGCTCTCTTTCTCGTGCTGTAGTTCGTACCAGCCTACATCTCTCTTTCTTCGCCTACTTGTTGACGAAGTCTGTGTCCCTGAAGCGGGCTGGTTTCCTTTTCGTTCTTTGGCTTCTGCGGAGCATTATGCTGTTTCGCCTGCACTGGACACCATCGTCGTCTTGGACGATGTACGATCTTGGCTATGGTGCTTTTGCTACAACAATAGCAGGCCTCCACTTTCCGCTGTGTTGATCCCTGAGAAATATATCTTCTCCGGTGTGGAGTTCGGGCAGAGTTTTGGCATTTTTGTTGTATTGTTGCTGTTGTTTCTTTTGTTTGTCCCTCAACCGCTGTTGTACTTCTGTGTGGTTTGTTTTTGTGCTTTGAAGCAGCTAAGGATGCGTGGGAATTTCTGTCCTTGTGTGTCTATTCATAAGCCTTTGAACTGGAGATCCAGGACTCCGTCTCGAGGTGTGTTGCGCCATTCCAGTAGGGCGTCATAATAGTCTGTAGTTCCATAGCTGCATTTGTTCATGAGCGAAATGCGCGTAGAAAAGCTTGTGGAGCTGTTCGAGAGGCATTGCAAGACAGCAACAAACGTCAGCTACAGGGATTTCGTGTTTGGAACACGGAACCAGCGAGACGGTGAACGGTTCGACGACTGGCTTACCGACCTACGTACACTCGCAACCCAATGCGAGTTTGGCGAAATGCACGACCGCATGTTACGGAGTAGAATCATTCTCGGAATGACCAACATGTAGTTTACACGAATAAACCGTTTATTTACAGACGTTACTAGGAATAAGGTGAGGTAGCATAAGCCCGTCCGCCATGCTGTCCAAGGCCCGTGTTCTGTCTGTGTTCCACCCTGTGGTCCCGTGCTCCTTCGTCGTCTTTTACCCCGCCTACTGGCTCTCTTTCTCGTGCAGTAGTAGTGATACAAGACCACACGCCGGTACGATGCTCATCAACATCGAAACGGGAAGGGGTGGAGATTGAACCCAGGTTCCTGGGTTCTGCAACGGAGCTTTCGCTCGACGTGCTCCAAGCTGGTGTGCGCTAGCCCAGCCGGCCACCGATCCCCCAATTTAAAAAAAAAAAAAAAAATTAAACCCTTCCATAAGACCCTTCACTGCGGAGCGTAGGGACAAATCGGAGCTACGCTGGGGAACTCGCCGCCGCCGGGGGGGTCGGAAATGTAAGAGGAGGAGTGGGAAACTCGCCGGGGCGGAGTCAAAAGAAGCTCCTCCCTTCCCCCGTGACGCTGCATCGGAGAGATTCCCGCCGAAGGCGAGCTTAGCCCCCCAGTACGACTGCTAGTCTGGGGTCTTTTAACGTGCACCACGCAGTAGTGATACACGACCGCACGCCGGTATGATGCTCAGCCAGATCGAAACGGGCAGGGGTGGGGATTGAACCCAGGATCCCTAGGTTCTGCAGCGCGAGCTTTCGCTCCACGTGCTCCAAGCTGGTGTGCGCTAAACCACTCGGGCACCGATCTTTTTTTTTTTCTTTATTCCTCTTGTTTAATGGAAGCAGAACTCCACGACACAGCCATCACACATTTAACAAAAAAAAAAAAAAAAAAAACACTGACCTGCTTGTGCTGCAGCCTGTGACAAGGTGACTCATAAGGCACTCTGACTAAGTTCCGTCACTCTGTCAAATCACTTGTTCAGCTGGACCTCTAACAAAAAAGGAGGGAATTCAAAGATAAATAAGGCCGCGCTGCCGTCGCTTGTCTCGTCGTTCGCCAAATCGTTTACATGCGGTTTATATTTAATAATATCCCGAGAGATGCCTCACTCCTAAAAGATTCCTCCGTTGAGCCAGAATTTTGGCTTAATCTTTTTTTTTTTTTCTTTTTAAGCGCCCAAAGAGACCATATGTCTAGATATTGCACCGCCCGGACCGGTGATACTTACGACAATATGCATTACTTAGGACGCAAGGAAAACAAAGTTGGGACTGCATTCGGCATGAGCTTTGGCCACCCGTCAGCTTTCCTCTCCTCAAATTCACTCGGTTCAAAGGGGGCCTGAAAATAGCATTTGGGGCATCAATAGCAGAGGTAGGTGGTGACATAACTTACTTTCTATTTATCGTTCTTAAAGTTAGCAATCCATTAGAAACATGACAGTAGTCGCGAAACTAAGCGCAAAGGTTCGAGAGCTAATAATTTCTTTTGGACGTTCATCAAACGCGAAACTGCTCGTACAGCATCAGAGCGATATCCACAAAACGAACACCAATGCCGAGTTCCCATTCTGCATCAGCAGCGTCGAAAGGACCTTCGCCCGAAACGGAGTAAAACACCCACATCCTGTCGATGATTTGACTGCTTGCGGGAGCACACGAACATGTCCTGCTGGTTACTCCAATTTCACTCGCGCACCTGAGAATATAGACAAAAAAAAAAAGTTGTAGTGCTTGTCCTTGACCGCTCGATTCCTCCGTCGATTGAGCGGTCGTGGCTTGTCGCCGCTCCTGGACCATGATCAGCGGAAGCTATTTACGGCGCTTCATTGCAGTACCAAGTCGAAGAAGCCTTCATCTGAAACAATTTATTACGACCTGAATTACCACTTTCTGGCAATCAACTGTGCGGCAAAAGACACGGTGATTACGAGAAAACAAACTTAGTACTGACGCTGTGTACTGAAAAAGCAATTCTTCAGTACACAGCTTTCCTACAAGGGCGCATCGTCTCGAATGTCGTCACTTCTGGTATGCTGTAAAACATCGTTTTGATCTCTCCACGCCGCTGGAAGGTGTTCACGAAAAATGCGTGAATGTCATACATTCTTGGTTTGTCTCACCTATATATATTTTCTCGCGTATTCCAGGTTGAAATTTTTATGTTTTTCGTCCCGCATACCGGATAAAGAACCCACGTGACTGAGAACGAAAGGAACCGAAAAACGTCTCTATTACTGACTGGGAGGGAGAAATTTTCCGTACACTAACAATGTCCGGAGCACAGCAGGCCCACAATGCTTTAGCAAACCCTGCGCGTTGCCATGACGAACGTTGGCGGCAAAGAGCAGTAAACGACACCAGATTACGCTGCCGACTCCGCCTGTGAAGGCCGATGCACAGATTTGCATTTGAATGCGTCTGACTGCGTTGCGTAGAGAAACGAGAGCGAGTGCTTCGTATGAAGCGTGGAATCCAATTCAAGGAATAGCTTGGCACGAGACATAAGAGGCTGGGATGCCCTGGTTTCTCGCTGCCGCAACGCCGTCAAACGCACTCGAACACTCTCAAACGCAACCTTGCGTAGGGGCCTTTAGTTGAAGAACCGATTTTTTTATAATTTATTTGCAACTGCAAGTGTGCGGAGAGAAAACAAAAACAAAAAAAAAAAAAAAAAACAACTAATGCTTGGTGCGTATAGTGTAAAAGATATTTAGCGTAAGTCAGGAAATCGCTTTATGTCACCTTTAATAAAATATTATTGCTTAATTTTATGAGTTGGAGTTGTGATCGTGGTGTCATTGAACCCACCAAGGCTTCTCTAATTTTTTCATCGGAGACCCCGCTTTATCTACGAGGAAGGTTTGCCCTACAACGAATCTGTCTCTACAACAAATTTTGGCTCTGCAACAAATAGGGGCCTACAACGAATTCGATCCTATACAACGATTTGCCTTTTTGAATTATTGCGGCAAATCTGACTGAAGAATCACAAAGCTGCACTCTGCAGAAATCCTGAGCGTGTACCGTACGTGTATTTCCCGCGATGCGTTTCCAAACACCAAGCAATGCCGTTTCTTTCGCCATTCAAACCAAGTAAAAGGGGGGTATAGTCACTCATGTTTACGCCTTTTACTTTTTGATTTCCTCATCGGCATTCTTCGCGGCGAATGCCGCAATTCCATTGGCTGCGTAGCGATAATAAAATGTCCCGGGGCTGACCACACCCTCTGCTTCTTCGTGACAATAGGCTGGAAAATTGCGTCCACATCTTTCGCTAATCAGACTTCAGGGCTAGTGGAGCATGATACCGCAATATGGCCAAAGTCGCTCTTGCACCATTAAACCCCAATCATCATCATCATCATGACACCGGTCGCCTTTCTCATTGGCCGAACTGAGTAAAGGAAGACACCCAATTGGCTTTCCGGCTGCATGAAGGAACAGCATACACACCCGAGATCGTTGGGTCTGGCCCAAAAAGTTCACGTGCTCGATAACGAAATTGAAGAACGTCAGCAGTAATTCCAAGCTGCGTTGTTGCTGGCATCGTGTAACGAAAACGATGCTTCGGCAAAAGGTCCCAGCCGTCGTATGTAATCCTTCGGGGTGGCTTTCATCGTGCGCGCGCAAGTTCCGTTTGTGTTACGTCCTTGCCGGTCGTCGCGCGCTTGCGAAGTAGCGAGAAGTCAGTCCTGCTGCGCAAACGGTTTGCGTTGTCTGTACCAAGGCCAGGAAAGTCCTCCTTAATTGGCCTGGCGGAGAGGAGGTCGGGTCAAGCATGGTACGAAGAACCCTGCTGGTAGTGCTCTCTTCCCCAAGTGTGCAGTAGTCGGATCACCCACGAAGCGAATTCGCGGACAGGGTTTTTATTTATTTATATATTTTCGTGGCCGCTATTGACCAGAAGATCAAACCATGGATCATTCCGGAAAAGGTCGCTACTCGTTGGGGCCATTTTCATCGTCCGTGTATACAGTATATGGCGCTTAATTTGCACTCGCTTTCCGAAGCGACGAACATCTGCGTTCTGGGCTGTGGAGATCGCATGCACGCTGAGCTTCCCAGCAAGGCCACCATTGTGGTGGCCTGGCTGCTGAGGGCGTGCCCTTTGCATCATGTATTGTGCACCACTGGCTTTACTTTTCTTTGCAATAACATGTAGGAATGAGTAGGCGATGCGATGATGTCACGTGCAAGTCATGTATAAAAAAAAAAGAGGGGGGGGGGTTCTTTGTCCGGCTTGTTTTTCACAGAGTTCGGTGTTTACTCAACACCCGTGAACTGAATTCTTTAAAGGAGAACTCCGGTAGATTTTCTCGATTTTAGCGTTACGACGATTTTTAGTTGAGGAAGTGTCTCCAAATTACGAAGTGTCTATTTTTTTTTTTTTCGATGCCTTGTGTAGTTTCGTTGATATCCTATTTCAAAGGTTTGTTTCGGGTGTCTATGGCGAAACTGATACAGCCGCATCCAGCATGATCGCAACCCTTGTGGCTCTACATGCATCGTGTGACTCAGTGTTCGTATATTGCGGTACCGCAAGGCGTAAGAGCAGTTCCGATCAATCAGGTAAGATGCTACGGCTGTTTCACTGCTTTGCACTGCAGATATCAAATATCTGTAATTTATAAAGTTACCGGTCGAAAAGCGAGTTTGCCACGATGAACGCAGGTTCGAAACGAGCCCCCTCTTCCGAGAAGAACTACAATCTTGGTGTTGTGAGATGCACGTTGGAGAAGCATTGTAGAAGTTAATCGTAAGCTCGGGGTGAGCAAGAACGGACCAATGCACTATAGGGGGATATACACTGGACGCCATATTTGAGGGTGATGTTTAGGGCGCATGCTCAGAACGAGCTCGCATTAATAGCGTGCTAAGACTAGTGGCAATCTTGGTGGTGCGAAATAAGTCTATTGCTAAATTACCCAAGCATCAAGGAGAATGCTGGGAATGCCTGTACACGCGCCACACGAGCTCGCCTTCCCCGTATAAAAGATTCGAAGTAAAACACCAAAATAAAGCGTTGACGAACGCGCGTGCAAGATGCCATTTGTCTTAGGCATTTGCTTTAGAAAAGTTACTACCGCTGACGCCAGCAAGTGCAGCGCGTGTAACTGCACTCGCAGCAAAATGTCTGTTCGCGTTGCAGAGGAACTGCGAAAGCTCGCCATCAGCACACGCTCAGCAGCAGGAGTTTAAGGTGCCTACATGTTTGTTTGTCTCAGGGTGAAGACACCTATTAGCCCCGAGAGCGAACACAAGCGTCGCTGTGGTCGGCCTTCCACGATTGGCCGAACGCTGACTATGACGTAAGAAAGGGGATTATCATCGACGGAAATAAGAGGAATGAAAGAACTTTAATTTTGACGGTGTTGGCAGTGTTCCTTTAAGAGCGCAATGATTTCAAGCTTCCACCATGCTATTTACAAACACCATCGAACTTGTTGTTTGCAAGGTAATGACGTAACAAGGGGGAACCATAAGAGGGCGCCACCACAACTTCTCGCCGCTAATTGTTGCCCTGATTGTGCCAGCGCGTGACGCTCTCGAGCACTCAGTGTGTGACTTGGGCGGTAAAATGGCGCCTATGCATTAGCCAAAGCTACGCTCTCGAGCTGAGGGACACCGGATTGCGCGCACTTTAAAATGCATTAAAAAAAAAAAAACGATTGGGCGGAAAAATGGCTGAGATGTCACCACTCAAGCAGAAGTGCGCGTGTGTATATGAAGGCACCAGGTGTTCGAAGAGTAACGCCTCTAGCGGTACACTTCAGCTGTGGGGGCAACAAACCGTATTTTCTTGTTTGTTTTTGATCAGTGAAATCGAAGATGACGATTCGAAGGCCGCTCCTCGTGCGACAAAAGCACTGGTCAGAGCGAAGCGCTCGTGCCCAGACCGTGCTAGACGAGGTTCCATTTCTTTGCTATGGTGTGTTGGTAAACACCGGGCTGTGGAGACAACAAGCTCGATAAAGCGCCCCCTATAGTTCGATCTCCTGCCCAATAGTATGGCGACAGTGAACGCCGCCTTCGGCCCCACGATGCGCTTCAGCGAGCAGGAAGTCAATAATCTTTGTGCGCGGTCACCGAAGAACACTTACAAACTAAGGCCGCTAAAACATAGCATGACAAGCACAAAAATCGTCCACTGGGACGGCTGAAATTGGCTGAAAACGCAGCAAGAAAACACGGAGAAAGAAGTAACAGTACAAATAAGAAACCTCCTTGAAAACAAGGATGACATCAGGTCACAAGGTTGCTTGAGAAACAGCCAACCCGCTGAATGCCAGCTGATGAGCTGGTGGTAGAATTTTTTTATATCATATTTAGTGTGGATCGATGTTTCCCATTAGAGTAACATTTTGGCAGTGCTCGTGTTTAGTGTCCGCAAATCGATATCAGTCATTTGCTTTTGTTGGACGTTTGACCGTAGTTGCCCTCTAAGTTTACGTCATCTTTCTCGATCAAGCGCGAGGAGCAGATTAAAAACTAATTCTGCGTCGGCGTTTGGCTTGAATTCGTGTTCGATTGGTGATTGACTAATGACCCTGTCACACTGCGGAAACAGTCGGAGAACTTTGTCCTTGAACACGAGGAAAACATGTTTTCGGGGACCCTGTCACATTGCGGAAACAGCAACAGTCCGGAAACATGTTGCTGTCGTTCGAAAACCATGTTTCCCAACTTGTTCTCCGACACTCGGGGAACATCCTGTAAACCGGGAAAGCGTGTCGGAAGAACAAAAATTGCCTCCTCTCCTGCGCGCTGCCTCTATCCCTGCCAAGCACGCGCGCTCGTGCAGTGCAAGCACTGTTCTGGGCCACATGCTCGCGCTTGTAGCATCAGCTGCGTCTGGACCGAAGCTGATAGGCTCAGACAGAGGCTCTGGCTCAGATCTGCTGGCTCCGCTCGCCCCTCGAATCGTTGCCATTTTGGATCGCCGTCTCATCGCCGTCGCTCTACCGTAGTCGATTCATCAGCCGCGCGAACCATCTCGTGTTCTCTGGATTTGGCGGTTGCGTTCTGCTACAGGGCTAGACCCTTGCAGGATGGCATACGCGTCGGCCACAGCAGCAGCTTCTTCTTTGGTGCTTCTTTGTGCCATCGATTCAGATGATTCTGACGATCAGCTGCCGCCGCGCAAGAAGCCGCGTTCAAAATGGACCAGCGCTTCCGCGATGTCGCTGTATCCTTTGTCTTTAAGATCACGTCGGTGATATCGCTCATCTCGCACGTCCCACAAAAATCGACGTTCCTCGACCATCGTGATCATTTTCGACTCCTCAGTCAAAGTGAACGGCACAGTTGAAGGGTTCAACGGCATCTCGAGCGAAACACTGAACTGATCAAATAAACTCGACCGCTCTGACAAACCACACAGTGCAAGAAGGGATGTGCTAATTGCAATAGTGATGGGGCTGCTTAGAAATGGGGAGTTGTCAATTATTGAAGTATTCTCGTGCGACTATCAGTACTGAAAAATATAGATGTTGCCGTGTTGCTGGAAAAAAATTCGCTCAGCCACCGAATTGGGCAACACGTGTCGTCCGACACAAGTTGCCGAGGTTTCCGTTGCCAAAAGCTGTCACACCGAGACAACATTGTCGCTGTCGTCCATGTTCTGTTGCTGTTTCCTCAATGTGACAGGGTTGTCGGGCAACAGAGCCGACAGCCGACATGTTTCCCTACTGTTGAGAAACATGTTTTGTTGATGTTTCCGCCGTGTTTCCTTAATGTGACAGGGCCTTAACTGAACATAGACCCCAGCCGAGCAAGGATAACATTACAATAGGCCCGTGGCTCTCAAGGTTTGTGCAGCGCTGCAGACGAGAAAAATAAAATATTTGTACGTTGCATTTCGAACATACGTCATTACGCTTCCCCGCTACAATGTTTTATACTCCGTGCCTTTGTAAGTGCCAGCGTAGCAGGGGCTACAATAACGAGCTCCGAGTTTTTAGTGTCCCTGCCAACCACGCGCGCTCGTGCAGTGCAAGCATCGTTCAGGGCAATGTTAATTGGTTCAGGGGAATATGCTTTGGCGTGTAGCTTCGGCTTCGCTATCACGTAAAGTGAAACATACTTGCTCACGGAGGCTATAAAAGAAAGCAATACAAAAAGTAAAGCCGAAAAAAATGTTTGATGGGATGCTGAAACCGCGAGCTGCATAATCGTTTTTTTTTAGACGCTTTGTAATTGCGCGTAGACAGATGCTGACAGACGCTTGTATTCGAACGTGGCTCGCGTAACAGTGTTCTAGAGAGTTGTAGTGGCAAGAGCGGCGGCCACCGCGTGAAGATTTCGCGCGTAGACGACATCGTAGCGCTGCTGTTCTGAGCCCTAGGAACTGTGGCAAGAGGCATGTAATAAAGAAGAACGAAGCGCCGGCGACACACGCGCTTCATGTCTACTTCGTTTCAGCTTCGGTCCAGACGCAGCCGATGCTACAAGCGCGAGCATGTGGTCCAGAACAGTGCTTGCACTGCACGAGCGCGCGTGCTTGGCAGAGATGCTGAAAGCCCGGAGCTCGCGCTTGTAGCTTTGGCTGCGTCTGGACCGAAGCTGAAACGAAGTATAGACCTTTCCAATGTTTACAAAATCACAGTCCAGCGTGCGATCTTCACAGCCCAGCACGTGCGCGTTCGGCGCTTCGGAAATCGAGGAAAGCACGCGCCATACGCACGAACACTCAAGATGGCACCGGCCACACTCTCTTTTTTGGAAACGTCTATAGAGCCCAGCGGACATGGTCCGTCTCGTCCTTCCTATACTCCATTTCACCTTACGTTGAACCGCAGCGAAGGCTATAAGCGCGAGCACGTAGCGTTGGCAGCTGCCCTTGGTGCACGAGATCCTTGTGCCGCCGAGATGTGCAGTAGAGCAAGAGCTCGCGCTTGTAGCCATTCCTGCGGTACGACACAAGGCGAAGCAGAGTATAGATATTGCTACAGGAACGTGCCCCCGTCAGCCTCGTCGTCTTCTTCGCTCATCGCACATCTGCCATCTGCCAGAAATTCTCCTAGGGCACAGAACTCCAGCGCCACTCGTGGCATCTACGTTGACCGTCTTCACGCGGCCCATTGTAAGCGGGCGCCGCTCGTGCCACTACACCCTCTAGAACACTGTACTCGCGTATAGACCTTTCCAATGTTTACAAAATCACAGTCCAGCGTGCGATCTTCACAGCCCAGCACGTGCGTGTTCGTCGCTTCAGAAAGCGAGCAAAGAACGCGCCATACGCACGAACACTCAAAATGGCACCGGCCACACGCTCTTTTTTAGAATGGTCTATAATCGGACGCTACAGCGCCGCTTTAATGGTCGCATCGTTTGGATGGTACAGCCAGCATTACATTACCGTAATAGACAGACCGCACCACCAGTTTGACTACGCCACTACTGCCGCAATGCATCGAGGGAAGTTTAGTCTTTCTGCTGGTGCGACAGCCGCGCTCGATGTCTGCAGGTGTCGAGCACGAGACGGCACAAGCCCTCGCATGCACGGCTGTCTGCCTCCTGTGAACTAAAATTATGGCGGCGTCACACATGCGCCGAACGCTTAGTGAGATCGGTCTATTAAGGGCCGCCCACACTAGCGAGAAAACGCGAAAACGACTGCGAGAAACCAGGACATCCGTGCTGCTTATATCGCGTGCCAAGATGATTCCTTGAATTGGATTCCATGCTTCATACGAAGCACAGATGTGCCGGTTTCTCGCAGTCGTTTTCGCGTTTTCTCGCTAGTGTGGGGTCGCATCTCGCGGACGCGCTCGCGCTCCCAGTCCGAGAGCAACGGGCCTCTTACCGGGGATCAAAGATTCAAACTACGTTTGAACTTTTTATCCCCGGTAATGTAGTTATGCTCGTACGGTAAATTTAGCTCGAACATACGTTCTAACTAATTACCGTACGAGCATACTACATTCTAATTAATCTGACGTTCGTGATTTTTTCTACAATATATAATGATGAAATTGGGTTGCTATACATTAAACGGCTGTAATAAAAAAAAAATTGTTAAAGTGCTGGGAAGCTAACTTCAAGATGAAGTGGAAGGAAAAAGAAGAAAGTGAACAGACAACGTCTAAAACGCTGTCTGCCCACTTTCTTCTTGTGCCTTCTACTTCGTTTTCACGCTGTCTGTCCACTTTCTTCCAGAGCCGTATACGTAGAGAGTTTTACCATTCGTTGGGAAGTATAGGAGACAAATGAGGAGGCGCCATTGGCCGAAAGCGGGCTGGGCGTGTTCCAGGGTGTCTTCACAAATTCGAATTGTGGCCAACCAGAAGCCGGATATAATACCCTGGCGGTGGTTGCGAGAAACAAACTTGATAAGTGCATCGGAGTAACTCTCGGTGACTGAAAATATGGTGCACGTGATGTCGCCATCACGGTCATCCAAAATCATGGTGAAAGAGTGCGACTAGCGGAACGATCGACATAATCCTTACGCCAAGCGCCGAGGGCGGGAATCTGCCGTCCGAGCGGTCACCTTCTGTCCGAGCAAAACAGAGTTCGAGCGGCGCATTCGTTTCTTAGATCTTTCTGCATGATCATCGTCGAAACATCACGTGCACCCTATTTTCAACCATGGGGGGTTGCTACACTTCACTCTTACGCGCTTATTGAAACCATATACCAACATATATATTTGATTAAAACGGTTTCTCGCTACCACCACTAAGGGATTCTTTTAGGCTTCTGGTTGGCCAAGGGAGCATGACAAGCCCACTTTCTGCGTTTGGTGCACGCCCTGGCTCTGCCCGTGCCTCCCATTGACCAAACTCTCTCTATACACGGCTCTGCTTTCTTCTTGTTCCTCCTAATTCGTCTACAAGTTTCCTTCCCAGTCTGAGAGTTTAAACATCGTGACTAAAATAAGACATACTCACATTTCGACGCTTTTTCGACATCCTAGTTCAGAAACCCCAAATCAGAGTCGAAGTAAGTCCTGTGCAAGCGCGGTTTTCCAATAAAGTGGTCATTAGTTCAGTTCTTGTTAACGTATGGCATGACAAAATAGAAGTACTCGTGCATGCCGTTGTGGAAGGTTCGCGGCGCATGGAGCGTCGTGCATTATTGAACGAGCTTACTGCTCGCTTCGCAAACATTTTGTCCCCTGACTAATTCGCGCGCCACTTCACGGAGACTGCTCGGACAGCTTGTCAAACAAATTTGTTTTATGTAAGCTTCGACGGTGGGAAGTTGTACTGCCTGCGAATAGCTTCTGGTGTGCCTGCCGCAGTGTGGAAATTGGGCCAGTCTGGAATGATTCTTCTTAACATGGAGTACGAACAGCTTGCTGTCCGTTACATTTCGGAGCTCATGCAACACTTTGTGTGACAATAGACCATTTGCAAGAGTTCATTAGGCAACATTGGCTGTCGCCATTTTTTGGGCCCGAAGCAAACAATTGGATCCGAGTTCACGTCCAACGCTGACGCAGCCCCTTGCGTCCAAAGCACGCTCAGTCTGTCTATGCTGGAAAAAGCGGTGGAGAAACTGCATCGTGACGTCGCCGGTGGGAGGAGCCTAATCTCCATCGCCAACAAACTACATCGGAAGAGAACTGCACCGTGACGTGTCCGGTGACGTCGCCGAACTGTGGCGATTGAGTTGAAACCGTGGGTTCAATCCCCGCCCATGCCCGTTTATCGTCTATCTATGCTGGAACGCAAACTAAATGATGTAGAAAACTGCATCGGGCACTGATTGGCTATTCTCTCGGGTCACGTGACATGACGTTGAAATGTAGTTTTTTCCTATGCAGTTCGAGCTATGCTCGTAAAATGATGCAGTTGGCCGTGACGTCAAAATGTCGTCACGATGCACTTTGACGATGCAGTGAACTGAGTGGTCGAGACGAAGCCAGAGATCGTTCTGCATCGTAAAAGATGGCGACCCTAACATATGCATGTCTAGTGTTGGGTTCGCCAGTGGATCGAGTTTTTAGAGATCACCGGGATGATTCGAGACGAGCGATGCGAGGTTTGTGGGCGAATATTGGCTGACCAAAGGGGTGACTCGCTGGCTGTGCGACCAGCTTCGCGAAAGTTCCCGGCGTCGCAAAGGGCCCCGTGTGCCGACGGTCGAAGAACAAGTCCTCGCAGCTCTACGCTTCTACGCTGCTGGCGGCTTCCACGGAACCGTCTGGGAGCGACGAAAACATTGGTGTTCGCTAGTGCTCTGTGAGTCGCGTACTTGTTGATGTCACCAACGCTATCATCGATTGCCTCGGATCGAAGTGGCTGTGTTTCCAGCAAACTCAAGCAGAGAAGGCGCTCACAAAAAGGAAGTTCTTCGAGCGATGCAAGTTCAGCGGCGTGATCTAGAAATATTCTAGATGCTCTTACACGATTCAACACGATTGTGTTTTCATTTGAGTGCACCCCATATAAGCGATTTGGCTGAGCGAAGAAACCAAGCAAGCAACGGTAACAGGCGTAAGTTCAGCTAGTGGGTTCATACTTCAGGTAGAGAGATCAGGTAGAGAGATACACGACCGTACCGGCGTGCGGTCGTGTATCACTACTATACTCTGTTTCACCTTATGATGTACCGGAGGAAAGGCTACAAGCGCGAGCTCCTTGCTCTCGGGCACATCCCGGCGGCACAAGCTCTCTGACTTAAGAGCAGCTGCCAACGCTATGAGCTCGCGCTTCTAACCTTCGCTGCGGTACAACATAAGGTGGAACGAAGTATACGTGGTGCACGTTAAAAAGGCCCCAGGCCTTTTTACGCCTCTCGTGCTGCACGAGAAAAAAAAAAATGTTCCTTTGGGCGTTAAATTTTCGGTGAAGTAGGAAGCAAAAAAGAATAAAAGAGAATATTTCCCTCAAGTTGGGTTCGCAGTAGAAGAGGAGGAAAGAGAAAATCAGTTGTTAGTCCCACGGTGTGTATGGTCTTTTTTTTATATGTTTGTTTATTCTAGTTCAGCTGGCCTTATCTGAAGAAGTTGCTTTAAAATAAGTATATCTCTCTCTTCCTCTACCTGAAGTATGAACGAACTAGCTGAACTTACGCCTGTTACCGTTGCTTGTTTGGTTTTTTCGCTCATCCAAATCGCTTATATGGGGTGCACTCAAATCAAAACACAATCGTGTTGAATCGTGTAAGAGCATTTAGAATATTTATAGATCACGCCGCTGAACTTGCATCGCTCGAAGAACTTCCTTTTTGTGAGCGCCTTCTCTGCTTGAGTTCGCTGGAAACACAGCCACTTCGATCCGAGGCAATCGATGATAGCGTTGGTGACATCACCAAGTACGCGACTCACAGAGCACTAGCGAACACCAATGTTTTCGTCACTCCCGACGGTTTTGTGGAAGCCGCCAGCAGCGTAGAAGCGTAGAGCTGCGAGGACTTGTTGTTCGACCGTCGGCACACGGGGCCCTTTGCGACGCCGGGAGCTTTCCGCGAAGCTGGTCGCACAGCCAGCGAGTCACCCCTTTGGTCAGCCAATATTCGCCCACAAACCTCGCATCGCTCGTCTCGAAATCATCCCGGTGATCTCTAAAAACTCGATCCGCTGGTGAACCCAACAGTAGAGATGCATATGTTAGGGTCGCCATCTTTTACGATGCAGAACGATCTCTGCTTCGTCTCGACCACTCAGTTAACTGCATCGTCAAAGTGCATCGTGACGACATTTTGACGTCACGGCCAACTGCATCATTTTACGAGCATAGCTCGAACTGCATAGGAAGCGAGCATGCCGGCCGCGTCGCGGCGGTCGCCTATTGTTTGCCGCATCAATTGTTGTGGCTTTCTTAGAGCGGAATAGCTACCTTGGAAATTACAGCGCTAACCCGCTACAACGCACAACCAACGCAGCGACTGGCAGAAGTTCCCCGATGCAACGGACCCGTTTGCCACTAGGGGCGCCCTGGTCGGGGCTTGAATTAGATCCGCACCTTTTCTATGCCGGCCGCGTCGCGGCGGTCGCCTATTGTTTGCCGCATCAATTGTTGTAGCTTTCTCAGTGCGGAATAGCTACCATAGAAATTACAGCGCTAACCGCTACAACGCACAACCAACGCAGCGACTGGCAGAAGTTCCCCGATGCAACGGACCCGTTTGCCGCTAGGGGCGCCCTGTCGGGGCCTGAATTAGATGTGCACGGTTCCTATAGGGAAACACTACATTTCAACGTCATGTCACGTGACCCGAGAGAATAGCCAATCAGTGCCCGATGCAGTTTTCTACATCATTTAGTTTGCGTTCCAGCATAAATAGACAGAATAAGTGCCCAAAAAATGGCAGACTCAGCTAATTGGCGCAGCCCCTACTATTATAGATGGTAAGTCCTTTTGAAATGGGTCTTTTCGCGGCGAGAATTTTGGTATTGCCACCTGGTGGAATTTGTTCACAACCAAGAGTGAGGATACTTCAAATTCCTCTGCTGGCGCAAGGACGTACAACGCCAAGCTTCTATGCTCAATAAAATTAAAACATAGCCGCGTGGGTAGCACGCGCACTACCCATTGTGAGGTATTGTGAGGAAAACAGAAGCGCCCTTAGCGAGCTTTTCACCGCGAATAGCCAGCATTGTCCGAGTATGCTGTTGCTGAGCGCGCACTCACGACAAGCTTTTTAGGGCGACCGGTGGCCGAATGGGCTAGCGTATACACTAAAGCAACGTTGCACTCAAGTAACTGGATCGTGGGAAAGCAGCGCCAAGCTCCCCGTATCGTCGCCATTTTGGCTCATGAAATAAGCCATTTCTCCTTAACCTCTCCATTCTTGGTGAGCCGATATAAATCTCTTGTGATGGGTAGCTTTATAGATACGTTTCTTGTATACCAAGATCTTGCTATCCACACACCGGCGAAACAAGCGTACATTTTCGTACCACCACCACATGCGGTGTCTGTGCTTGACATTAAAAAATACTTTTCCTGCTCTGAAATACGCGAGAAGAACAACATAATTGTAAGAGATCCGTGGAGATGGGCATGACTGATAGGTTGATTGCGTAAACAGTGATAAAGACGCTTATATTGGCGAGGAACGCCTTCCGTACGATGACGTTTTATGGTGATCTTGTTGGGACTGGATAAGAACTACCCTCTCGAAGTTTCGAGGATCTGAAGGTGCCGAAATGGCGATTGCCATAGCAACAGAGACCGATCAGCCAATCGCCTTGCGAGGTTTTTGGTGGTCTATACGTACTCTTACTATATTACTCTATGTTCTATATGATAGTATTTGTTTGTGTTCGGCTAGCAGGCAGGGAATCAATGGCGGTACTTTTCCAAGATCCTGTGACTTCAACGCACACCGGCTCGAAGCACATGGAGCGAAAGCTTGCGCTGCAGAACACAGGGATCCTGGGTTCAATGCCATTCCCTGCCCGTTTCGATCTGGATGAGCATCGTATCGGCGTGTGGTCGTATATCACTACTGCGTGGTGGACTAGCTAGCGGTTTTACCGCACTGGCTAAATTGCTCATCTGCAACTGAGACACCAGACGCCCACTGAGGCAGACTAACTTTCGGTTGTATAAACACAACTATTTTTTGACGGCGACCCTTCTCCAAGTTCCCGCAACGTGCTTTTCCCAAAATGGACATTGACGTTCTTGGCAGAATACAAATAAGAAGCTAGATCTGCGCATGCGTTGTGAGTACCGGGCCCAAATATTTAGCGAACGTGCTACTACAGGGTGAATGGATAATCGTTGTGACATAGCTATAGTCTGCAGTGACCAAAACATTCATCCCCCATTTTTAGGAATCGCCGGTTCAGATACAGAGAGTTAAAGAGAGAGAGTTCAGAGACAGAAACGTCATATTCACCGGGACAACTATTTGCCGTAGAAAAATGTTGCAAGAGATACGCTAAGTAGCTTCGTGAAGCGATCATGAGTCACGGTTTTGCCAGTGTTCTTGACGCTCCAGTCATTTTGGTTGCTGTGGACGCACCCATTGTAAATATGATAACCAGCCTTCAATTCCTGTAAACACATCCGAATGCAATACCTGAATCTTTATAATCAATTTCTTATATTACGAGCAGGAATTGCCTAATAGATACTAGGTTATAAAATCCAGTTTCCTGTCGGCAAGCAAAATGGGCTGGTGCTTTTAAGTCCTTTCCAAGAAAGGGCTTCTGTCCGGTGCCACTTGGTGCGTATGGCGTACGCTTTGCTTGCTTTTCGAAGCGACGACCTAGCGTGTGCTGAGCTGTGAAGATCGCTCGCTGGGAAACCCCATGAAAAAGTCTATCATCTCACATTGTACGCTTATAAATAGAGTTTGGTTATTCCAAATGAGTTAGGTGGGGGTGGGGGGGGGGGGAGGGGGGGGAGTCAAAATGTGCCATTAATCCGGAAATGAGTGTCATTTCCGTATTTTAATATCAATCTGATGGTATCTGACTCGTGGCAGTTGGGGTTTCTAGATCTTGTGCAATCGAACGGTTTTGAAAATATTATTGATCGGCCTACTCGCATTACGTTTGATACTGAAACTTTAATTGATTTCTGTATAACCAATGTAATGACTAATGACATAGTACCCGGTGTATTGACAGTTGCTTTAAGTGATCACTTACCCCTGCTTTGTTTTATTCCATGTGAAAACATTAGCTGCAATGAAACGAATACCAGTAGCCCTTACTATCGAGATATAAACGATAGTATCGAACGCTTTGTTGCGCTTGTATCGAACATAAACTGGAACGATATATACGATGAGCCAAGCTCCAGTAAATCCTATGATAAGTTTTGGGGGAAAATAAAAGGTTCCTGTGAAGAAGCATTTTTGTTTAGAAAAGCCAAATGTCATAAGAGGTCACGGAAACCCTGGATTACGGAATCTCTTTTCAAACAGGTAATTGAACGAAACAAGCCTTACGATGCATTTGTAAGAACTAAAGACATCAATAAATTGGTCGAATACAAAAAGATACAAGTTAAGCTGCGACATAAAGAAGTCTAAAGCAAACTACCGTATTTCGGGGTCATAGTCCGCGGTCTATACATGTTTAAAAGTTGAGATTTTAGGCTGTGCGGACTATCTACGCGTGCGGATTATAGAGGATTTGTGTTTTTTTTTATATCGTTGATTGTGACGAGAAGAGACGGATTTTGTGAATGAAAGAGTATGTTAATGATGATTTATTTATATATTATAGGCTTCTTTGTGGCTAAGAAAGAAGACCTTTGTCAAGGTGTACCGTCTATGAGAAGAGTTTCTTGTCGGCTAAGCACCTGGTGCGGACTTTGCACCGGGTGCGGAATATCTAAGCAAAAACCTTTATTTTTGACCCCAAATTTGCCCCTGCGGACTATACACCGGATGCCGACTATAGTCCGGAAAATAGGCTATTATAAAAATAAATTCATTGCAATTAAACATGATCAAATGAAAGTATGGAAGACAGCAAAAACCCCGATGTCTAAGCTGAGTAGCACTATCCCCAGTGTCCTTAAAATAGATGGTGTTGATTATTCAGGTAGAACACTTGCAAGTTGTTTAATGCCCATTTTTTATACTTAGGCGTTGTAACGTCATCGTCGTTCCACAAAAAAAAACTTTGAATTGTATATGTCGACACGCCCACCAGGGTTTATATTTCTAGCACCAACCACGGAGACCAAAGTTTTTAACGTTATAAATTCATTAAAAAAAAAAAAAAAAAACAGCGCCGCATGTGGCGATGATGATTTCAAAGTTAAACCTATAAAAGCAATTTTTTAATATAATTAGTCTTCCTTTCTCTGCAATCTGTGATAAAACATTGGGCACAGGGGTATTTCCTTCGAGGCTAAAGATCGCCCGAGTATCAATGCTACACAAAGGTGGACCAAATAATACTTTAAATAACTACAGACCCATATCCATATTACCAATATTCTCGAAAGTAATGGAGACGATAATAAATTCCACACTGCCCGACCATTTTAGCAGACATAATCTCCTTGTGAGACAGCAAGATAGTTTTCAGAAAGGGAAATCTACTGAAGAAGCTTTACTGAATATGAAGAATAAAATTTTAGCTTATTTTGAAACCAAGCTTTACACATTCGAGGTATTTTTAGACTTCAGAAAAGCCTCTGATTCTATCAAGCATGAAATAATTCTTAAAACGCTTTAAACTTATGGTACAAGAGGTCTTGCCGTATACAACTCATTCAACCGAAAACCGGTAATATACACTATGGCGTTCCCTAAGGATCAATCTTCGAACCACTTTTATTCCTGATGTACATTAATGATATTGTTAATATACCACATCCACCTGATATTGTACTCTATGCAGATGACACAAATGTTTTTTTTCCTGGTGCCAACATAGATGAGCTTGAAACCTTAGCGAACAACTGGATGATAGAGCTGAGTACGTGGTTGGCCTGCAATGAATTGGAATTAAACGCTGAAAAAAAAAAAAAAAAAACGAAGTATGTGGAATTTAGAGCAAGAAATAGAAATATTATTCGAAAACTAAACCTTCAATTTAGGAACACTGAAATTGGTTATGTGAAAACCCACAAGTTTCTAGGGGTATTCTTTCAAGAAAATCTAAATTGGTCATCATATTGATCGACCCGACATTTCACGGGCAATCAGAATTATAAGTAGGCTCAAATACTGTTAACGACTAAATTTTCGCGAGGACCTAATTTTCGCGAATTTCGCTAATTGCCTACAATTCGCGAAAAATACGTCCCGCGAACAATTCGGGCAATATGTGAACGCTACGGAAGCTACACTCGATTCGCGAAAATTAGAACCCGCGAATAATTTCAAATTTCCAGCTTTGGCCCGATTCGCGAAAATTTGAGCCCGCAAAAATTAAGCCGTTTACAGTATATTCTTCCGGTTTGGTTAAAGCGCCAGCTCTAGTATACTCTTGTTCACTCTCGTTTAAGCTATTGTAGTTTAGTATGGGGGAAATGTTCAAATACCTGTGTATCTCAGTAGCTTCTCCTGCTTAAAAGAGCAGTGCGGTCAATTATCAATGTATCATACCGGGAACACTCCCGGCCATATTTTTTCAAGTACTCCCTTCTAACAATAGAACAATCACTCACTCAGAAATTAGCAATTTACATGTTCCACAAAATTAAACTACACCCTGAGTTCGTGCAAGAAAATAACATCAACAAGGCATCCACATACGCCTTCCGTCATACGCACTACCTAAAGTCAAGAATACGCACCAATTATCGTAGACAAAAAATACTTAATCAGATCGCACAATTATTAAATAACCAACCTGAAATACTGTCCTTGATTAATATCTCTAATACAACCCACAAATTTAAAACCACCGTAAAAAGCTTGCTTCTAGGTCTAACATAATTTATGCTGGTGTTTTGGTGTGTTTCCGTTTTGTTATATCACATTTTGTATGTCGCTGTTTTTTTTTGTGTAATGGTAAAATTGTTTTTTATTTTTTTTTTATTGTACATTTTTGCTGCTGGACTGTACAGAGGGCGGGTTCTTGTCAGGCGACTTTAGTCGATTTGACTCTGTCCTCCAAGTCGTTGGTCTAAATAAAGGACATTCAATCAAATCGCGTGTATAACGACTACAAGTCTTGTAGTAATATAACTAACTACAAGTCTTGTAGATAATATAACGACTACAAGACTTGTGGGTGTGCGAAATAGAACAACGAACGTCAACGGATAGAATTTCCGTCGCGTTTCTTACCCGGTTTTATAAAGAACGCTTTTTTTAGATGTCCTAAGAAGCTTTAACCTTGGCGAGTTCTATGATCAAGGTATCACTACAGGTCCGGTCCTTATTCATCTTATTCAGATTTTGGCTGTCGACGTTGACAATGATAGAAAAGAAACCGAGACACGGAGTACCGGGGTACGACAAGACCCCCTTGAATCCGAACATCTCCTCGCCGGTGTAGCGCTTCTCGTGGAACGCTTTGCCTGATCTGACGCTGCTCACTCTCAGATGGTACAGATGATCCCGCTTCGGCTTGGCTGAGATGAGAATTTCCACGTACACGGAGATGCTGGACAGGGTCGGGTCAACAACGAAACGAAAGAGGCCTCTACAATCGAGGTCGATTATGGGCCCGCCAAATACTCTGAAGTCAGTAACGGACGCCTTTCCCATGTAGAGTTTGGAGCACTTGTTCACCTCCCAGTAGTAGGCGGAGATGAAGTCGAGGAAATGGCAGCTGCTGCCTAGTTGTGTCTTGAGGTAACTCCACGTCGTCTGATCTAGGAACATGTCCCGACGTCTGCAGGTTCGATACCAGTCCGTCATGTCGTCCATGCGCTTCTTGAAAGTCTCCAGCTCCCTCTCGGTGATGGTCGTATTCTCAATAAGTGGCGACGGTAAGGATCTCCCCCTTCGAGTTTTATGCTCGAGTGTGACACCCGCACTCGGCGCAGGCCCCGGTAGCTGGACATTTCCCCCGGTTGTGGCGGGAATTGCGTCTTGGGTGGCGCTAATCGGACCATTTGGACCGTTGTGGATATAGAGGTTAATGTCTGATCTAGCTTTGGCCCTCGTCTTACTTGGCGTCTGTGCCACTTGTCCATTTGTTTGGCCGTTCTCGTCAGTAGAAACCTCGGTAGATGAGGAATCGTCGCTGCTATCTTGGTCAGCGACAGCTTCCAAGCAGATCTGCAAAGCGGTCGTGGTCGTCCCACCTCCGCCAGTGTTAATCCTGGTAGTTTGCTGACCCTGTTCCACTTCCACCGGTTGCGGAGGCGAAGTCTTAGCTCTGCACTGTTCCAAACGAATTGATTTCACCTTGTCTCGGGTCTTGGTACTAGCCCTTTGCAGGCTAATTTGGTCATCCCGGAGTCTGGCGTTGTCTGCTTCAAGGACATTGACCTTGTCGTAGAGGTTGGCCAGTTGCTTGACGAAGTTCCCCAGCTGCGCTGAAGTTTCGGCATTTTTCTTGAGGAATGCATCTGGCGCCTGATCCTGAACGTTCCATATTGGATTTGTTTCTGTCTGGCATGAGTTGTCTTCAGTGTGCAGCTCTTCAGCCGCGTGTCCATACCTACATTCAGCACCCTTGACTTCGTCTTTGTCGTTGCCTCTTTCTAAAGCGTTAATGTTTTCGTCCTCCGTATTTTCTCGTATTTTCACAGAAGTTTCAATGGCTACATCTGCGCCTTCAAGGAGGAACATATAGGGCCCATTCTCGGGGCTATACTTGTTGTTGTCAGGGTTAAGAGCACTCCTGAGCTGGATTACAGCCACGGTGGCCATTGGTTGCAGAGGATTTTTTTCGGCATCGACAGGGAAATATGAGTTTGGCTGCGGACTGATCTGCTGACGTATTTGCTCCAGTAACTCTGGTTGAAACAATAAGCCATCAGCACCAGTTTCTTGTTCCATCTCTCGTACAGGAATTCCTCCAGGTGTTTGGTAAGCCTGTTCCTGGTGATCCATTTGGAACTGGCCATAGTAAAGTTGTTGTTGTTGCTGCTGTTGTTGTTGGGTAAAAAAACTCGAGCCAGGATTCGGAGCCGTCTGAGCGCGCTGTCCGTAGCTGGGATACTGTAGGCCAGAGGCTGTACGAGGCTGGATACCATACTGCGACTGAAAGGGCGCTTGTGAAGGCAGAAACTTTTCCAAGTCCTGTATCTTGCTTTGCATTTTCTCATAGTTACCCTCCACTACCTGTAACCTTTGGTCGAACTTCTGCATTTGCGCGAAAAGCTTCTTGATTTTCTTTTCGAAATCGTTTTCCGCGACGTCTTCCTCGACCACAAGGCGCTCTCGCTTTACTTCTTTCTTGTAGATGACGTTTTCGCCCTCTGTGTTGCTTGCAGGTTGCCGAAGGCAGTAGCCTTCGGCCAATGCAGACGGTTTTCCATTGACTCGTTTGTAAAACTCAATGGACTTCATGCCCATAGTATCAGGACCGGAAGACGGAGCCAGCTCCAGCCGTTCGGGACAGCGACAGAGAAGGTCGCAGCCGAAGCATACGATGCAGAGGGCATGGTTTTCGTCCCTGACACAGAGCGTGATGCAGATTTGGCAGTGAATGAGCTCCTGTGTTGTCCGTACCATGCAGTCGGTGCAGATGACGTGCTCGCAACGGACACCCTTCCACGCATCGTAGATGTGAAGTCTGCAAGAGTTGCATTCTAAGAGCTGTCCCTCTTTGCCATTCTTCAATAGCCCTACGTCCGATGGCCTGGTCGGACTGTACTGGCGGCCAGCGCGATGTGTCCTTTCCGGTGTGGCAGACTTCCTCGCCCTGAGATTTTGGCACTGGGTCATTGCGCGTGAATTTGGTGGCACCGGTGGTTAAGATGTCAACGGGCGCTAGCCGGCCGCGGTGGCACCAGTTCCGACGGCTAGGTCTCACTCCACCATGTTTGTGAGCAGCTGGTGTCCATGCGATTTTCGTGTTGCTCGTCAGTGAGACACTTTTTAGCCGTTTTGTTCAAATATGAATGGCAAGGAAACTGTCTTCAAGGCCTTATTACTGGCGTGGGTAGTTTATTTGGAGGAATAAGTTCCTCGTAGAAAGTTGAAGCGAAATTCAAGAGGCAGCTGAAAAAGTTGTTTTTGTACCACAATAGACCCTTTCACAAATTCAGTGCCATCTAGTGGCTCAAATATCAGTCTATATAAAATACAGTGGTACACAAATAGGTAGCCAAACACTTGGAAGGCAGGGGTTCAGTACGGTAATGTAGTCGAAGCAGCATTTATTAGCCCTCTTTGTTTAATATTCACACACAGTTGATAGCACGAGAAGGCAACGGTATTTTTGCCACGGTGAACTTCAGGTGACTTCAGGTAGTATGTTTTTTTTTTGTTTTTGTTCCACTACGCACAGCGATTTAGAAAGGCTACATATGTATATGGACCCAATAATTTTAATACCCGCGTAATAACTTGTGCGCATCAAAAAGAGGGACAGAAAGCAAAGAGACACGAAACGAAAAGAAGGTGAAAGTAGGTACAGTGTGCCACCGCTCAGCACGCGTTTATAAATCGCCTTGGAAAGCTAAAACAAATAAAAAAATCAGTAACCAAGTAAAAAAAAAAAGATCCGTGGTTGAGTGGGCTAGCGCACACCAGCTCGGAGCACGTGGAGCGAACGCTCGCGCTGCAGAACTCAGGAATCCCGGGTTCAATCCCCACCCTAGGGTGCCTTCATGTGCGCTTTGCTTAGGGTGGAGACATCTGGCCATTTTGTCCCACAAGTTTATTTTTATTCTTTGTTCAGAAGCGCGTGAAAGTGCGTGTCCCTGCACGCGTTTGTGGCGCTGACTGTGCTATGGCGACATTTTTTTTTCGTCGATTTCCTTGTATTTTACCCGTGAGCGCGTGCTGTGGACATCGGGTACTACAAAGGGTGGCATCACCCTAAACAGAAGGACATTGAGGCAGGCTTACCCCACCCCTGCCCGTTTCGATCTGAATGAGCATTGTACCGGCGTGCGGTCGTGTATCACTACTGCGTGGTGCACGTTAAATACCCCAGGTTAGCGGTTGTACCGCACTGTCTAAGTTGCTCATCTACAGCTGATAGACCAGACGCCCACTGAGGCAGACTAACTTCCCGCTGTATATAAACATACACACAAGTGCCACAACACACAATTACAATTATTAAAGTATTCTATTTGTTTCAGTTGCGACGGTGTGTACCACTCCGTACAAGGCGCTCGGTGGAGTCAAATTCTTGATAAAATTCACCAGATTCTATTGCCATGAGATGTCTGGGGCGTGCCGAAGCCAAGCATTCCAAGGTTTACATGACACCCTCAAATGCGTAGCGCGTAGAAGCTTATAAGTCTCGTCACGGTAACATAGGAGAATAATGCAGCGAACTAACGTCTGGAATTTTCAGGCTCCGCTTCGGTATATTTTCCCCACCAGTCATCCAAAGAACGCCATTAGCATGTACAAATAATAAGAACTTAAATGATGATAGTTATTGAAGTTGCCAGACAAAATTTCGAAAAGGGTCTATATTGGCCACACTATCTGATCGTCCGACCATGGTCAGACGGACCGTAATGCAGATCGGTACCAGAGGAACTCTGCAACTCTGATGCACCCTTGTCTTGGAGGCCAGCCAGGGCTATAAAATACAGTGGTACACAAATAGGTAGCCAAACACTTGGAAGGCAGGGGTTCAGTACGGTAATGTAGTCGAAGCAGCATTTATTAGCCCTCTTTGTTTAATATTCACACACAGTTGATAGCACGAGAAGGCAACGGTATTTTTGCCACGGTGGACTTCAGGTGACTTCAGGTAGTATGTTTTTTTTTTTTTTTTTGTTCCACTACGCACAGCGATTTAGAAAGGCTAAATATGTATATGAACCTAATAATTTTAATACCCGCGTAATAACTTGTGCGCATCAAAAAGAGGGACAGAAAGCAGAGACACAAAACGAAAAGAAGGTGAAAGTAGGTACAGTATGCCACCGCTCAGCACGCGTTTATTAATCGCCTTGGAAAGCTAAAACGAATGAAAAAATCAGTAACCAAGTAAAAAAAAATAAAGATCGGTGGTTGAGTGGGCTAGCGCACACCAGCCACGGAGCACGTGGAGCGAAAGCTCGCGCTGCAGATCCCGGGTTCAATCCCCACCCTAGGGATGCCTTCATGTGCGCTTTGCTTAGGGTCACCGTGCTTAGGGTGGAGACATCTGACCATTTTGTCCCACAAGTTTATTTTTATTTTTTGTTCAAAGCGCGTGAAAGTGCGTGTCCCTGCACGCGTTTGTGGCGCTGACTGTGCTACGGCGACATTTTGTTTTCGTCGCTTTTCTTGTGTTTTACCCGTGAGCGCGTGCTGTCGGCATCGGGTACTACAAAGGGTGGCATCACCCTAAACAGGAGGACATTGAGGCACCTTACCCCACCCCTGCCCGTTTCGATTTGGTTGAGCATTGTACCGGCGTCCGGTCGTGTATCACCACTGCCTGGTGCACGTTAAATACCCCAGGTTAGCGGACGTACCGCACTGGCTAAGTTGCTCTTCTACAGCTGATACACCAGACGCCAACTGAGGCACACTAACTTCCCGCTGTATAAACATACACACAAGTGACACAACACACAATTACAATTATTAAAGTAGCATGCGCCACACTCCAGAACGCTGAAAATATACGGGGGAGAAATCCCTCCCTTTGCGCCCCGGGATGCGCATCACGGAGTAACAACGTCACGCTTCTGCGGGGAGCCATTCTGACGTAGATATCCCAGGGAAAGGGGGAGGGGGGGGGGGGGCTTTTGTCGGGCTACACAAACACTCCCCGGATTTTTCTCAGCGAGATACCGGCGGTAGCATCGGGATCGCCTCACTTGTGGCCAGACGACTCTGGTTGTGTCTTGCGCTGTTGCGCATAACGTCCGAGGCACGCGAAGGAGTCGTCGATATTTATCCATGCCGTTCTTAAGCCGATCCTCATACAACTGGTTTTTGATTCCACGTCATTTGTCTTGC
This sequence comes from Ixodes persulcatus, assembly GCA_013358835.2. Lineage (NCBI taxonomy): Eukaryota > Metazoa > Arthropoda > Arachnida > Ixodida > Ixodidae > Ixodes > Ixodes persulcatus. Next base: position 340,464 of record JABSTQ010010393.1, read on the forward strand.
ATTCACCTATTCAAGAAGCATATTTTGTTTTGCAGGAAGCAGTTCGTCGTCTTCTACATCGAACAGCACTGCTGCCATGTTCGTGTAACGCCGTTTTCTAAACCAACACACTGTTTACAAACAAGCCCGCTTTGCCCACAACAGGTGTGGGCACTGCGCATGCGCAGAAGCCATATTTGGGAGGAATGAAGCGTTAGCGCATGCGCAGTACCGACAGCAGCGCCACCGCGGTCGTATGACGTCAGCAAGTTGAGTTGGTCTATACACGCCTACATTTTTTTAACTCTCGTCAGCGCGTACCCAGCCCTGTTGTCGAGAGTGCGACCGCTATACTCCGTTCACATTAAAACTGAAACTGGCTCCGCCTTCAGCGCGAGCTCGCTGGCTTCCGCAGTGCTTTGGTTACGCGTGCCTGCGCATTCACACTTGTGTTAGCAAGCGCAGAAAGCTCGCGCTGAAGGCGAATAAAAATCAAAATCTAGCGGAACAATGGACGTGATCCGTACCCCATACGCCGAGGGCCGGGAATCTGCCGTCCCAGTTCGAAAAAAAACAGAGTTCGAGCGGCACATTCGTTTCTTACATCTTTTTGCATTTATCATAGTCGAAACATCACGTGCACCATATTTTAAACCATGAAGATGTGCTACACTTAACTCTCACGCACTCATTAAAACTGTTCTTTTCTATCACCGCTAGAGGATTATTTTCGACTTCTGGTTGGTCAGTAGAGCATGCAGGGATGTGATTGGCTTAAGCCGTTTTGGAGCACCTTTCGGAGCAGCCAGTACAGTGTTTTGAAGTAGCAAAAGTGGACTTTGGAGCAGCCAAAACAGTGTTTTGGAGCAGCAAAAGTGGCTTTTGGAGCAGCCAAAACAGTGTTTCGGAGCAGCAAAAGTGGCTTTTGGAGCAGATATTATTAGAAAAATAAAAATATTTGTTTCAAGTGCTGGACAAAGGAAAGACACTTTGCTCGCCGCAATAAACAAATTATAGTCAAGTTAGACCACCTGGGAGCCTTTCACCATGTAACTGATATGCCAATGACATGGCGCATTTTGCAATGCTTCAGTTAAATGATATATATATATATATATATATATATATATATATATATATATATATATATATATATATATATATATATATATACCCGTATAGGTAGGTATATAAGAACCAAACTGCACATATTAAAATTTATTTAAAAATGACCAGCTTAGTATTAAATATCACAGCTTTAGGTTGACTAGTTATATAATAAATGGAAGCAGTCTCTAACTGTTGATACACATGACCACTGCAGTGCAACGCGAAATTGTCACGTGAGCGGAGCTGGCTGTTCGATCGAGACCATGCCACTCCGCTCCGTCGCCAACTGGTTCCCAAAATTGTACACAAAATGTAACTGTCCAGCATACGACAAAAAACAGTCCAGCCGTGCGTGCTTGCCAGACCGGCTGGCGAGGCACAAGCTAAACACACACACACACAAAAAAGAACCTGAGCACATCGATGCAAGACATCACGAGCCAGGGTCAAAAAGTTCTGGGAGCGCTTTGTGCAACGACTGAACCACTAAACTCGAGACAAACAAGCGCGCTGTGCGGGTTCAGTGTACAGACATTGCCTTCCTTGCTTTAGATCACTTCTCTTCAACTTTCTTTCGCGGCAGATTTTTCATGCACCGGGGTCACCCTCGAAAGAAAGCCTACCGAGAGAAACCTAGGTAAACAGTACTTCGACACAGCAGTCTTTGAGCTAGAGGGATTTTCGTAGTGGCGTATTAAACAAGAACAGGAATCCTAAATCCCAAATAGCGCTAAGACAAAGACAGACGAAGAAGTGGACAGGACCGGCGCTAACTCACAACTTGATGTTGATGAACATTAGGGCAGTCCTTACGTTTCAGTTTAGAAAGCGCCATATCTGCAGTGACGTGGTGATGGCAACACCCGACGTCGCGCGACCACGGCGACTGGCAGGCAGGGACCAAATATACAGTGGCGTACCAACTTGTTTTTGAGTGGGGGGGCAAACCAGCCGCAGACCCCCCCCCCCCCCCTTCCCCCCTCCCCCTAGGACCGGGGGGCAGTGCCCTTGGTATCCTTTGGGCGCCGCCGGCAAGTGTTTTCCCTGCCCAGTAGCGGCTGTTTCAAGAAGGGGGGGGGGGGGGGGGCAAAAGACATGCCTTGCCCCCCCCCCCCCCCCTCCCTTGCCCCTCCGGTTGGTACGCCCATGCAAATATAGTTTTCCCACGGCCGTTGCTTTCAGGAGCAAGTGCTTCAGCTCACAAAGTAACTCCCGCCGCGCAAAAATGTGGTTTCATTTCACAGCATGATGGCATGATTGGTACCCAGCACGCTAGTGTCGGAGCGTCCGTGGCGTCCGCACATGCCCGCGTCTATCGTTAAAAGTTTTAAAAAGACGCGAGACGACGAGAGCACGAAACGAGAGACAGCGGGAAAAACCATGCAAGACCGGATGAACGATTGATGCAAGGCACTTTGCGTCGGGCGGCCGCTTGCGCCACCTAGCTCACGTGTGCTCATTACGGTACTCAGTTTAGTTTCGATTTTGAAAGGCGACCAAAATTGGTCCTTTGGCGCAGGCTTGGCGAATATTACCCATATTTTTGCAAAATGTAGCAGGATATAGCAGTGTTAGCCCCTTGGCGCAGTTTGGCGCAATCGGAGCAGCCATCACATCACTGGCATGTTTAGCCCTCTATCTGCGTCTGGTGCACGCCCTGGCTCTGGGCGCTTCTCCCATTGATCACACTCTTTTTATATACGGCTCTGGTGTTCGCTAGCTCCCACCGATACCCCTCACGAAAAGCATCCCTCGTGTGAATACCCTTTAAAGCCGGGGTCATACTGCTTGTACTTACATCATACAAAAGACATTCTGCAAACATATTCGAAGGGGAGTCAGCGCGAGATACGTACTTCGAATGCCGCATGGCGATGAGTCCAAGAAGAAACTTGGGCAGGTGGCATTCGAACCACGGATAATGCGGTGACTATACTCACCACATTATTTGTGGTTCTAATGCCACCTGCCCAAGTTTCTTCTTGAACTCATCGCCATGCGGCATTCGAAGTACGTATCTCGCGCTGACTCCCCTTCGAATATGTTTGCAGACTGTCTTTTGTACGATGTATAAGCAGTGCAACCCCGGTTTTAGTGGAGCTAAAGTTGTGTAGTTTTTTTAACGTATTTAACCGTTCTGATAACGAACTTCTGGCAGGAGACATTTTCAGCGTTCGCGCGTGTGGCACGTGATTTGCTTGCTTTCCACAGTAACAAACATGCGGGATGTTTAAGAGAGCATAGTACCTCTAAGCTCCATAGAAAATACATGTAGATTTTTGACGTTTTCAAAAACGTCCTACATGAGAACCGCTCTTTGTATTTGCTTGAAACTTTTACGATAAAGAGATTAATACTCAATTGGTACATTAGTGCAGTCATGTCTCTGAGTGTTTAGTACATATATTTTTTTTAATCTTGAAATCGACTGAAAACGGCAGTTTTGACACTTTTGGGTTAACGACGTTTTACATATTCCACTACTTTTTAAAAAACACTTGTGTTCGCACTAGTGCCTCTAAAATTTATTACGGAATCGATTGGTATAAAAATAATTAGTGTAGGTTAATCCGTTTCGGAACTACAGCGATATTTCCGAAAGCATGTTTTCGGTCTCAAGTTTCAACTATTTTTATGTGTTTTGCATTTTGTTCTCCTCCCGCTAGATGGCGGTCTCTGTCCGCAAGGAGCCAGAGTTGCGCGTTCATGCATGGCATGTGGGTTCAGCTCCTCACGTGACTGAATTCGGTGAATAGTAGCGCCGCGCGTTCGAGGCGCGCGGCGCGCTCAAAAGCCGGGGAACGTACGCCGGGGCGCGTGCAACGTCTACTTTGCTGCACGACACTTGATACGGCTCCTCATGTGATCGGATCTCGGCGAATAGCGGCGAGGGCGGCACGCGGCACGTGGAATCAAACGCGCAACTCTGGCTCCCGTAGGGAGCCTATAGGAGGTATTCACTGGCCGCCATATTTGAGGTCACTGTTTAGAGCGCATGCTCAGAACGAGCTAAAATAATAGGCTGCCAAGACCGGCAATCTTGGTGGTGCGGAGTGTACGTGGCGAAAGAACTGTGGAAGCTCTCCGTCAGCACGCGCTCCGCAGCCGAGCACACAGCTATGGCCGCCAGTGAATACTCCCTATACAGGAACTCTAGCAAGAACGAGAGATCAAGTAGTTTCTCTGTGTGGCTTGGTGCACGCATTTGTCTTGTATTCATACGCGATCTTCTTTCGCCCGGGCGAGAGCGAGAACGGGTGACGGGCAGTTCAACGCAGCTGCGCTTCGCGTTTGGTGCGTTCGAATTTGTGTCGCTCGGATGTGTTGCGTTCGCCTCTGGCGTCATGGGTCGAAAGCAAGCTCCCTATGGCAAGCGAAAGCTTCTGAAGTCCCACATTGAGAATACTCGTAAGCGACCGTCTGTGCAAGCTTCGCACATTGAGGTTTCTGGTGAAATCGAGCCATCGTGGAAGTGTCGCCGCAGGATGCGGCGACACTTCCGAGAAAAATGATTTAGGACTCCGCTCCCGCAATCTTCAAATCTGTTTTTTTTTTTTAATCTGTTATATTTGTTGTAGCGCTTGGAATCCTCCTTTTTTTCAGTAAGCTTCTGCGCATGCTCGATCACCATATTTGTGGGGCTGTAATCCGCACGCTGTTTGTTTGTTTGTTGTCCTATCCCGGGGATGGCTATTTTTAGCCTTCCGGCAACATGAGGGACGCTAACGCTAGCTAGGCCAGGGAGAAGGCGACTTCCTTGACGAGGAGGGGACGAGGACATCCAGTGCTTTCGTAGAATACCGTGATCGAAGTATAGGTCACGCGACTTGGGGGACACTCTAGCCATAGCGATTCGAAATGTCCTTCAAGTCAAAATGCCCATTATTGGACGTTCTAACTCGTTGGAAATTACGTTTTGTTTGTTCGTTGAATATTTTGATCTGGAATTCTGGCCTGACTCAACAACTCATACATAAATCGTTTAAATAAAGCTTTTTTTTCTTGTTAGAACACTTGGTTTGTGTCGCAAGATATTTTGTTTCAGCTCCCGAGAGAGTACGCAAGCTCCATCTCTCACGCCCGACAGTGGATGGAACCGCCAAAGGCACATTGTTGCCAGAGGGTGCTGCTAATCTGGTCTAGAAAAGCTTATGGGATCATGTTGTTTTATTTTATTCTTGGTTTCCACTTTAAAATGCCCTGCAGCTCAAAACAACGAGTACACACGCATGAAAATAGCACTTCCTAAAAGTTAAACCGCTAAGAAAGGGGTCTAGGACTTTTCGGTGTAGGACGTTTCGGTGCGGACGTTTTGGTGCACGGACGTTTCGGTGCACGGACGTTTCGGTGCACGAACTTTTCGGTGCACGGACTTTTTGGTGTGGGACTTTTCGGTGCGCGGACATTTCGGTGCACGGACGTTTCGGTGCACGGACATTTCGGTGCATGGAAAATCAAAATCAAGAGTTTTTTTTTTTTTAGTTTTTTCTAAACGTAATAAGCACTATTTTAGCTAAAAATTTATTTTTCCGCACTTTACAGTTTTTTAGACTTGGTCATTTATTTACGGCCACTTACTGATATACCACCTAAGTTACTTTGTTAGGCGCAGTACCATCCTGCGTGAGGATTGGAGTCGTTGGACGTTATGCTTCGTTTGTCGGTGTCTGTTTTCCAACGTACGCACTAGTCGCATCACATGTCTCGAGTAATTTTCAACAATCTCAAGCTTCTTGCTGTTGGAGCCTTTCCTACACACATTACCAATAATATAACCCACACCCATACCACCTTTTCGCCCATACCCATACCACCTTTTCGTTTCGGGTATGTTTTGAACTGATCTTACTCACTATGCGAGCAAACATCGATGCAAGTACTGAAAGCAATTATGCAATATCGACGTTTTTGTAATTCGGTAATTTAAATTACTATATTTTTCTTTTTTTGAAGACAGTAAAGACATCATAACCAAAGAGGAACTTCCGTGCTAAAAGGTGCAGTGCGAAGTGAAGACAAATACTTTTTTATTAATGTCCACAAAAAAAAAAAAATGCTATGCAGCATCGATCGCACCGTTTCCTTTCGCACATTTGGGAGTTTCAGTAGACCGTTTCGAATCCCGGAGAAAAGCTCACCGGAGAAAAGCTCACCGGAGATAAGCTCACCGGAGAAAAGCTCACCGCAAAACCGGCAGATGCCGATGCGGAGAAAAGCTTCCCGGCCATTGAGCGTATGCGGAGAAAAGCTCACCGATTTTTTTTCTTCTTTTTATATGGAGGCTGTTGGATCATGCGTAACATAGTATATCAGTTTATTATCATTAAAATTCGTCAGCTTTGTAAAAAAGAAAATGTCCTTTTTTGTATTATTTGTTAAGCTTATTGAGTATATTGCTCCCAAATTAATAATCGCGGGCGGGTGTATTCTGTGGCTTACTCAGTAGGCAACGAAAGCCCAACTCAAATTTTCATGAACTTGAAGGACAGGAAAAAGTTCGAAAACTTAATAATGTCTGCCTAAAACCTAAAAATCAAAACTGTAAATGCCGAAAATCCGAAAGTGCGTGCGCAACAACGCGGTGCCTGAATTTCTCTTTGAAGCTTTTGTTAACCTTTGAAAATAGGACAATACAGTCAGTATACGATATCGAAACTTTTTTCTTTCACGGAGAAGCACGCTTTCTAGCCGTTCGTGCTGGTGTTTCCACACGTTGCCTTTGTGTGATCGGTGTGATTGTGCCTTTCTACGGCGAGCCACCCATGACCTTCAGAGCTGCACGCTGGCACCGTTGTTACAGTAGTCTTCTGTAAGGTAGCAAATAGGGCGAGTTGGTAAACGTTATACATGATAAAAACCACTCAAACGACGACGATGGAGTGAAGACAACAAACACGACAGGACGAATCTGTTCTCGCAACTAAAGTTTTGTCCGTGAACTTAACAGAAAAAAAAACAGCGTATCCGACACTGATTGCATCAACAAACACCTACTTATCTATTAGACACTACACAATATTTGAAACTGAAACGGTTCACACACCGCTACTCATATTAGCTCGCAAAGAACAAACATCTTTATTTGACAGAGCTACCGACGGCACCCTGCCATTGTCAATAAATTGTCTTTTTTACCGGAGTACGATGTTCTGATTTTATACTTTCGGCTTCATTAATATACAGAATGGGTGATTACTAATTTCTGATGAATTAGCGAATATGCCCAATGAACTTCAAGAATATTGCAAAAAAGTGGACATAATTTTAATGAAGTGACGAATGCGAATTATGTTAAATTGCAATGTTTGACGCAGAATCCGCTAAGTTAAAAAAAAAATAAAATCGGTGAGCTTTTCTCTGCATCCGCTCAAAGGCCGGTGAGCTTTTCTCCGTATCTGCCAGTTTTGAGGTGAGCTTTTCTCCGGTGAGCTTATCTCCGGTGAGCTTTTCTCCGGTGAGCTTTTCTCCGGTGAGCTTTTCTCCGCCGCCCGACCGTTGCCGCCGCCCGCTAAGCACCCGCATAGAGCTCCGTAATCTGTCACAAGACCATGAACTATGCAGGCAAGGCTGGCGGCCGGCGCGCATGCGCAGCTGCGGCGTTTTCTTTACGAGTTCTTTTAAACCCCCTTGGAATGACTTCACCATTTCGAGAAAACGGCGGTTGTTGTTTTTTTCATCTTTTTTGCTTGCAGGGCATTGTAAGAATCACAAACTCGCGAGAAAAAAAATCTTGAGTACTCGTTACTTAGAGCTTCGCAGCTGTAAAGATTCACGATAAATGTCGTCCAACTGGGGGAGAAACTAAACCTTTTTGTTGGAAGTATGACTAGCGTATGCTGGAAGCTCGTTTCCTGTTTGTTTTGTCTGTACTCTGTTTCACCGTAACTGGCAAACTTCAGAGGTCAGAGCTGCTGTGAGGGAATCAGTCGCGGAGCAAAGCATGTGACAGCTATTTTTAGGAACAGTACCCACCACCGTACGTTTTGTCACGTGCGTCGCTCCAACACTCTCATTGGCTCACAGAAGCTTTAGTTTTCTTCGTTTGCCAAGTTATGGGGAAATGACGTCTCATTTCCTTACGTTTATACCCACTACACGCAGCCGAAACGCTTGAAAGAACATCGGATTGGGACACGTGTTATTGCTTACGTGCCCACGAGAGTGGACCCGGTTTTTGACTTAGTTGGGTTTTGCTGTGTGACGATTGCTAGGATAGAAAACCATTCCAACGACACGTACACTCAAAAATAAACAAGAACGAATTTAGGTTAAAAAAAGGAAGATGAAAAGGGGGGGGGGGGGGGGGGGGGCGTTTGGCCTGTCTGCCATGCAAGTATTTCTAGGGCCGTCCCTGTGCGGGACCTTGGAACAGTTTTTCCCAAGTCTAAACATTCTCTGATCACCTGCCCTCGCCGAAGTGACCAGTTCAGGGAGAGGTGAGATCTGTAGATAGGGGCACCTGCGAGAGGGCCCCCTTTTGTTGTGCGTCTGCAGTGAGCATACCCCAACTTGCCCAATTTGGCCGGACGGGCGTAGATTGTGAACTTCACAAGTAAAAAGATTTTTCCTAACGAGGGCGTCCCCAATGGACGTTGTCATCAACGACTAACACGAGAGTCTGCCCCCTCTAATGGGGAACTCATATGACGACTGCGGCTGTTTAGGAGACCGATGTGTTAGAGCGCGCGTTGTAAAACATCTGCAACTTGTGACTTTCAGCGAAGCAATAGTGTATTCCTACAAAAGGAATTTCTCCGCAAGAATGAGAGAACGGAGTCCAAGTTGTCGACTAATTTTCGTATATACTTCGTCTCACCTTAGTATGGACTATTGTTAGCCGCGCGTGCTAAAAGCGCGAGCTAGTTGCTTCCAATGAAGCCTCGGCGGCTGCACGAGCGCTCGCGCAGCGAGTGCTTCAGAGAAGGCAGTGAAGGCTAGCCGCTCGCGCTAGCACAGCATCTGCGGTTAGTCCATGCTAAGGTGAGACGAAGTATAGACCCTTTTCATGTTTACAAACATGAACTGCCTCCTGCGTCCCAAGCAACTTCCGGTCGCTCCGTCTTTGAAAGTATGTCGAGCTTGCCTATGTCGCCAGTGCTAGAAAGCATAAACGCTACACGCACATCAAAGTTGAAGATTTAACGAGGGCCCTCGGCTGGTCAATTTAACGTCTTGGAGGAGGCAAGTTGGTTTACAAGAGTATTCGAAAATATTTATCATATCTGGGGGTTCTGCGTTCTTTTGGCGTTCACCTGGAGAATTGGTGGTTAAACGTTTCATCAACATTTCAAACAGCGGTGTTAGGGTGGGCTTTGTTCATACTTTTTATGAACCGGAAGTTCTCTGGGACGTCAAAGACTAGAACAACTCCTGGTGGCGTTTGCCATGAAAAGGGTCTATACTCATTCTTCTCGTGCGTTTTTTTTTTATTTTTATGCTGGAAGAAGTTGTTCTATGAACCCACACGCACCGACAAGAAGAAAAAAAAGTGAGAAAGAAACGAAAATAGCTTTTAGCCCTTTTCCCCAAACTGAGAAAACAAAAAAAAAAAAAAAAAGAAGAGAACGCGCCCCACGCCCAAGTAGTGTGCCTTTGTTGGGGGAACCTTCAGTCTGCGGGCCCCTCTCCGTCTCGAAGGCTTGGTAGGGGTAGGGTGCCTTCATGTGCAGAAGGATATTGAGGCACCCTAGGTAGGGGAACTGCCGCGGGACAGACGTGGTACAATCGCATACCCTTCCAAGGTCATTGCTTGGGCGACCGCGGTCGTCCAAAAAGCTTTTTTTCCCCTTTTTTTTAGGGCGGGGAAAAAAAACGGGGGGGGGGGGGGGGGTGTTTAAGCCCCGATTGTCTTCCTCCTTTGTGGCTTTTCGATGGATGCGCTCTGTCTATGTATGCGTACTAATTTCTTTTTTCCGTTTTAATAGTCGGTTGTTCTTGCCTTGACTCGGGTCCCAGTGGGTCCCGAGGCTTGTATGCGTACTATTTTTGTTTTTTGTTTATGTTAGTGCTTGCGTTGATGCGGTATCAAGGGGGACGAAAAAAAAAAGAATAAAAAATAGTGCTTCGACAAAAAATAAGAAAAAAAGGTTTGTTGTTTTTGCGGTCAGGAGCATTTTCAAAGCCCGTGGAACCTCGCCTTCGTTCCCGTGACATGTCGCTCGCTTTCGCATAGCACCCCTCGATTCTGAAGGTCACCGTGTTTTTCCGTGAAGAAGGCGATTTTGGGTGCGCGCAGTGTTACCAAAGGTGCAGGATTGAGAGCGTAACCCAACACTTGAAGAGAAGGGGAAGGGGGAGCTCTCTTCTTTTCGGGATTCTCTTTTATGGGTCTCCACGTCTCGATTGTCCTAGAAAAGCAACTTTCATTTATTTCTCGCTCGTGGCTTCCAAGCACTGCGCGCAGCTAGTGAGATAGGGTATAGTTATAGCTGATTAACACGATGCATATTTCTAACGCACAATATTTTTGCGAAATCAAGGTTTCGCTCAAATGGATAACTCACACGTACAGTTCGACGCGCAATACCTTTGACGTATTGACTCGCGAGAGATGGCCCCAACACGGCTGAGTCTGGCGGCTTTCCAGACCCAACATCTAAATTATGCTCCCTTACCTGCTACCTATTCGCGCACATTTTGCGCCATATCGAAATGAAAGCACATGGCGAAAGTGACGCTCGTTTTCTGCTCGATGAAATTTCACGCCAGCTCGTTGTCTTAGCTGGTACCTTGAGCGTTTCACAACGATGCAGAACGTTCAACAAGAAAAAAGAAAACGTACGATGGCATCGTTTGTACACTCATTACTTTTATAACACCGAGTCGCCTCGTATCCTTTTGTTTTTCTTTCATTGTACTAATTTCTTTCTGCGCATTATGGCTGTTACGACGCCAAGTCCGTCTGCACTCTCGAATTCGAACTTAGGCTCAGACCAGGGACGGACCAGTTTAAATCAGGAAATATAATTAACACTGTAGCAAAGTAAATCTATCATATCGATCGGAAATACGATTTGACACATTCTATCTGAACACGTACTGTGCACAGAGAATGCAATAGCGAGTCAGCGTGCAAAACGCCGCCACACAAAGCTACCATAACATCTCAGCGAGTTTTGCATAGCACCGAGTACGGAAAAGAGAAAACAGTTATTAATTCACACAAACGAAGCAAATTTATGTGAAGCCCGCACACTCCGTAGGTGCAGTCTACCTAAGGTTATCAACAGACTCGACCATGTCATTTGTCGAAACAGATAAGACATTGGCAAAAACGGTTAGACTGAATAAGTGAATTTAACGCACGCAATTACCAACCGACGGTCGCACGCCTTCAATATCATTTCCATTTGTTACTGCGCACCTTGGACACAATTTGGGGAGCAACACATGTTTACGTCGCCACCCAAGGTCTTCATTCAACGTGTAGTGCTGACCAAAATAAGATGCTAACACGACTCTCAATCGCTCACCGTAAAGTATACGATTTCGAAAAGGTGGTACTGTACGTCACTTGAAATAAAAACCCAAGCTATAAAAACGAGCGTTGTAAAAAGGGGGACCGACATTTTTATTCCCACCTCGGAACAGAAACGAGCGCCACGCACTGCATCACACAGCGCAGAGGCCGGACTCGGCCACACTGAGCTGACTGACAAGAGATATACCAAGCGCGCGCGAGGGAGGGAGAAACTTCCTCCGCCGGAGAACAGCGTCAAGGCCCCTACGCACATTAACGTTTGAGAGCGTTTGAGTGCGTTTGACTGCGTTGCGGCTGCGAGAAACCAGGACATCTCTGCTGCTAATATCGCGTGCCAAGATGAGTCCTTGAATTGGATTCCACGCTTCATACGAAGCACAGATGTGCCGGTGACTGGCTTTCGTTTCGCGACGCAACGCAGTCAAACGCACTCAAACGCTGTCAAACGCGAATGTGCGTAGGGGCCTTTACACGACACGTTTCGGAGATCTATTTCACGCAGCGGCTAACGCGGGCCTTTTCACACTTCGATACTGGCGCCATCTAGAATTCGCGCGTTCAACCACCTCGCGAGCCGCGCCCCATCTGGTGTCTGAAACGAACGAATAAATAGAGGTACCGCGATTTGGTGGACGGGGGTAGGCTGGAATGTCGATTTGTAAACATGAAAACGGTGTGGTATAAGCGCTACATGTTTGCCTTAAATATTGTTGTGGACAACTTTCTGCGGTATTTCAGAAGTAACGAGTGTTCGTGCGCAGCTTGATATCTTCATTTTGTGAGATGAAGCATGTTGGAGTCATGATAGCATACGGAAGACTATAGTCAAAGCCAGGCACGTAGCCAGGATTCTGTTTCGAGGGTGGTGGAGGGGGGGGGGGGGGGGAGGGCGCCCATGACAAAATGCTGTATGAGGGGAAGGGGGGAGAGGAGGCCCCAGCAAAATAGAAGATTTAGGGGGGGGGGGAATCTGGGCCCCATGGTCCTCCCCACCCCCTCTAGCTACGTGCCTGGTCAAAGCCTAAAAAACGCTGAGCGTTGCTTCACATGTTCACGCCTCTTGCTTTGTGTTTGGTTCCTTGGAATTTAACTGCGGGGCGTTTTCAGAAAAAATTGAAGCATGTCCAGCAAACATTTTTAATTTTGATGGGAAAAAAATATTTTTGCTGGCTTCCCCGTGTCTAGAAAAACAAAAAAACAATTCTTGTTTTGGAAAACAAAAATTGTATTGGCAAAAAAAAAAAACAATTTGTAAGCACCCTCTCAGTTACGTGTCCGTTTTGCGTATCGCGCGATGTTGGCATTTCGGGCGACTTCCCTCAAAACACTGTACTGGTTAAGGGTCTAGATATATTTGCTGACAAATTAGGCATGGCAAGAATTGACAAAAAAGTATTAATCACCGGGCATTAGAGTCGTTACTTTGAGAAACAAAATCGCAAATGCGGCCCATTGCGCAGTACCGCTCTGGATTAAAGTTTTTTTTTTTCTCAGTACCTATAAAAGCTAAGGATTTCAAAATTTGCAAGTGTGTTGCCCTGTATATTTTTTCATCTTTGCATGAAATATTGTTGTCCTGGTTAGCGGGAAAGATTTACAAGAATTGCTCACACATCGGCATTTGACTAAATATGACTTATTTTATAATTAAAAAATGCCATCTTTCATATTCTTTACACTCTCCGAAATTAAAGTTTATAATACGTACTAACAGAATCTACAAAAAAATAGTGCAATATTTGTGCGGCTTTGAAGTTTTATAGCGATAAATCTGGTCAAATTGACTGAACGCGGTTGCCATAAATGGGGCGTGCACTGCACATACCCATTCATGTCATTATTTTTACATAGCGTAAAAATGCTACGGGGTGGTCAGGAAAACACAAACTAACAGCATAGAGGTGGACGGTAGTTTTGAAGGGAAAATGCCTAATACATTTTCGTAGAACCGACCCAAAAATACCCATGGGCCGGAGTGATCGGGGGGCGCCGCCCTGTCACATGCTTCGCGGTGCCTGTTTCAACAGCCGGCGTGTAGCGTCTCCAACTACGCGACGTAAAGGAAGCAACCAGAGCGACTTTGCAAACAGATCAGCCTACAATTTTGGCGGTAACATGATATAGGAGGTAGGGCGCAGCAGAACCTGCGCCGCCTGTGAGCGCCAATAGATCCGCCGCCGCGGAGAGCTTCACAAAGAAAAAAAAAAAATTGCGACTGATTGATGTTGTCTGCAACTTAATTTATATGACAGAGGTTTGGAGAATCGAGTAATCCAATTTCTCGAGACTCGAGTCTTCCAACTGTTATTTTTTTTTATTTTTTTTTTTTTTCGTTTTCAAAGGCCTGTGTGGGGTATCACATCCATGAACACCATACAAAGAGACGACTCCGCTCACACTCCTCTGTTTATCGCGCCGGGAGTCTGCGACCTAAGTCATCACGCAAGATGGCACGGAATTGCCAGCTAAAAAGGGCACTGCATGTCTGTTTGTCCTGCCCGAGGAAATCCAGTCGTACCACTGGAAAAGGAGTCAAGTCTCCATATTCACCTGCGTGGTCACGAAGAGAAAAGAAACCCGCTGCTGTGCCGTCATAAGTGACGACATGTGCCGTCATAAGTGACGACATGTGCCGTCATAAGTGACACACGACGATCCGCCCAGCACCAGCTTCAAGGTCCCCTCTCACACCACAAAAACCGAACGTTTATCAGAAAAAGGGAAAGCACCACAACAATCGCAAGTCCACACATCTTTATGAAGACATTTATCATTATTTCATAGCTTTCGTTCTTTTACAAACTCAAGCAAGGGGAAACTCATGCATTGAAAGTAGAAAAAGAAAAGAATAAACAGTTGTTAGTCTGCGCCCATTCGTGTTCGTCGTGTTTCTCCTCATCTCAATGTAAATCATCCTTTTCCTTTCAATTTTTTGGTCACGCGTTTAACTTCGCAGCGCAGCACGTCTATTAATCTCCTTAATCAATTCCAGTGAAATCAAAGAACCCGTTGCAAACATTGTACAACTACACTGGCTGAGAGCAAATCTCCGGCAATATGCCTTTCCACAACGCAGCAGCTATAGTACCGCTGTCAATCGATTCGCAGCACACTTGTGGGGTCGTTTGCAATTTATTGCATCGGCTTATGACGCAATATGATTGGGTTGAAGCGATAATAAGATTCTCGAGACCCGCTACGCTCTGCGTTTCGTAAACTTTCACTAACTATAATACAAGATGGAAACGGACGCAGACAAGTTAATTACTCTTATAATCTCAATAAAAAACAAACGAACTACATCGCTTCTTTGCCTGTTTGAAACAGAAGATAGCGAGAGATCTTGCAACTCTGGTTTGAATAGCATTTTGTATTTCCTACCTGCCCTCGACCGCTCTTCTTCTTCCCGCCATTTTCGTACGAAGCCCATTTTCCCGCCAAACGACATCCGCTTTTGCGCGCCGCCGCCAGGTGGCCCCAGACGCCTGGAACATGGGCGCCTACTGGCGGACGGCCGCGAAGCGCCGGCGAAGCGCGCGCTGCGCAGTGGCCCGCCAATCAGGGCACGTTTCGTTTGGCCCCGATTTTGTCTGTGCGTGTGATCGAAAAAAAGGGGAGACAGCCGTGGAAATGGCGCCCAACGCGGGGATTCAGTCGGCGTAGCGCTAATTTTGTGGTCCACTCCTTTGTTCCGAATGCGTGCCCGGGAATTATTTGCGGCGATATTAGTTTCTCGATAAGGCGGTAACGTCGCGAGAACCTTCGAGCCCTCGTACCACTGCTCAGGATACTTCAGGATGCAACCTCCTCCGCGAAAGGTGGACAGCCCTTCGTGATCCCGTCGTCTTTCTGCGCTAGTTCTTTCTGACGTCTCTACATAAAAACAAACTTATTCCCAGCATTTATCTCCCGGAATATTAAGTCGATTCTCCAAACGTTCCTTCTCTATCCACAAAGTTCGTGGTTATATATTTTTTTTTCGAACTTCATCCGAACCTTTGGATTATCTCAGATCATCGGGTGCAGGGATTACGGTTCTCCAATGGATTAGCGAATTTTGTTTTGCTTTTCATTTTTCAGGTGAAGGCGTACACCCAGCTGAGGAACATCCACAACGAACAGATCACCAAGTTACAGACGAAGCATCAGCAGGATGTGGAATTACTCGAGGACCTACGGTGAGTTGTCTGTCCCTGGCGTCATCGACACTCTAGGGTGTCCAACAAAAAAGAAAAAAAAAAAAGAAAACTGAACAAGATGTAGTCTGGATCATAGGGTTGGATGTCCATTCTTGTCCCTTCGTGTTCGAGGATGATGCGATGATGCCGAGGCCTTGAGTGTGTGTGTGCGTGTGTTGAACGAGGCGTGTTTCGTGGCGAGGTATGAGAGAGCGCAGGTCTTCGTCGGGTTAGATATGCCTTCGGAAGTCCAAAATTGTAGTAATCGAATTCATCGAGCCGTTATGGATCCTTCATTGGAGAGTAGACTTTTATTGATCTTGAGAATGGAACAATCCCGCTAAACCGTTTAACTGTTTGCTCTATTTTACTTATTCCTTTTCCCTCACTGTAAGTATGGTTTTGCATAGATTAGCTGACTCTGGTCTAGATTTCCGATGTAATCTTTAAATGAAACGGGGATACGTTCTAATAACGTTTTTTTTACCATTTCTGTTTTGTTTTTTGTTGCCTGGCGAATGCGTTTCATGATGTTTATGAACGAGAGCACAGCTGGAGTAGAGTTAGAACACACCTGTGTTGGTAGTCGACGAATGATCCAAGTGCGTAGTCCGCACTCTAGTCACATAATAATTTTATAAAGGTATATGAATTGTCGAGGAGATTCGCGAGCCGCGAGATATGCAGTGTTGCTTGTACTGAAGTCTCCCCAAAAGCAAGTGTTTGTTGTTGTTTAGTTTTTTTTCAAAAGTCAAAAGAATTTAGGTGGATATATTTAACCGAGCAAATAAAGGAAAACTCAGAAGATTTTTGAAACAAACGATGTAAATATTAGCGTATTTTTGTCCTGTGAATTGGAAAATCACTGGCATTTGACTCGAACTTTTGAATAGACGGGACAAAAACTGAAAAACTAACCGCTAGGTTTGACGTCATACCGACAGATTTCAATTGCACTGCGCTTAACGATTTTGAGTGAACGCGTGCGGTGTAATTAGGGACTTTTAGCAAACCGTTACCGTGTTCCTCGTACCACACTACCGGAGCCTTTGAAGCATGCTTTTTAGCGCCCGCCCTGGTGATACCGTGACCGCGGGGCGCGCGCTTAAAAACATGCTCCAAAGGGTTTGGTAGTGCGGTGCGCGGAACACGTTAATATTTTGCTTAAAATCCCTATTGACTGCTCGGGTAAGGCTTACGGAAGGCGCGAAAATGTTGAGATCTCTGTATAAGACGCAACGGTTCTCTCCTCCCATTGAGCTCGCCGGGAAGGAGGGGCTTCAGCACTATTCTGAAAGTGCTGTTGTGGCTACTTGGTGCATCCATCTGAAATATAATTTTGATATTTATAATCGTGCAGGCGAAATCAAGACGACTTAAGTTTGTTCTCTGAAATACAGAACCGCTTCAGTTGCCATTTAAATATTTCACGTTTCACATCATCATCACATTCTTTAACGGTAGCGTAGCCTTACTTTAAGAAAAGGCACTGCCACATCATGCTTATGATTCGCAATCCAAACTGAGGAGAAATATATGTCGTTTTTTTATTTTGCAGTGAATCTGTACATAAAATGGCGTCTTCCATTTTTTTATCAGCGCATTCGATTTGTTTTCATCTCAATTTTTGCTGTACAAACCGGCATTTACTTGGTTCAGATCGATTCAAGGCTTAGCGACTGGTATCAGTTTTAAAAACATTTCGGTCGCAGGCTTAAAACCAATCCGAACCACACAGAGACACGGTTAAAAACATTTACGGCTAAAACACCACTCTATAGAAGGTGGGTTCTTCGTAACTGCGATTGCTTTGACTTATAGTTTAAACAGACATCCACAATTTCATGTCCAACGGAACACGATTTTTGGTGGTCGCAAAGTTGTGCAGGGGTCGCAATAGCATAATTCATCACAATAGACGGTATCCGAGTGTGTGAATACTCTATAGACCGCGGGTCGAATTCTAGCGACACAAATTCGTCATCGTTCTGTGATCACTCGAGCCAATGTGGAGCGCAAGTTCGTCTGCTTGTCTTACAGGGGTTGTGGTGACATCAGAACGCCGAGCTCTGACTGGTTCTGAATGAAAAATAGTGGGTAGACCTCAAGGCAGCTTGCTTTGAGGTGTACCCACTATCCTTCAATTAGAGCCAATCAGAGCTCGGCGTCTTCCTGACGTCACCACAATTCCTGCGCACTAAGCAGACGACTTGCTTTCCGCATAAGAACTACAATCGGTATCGAGCTCCGATTCCAATGCGGTCTTGGTGACAAAATGTGTGGGCGCCCCTTTACTAATTGATAATGCATAATCATTAAGACACAATGCCTGTAGGTCTTCCTATGAATTATAGGCAGTGACAACGGATGAAACGCGAGGTTTGGCGAGTCCCAGGCATTCAATGACATCGCGGTATCGGCCGGTAACATCTAGGAAGAACAGATCATGAAGCATAAAGCGTAAATATAATAAGCCCTGCCTTGCCTTTATTGAGCTGCCAGGGACCAATAAAGTGATTAGAGGCAGGCAGAATTCCTGTGACTTATACATACGGGAGGTTTTGGGAATGTAGTGTTAGGTAAAGCGAAGTAAACAACAACAACAAAAACCTGCTGTTGGCGTGTGTGTGTGTGTGTTTATGTCTGTACCGATTCCCGGGACTTGCATTTGGCGGTCAATCGTGCATACTGATTTCGGTGTACGCGGAAAGCTGCGTGTGCTGAAGATCGTTGTCATCAGTTTAGATGCTACAGTCATGTGTAGTTTCTGCGGACGCCCCCGTTCCCCCTTAAAAAAATCGTCGATAATATGAGTCGTCAATATTAACGAGACATAAATACACGTATTCAGCCAGTTCGTCCCCAGAAGTTTTGTTTATGCAGCGGGATATCTACATACATATTAACGGGGTTCAATTATACGAGGAGTGATTGTACGTGTCTTGGCAAAGAACGAGTTTTAATATCAGCAGAGACTATACTTACGACGGCGCAAAAGCTTCTTGCGTAGCGTTTTTTTCTTTTTTGTGTTTAAATTTTCGGTCGTCCGGACTTTACGCACCTCCCTTTCATCGCGAGCAAGCTGGTGATTTGCGACGGACAGCGTCCAAATAGATGTCTTCCATTTTTGTTTTTCATTTTTATGGTGGCTATTTGAATCCTTTTTCTCTCAGTGCTAATAAAACAAACGTAACATTATAAATACACATTTCGCAGCGAAAGTGACATGTAATTGCAATCAGTACAGCCTTAAAGTAATTTGTTGTATCGGCGTTTAGACAGCGGGAGGCTAGTCTGCCACAGTGCCTGTCTGATAGCTCCGCTGTAGATGAGAAATTTAATCGCTACAATAGGACTGCTAGCCTTGGGTCCTTAACGTGCATCATACAGAGTGGTGACAGGGAAGCACGCTGCTCCAGATGGAAACGGGCAGGGATTGGACTGGGAACGGAACCCTGGAACTGCAGCGCAGGCTTTCGCTCCGCTTGCCCTGAGCTGGGATCCTATGACACGCATTTTTACAGCCTTCAACAAGGAAGAAAATTTAAGTGAGCGACGCTTAAAGGGCCCTTGGAGATAATTTCAATCCTTTATAAGTAACATCTTTCATGATTGAAAAAAAAAAAAAAGAATTCGGAGGCTTTGGTTTTTTATTAATTTTTTTAGCTGTTAGAGGATGTCTAATACATAATCTCAAAAACAAAATTGAAACAATGTCTGCATCGTTAGTTTCTTCCTTTCTCACCGATTGATTTCACAAGAATCACTCAACTTTGACGACAGAGTTGACTGATCACTGCAGAACGTTCACCGGCAGCGGGGAGAGCTTGGCGGTGTTTCCCTTCCCATTGTTAGTAGGCATCGCATTCACTAGACATCAAACGTGAAAGCGGAGTTCATAGCTGAGGTGTCGAAAACTGGGCCAGTTGGTACTGATTCATAACGGGAAAACAACAAAGCACGAAAAACAGGGACGCACGAAGGTCGTTTCGAGCACAGCGCATACCCTGGACGACCTTCCACACACATAAAAATAAATAAACAAATAAATAAATATATATATATATATATATATATATATATATATATATATATATATATATATATATATATATATATATATATATATATATACTTTTTTGTGTGTGTGTTTGTTGTCGACGTTAAAGTTTTATAAGGGGGAATTGGGGATTCGCCAAGCCGTTTTCTATGTGGGATGAACGGAACAGAAAGGATGGAAGAGGAAGAGGGATTATAGATGTGGAAGGAGGTTTGTTTCACGGACATGCTGAACTGCTTGTCAAAAGACGGAAAAGGGGGGGGGGGGGGGAGCGAATCCACTCTTGCATTGCTGCTACGTGGCGCGGGACGTTTTTTCCCCCGATGTCTCGTTGTCTTGTTGTGCCGAGCATCCCAAGAGGAGGTGCTTCCTCTAGTCATTTCTCAATGTCCGCAACCGAGGTAGTATGAAGTACCCCGGGCGAAATGATTCTCTAGGCTTACCGGCAGCGCACGTTGAGCAGCGTCCAAATTCAGCAATTCAACCAAAGTGCATACAACCCATGTATGACCGGTTTCATTGCTGTCTGCCGGCGGGAATTCCGTCTCTGACGAGTAAAGCCGCAGTTCCGCCGCTCGCACATCATACAAAGGACACCGAGGTTTTCTGCAGACAAGATAACAGAATTCTGAGAACAACAGCTCCAGTATCTTGAAAGCTTTTTTACTTCGTACTTATGTGTGCTTCTAACATGCGTGCAGACAGTCTTTATATGACGAATATGATGGAACCGTCATGCAAGGAAGAAGTGTGCCTCATGCAGTGTCTGCAGGACTGTCTTTTGTATTATGTATTGACAGTCTGACCGCGGATTAAACGCGGGTTCACACATACATCGCTGCGCTACATCGACGAAAAGCGCCGATTTCAACGAAACTTAGCACTATACGCATTGCTGTATCGGCGATGCACTGCTAATGGAGCACGAAGTCAGTGCTATTTACTGCGTTGACTAATTGCGCCGAGGTAGCGCTGCGGAGAATGTGGGGACAGGCCTTAACTGAACCAGCAGCTTCGCGGGATGGGTGTGCACGGCTTGCATTGACGTCACGTTAGCCGCCATTGCTCCGTACCACGATCCTGTGCCCGTACCTCCCGTGGCGTGCGTTTGACACCATCGAATCTGTTCTTCTCCGCAAGGCTTGCCAAGAAGAACGAATTCGATTTTGCGAAATGTATGCTGCAGAAGGTGAACGGGCACAGGAGCGTGGTACGGAGCAATGGCGGCTGGTACGGTGCCGTATGACATCACATGCAAGGCATGTATACCACCAACAAATATTCGTCGTCGAGACCGCAAACTCGCCACTTGACTGCAGAAATTGTTACGTTGTGAAACTAAAACTAGGGCACAGCTGCATTCGGCCAACGGTGTTGCCTAGTGTTACCGGGGATCCGTGTAGAAGTACAGCGAACGTTATCTGCGCTCAAGCGCGTTAGTTCACGAAGAAACATATGAGCCCATCCGCGCTGGTTTTGACGAAGCCGTATGACAATTTTTTTTTTTGAACGAGAACGATCGCATTTATTGTCGAGGACAACTGGAAGTAAATCTAAACCTGCTAGATGGGATGATAATTCGTTTTTGTTACGAGGTCAACTTGTGCCGCAGACCACAATGTAGGAATTTAAAGTAGTCTTTTTTCCAGGTAGTGGCATGAGGTTGGACTTCATGAAGCCATACACGTAAAATCACCGAAGGCATGAATATATTTTACGTTGACGTTTATCACTTCGTCATTTGTTCTTCTGAATTCTTATCGGCCCTTGACGGTATCTCATTTTAATCGGAGAGGTAATTCGAATTAACGATAAAAATCCGCGGAGAAGGGGAACAAGGGACAAAGGACAAACGCAAATCTCCAAACACAGCTAGGTGACTGGTGCGCGCTGAAACAATCCGCCTGGTCCATGTATCGTACCAGGGACCTCTCCATTTCCAACCGAGCGTTCTACCAACTGAGCCGCATTAATTACATGTAATACGAGCTGTGTGTCTTAAGCTGTCAGTGTCCGTAACATGCTGCGAACATGCGAAGAATTTCGCCTGGCGTTAGAAGATTCCTAACGCGCGCAAATGGACTTTGACGCGAATGTGCCAAATTCGTCGGTTTTTCGCCGCACACTATGAAGTCCTCTGAAATCGAGTGCTTAGAAGTCTCTATAGGCACTGCCAGGATGAGAACAACAGGGCATCCGTGGCCAATGTCCGGCCGCCAACACGAGTACGTTGCCTCCCATCGTGCTTTGACTTCGCTTGCACGCTCGAAGCTCACGCGACGCCGAAGTATCATCGAAGCTAGGAAGCTCGTGCTGTATACGGGGAAACTGAAAGACCTCCGTGCCGATCTAATCCTGTCAGGAACTACTTGTGCACGCTGCACCGTAACGCGCTGGAAACAGCAAAAGTCGTTTGATTTACTGTTTTCAGTTTAGCTGATTCTAAATTCAGCCATGAGTCTCATGATTCCGATGTAGCTCCATGCACCCCCCCCCCCCCCCATCCCCTCCCCTCCCCCCCCCCCCCCCCCCACCCTCTTTGAGGATTGCGGTCGGCCCTAAGTAGACAGTCAAGCAGCGTAAAAACAGCGAGTCACTGGGCCTCTTCTGTTTATGATTGATTGACCAATGATAGAACATCTACAGAAGCCTGACAATCACCATGATGGTGCGCATTCGACGCTGTCTCTGATTGATTCCGTCAGCTCGTAGCGTCGACTGCTTCTGGACTTGAGATGAAACGAAGTAGAGGCCATTGGCTTGCGTGGTTAAACGTGTGAACGTCGTTTTTCCCCTGCGACGGCGTGACTTTCAGAGTGCGATACGATTCGTCGTTCTAACTTTTTAACCTAAAATAATTTTTTTTTTTTTTTTTTTAGGTAGCGGGGCGGTATTGGCTTTAATACGTCTGCCATTTCACGCGGTCAAGTCTAGTGTCACCTCCAGCCAGTGCATTTTAGCTCATCCTGCGCGGCGCTATGGTAGGCTAGAATGGGAGATGTGGCCATCGCTTGCTTCTCCCAGCGGTCGAGAGCGGTCCCAAGATCCATGCCTTCTTTGTCCCTCCATGGTACCATCGATAAGCTGGCGGCTGCGCCTCAACCGCAAAGAGCATTCCATTCTTTAAAAATTGGCTTCTATTTAAAACGACTATTGCTACAGGGCAAACGGTTTGTTTGACTCGTAATAATATGCAATATATTAATTTTTGTTGGTGTGAAACGAGAAGTCACGTGATAATTACTTCCGTAAAAATATTACTAATATTTTTTGTTTTGTACTGTGTCCTCTTTAACATTGAAACAGTGGTATAGATTCGAAACAACGCACTCGGTTTGTCAGGGGTGTAGTTACTTCGCAAAACTTACTCCATGGTGAGCATGCTTTTTTAACGAGTGTCGCTAAAACATGCCGTGCTATTCCGCTGGGATGACACTAGCGGCCGTATGCACTCTTTGAAAGTGACACAAAATGTTCTCACGTGACAGGAGTCTAAAACCAGCTACTGTTACTAAAGCTCATAAAAGTTACCCAGCGAAATCAAGGCGCACAGCAAGCAGACGACGCACCCCGTTGTCTGCTCGCTGCGCCTATCGGGAGATGGCGCCACAAGTAAATAGCGTCGCTAACTCGGTCGTCTGCGAACGCGCTCAACCTTGACTTTGGAAAGTATTTTTGCTCTCATTTTCTGCACGGGGAAAGAAGTGCGCCTTCATATTTCGTACGGTAAAACTGACCAGCCTAGTGCACATTCGGTGAAGGCTTGAGCTTTCTATGTGCAGGCGCCGATTTCTTTCAGGCTTGTTTTACAGCGGAAGGTCCGCTTGGGGCACCCTATAAGCCTCCTGATTTGCCCAGTAGTCGCTGCGATAAGGAATTTGCTAGGGTTTGTTTCGGGTAGTACAAACTTGAGCGTCTTAAACTGCCACACATGTAGGGGCGTGCCTGCTCTATGCGGAACGTGAGAACGAGAAAAATACAAAGAAACGAAAAAAATATAACGCCGTCGAAGCAGAGGTCAATGTTAAGATGAAGAGCGTGAACCAAGAAACGCTGTATCACGCGTTCCAAAGAAAAAGGAGACAAAGAAATGTCGGGACGTTAGAGGTTCTGACGTCACAACCCAGATGTTGAGAGACGTGTATACCCTAGCGGTGGTGGCCCGATTCCGAGACTTTTGATTGTTTTGCGGCGTAGAATCTTGCCGATTTCATACGTCGAAATATGTTTTTTTTTTCAATCTCCAGCTTTACAAAAAAAAAAAGTTTAGAGAAGGCGCTACAAGTAGTGCGAGGCCCAATCAATTGAGCTTGTACTACCCAAAATGAGGGCGCCACAGCATGTTCAAAGCTTCAGCGAAGGAGGCCTATACTCTCGATGGAACATCGGCGTCTGGTGAGCATCCAGCATACACGCGTATCCAAAGCTCGACGGAAGGCAACAAGCGTGTGCTGGAGCCTGGAGGCCGCGGGAATTTGCAAAAACTTTATGCGCCCTACCCTTCCCAACTTGTCAGTGACTGTAGCGGTCATAACTTTTACAAATTCCTCCCGAACCATTTGCCTATTCAGAGACTTCGCGACATAGGAAGCGATATAGCGGACAACGAAGCTGTCTATTATAAAATTAAATTTCGCAGTAATTTATATTTCGCCTCCGTGCATATATGCATGCTAAGGCCCACGCGAATGAAAAATAACGGAAGAATAAATTACACTGAAGAAAAGAAAATTCGCGCTTGCCGGCGAGCTGCTATGATCCATTTCACTTCGAGTCCGACGGCAGCCGGCTCTGCGACCCGAAGCAGCCGATCAAGAAGCCCGCCAAACGTGCCTCGTCACTGCTCTCGCGTCGCCTTTGTGCGTTCGCTATATCATCGACTACACCGATCACGCATAGTAAACGCGCCGCGATAGTGAGCTTTATTTTTTTATGCGTGATTGGGTTAACCGTGATTAGCACACGCATAAAAACAACGAGCGCCGTGACTATGTATTTTTAGCGCTCTTTGATTGGCTAATCGGATCGTATATGCATAGCGTCGTCTGCGGTCAGAATGAGTGTGAAGCGGATTATATGGCAGCCGCGCGGTCTTTACGCGGGAGACGGGATAGGGTAAGTGCGTGTAAAACATTCACGATGAAGATCAAATAAGTCCTGCCATTCTATTTTTTTTTTTTTTCGCGCGCCAGCGGACAATGATTTCAATCGCGAGCGAGAGATCCGTATCGCGTTGCCGCGGTCGCTATAATGCGAGACGCCGTTGGTCGCAGGCGACCATCGAAGCATCAAAGCCATTAATCGCAGACGGCAACGCGTCGCGCCCGATGTCGCGGACCACCGCGCGTCTAGCGAGATTTTGAATGCAAATCGGCGCCCCCAAAGTGTCGACCTCCGCGCAGACAGAAAGTCAGTCGTATGGGACACCGTCGTCAGTTGGACCGTAACCGAGGTGGCCTATATACGGTCGCTGATCGCTTAAAGGCAGTAGTCGCGCCGCTCGTACATAGATCGTACGAAGCACACGGAGTTCTTCGCAGACAATATGACAGATTTTATCCGCGGACATATGCCTCAGGCATGTTAAAAGAACGCTCGCTTCGTATACGTATGTATGCTTCCAACGCGACCGCAGACATTTTTTATATTACCCACGTGACAGTACGGTCGTACAAGAAAGAAACGCGTCTTCGAAACTGTCTACAGACTGTCTTTTTAGGATGCATTATACGGTAAGAATACGGATTAAAGGTCTAGGGTGTGGCTTACTATATATACTCACGCTAATCGTTTCGCAATTCGTTCTTACGCGAACTTCTCGGCAGATGCGGCGATCTCATTGGCTGCCGAGCAGTACGAAACTCTCTTCGTCGGTTGCAGCGATGGACAGTCCCGAGTGCTTTGCGGGAAAGAGTATACACACACCTTCTTTACGGCCCGAGTCTCATCTGTACTTTGTTTCGCCGCATAATGGCGCGTTTACACTTGCGGGTTCGCGGGCGAATCCGCGCGGGCGGAAAGTGGATTTTGGGAGCCGGGTGCAGCCCGGCTCCCAAAATCTAGATCGGTCCGGGACCCATATTCAGATTTTCCGCCAGCGACGAGTCGATTTGGGTGCACGTACCCGCGGTTCCAAATTCCACTTTCCGCCCGCGAATCCGCAAGTGTAAACGCGCCATAAGTCAAGACGTAGCCGACGCTATACGAGCTGATGAGACCAATCAGACGGCGAAAAAAGCGCACCATCATGGTGTTTATAGACCATTTCTATATTTAGAGTTTCTCAGCTTAGCGCGCGATCTCCTCAGCACAGCAGCGCGCGCGTGTTCAGTTGCTTCGGAAAGCGAGCAAAGCACGCGCCCATGGGCGTATACCAACCGGGGGAGCACGGGGGGCGCTTACCCCCCCCCCCCCCCCGTTCTCAGAGTGGGGGGGCAAGACATGTGTTTTGCCCCCCCCCCCCCCCCCCCCCCCCTAAAACAGCCGCCACTTGGAAGGGCAAACACTGGCCGGCGTCACCCAAGGGATACCAAGAGCACTGCCCCCCGGCCCTGTGGGGGGGGGGGGGGGGGGCGAGTCTGGTTTGCTTCTTCACTCAAAAAGAAGTTGGTACGCCACTGCACGCGCCATACGCACGCGAACGCTGAAAATGGAACCTGCCAGGTGCCCTTTTTTAGAAAGGTCTATTTAATCGACATTGACAAGCCTCGAACACGTGCAGCAGTCACGCGAAGGCATTTTTGGCTGCAGCCTTGCAATCACTCGTGCTTACTTCACGAGCACGGAAAGACTATGGAAGACTGCCAGAGGTACCGTCGTAAGTGCAACGTCAGGTTCAATCCCGGGCGCTTGATTGACTATATCGGTTGAACTCTATGACGTCATGGCTGATTTTGTCGTGCTTCCGATTGGTTAACCACGCTAAAGAGCGTGCCGACATAGGAGCGTTCGGGGCGTGTGATTGGTTCCTGTAGGGCTGCCGCTTCCGCTTCGGTCCATCTTACGAGGTAAAAAGGGGTGCGCGAACCCGGGCCTCGGCCTCGACTGAATCGATACGCAGGCTCGGAGCCCAGCCGTTCAAAGAGAGAGAGAGAGAGAGAGAGAGACAGGGGGAAGGGGGGGGGGAAGTAGAGATGTAGAGAGAGAGAGAGAGAGAGAGGAGCGGGGGAGTAGAAAAGAAACGGTCGAGTTCACTGTCCATGGAAGGGGTGGTTCACAAGTGGCTGTCGGTTCTGGCCTGTAGCGAAATAGCCTTCTCCACCCTTCACGCTAAGATGGTGGAATATTTGCCTTTGTGCAGCTTTCTTGGGCTGTTTCTCGTTTCTCGAGGTATCATCTTCTTTAACTTTGACTCGTCGCCGGACGGTCGTTTGCGCGCGGACGCCTCGTTTCTTTGTTTTCGTCTTTGCTGCTGTCTTTGTTGTTTTCTGTTGTTGTAATTGTTGTTGTCTTCGTTGCTAACTTTGTTGTTGTCTTTTTTGCTGTTTTTGTTGTTGTCCTTGTTGTCGCCTTTATTGCGGTTCTTGTTGTTGTCTTTCTTGTGGTCTTTGTTGCTGCTGTGTACGCGCGGAGTTGTCCGGGTTTTGCGAGCGAAATCGATGACCGACTTGAGGAACGTGTCGCGGTGGCGTCTGGCTTCCCTTTATGGAGATGAAGACCTCTTTGTCCTGCGCCCGGCTCTTGAGACTTAAGTGGAACCGCGGACATGCATGGAATACTTTATGGCATGTCTGGAAAACAACGCCGCTGACGTGATTGGGTTGTGGAGCGTGTGGATTTGTCGTGTGTCTACTTTTTATACATATATATACGTCTCTGCATTATGAACCAGAGGGGTCTCGTCAGCGCGTGTATGACTATGATGCACAAGAGAGTGCCTTCTTCGAATGATGTATTTTGGCGGTTCGAGGCTCTACAGACGTGCTCTGTTTGATTTTCTTTTCGAACTTCGAAGCGAGTCAAACTTTAACTTCGTTCATTAGCTTTTATACAGGCGAGAAGGACTCCAGGTCACGTTTTCTGTATTGAGGTGGAAAGAACTGAACGCAGGTCTGGCTTTTACAACAGCAGCTGGTGTTTCAGCTTTATGTATACGCAATCTGACCAGCGTAATACGGTGGCTAACCAGGGATCTTGAGCGTTTATCACACTTACGCCCGAGTCCCACTAGGGCGACAAACAGAAACAGCCGACACCGACAAGCTTCAAGCACGTGTGGCATTCACGCGAAGACCTTTGGCAGGCTTGCGGTCCCTCGGTGCTCAAGGGGTATTCACACGTGAGAGAAATCACTCCCTTTGATCCCCGGGGTGCGCATCACGTGGTAACAACGTCACGCTTTTGCGCGGAGCCGCGCTGACGTAGACATCCCAGGGGAATGGGAGAAGTTTTTGCTCGGGGCTGCACAAACGCTCCCCGCCTTGGCGTGGGATCTCTTTGCCATTGGCAGTATTTTAAATCGCGTGTCTGGCAACTTTGTAGCATTTGCTCAGCGAGATGCCGATGGTGGCATCGGGATCGCCTAACTTGTTGTGGCTTGCGCTGTTGCGCATGTCGTTCGAGGAACACTAAGGAGGAGTCTTCGATATTCATCAAGGCCGTCCTGCAGCCGCTCCTCATACACCTGCTTGTTTTTTTAATTTCACATTCTTTGTGTTCCATTCACCAATTCAAGAAGCATCTTTCTTTTAGCAGGAAAGGAGTTCATCGTCTTCTGCAAGCAACAGCGCGGCTGCCATAATTGCGTATCGCCTTTTCAAGTACGCCTCCATTTTTTTTACTCTCGTCAGCGCGCACCGAGCCGTGTTGTCGAGAGTGCTACCGCTAAATGCTGACATCCCTCTTGGTGGTCTTTTTAGACTTAGGCTAGGTGGCGCGAGCTACCGCCCGTTACAAAGGGTATAGCCATTAACATCCATTTATTTTCTTTATTTATTACCTACATCGCCCCGAAGGGCATTACAGTAGGGGAAGTCACAATACCAAAAAATGGATTTGTTAACACACCATAGGTTATCAAGACACATAAGTGCGTAAAGTAATATACAAAACTCGCACACGCATATAAACATACATAGAAAAGAAACAACCTTAGCCTGTATGAAAAAAAAAAGAAACACAAATGCGTTAATAATATATTTACACTCAAATATATTGATCAGAGACAGTGCTGGAGTTGCGAAAAAAAAAAAAAAAAAACGAATCTGGACCTTGCAAGGCAACAATCTCGCTTGGCAAGCTGTTCCATTCTTTTATCGTTCGTGGAAAGAAAGAGTTACGAAACAAATTCGACTTTGACGTGTACTCCCGAACTTTTTGGTCATGATCCACTCCGCGTGGTACATAAAATGGTTCAAACAGGTAATGTGATCTTTCACTTTTAGATAAACCATAAAAAATACTGTGAAAAAATTTTAGGCGCAAATACTTACGCCTAACAGCAAACGATTTCATTGTAAATCCTTTTTTATTGCGGAGACACTGCTACGAAAGTTGTAATTATTTGTCACAAATCTAGCGGCACGGTTTTGAATTCTTTCAATTTTATCAATGAGATACTGTTGAGATGGATCCCATACAACGCAAGCATACTCGAGAATGGGCTTCACACAAGAGAAGAAGAGAGTCTGTTTGAGGGATGGTGGAGCACGCGAGAAGTTTCTCCTTAGAAAACCCAGCGTTCTACTAGCTTTCCCTGTTACCCAGTTCACATGTGAAAGCCATCTCAAATCATCAGAAAAAAAGTACATCAGATATTTAGCTTCTTTTTTAACGAGTAAAGTTTCTCCGTGTAAAGTGTACGTTGACTGCAGAACGTTGCGTTTTCTTGTGAACCTTATATGACAGCACTTTGGGATACTCAAAGTCATTTTCCATTGTGAACACCACAAACAAATTCTGTCTAAATCGCCTTGAAGAGCCGATACATCAGAGTCTGAATTAATTTCACGAAACAAAATGCAGTCGTCAGCGTACAGTCTTATTTGCGAGGCAATTCCCTGGGTTATGTCATTTACAAAAATAAAAAAAAATAAAAAAATATCCATCCATCCCCGCCGTTCGTGTGAATGCTTGAGTCGGGGTGGGAGGCCCGCTGGTTCCGCCGTCATATCTACAATGTAGGAAACAGTGTGTAGTAATTGACGGTCATTACTCTTCCTTTTATAATGTTATTGCTGGTGTACCACAAAGAAGCATACTTGGGTCTCTTCTATTTCATGTATACATAAATGATATTGTTAACATCGATCACGAAGTTCAGTTTGTCATTTACTCTGATGATACGAGCCTCTTTATTTCTGCTACTGATGCTGATGTAGTACTGATATGTAAAGCGAACAATATCCTAAGTAAATTTGCCACGTGGTCCAAAGTTAATGATCTTAAAGTAAACACACAAAAATCCAAAGCCATTTTATTTAGATCTATTAATAAACCAGTTCTGGTTAAAAATGAAATCAAACTTGGTGATTCCCAAATTGAGTTATTTAGGCAACATCAAATTTTAGAAGTACTTTTTTCCGAGTATATGGTGTGGGATTGCCATGTTAACTATCTAATGCTAAACTTTCCAGGGTTGTGAGCATTATTGCCCGCTGTCGTAATGTTTTACCAATCAGTATTAAGTTAAAACTTTACTGCGCACTATTTGAGCCCAATTTAAATTACTGTTATCTGGTATGGGCTACGACAACTAAGACAAACCTTCAAAATCTACTATTATTGCAAAAAAAAAAAAAACTTTTACGTTATATTGCGGGTGTCTCATATACAGACCATACAGAGCCATTATGTTCTAGGTATCAAATACTTTCCGTAGAATGCGTATACAATTATCGTTTACTCTGTACGCTTCGTTTCTCATCACCAACATTCATAAATTTTTTGCATGTTATTTCTTAACTTGAGAAACATGAAAGTTATATGAACAAACGCCGTGTAGACATTTGGCTCCTTCCTCGGTGCCGCACAAATTACAACCTACAGTCGTTGCATTACAAAGTACCGTACGTGTTAAATAAATGTTCCACGGACAACATAAACATCTACACAATTGGCAAAAAAGACCTGCGTACCTATTGTTTTAACTGCCGATAACTAATTTTGTTTTTCTGCTACTTGAGTGTTATGTGACTGTTTTATTTTTCTTATCTTCCTGATTAAGTGTTTTATATGTTTGTTGTCCGAGCTGCTGCCATGTATAAGGGGAACCCAGACCCAATCAAGCTGCTTTTAGCAGCTTTTTGTCTGAGGACCTCTCCAGTACTTCTGAAAAAGTGAAGTTTATTATTGTATTGTATCACTGTCGTTACGCACATCCCTGCCGGAAAAGCATCCCTCGTGTGAATACAATTGCAAGCTTGCCAAAGATACCTTCGCGTGTTTGCTGCATGTGCTTGCTGCATGTGCTTGCTGCTTGTCGGTGTCGGTTGTTTCTGTTTGTAGCTCTAGTAGGACTGGGTCATTAGTGATTACATGTCCCCGACACCGGCAAGACGATGATCGTCAATTTGGGAACGAGAGGGGTGGGCTTTGAGTCCAGGGCACCTGGGTTTTTCAGTGCCAACGATTCGTCAACGTGCTCCGATCTGCTGTGCGCAAACTAACTCGGCGACTGATTGCTCCCAGTTGTAAAGTGAGAAGAGGCACCGATGTCAAATTTACGTTTTAAAAAAGGCAGAAAAAAATTTTGTTTTCTCGTTTTCGTTATAGTATACTATTCAGAGCGAACTTTGGGCATTCATAGCCTACCAAACGCGGTTTAAAATTGTCCTTCCTAACCAAAAAAAAAAAAAAATCATCTTGTTTTGAAAAACAGGCAGCGTTCACTCCGCCAACCTGTAGCCCCAACTTGGAGTGATTATAATATACTTGTGCTGTGTGGCACTTGTGTGCTTGCCCGAAGGGGGTAGCATTCTAATGCACAGTTTCAGGGCCTTTTTTTATTTTACCAGATTAAGCACTGCGCAGACGATGTGGTGCTCCTTCCCAGTTTATATCAACCAATCGAAATATTCCCGAGTCACATGACTTTGTGCGCAAGCGAGGCACCTCGTATATATTCCGCAGAAGCAATCTACTGCGCAAGCTCAAAATGCGCACCACAGCCGGGTAGACAAAGATGGCAGTGCGCAAAAGGCAACGTTACTAGAACAACTCAGTTGGGAAACTGCCCTAGAGTCTGCTTTGAAAAGGTGTCTCTGATCCGTACTCGAGAACCGAACTGATGGCGATCGCAACGCCGCCATTTCTCCTGCAGCGGCCACTCCGGGAACTGCACGGCTGCACATACTGGTTCAAGTCGAGTTGCGCGAGGGCCTGTGGCGCCATCTCGAAGTGCTATATCGGAATAGCTACATAAACCAACTTTCATGTTTTGACTCGTCGCTAAAGGGCGGCACTGTTATCGTATTTAGTTTGGTCTCGGTGGACACGAGCGGTCCACGTTTCAAGGGTGAGTTTCCCAACTGAGCGCTTTAGTAACTTTGGCAGAAAGCGATTATGAGAATCATGGAGGCAGGACGACGAGAAGGCGACAAGCCGGTCCAACGAAAAAATCCCAAGTGAAGCCGGAAGTAGAGAAGTCGTGGCCGGTGGGAACGCCCCCAAGGGTGTCCTTTCCGTCCAATAGCGGTTTTTGGTTTTGCTCGATATCGGTCATCGTTGGGACCGTGTCCCTCCAAACCGAAAGTCTCCCTCGGCTTCAGCTCTGGTGGCGCCATAGCGCCTCCAGGAGCTGCCTACCTCCATGGTGCAGACCGTGTATGTGGAGCGCAAGTTCGTATGCTTCTTGCACAGTACTTACAGTGACGTCAAAATGCAGAACTCTAATTGTCTCTGATTGGAAGGATAGTGGCTATTGTTAGTGGCTACTGATAGTGGCCTTGAGGTCTACCCACCATCCTTGCAATCGGAGCCAGTCAAAATTGGGCATTCTGACGTCACCGCAACCCCCGCGCAAGAAGCAGACGAACTTGTACTCCGCATAGTTTAGCTTGTGTACCCTGTGCAAACATCCCGGTTTCGACAGACTTCGCCATTTTTCCTTGTCGATGGTTTTGGGTGTTCCTCCGCAACACACGCAATCGAACGCGCTGACGTTATCGTTGGATCAGTTGTCTTAGACAATATTGTCGCTCCAGTCGTCCTATAACATAACCCGTCGATGTCGTCGTATAGACCGTTTTCGTGTTACGGTTACCGTGTTGAAATAGGACGTAGCTGGGTTGGGCGATAAACAATGCGTCAGATCGCACGATGACTGCCTGGGTCATATTTTTTATATTTCTGTAATAAATATATGGGAACGCCATGTTCTTAGGAGGAACATTCAGCTATATCCGAACGTCGTAGCTAATTTGTTTTCCAGAAATATAAAATTGAGGAGCTCGAGGCGTGAACATTGCCGAGATTTCAATATGGTAATTTGCACAGCCGCCAATGTTACACCAAAGGAGGCACGTAGTTAATTTTTTTTCATTTATTTTTTAGACAATTTACGACATGCACACCCAATATTAAAAATTACAATTATATATTTCTGTGCAAAAAAATACGAAATACACGAAAAGAACTGTTTTAGAGACACTTTCACAAATTAGTTACCAACAAACAACTTTACGCCGAACATCGCAAAATAGATCATAATGTGCGTCTTAAAATTCCACTTACGAATATATAAAACAATATTTGCTTGGCCATCATTGTAGTTTTGTTTTTAATTCGGAAACATAAGTCATTTCTCTAAAAGTAGTAAAATTTCTCGTCTATATTTAAAAAAAAAAAATCTTTTTTATTTGTTTATGTTTTTCTTAACTTCTTGCAGTAACTTGAACTGTCTTGTGATGACAAAATATTGAGTAGCGTATTACCTCCAATTAAGATAAGCGACAACAAACCTTCACTCAAATTGAACTAGCTTGTCTTCGTTATAGGGGCTTTGCCGCACAACGTCGTCTCCAAAGAGATATTCTCTGGAACCGACAAAGTATGCACAACGGTGCTGCTCTCTTGCAGAGCGTAGAAAGTCGTCCTAACTTAAAACCATGGGACTAGGAAGAGTAGAAGAAAAAAGAAAAGAAAAACAAACGGACGATACAACACAAAATATCAAGAACAGCCGAGTTTATTCGACCATACCAAAACAAGAGAATATAGAAAACAGAATATGACGTCGCGTAGATTTGACCAGACGTGGCTTCACAGGCTAAATCCCTACAACACTAGGCACGCTTCCGACAACGAGCATCCCCCTCCAAGCACCCACAAAGAGAGTCTCCGTCAAGACTGGGAGAACTGACCAACTTCCTTATCTCAGGGTGTCAGATTATGAAGTTTCCTAACCAACCCGTTTGCGTGCACTCACTTCTCAAAACGTCATACTGTCACAAGCTTTGTTTTATATTTCAGTTTCCTTGTGTTGCCTCCTAAGACCCTCCCCCCCCCCCCCCCTCCCACACACACACACACATCCTCTTATTTTCTAAGGTTTGTCGGCGGCCGCCACTGCTGCCGGCAGTTTCAAACAGTATGAAATTATGAATGGCAGATTGCCTTAAAACTCAAGCGCGCACAAAAGGAAGGTCAGTCACCGCGCAAACAAAGCCAGGGAAGTAGTATCTGGTGGGTCGCTATGTTGGTGTTCGACATTGGGAGGTGGAAAAGAAACAACATCGGCTTACCATTTCAAAGTATCGACGTGTAATGTAACGTGCAAGGAATACAGATCGAAGTTGTCGCAACTGCCGGCATGCCGGCAGCAGTGGCGTCTGCCGACACTCCTTAGGAAATAAGAGGGGGAGGGGGGGGGGGGGCTTATGACGACTTTCTACGCTCTTCAATAGAGCTGCACCGCCGTACATACTTTGTCGGTTCTAGAGAATATCTCCTTGGAGCCAACGTCGTGCGGCAGAGCCCCTATAATGAAGACAAGCTAGCTCAATTTGAGGGAAGGTTTGTTGTCGCTGTTCTCCTTTGGAGGTCAAATGCTACTCAATATTTTGCCATCACAAGTTAGTTAAAGTTACTGCAAGGAGTTAAGGAGAGTTTACAAGAAATAAAGAATGGAGTTTGCTTAATATTGACGTGCATTATTCCTACTTTTAAAGAAATGACTTACGTTTCTGAATTAATAACAAAACTACAATGATGAATAAGCAAATTTTATATATATATATATATACATATATTCGTAAGCTGCATTTTAAGACGCACACTTTAATATATTTTGCGACGTTTTGCAAAAAATTGTTTGTTGGTAAAAATGTGTGAAGGTGTCTCTAAAACGTGTTTGTTTTTTTAAGTGTTTCGTAATTTTTTTATACAAATATATAATTGTAAGTTTTAATATTTGGTGTGCATGTTGTAAATTGTTTATAAAATAAATTTTAACAAATTTAACTACGTGCCTCCGTTGGTGTGGCAGTGACGACCGTGAAAATTACGATAGTGAAATCTTGGCAATGTCCACGCCTCGAGTTTATCAATTGTATACCTTTGAGAAACATTACGCTACGGCGCTAACATATAGCTGAATGTTCGTCCCAGGAACATGGCTTTCACATGTATTTATTACAGAAATTAAAAAAAAAATATTACCCTGACAGTCATTGTACAATCTGATGAGGAAACACCCTAACGTAATTTGTTTAATCATAACTACAATAAAAAGTATAGCCAAAGAAAAGGTAGAGCAATTGGCAGGAACCCCTTGAATTCTGGCACCTTCCAAACAGCAAGTGAAGTGATTTGTCATTTCGTCCAAACTCAGCAAGGTCAGAATTCAACATAGCGGCCGTCACGACAAGACGGTCTATGTTCCGAAGATTCGCCGCGTGGGTGTAGGGGCATCCGCGGTTCGTCTAAGGGTGTGAGAAATGCCGTTGTCGGCACCTTTGCCTCCCTGCGCAGGGTATACGAGAAGGACGGAAAACCTCCCGGATTAAGGCAGGCGTGGGAATTTCGGCGGCTGTCGCGTTCCCGTTCTTGGAGGAGCGCGGCAGTGTATATTCGGGAATCCCTGAAGGTGAAAGAAAACGCAGGGATGTATACGCGTACTAATACAGGTGTGCGTGCGTGCGTGCGTGTGTGTGTGTATGTGTGTGTGCGGTGTGTGTGCGCGCGCGTGTGTGTGTAAGGGATACGGCAATACGGGCTGGCTTGGACGGGGTTCTGTATGGGGAGGTTCGTTGGAACGCTTTTCACTTTACACGAGGCACTAGTGGGACCCAAGTACATTGGCACGCAACGCCATTGACCAAGAAGCCTCTTTGTTGTTTTTGTAATTTCAGGAATGAAAGCGAGCGTTTTCTTTCAATCTCTCCTTCGCAAAACTTGATAACGTAGTGTGGGGATCGCAGTATCCACCAGTGACGGTATTTGAATGCGATTCATAGATTGGACCCGAGCATTGCGTGAGCACTCGATTTGGGTTCGCGATAATCAATAGCTCGACAAGCATTCGGGTAGTGGCTCGCGTCCAATCGCTACAAAGACGACCATAGCCGAACCCTAACCATGCATGTTTGGAACTAAGCGCGGGTTCTGTGCTTTGCCAACCCAAGAACGTGGCTATGATAAATATTGGCGGCGTATAATTGGCTCCAGATCACTTGGCCGCATGTTCTGGCTGCGAGTTGAGGGTAAGAACGCTGCTCGTTTTTTTATTATATTATTTTGCGAATTATTATTGCACTAGGAGAAACACTAACGCGTGTTTCTGAGGTTATTATACGTGTGCAACCAAAAGCGTCGCTCTAGTCGGCTTTCTACCAGAGCTCTGCTGTCTACGAGTGGCCAAACGACGGGCATAAGAACATTGTCAGGAGGTCAACTTCGACGGTGCTGCTTTAAGAACACAACGACTTCAAGCTTGCACCGTTCCTTTTCTTTTTTTTTGTACTAAAAACATTAAACTTGTCGGAGTAACGGATGGTTAAGTAGCAAAGGTCACAACTCATGACGTCACAGCGAGGCAAATCCTGGTCTTGACGTTACTGATGGAAATCGTAAGGGGACGCCACCGAAAAATCTCGGCTCTGATAAACAGAAGGGGATACATTCTAAGTGGTACTTACGCGAAGCACAGAAATCTCTGCACCACCTCTTTAAGTTGTTCAAAAAACAAGGTTGAAATGCACTGCCACATCTCCTATTGTTGCACCGTGGCAGTCGGTGTCGTAGCTTGGCATGCCGAAGGCACCCCCATCAGGCATTTTCGGCCCCCAGCGGACGCTACAAGCCAAGCGCAGTCAATCAAGTTCTGTGGAGCCAAGCCCAGCCAATCCAGTTCGTTCGGAACATCACGTGACACTGACACGTCGTTGGATTGGCTTTGGTGGCTCGTTGAGTCTTTTGCATGCCATCTTCAGGCGAATAGGATACAGACCGGGTCAGCTCATATCGGCCCAGAGTGTACATTGCTCGACATGGTTAAAACGAACGCAATATCAGCGTTTCGTGTTTGTGCGTTTCATTTATACGGTTATACAGATTGGTGTCGAACTCCCAATTTTAGCGTCTAGGCCGGTGCCCAACGTACGTACGATCTTAATTTAACACAGTCTCAAACGCACGATCTCAAACCTATATTTAAAGGGATACTGAACCGGATTTCGAGCTCACAAAACAAGGCTGGACGGATAGGATGGATACAGCAAAATACAAAAACATCACTCATACAGCGATATCTCTTACGGATCGCTGTATTTTTGGAAAATAAGTGTGCAATTGAACACTGCCGAAGAGGCCGACGAGACAAGCACGTCACGATTCCCATTCCCTCTCCTCCTCGCTTTGTCCCGTCGAGCCAACACCACGTCGAGCTGGCGAATTGAAGCGAGGTGGAGAGAAGCGAGGACGCTCCCCCTCATTCTCAAATTCTCCCGAAGGACAATGACGTCAAAGACCTCGCTTGATCGCGCCCTTCTTTTCCAAAAGTATGGCCATCCGTTTAGGATATCGATGTATGAGTGATGTTTTGGAGTTCGTAGCGTCCCATTCATCGTTTCTGCGGCCTTATTTTGCGAAATCCAAATTTCAGTTCAGTATCCCTTTAACACGGGAGAAAATTTTATTGCAGGAAAAAGAAAACTATACACAATGGCCTTAGTTGCATATTTATGTAAACAGAAGATATAGAGTGATGGGACATAAAGAAGGCAAGTAACAGACGGCAAAAAAAAGTACTATCAAGTTGAAAAAAGTGCGAAATGTGCCAAGATTAGACTTAGAATTTGCTTGAGATAAGCATATATTTTTGACTGTACATTCCGCTACAACGGTAGCTTCCACCATATTTTTCCAGCTGGGAAATGAAATAATATAAAATAATTAGATCGCGTAATTCTTCGTGACAGCTATGTCTGGCTCCGCACAGACAAAACAGATGCAATATCGCCATGGACCTTTTCAAAGTTTGGCCGCGATCGTTGCGCGAACTTGCGGGAATCGCTCGAAACACTTTTGGGGGCTCCGGGACCGTCGCTCCGTCGTCTGCGCCAGCGCTCGGCGTGTCTCTCGGTCCGTGTGCTTACGGGTGTACTCTGGTGGCATCGTTCCGTCTTTCGCCATTTTGAACTTGTCTTTCTGTCGACGCGTCGCGTGCATATTTTCTTCGAAATGGCTGAGAACGGCCCTGGAGG
Organism: Ixodes persulcatus; assembly: GCA_013358835.2. Classification (NCBI taxonomy): domain Eukaryota; kingdom Metazoa; phylum Arthropoda; class Arachnida; order Ixodida; family Ixodidae; genus Ixodes; species Ixodes persulcatus. Next base: position 378,912 of record JABSTQ010010393.1, read on the forward strand.
ATTAACGAAACAAAGATGGATCGATCGCCGACGCCGCATCGGTTCTATACCATCGACTCAAGCGCGAGACACATGCGCGTCCAAACTGTCCGATTAGGCGTGCGAACCGCCGGAACGACGTTCGAGGGCGAGGGTTTTCGTCGCACCGGAGCGACGGACGGGGCCTCCGTCCGGCGCCGGCGTGCGTCCAACTTGCTAGTCGCCGCACGGCTGTCCGAATTTCGGAGGGCCGCAGCCAATGGCAGCACGGATGGCGCGAAGGTCATGTTGTCACGTGACTTTCGGCCCGATCGGGCGAGGAGGCGCTTCGTGGTTTGGGCAGTTCGGGGAAGCGGATCTCCCCCTCTTTTACAACGCCTACACACACACATGTGGCGGTGCGCGGTGAAGGAGATGGACGCCATCGAGTTTTCTCGCGCGCACAAAACAAGCTGCTGATCTCGCGCGCCATAGCAAGCCGTCCTTCTGGGACCGATCGAGGCCGTCAAAACCCGAATGTACTCCGTTTCACCTTACGATGGAGAGCAGCGGACGCTACGAGCCATTCCAATGCCGTGTGAGTGTCACGTGAACTTCGGGAGAGACGCAGCAATGCGCGGTGTGCGTAGTCACGTGATTTGTACGCAGTGCTCGCTTCGCTGGGATGGCTCCTAAGGTCCGCTGCGGTCCATCGCGATTAAGTGATGTTGAGCAGAAAAGTAACCTCACGGAAAATCTCTACACACGCACACTTTAATAGAATGTAATAAAAATATTATGTTTGTTTTAAAGTCAGAAAAACCAAGAAGGGCGAGGGAAGTATTTTATTTTTCTAGGCTAGGTGGCGCGAGCTACCGCCCGTTATATATATAGCCACCAGCATTCATTCATCCATTCGGTAGAGGGATACCCGAAACTGGGCGGAGCTGAACGGAGCGACGCAACGACGCGTCGGAAACCATGTGTCGCGAACCGTCCTGTCCGGCGATTCGGAGCAGCCATCTTGCCGACAGTTCGCATGCCGGACCGGACAGTTTTGACGCGCATGTGTTTCGCGCTTCAGAGTCACTCAATCGTCACCTCGGTGTCGCGTAATGCAAACAACTGAAAAGAAAAAGGTTCGGCTTGAAAAGCAGAGTAGTGTGTAAAAAAAAAAAAAAAAAAGAAAAAAAAAAGAGTGGTGACCGGTGTCAATCCCGACCCAACTATTCAACTTGTGCGGAGCTTGTGAGCTCGCTTTATGAGGCCCGGCCACTACAAACAGCTGATTTCGCTTTCCTTGAGCGCCTGAGGTGTTCACACATATTGCGTTCCGTCACTTAGCCGTCCAGTGTGTACCGCGCGAACGCACGGGGCATCGCCGTACCCAAGGTGGTGCAAAAAAACTCGGACGGGGTGACATTCGGGTGGTCTTGATATCTCGAAGGCTCACCTGCACCGTCGAAAAGTAAGAAACAGTGTGTTAGAAGCAATCTCTCTGCATTCAGCACGTTTACGAACCTTTCCGCCAGGGTTCTGTCGCCGTAAGGCTTCAATTCATTTCGTAAGCTTTAAATGTTTTGTCAATGACTGATATTTCTTTTTTTTTAATTTTAACGTGGCAAAACGTAAATTTGTATGGGGCACGCCTGAGGAACGGAAAGCTTTATCCAGTTATTCTTTACTTGAGTACCGGATACGGCATGGTTACGTTACACAAGCTCGCGTGCACACTTACTATGTTTTAGTTAAAAGCAGAATGTCCCGCCGTCACGTTGAGGACCCGGACACTTGACCCGAAGGATTCGAGTCGTAGGCTTCTGAAACGGGTACTTTTGAAAGCGGGGCAAAAAGCGTACACCGGGTGCTTCCGTGCACCACCTGCAAAAGGCTGCTGGAACGATATAAAATCTTTCATTTAAACCATTTTTTCTGCTATTTGTGCAACCTACAGCTGCGCAGTGGTAAGGCATGACGATTATGAAGCCAAACCGCGAAAATAGTGGACGGAGTCGAGCGGAACATGCAGCACTGTCTGAGCGACTGAGCGGACGAGAGAGCCCCCCAAAATGGCGCCTTTCCTTTTCCTCCCTTCTCTCAGAGTTGGCCCATGCGCCCAGCGAGCTCTGAAAAAAGGTCCATTTTATCGCACATTGATTTTCTCCAAAACAACAAAAGACGAAGAATGGCCCAAGTGCAAAATACTGATTCTGATAGTTCTGCGAGTACTGTGTGGTCAGTATGATGCTTTTGCAATAAACGTTTTCTAACGCATATATTTTTTGCCAACGTTACCTAGCGAAAAATAAGAGAAATGTGACGTCACATGCAACCACGGCAGACTAAACGCCACACGCATTTTTCCCTTTGTGCGCGTGTTGCCAGCTGTCTGTTCGTGGACTAATTGACCCGTGCTCGACGAACTGTGTGTGCCACGATTGAACCTTGGATTTAGGACTGTAGCCAGGGGGATGGGGGCCTTAGCCCCCCCCCCCCCCCCCCCCGAAAGTTTGGTGTGTGTGTGAGGGAGGCACTCCCTGCCCCTCTTTTTATTTTTTTTCGGTTTTTCCAAACACGTCGGTTCGAGATATGTGCATGCACACGATGGCCCACCTATTTCAGTCCCTATAGCCGACAGATTTGACAGAAATGCAGTTCTCACATGGAAGTCGACGGCCTGGGAGACCTGTAAAAGTCGGTAAACAGTGAGGGGCTCCCACCGCCCCGCTACACCAAGAAACATACGAACAGGCTCACCAGGTGCAAGACTGAGAAAATCTTTCCATGCCCGTGTCCCGCGTCGCTGAATAGTGAATACATCGGCCAAACGGCTCGCTGCGTAAATGATGGGCTCCGGGAGCGTCCCGAAAGAAGTAGAGGCCGCCGCACCCAACAGTCGGCACCCGATAGGCACGCAAAGACTGGAGTGCGTCACGGCTGCGGTTCCGACTTTTCAGCCACGACGACGACCTTCGTGATCGCGTTAGGATGAAGATTTTATAAGCCTTTCGAATGGTGACAAGCCCGCAAATTATAGGCTCATCGTCTCCTTTGGTCAGAAAGACCTCGGGGTCCCGGCGGCTCGACTAATACCCTCTTATCCCTAAAATCACCCCCCCCCCCCCCTCCCCCGAAAAAAGTTCCTGGCTACGGGCCTGCTTGGATTGCAGTTAAACCGTCTGAACGTGAGAACCAATCCTCGACACCTACTTCGGTATGCATCTAACAGACAAGAGTCCTCCCGTCTGTTTTTCCAAGCCTAAATTCGAACGTCTGATGAAAACCGAGCTCCGATTTGCAAACGCAAAAAGAAGGCGATCGATAAAGGCTATGCCGGGCCTCCCTATCGCGGCACGCGTGTCGGGGGTGAAGTGCACTCCTCATATACGTAAATTGCTCACACATTTCCGTTTGAGTGTGATCGACTACGTTGCAAGCCCTTGTGAACGCCAACGACGAGTGGCGCCATCTGTCGCAGTAGCCTCGAAACACTTCCGATCTGCGTACACTTTACGCGTCATTCTTTTGGGCGTGGGCTTTAACTATTTCTGGTAACGTTATAGGCGACCGTTTATCGTAGATAGTGTGAAGATTGCACGTCGCAAATGTTGCGATATGTTCAATCTAGCTATGCGCCGATCGGTTGCGTTCCAGGGCTATATACGCCCGATGGATGGCACCAGTGTGCCAGTGTGATCTCTCGTCGTCAGCGTTTACACACGGTTGCAACGGGGTCGATCACGCTCAGACGCAATTGTGCGGACCAGCCTTTCTTATTACCGCAAAATCTCGAAAGATGCCCGACCCCCGAAAGGTAACCCACCCTATTTTTGGCTTGATTTGCTATGCGGAAAGCAAGTCGTCTGCTTCCTGCCCAGGAGTTGCGGTGACGTAAGAAAGACGCCGAGCTCTGATTGAAGGATAGTGGGTTGACTTCAAGGAAAGCTGCCTTGAGGTGTACCCACTATCCTTTATTCAGAACCAATTATAGCTCGGCGTCTTTCTGACGTCACCACAACCCCTGCAAAAGAAGCAGACGAACTTGCGCTCCGCATTCTCTTTTAAACACCGAAAGATGGCCCACCCCTAGTAATCGTGGTGTTCAGATCAGTGATGAACTTGGCGTAAATGCGTCTAGTTACCTATTGCAGGGTGTAAGCGAGCAATGCTGAGTGGGAAATCCAGTCATCTTTGCTCCATTGCCCCTCGCCGCGATAACATGTTGACAGAAACACGTGGTTAAAAAATAACACTTTTTTTTTTCAGCTTTTCTCGATTGCGCTCCGAAAGTTAGTCCACTACTTATTTTCACCCAGCTTTTTCTTGATTTTAGGTGGGCAATCTCTCGGGATATTACGGTACGCTACCACCTTCTCAAGACAAAGAGCTCACTACAGTGCCGAGAGAACGCCACAAGATCGAGAATCGAAATTTTGCATTTGAGGCACCGAAAATCAGAAACACACTTTTAAAAAGAAGAAAATCAAATGCCACCGTTTTCGCAAATGGGCGCAGACGTTTCCTTTTCTTTCTTACACTCTGCCTTTTAAAACGAGTTTACCCCCCCCCCCCCCTTCCCGCCCTTTTCCGCTTTTCCCCTTTTCCCTATTTCCCTGAATTCTCAGGATAGAATTATATAGTAAGCAGATTATGCCCTATACGGTATACATAAGCGTTTTTAACCGTGCGTGCATTGTGATTTGATCTGACTATTTTTTTGCGTTTAATATTTTTGTTAGGCTGCGGGGTGTGGGGTAGGTGTGGGGACAGAGGGAAGGGGATATTGGGGAATTTCGTATTCGAGAACGCAATCGCTTTTTGACGTTTGGCGAGGCCCGCTTGATCTGTGGGCGTCGGTGCGTGTTTGTGTTGTTTTTGTTGCTCGCGTGTGTGTGGCCGCGCGCTTTTGATTCGCGGGAGCAGATATATATCTCGCCTGTCAGAGGAACGATTTATTCAAATTTGGTCATTTCGTTTCTTCTGATAGTTCTCTCTCCGTCTCTAACCTTTCACACGTTTTTTGTTTTTGTTTTTTGCAGAAATTTCACAAAGATTCGAGCCACGGTCGAAAAGGAATACGGCAACGTGAGTTGTTTTTGTATGAGCTTTTCCTTTTTGCTCCCGGTGAAATATCGTTCGGGTCTCGTCGGTTCTCGCCGCCGTTTTCCTCCGAATGACGAGAAGCCTGGGCCGATGATCTATCTGCTTGTGTCGTGAACTTCAAAACAATGACGTTGTTACGTCAAAGTGGACGCTACACGGGGGGGGGGGGGGGGGCAAACAAAACGGGGACGATGAAGTCGCCAGACATCATTGTTGAGAATCAAACACTACTTGAGCGAGGCTGACGTGACGAGCAAAACCTCTGCTCATAAACGTTGAACCCTCAAAATCATCTTTCATCGATCCGTACAGTCGTCATGAGCATCTCTCCTTCCCAAACGTATGCTCTCGTCGGTGCCAATTGATGAAACCTACGAAAGAAAAAGTTTCTATACTTTTTGCTACCTCAAAGTCGCAGTTTCGCTGCTCGTGCATCACATGAAAGGCACAGAGTTTCTTCGGAGACACGATGACAGAATTGCTTCATTAAGTGTGTATACGCTTCGACCATGTCCCTGCAGACAGTGTTTGTATGAGCAATGTGACAGGAAGGTCATGCAACAAACAAACGCGCCGCAGATTGTGTTTGCAGAATGTCTTTTGTGCGAAGTGACGGCAGCGTGAGCGAGGCTTGACTCGGAATGGGGCCGTTGAAAGAGCGCCAGATGCGCAACGTCACGGTACTTGTCATGTTCTCGCGCGCATTCTGAAATCGGCTAAAACCAATTCCAGCGCGGTGAAAATGATGCGTGTGCGTGTGTACACAAGGTTTGAACGTCTCCTATATTCGCGGACATCCCAAGAAACACGAGGCGTGGCGAGACCCGAGCAACTCGTTAGCATCTTATTAGCATCTCATTAGCATCTCATTATCGTTCGGCAGCCAATCGGATCGCGGCATTAGCCGATGAGAACGCCCACGACCAACTCACGAAGCTAGAATCTCCGAACGTAATGAGCGACGCCGTGCGATTTCTGAGCCTGTCGGTGACTCTAAGAATCGATGTACATTTGACTTACGCTAAAACATTTTTTTTTTGTTTTTGCCCCCCAAGTGGTTTCGAGATTTAACTAAAACCGCAGTGCACCTAAGGTTATCGGTATAAAATAAAATGAAACAAAACATTGTATGCCGAATTGCCGGGCAATTACGTGTTGCAGACGTAAAACCTATGCGACACAATGGGACGTATTTGGGACGTCACAAACCTACACACCAATTCACTTTCTCCGCTAAATTTAGCGGAGAAGTTGAATGGGCGTATAAGTCATGTGAAATCGGGTCACGGGACGTCAATTTTTCCGCTAAATTCAGCGGGGAAGCTGAGTTGGTGCTGTACGTCACGTGACGCTAATTTTCCCGCTAAATTTAGAGCAGAAACTAAATTGCCGCATATGTCGCGTGACATCAGGTCGGGTGACGTCGATTTCCCCGCTGAATTTAGCGGGAAACTGAAGGGGTGTGTAGATCGCGGGACGCTAATTTTCCCGCTAAATTTAGAGCAGAAACTAAATTGCCGCATATGTCGCGTGACATCAAGTCGGGTGACGTCGATTTCCCCGCTGAATTTAGCGGGGAAACTGAAGGGGTGTGTAGATCGCGGGACGTTAATTTTCCCGCTAAATTTAGAGCAGAAACTAAATTGCCGCATATGTCGCGTGACATCAGGTCGGGTGACGTCGATTTCCCCGCTGAATTTAGCGGGGAAACTGAAGGGGTGTGTAGATCGCGGGACGTTAATTTTCCCGCTAAATTTAGAGCAGAAACTAAATTGCCGCATATGTCGCGTGGCATCAGGTCGGGTGACGTCGATTTCCCCGCTGAATTTAGCGGGGAAACTGAAGGGGTGTGTAGATCGCGGGACGTTAATTTTCCCGCTAAATTTAGCGTGGAAATTGACGTCACGTGACCTGATGTCACATGACCTATACGGCAATTCGACTTCCCCGTTACATTTAGTGGAGAAACTGAATTGGTGTGTAGGTTGGTGATGTCCCATAATGCAACGCGCGAGTGTTGAATTATGGGCCACAGCTTCACCAAATGCGGCTTCACCAAATGCGGCTTCACGCAGTCCGGAGCAACTAACCAAAAGACGTTTCACGGTAATAAAAACAAAAACAAAAACGAGAAGAGATTTTTAGCGCAACCTTGTTTCAACGCACCTTTATCGCGATTTACTCACTCAAGCCCGAGAACAATCGGGAAAAGACGTCCGGATCGGCAACAACGTAGTCTTCAAACTGCGCGACAAACGCAGCTTTTCTTTAGTCTTTGTCTGTTGCTTTTGTTTTTTGCCCGTTCGGCCGGACCGCGTTACAAACACGCGGCGTGGGCCGTAAGATAAGTCTCGCCGCAACGGAAGTAATTTGGCGAGGCTTACAACCGACGCTCGTTGTCGAAGAAGCTCCTTCCCCGCCGCATTCGCAACTGTAGAGAGCCATGATTTCTGTGAGGGAGCAACTCAAACCACGGAGCGTGTGTGTATGTGTGTGTGTTTTTTATTTTTTTATTTTTATTGACTTTGTTTCTATTCTCTTGTTCTGATTGATACTTATCCTGAATGTATGTACCCCCCCTCATGTAATGCCCTTAATTGGGCCTTTGAGGTACCATGAATAAATAAATAAATAAATAAAAGAGCGTTTGCAATCAAATGGCGGACGCTACCCGCACAGATTGGTCGCAATAAGTGCGCGTGCTTCGCGTTTGTCCCGGGCCGAGAAGGAAAGCGGCGGCCGAAGAGGCGGAGTCGCTCGCGGACGATGAACGCTTGCGAGTACTTTCTTCGGTGCGCATTGCAGACGCTGCACATAAACCGAGCAGTTGGAAGCGCTCTAAAATCTAGGCACACTACGCAACCGCGGAGGGCGGTGGCAACGCCACCCGGCGGAAAAGACGCGAATGAAAGAAGCGGGGGGTCCTACCGGCTGTCCGAGCGTGCCGCGAAAACTGGCGTGGCCTGGCGGTCGAAATGGGAAACAAAGGAAAGGGGATTAGATGAGAGACACGGAGGTTCTCTCCAGACATGATGATGGAATTATCAGCGGACACACCCCGAGGATGTGCGAAGCACATTTGATTCGTACACATGTGCGCATCGAACATATATGTGCAGACAGTTTTTGTGTGGTCAACGTAACAGGGCCGTCCTACAAGGAAGAGTCAGGCCTCAAATGGTGTCTCCAGGGAGTCTATAGTAGGCTATATTAGCAGCGTCTTTAGGCTCTCGGTGAATCCAAATCGTCGTTGGTGTCTCTTGCGAAGCGAGACCGCAAGCGGTAAAGAAAGAAGGAGCGCGCAGTCGTGCGTTGTCGGCGTCTTCCTCCTCCGATATTAACCCTCGGAATCGCGAACCCGACCCCAAGGTCGGCTGCGGATCCGAGCCAGGCCGCTTCGGTATGCAGACTCCGGGTCGCGGAGACGGTGCACGCAGAGTCCGCACATTTATCGATTGTCAATTTATGTTCGCCGTCGACTGCCCAGATTTAGAGGGCGGACCCTGTTCAGACAAACAAGTGAAAAGCCAGTTTGGCGCTGCTTATTTTTTTATTATTATTATTTCATCGTGACGTTTTGACTTGGCCATTAGTGTGCTCTCCCCTTCATTATATTTTTCTTTCTTTCTTTTGCCATCGCTTTCGTTTTTTTTTATAGCGGTCACATGGTTAGAATATTTTATTAGTTACTTCGAGTGTTTTGATCAAACTTTCCCGTTAAGCACGGCGAGGCGGCCGCGCGTTGCCGTAATGTTGATAACAAGATCGAGTAGTGCGCGGGATCGTAATTTGCTCATTAACTGCAGTATTTGGGTAGTACCCGGCGACTGTAAATATTAGATTAGCTGTCTTGATAGGAAGACCGAACTTGGGCTCGCATCGCAGCGGCGCTTTAACATGCACGCCGCGATGGAAAAACCGCAAGTTTAACTAGATTTTTTTTTTTCGCCGGGTTAATTTTTTATTGTAAGCTTTTACACCATTTAGGGCGTACAATCTTATTTACATGCTTAAGGGTGGAAATCAGCTTGCTTCAGTGTTCCTTTAACACCCTTGAGGTTTTCCCGTATAACCCTGTAGGGTGATAAACAAACACCCTAAAAAATTGTCCGAATCTTCTTTTAAAAAAACGAAAAAAGAAATAGGCAACCCATACGCAATCTTATAACACCCTAACGGTGTTACAGAAAAACTCTTAGGCTGCTTCTGCTTGTGAACACCACAAAAATAGGGCGCTGGCAATCTTAGCACCAGACTAGTGATATTTTTTTACGAGCAACGAGCTTACAAGCAGCAATCACCACATGCAGTTTTCCCTTGCGCTGAAAAGGCCAACACAGACGCAGTAAATCACGCTCGAAGGAGAATTCATTCCTTACGCGGGTAGAAACCGATGGAGAGGAGAAGATGAGAGAGCGGGGAGAGACGCCAGAACGCCGAGCTCTGGTTGGAATAATTTGGAGGTAGACGCAAAGCTAGCGGCTGCTTTGGCCTCTACCATAGCCTCCTCTATACCCACAAAGCTTGTCAGTTCGACGACGGAGCCATAGAGTGCCCGGTCGCAGATTTGGAGCGCGAGGATCTGGTAGCACAGAGCATCAAAGAGCCATTTCTCGGGAAACCTAGACATCAGCGCACAGCTTTTGCAGCGGCGAGGACCCGAAACACACTTGTTCGCTCGGGAGAAGTGTGTTTCGGCGTCTCGCCGCAACGGGGTGCCAGACACGTGGCTCTCCTCTCATTCGTTGTCTGCTGGTCCACCTTTTCAGTTTAGGCGGCCGCTTCTCGTGGCGATCTGCCAGGCTTTGTCAGTATATAGGAGGCCATGCCTCTACTCACCCTTCGAACGGAGTCGAACGTCAAGCGCCGGTGTCCTGGGTTCAGCGTTCCCGTTCGAACGTGTTCCAAATGTGAGCAAAGACAAAGGCAGCTTGCTTTGCGTCTACACCTACAAATCATTCCAACCAGAGATCGGCAATCTGGCGTCTCTCCCCGCGTCCTCACTTCCCCATCTCCCTCAATTTCTATCCGCATAAACTCGATAATTCAAAGAAACTCATTCCCGCGTGGCCGTCTCCGCAATTAGGAAGGTTACAAGTAAGATGAGATATGTATCACGTGAAGCATGTATCACTATATAGCAATGCATTACGTAAAAAATAATGCATCTAAGTTTGAGCTATGCATCTCCAGGTGAGAGGCGTTGGTACAAGAAATAACGATTCCAGATATTCGTTAAAAGAACCTCCACTAAGGCTGTTCTCAAAGTGTGAGCACCCTTCCAAAAAGGGCGTTCGCCTACACTTCACCATATATAGCACACCTTTTCACGCGCTTCTAACATTCTTCAAAAATGAAGGGAGTTTCATGCAACAGAACCATATTTTAAGGTTGAAAATTATGTTCTTTAAACGACAAAATTTTCGCGGGGACCTAATTTTCGCGAATTTCGCGAACCGCCTACCATTCGCGAAAAATACGCCCCGCGAACAATTCGGGCAATATGTGAACGCTACGGACGCTACCCTCGATTCGCAAAAATTAGAACCCGCGAATAATTTCAAATTTTCAGCTTTGGCCCGGTTCGCGAAAATTTGAGCCCGCGAAAATTAAGTCGTTTACAGTATTATCTGAAATAAGGGTGCGGAAGGGAGGGAGCGGAAAAGAGCCGTGGGTGTGAGTATACCTGAAATAGACTTTTTAAACCCTGAAGGGTGTAAAACGTCTTATTGTGTTCAACAACTTTAGGTACGCCCTGGGCATTACACCTAGCCCATACCAGTTTCAAGAACTGGACCTGCTTGCTAAGATAATACTCTGAACGAGCTGAATGATTCCCCTTAATTTTGTATGATTATAACTATAATTAGGAAAACAAAAAAACAAAAACAAGTTCTCTGGGGAACAAAATTGGAGCTATTTAACACCTCAGTAACTCTTCACTAAGCATAGAGCTTCCGTAACTTGAAGTCTTGGTTTTCAAGAAACGTTTTATTTCAATCTTCTCGTTTTAACTAGAGTAATTGGAAATAAATCTCAATATTTGTTGGGGCATTACGCGAGTTGAAACTTCATATGGAGAACCAGTTAGAAGCCAAGAGCCGATGTACCTTCTTAAAGAAGATATAGTTACTACACAATTGAAGTATCTGATTTCAAGTTCAAACAGAGAAGTTAAGAAAAAAAAATTGTAAACGACATGAGTTGATCTGTGCCCAAATTCAACGTCCCCAGGAAAGAAACTTCCCGCGAAACGTGTGCACCACTTCTCTAGACTCAGAGTCTCTGCTAAGCTCCAGCTTCCCAGGCGCTCGCTTATTCGGAACGGTGCGAATCTCAATTAATCCCGAGGAAGAGGAGATTATCCCCTTACACAACAATTTCCCGTCCTACTGCCCACGTCGCGTTACGGACACCGGATTACGCGGACGACGAAAGCCCCGCAATATCGCGCGGATTGAGAGGGACTCGCAACTAGATTGCTTCTGCGACAACGTACTGGCACATCAATAGCTGCAAAGGTCACTCAAAGTAGACCGGGACTTTTGTCCGTAAGAAATCGCTGAACATCTCTAGCATGACGAAACTTGCTGAGGATGTTGGCGTAATCATTCTTGATTTTGACGCACGAGCAGCAGCTCCAGCTATTGTGGCGGCATGCAATGTGTTTGTAACAGGGTGCGGAACAAATCGTGATTTTTTTTTCAAGTCGTATAAATTAAATTTATTTGATTTAAATCAGGTTTATTTGGCTTAACTGACGCTAAAATTCCCTGGGCAAGGGGAACAAGGGGGACACGGGACACACACTAATCTCCAAACACAGCTTGGCGACTGGTGCGCGACCGAAGAAATCCGACTAGTCCTGGTATCGAACCAGGGACCTCTCAATATCCAGTGGAGCGCTCTACTAACTGAGCTAACCATGAGTTAGAGTCCGTAGAGCAAACGGGTCTTATCAGCCGCCACCAGTCTAACACCAACAAGTGTGAACGGCCTGCATTTTAAGGTTATGATGATAATGCAATTAATGCAAAGGTGCCAGCGAGCTGCACAATTTTACGAACCTGTTTTTATTTTCCTCTTCTTTTTGTTATCAATACGTTAGTAAAACTAGTTTCATAATCGTTTTAAAGCTTTTTCGTAAAATGGCAGTGTGTAGAATATCCGAGATAATTATTAAATAATTTCACAAGTACGGGCTCCTAAAAAATCAAGTATTTGCTTTCGCATTTTGCCAGTTAAAGTGAGTTACGATTAAATCTAGCCTTAAAAAACACGAATATATTTTTGCCCGGTCTTAAAAACTGATTTCTCCAAATTCTATAAGTCAATCGATTGCGTTGAAACCGCTTGAAATCAGTTACGACAAGCTAACACACTGGCACACTAGCGTCAGCTATCGGGTAGCGCTGGAACCCTTCCGATCCTCTTACAACTAGACCGAAGATTTCGCAGTGTACTCTTCAGATCAAATTTACGCACTATCCCCGAGAGACGGTCGCTAATAACGTTGGCAAAATTATTTCACGGTAAAAGAACGACGGGCAAGATATACATACATCGGTGGTATTCCGGGTCTCTAGACTATATATGTCGCACTGAAAATGCAAATGTGCGAAGCCGCCTCGAGGGCCAACGTACAACCTCGGTTTTCTGCGGGGAAGATAATCCTCTTATCGCTCCCCTCTCCTAAGCTGTGAGGGGAGCCACGTCGGGGCCGGATAAAAAGGAGAGAGGATATAGGAAAGGAGGAGGCGGGCGAAAGTGGAAAGCGCGAAGAGTACGTCGGCCTTTAAAAGATACTGCTAGACACAGAAATCTACGAAAACCGCCCCTTCCCCCTTCCCCCTCTTCCCCTCTTTTTTTTCAAGTCCCAAGAGTGTCGTCGGACGTGCTTGAATCCCAGTAAACGAGCGGCTTGTCTCCCAGAGAGACCAGCGAACACTCCAAGAAGCTATAGGGCACTAATTTGTACCCGCGCAGTTGCCAACGACTCGTGCTACGAAGCCGCGGGACGAGCGAGGAAGGGGCATTGTGCCCGGCGCTAACTCCGCGGGGGAGGTGTTTTCCCGCCTCAACTACTACGTTCCGCTCACCCTTCACCTGACAGCGAAATGGAAGTTACGCCCTCGTCGGAACCAATCAGCCGCCTCTCTTTCGTCACCTGACCCGGCTCTGCGCGGCGGTATGAGGGGGGGGAGGTGGTTGATCACGTGACGTAAGATGGACGCACGGCTGGTTCGAGGAGCACGTGACTTCAACCGCAGTGTCGGCTTTTGGGGATGAACGGAGCATTATGATATGAGGGACGGCTCTCTTCCTAACGACCCTTTTACTGCTTCGCTCGTCCCTCGTTCCCTTGGCTCCCGTATCCTTCAGCGTCTGCTGAGCTTGCACGCGTGCTATTGCCGGCAAGCAAAACATGCTTGCTGGTCGTAAAGCCGGAAGTTGTAACCCAGGATTCTGACTCGTCTTTTTTTTCGTTTCTTTTTTTCTTTTGAGTGGCGCGGAAGGGTTGGACTGCATCACTTCAAAGAGTTCTTAAAGCGTCGACCTCGTCCGCTTTTTGCTGAGGGATGTCGAAATGCAGGGAAGAGGAGCGAAGAGCTATTTGGGAAGGAAATCCCGTGGAAAAGCTCGTAATAAAATAATCTTTTTTTTTTCTTTTTTTTTTACGCCATCAGCCGTTATTGGCGTGGTTTTGCGGCGGATGCAAGGGGGTGTTCCATGCAAGTCTTGGCACGGTGTCACAGTATTACGTGACATAGTGAAAAATTCCTCCACTAAATTTGTTGCCATGATTATCATTGCCATGATAAACATTTCCTACAACTGTATAAAAAAAAATAATCACTTCGAAATCAAATTTTTAGTGCGCGCGGAGTCAGCGATGTCAAAAGCGTGAACCGTAGCTGAGATGGTCGACGTCGATACTGAAAATCGCAAGCAGAATCGGACCAAGTGAATTAGGCATAACAAGTCGGTGATGGTCACTGGTAACAATGATCAACATCTCCTTGTATCTGCTGTTTATATCGAGCCTGCTTACCAACGTTCAAATTTAAGTCTTTTGAGGCCTGCACTTACTTCTTATCGCAAGCACCGGGCCAACATTTGGTCTACGGGCCGGCGTCGTCTAAGAGAGCAGACGACAAGCAGAAACGTTTGAAAGAGCAGACGACAGTCTGAACGATCATTCGGCCGTTTGAACTTGAAGACGCACTAAACGTAGTGCGCAGGTGGTCCGCACAACTTGACGGTTTTCTGGCGTTCATGTTGGAACAAAATAAATAAATCTGATGACCACAATTATCCGTGAATTCAACCCAAAGTGCTTCCCCGCCCAAGCAATCGTTGTCCAACGGCGTCTGCTTTTCCCTTTTCACGGCACATATCCAGATTCTCGGACGAACCGAGCACGTGGAAACTGACCTTCAAACCTTTCTCGACACTTTTGGTACGGCCCCAGTCGCGGCGTTTTGACGAAAAGGCAGGTTTTTGTCTGTTTCCTTTCAAAACAACGCAGGAATACACGTCTGGCATGGGGACTTCTGCCCACAGCCCCAGACCGGAAGTGCGACCGACGCGCCACCACCGCGCCGTGACGTCACAGAGTTGAGTTCGTGTATACATACATCGGTGGTGTTCCGGGTCTCTAGACGATATATGGCGCACTGAAAATGCAAATGTGCGAAGCCGCCTCGAGGGCCAACGTACAACCTCGGTTTTTCTGCGGGGAAGATAATCCTCTTATCGCTCCCCTCTCCTAAGCTGCGAGGGGAGCCACGTCGGGGCCGGATCTAAAGGGGAGAGGATATAGGAAAGGAGGAGGCGGGCAAAAGTGGAAAGCGCGAAGAGTACATCGGCCTTTAAAAGATACTGCTAGACACAGTAATCCACGAAAACCGCCCCTTCCCCCCTTCCCCCTCTTCCCCTCCTTTTTTTCAAGTCCCAAGAGTGTCGTCGGACGTGCTTGAATCCCAGTAAACGAGCGGCTTGTCTCCCGGAGAGACCAGCGAACACTCCAAGAAGCTATAGGGCACTAATTTGTACCCGCGCAGTTGCCGACGACTCGTGCTACGAAGCCGCGGGACGAGCGAGGAAGGAGCATTGTGCCCGGTGCTAACTCCGCGGGGGAGGTGTTTTCCCGCCTCAACTACTACGTTCCGCTCACCCTTCACCTGACAGCGAGGTGGAAGCTACGCCCTCGTCGGAACCAATCAGCCGCCTCTCTTTCGTCACCTGACCCGGCTCTGCGCGGCGGTATGAGGAGGGGAGGTGGTTGATCACGTGACGTAAGATGGACGCACGGCTGGTTCGAGGAGCACGTGACTTCGACCACAGTGTCGGCTTTTGGGGATGAACGGAGCATTATGATATGAGGGACCGCTCTCTTCCTAACGACCCTTTTTACTGCCTCGCTCGTCCCTCGTTCCCTTGGCTCCCGTATCCTTCAGCGTCTGCTGAGCTTGCACGCGTGCTATTGCCGGCAAGCAAAACATGCTTGCTGGTCGTAAAGCCGGGAGTTGTAAGCCAGGATTCTAGCTCGTCTTTTTTTT
The DNA here is from genome assembly GCA_013358835.2 of Ixodes persulcatus. NCBI lineage: Eukaryota > Metazoa > Arthropoda > Arachnida > Ixodida > Ixodidae > Ixodes > Ixodes persulcatus. The sequence goes on from JABSTQ010010393.1 coordinate 394,535, forward strand.
TTTTTTTTCTTTTGAAAGGCGCGGAAGGGTTGGACTGTATCACTTCAAAGAGTTCTTAAAGCGTCGACCTCGTCCGCTTTTTGCTGAGGGATGTCGAAATGCAGGGAAGAGAAGCGAAGAAGTTTGGGAAGGAAATCCCGTAGAAAAGCTCGTAATAAAATAATATTTTTTTTTCCATTTTTTTTTACGCCGTCAGCCGTTATTGGCGAGGTTTTGCGGCGCATGCAAGGGGGTGTTCCATGCAAGTCTTGGCACGGTGTCACAGTATTACGTGACATAGTGGAAAATTCCTCCACTAAATTTGTTGCCATGATAAACATTTCCTACAACTGTATGAAAAAAAAATAATCACTTCGAAATCAAATTTTTAGTGCGCGCGGAGTCAGCGATGTCGAAATCTTAAACTACATAGGGCACGTGTGGCGAACATAATGGAAGTAATTAGAGCCCAAAATGGTTCGCTCGGCGAAGAAAGTCGTTTAATTTTTGTCAATCTCTTCCAACCTTCAGACGAAATATTTTTCGTATCTTGTTTTTAAGGCGCGTTATGGTTTTCGAAAGAGGATTCTCTGCGGCCGCTCTCTAATGTGCCCGGGGATGAAGTCTCGTAGGGTGTATCACCATTTTTAATTGGATCCATATTACCAAGATTGTATTCTCTCTCCTATAAACTTACAACAGCCGACGATATTATGAATAAAAAATTTGTCTAGACGAACGTGTTTAAAATTATATTGCTTAAATGACCCGTGCTCGCCGTTTTCTGTTTTTGTTTTACAGTTTAGAAGGGTATAGTTTATGCACTTTCGTTAAACATATTTTTCTATTTATTTGTTTTTTTGTTTGCTTTTGCCCTTGTATGATGTGCTGTATGTTTAAGTATGGGCATTTGCCAGCTCTGATTAGGGATGTTGAAATTCGTCAGTTAAAAGACATATTTATTCTTATCTATAAAATAGATGACAGTAGATCACAATGAGCATAACGATATAGCCATAAACATACTCAGGAGATATATATATATATATATATATATATATATATATATATATATATATATATATATATATATATATATATGTGTGTGTGTGTGTGTGTGTGTGTGTGTGTGTGTTTCACACATATATCCTGAATATGTTTGTCTCGTGTTCTTGGACTCATATGTGCTCACGAAATTTGTTTTAGATTACTTTTGCATGTTTCTTTTTTACACTTATTTGGCGCTCGACGGTATGATTCGTAGTGTATGTCTAACCCAGAGAGCGACTCCGATTTGGAGTAATCGAAGTAGCAATCATCATTACCTTTCAGTCATTTCTCTGTCACATGTTCATCCTCTTAAAATTATACTATTATCGCCCCTCTGGGGCCGAATTCGCGTGTTACTTGCACATTTATTTGGCAATAAATATTAAAAAAACGTGATAGCGTTATCGGGTTTCGGTTGCATCGGCGTCTCATGCGCTTCTCATGTTCTTCCTGCCATTAAAAGTGTGGCGTACATAACCTAATAAAAAAAAAAGAAAAAAGAAAATGGCTTAGTTTGTAGCGTATCTGACTCGCAACAGAAGGTTTGTGGGTTCGAATCCCACCTAAAATTTTTCAAATTGTTTCTTTAAGGCAAATAATTACTTTATGAAGTGAAATCATTTGAGACATGCGGAGACCTTTAATTCGCATTACATCGCATGTTTTTGTCCTCTCTGCCATTCCACGCGTGACTTCGCGTGAGCGTTGTGGGCTGTTTGAAATTCCCGCGCGAGATCATGTGGCTGTGACGTCATGACCCTATCGTCCAATCAGGATTTTCGCGTCACGCCGCCGATGCCGGCTTCTCTGCCACGCCACCGAGGCCGGCTCTTTTGCTACACGATCGAGCTCCTTAAAGGGATACTACAACGAAATTTCGGCGCTCATTTTTTGGTCTATATCTGTTCAAAGGAGCAGTATCACATCGAACACACCAATATCTTGTTAAAAAAAGACTCGAAAAGGAATTTTAAAACGAATTAAACGATTAGCAAAGAGCACCTGGTGGATGTCGCTAACGCCTCGCTTGTAATGCCCGTCTAGGAACCTTGACAGCTAGTGACGGTGAGTGTCTCGCCTCCGGCCACGACGAGAGAAGAGGGGAAGGAGGAACTCCCCTTTTCCCGAGAATGCCTTTTGTGTGTCGCAGAAGTCGCTATTGTCCCCCTAAAAGATTATAGAAGATTAACCCGTCACTCAAAATTCGTACAAAAGCAGCCGCTTCGGTGGCTGGGACGACTAGGCCATCCTCTCGACGTCAGCCTCGCCGCAGCTTTGCTTGTCCCGAGACGACCTACGTCACGATTGCGTTGGATGTCACGTGGTCTCCGCTGGGCCTTCTCCGAGCGCTTGCCAGAGTGGGCCGTTTATAACGAAAAATACAGCCACCAGGCTCAAAATACAAACGTGCGATTGTCATTTACGGATATTGTGGATCATATTCAACCTATTTTTGAACACGACGGGAATATTTCAAATTTCGTTGAAGTATCCCTTTAAAGGGGCGATGCAACAATTTTTTTACTTTGCGCAAATACCGCTTAGAACGGATCCCTGACGTTAATGACCTATGAAACACGCGTTCGTTTTTCACCCCACGCAATAGAAGTCTCAGAAAAAAAAAAAATTAAAGGAAAACAAGCAGCGTTCACCCCCTCAACTCGCAGCCAGAACAAGCGGCCACGTGATCTGGAGCCGATTATATGCCGCCAATGTTAATCATAGCCACGCGCTGGGGTTGGCAAAGCACAGGACACGCGCTGAGTTTCAGACATTGTTATGGCTCGGCTATTATCGTCGTTGCAGCGATTGGACACGGGCCACTACCCGAATGCTTCTCGAGCTAGTAATTATCACGAGCCCAAATCGAGTGCCCACGCAATGCTCGGGTCCAATCTATGAACAGCATTCAAATATCGTCATATGGGTGTCCCCACTTTACTGCGATCCCCACTTTACGTCATCAAATTTTGCAAAGGAGAGATTGAATGAAAAGGATCGCTTTTGTCTCTGAAATTACACCGCAACAAAGGAGTTTCTTGGCCAGTGGCGTTGCGTGCGAGTAACCTTGAGTCCCACTAGTGCCAGATAAGCTCGTGTAAAGTGAAAAACATTCCCATTGAATATCGTTGCACCGCCCCTTTAACGCTGTCGCGTTGAAATGCAAGTCATTCAGGCTGTTAGAACTCAAAAATAATAAATTAAGGCGTTAAGCGCGAAACACATGTACGACGAAACCGTCCGATCCGACGTCCGATCAGGCAATTCGACGGTCGGAGGCGAGGGTTTTCAACGCTCGCCGGTGCTACGAAAACCCTTGCCCCCCAAGGTCATTCCGGCAGTCCGCACGTCGGATCGGACGGTTTCGTCGTACATGTGTTTCGCGCTTAATCATGACTTTCAGATAGCTTTTGTTGTTTGTTTCTTTACCGATTCAATACAACGTCGTGGAGTCCAGGGGCGTCCAAACTTTTTGGCCAAGGGGCCGAATCGGAGATCTGTCGCAGTCTCGAGGTCTGGAAGATAAATAAGCCAATATAAAATGCGGAAAAAACGAAATAAATAATAATAGATAAACATGTAAATACAACATTTAAAGTTTTAGTAAAAATTAAAAAAAAAAGAAAGAAAAATATAAGGTGGACGAATACATCGAGTTTATTTTTAATCCCAATATTTAGCTAATTATGAGATTACACAATAATTGGGACCCACAAAACTCACCAGGCATAAATCAAAGCGCATAAGCAATTTGACATGTTGCAACAGGGCAGAAGTATAATGAGAATGATAGAACTGATGCTGACAACATGAAATTGATACGACACGGGACACTAGGTGCAATGCACATGGATACGCAAAAAAAAAAAATTAATATACGTAGTTACACAAGTATAAAACAGGGGACTAAGAATATAGACACCGGTGATGACGATGTCCAATTAATAATATGACTAAAGGACAATCAGAATAAACAATGTTCTCTCGTTTTTTTTACAGCGGAGTTGTTAAAGGCTAGTTTACCCAGTTTCGTGTCCGTGGCGAAATGAATCTCGACAAAATCCTCTGGACAGCTACCGCCATCTACGTGCAACGGCGGCAACCAGACAATCGGCTTGTCAATGTCTGTTTTCCGCTGTCGCGCATAGATGGCGGCACATAGTACAGCTCTGCTGCTCTTTCTTATTCTCCAGACTGGAAAGGCTGAAAGATTTTTCGTTTTTTGTTTTGTAGTAATTTTGTTTACGCGGTTTGTGAGCTTTGCGTCGCTGTTTCTTTGCGCGCGCTTATCTCGGCGCCGGTAGCAGCGGGCCTGCTGGAAGCGGGCTGCGGGCCGGGCTTCATTGGAAGAACCGCAATCAGCCACAAGCCGGACGAGAGAGAGTTTCGCGGGCCGAATTTTTGACCCGTGGGCCTAGGTTTGGAGACGCCTGTAGTAGACGAATGAGAGTGTTGAACTAGGCGAGTTGGTAAATAGTGTAACACAACAAAATACAACAGCTGCAGAAAAGAAAAAAAGAAAACCAAGGGCAACTAAACTTTATTATTAGAAAAATTAATTAAAGTCCTCGGCGCTTTTTTCTGGTTTCGCTATGTCATGAGTGGATGATATAAATTTCTTATGAAAGGAGCTTTTTAGACATACTTTATAAAGACGCCCTGGCGTCATAATAGGCCCTTTCCAAAACCCCATCAAGCAACTTTGGCGGCCGCCTTTTTTTTTTTTATGGGGGGGGGAGAAGGGGGGCACGGAACGTGGGATTGTATTCGAGTGCTCACCGACCGCTGACACAGAGCTCGCGTAACAATGGCACATTGGAATAATTGGCGCAGAAGTCAAATTTAGGGGTTTTACGTGCCAAACCATCGACGGGCATCTGGCACGCCCCAGCGGAGGACTGAGGATTAATTTCGACCACCTGGGGTACTTTTGACGTGCAACCGAAAGCTCGGTTACACGGCGTCTTCTCCGCAATAAGCCTCCGTCAGATTTCGGGCACCTCGGCCGGGATTCGAACCCGCCACCTGGGGACCCGTAGGCCGGCGCTTTGGCAGGGAGCCACCGCGAGGCGGCTATATTGGCGCAGAAGCTACTAAATGGTGCATACCTTTGAAAAGGGCCTATGAAGTATAGTTTCCTGCTATTTCACGATCTCTGATCACCCGTTAGCTGCAGGCTTGCAATCTGCCTCCCCCATCATGGCGCCAAAGAGTAAAAGAGCAAAAAAAAAAAAATAGACACGTGCTGACAATTAAGCGAAAAAAAAGTCTCCCTTTTCGTTCCAAATTTTGGTTTCATTAACTGTAGACTGTGCTTCGACCATTTTTTTTTTCTAATGCCCGAACCAGAGCGATTTCTTTTTTTTTTTTGTGTGTGTGTGCGTGTAATTTTATTTTGGGTCAAGTCTGGATCAAGTCTGAATCTGGGCTGGATCTGCTGTGGGCCTTGCACTGACCTGGCAGGTATATTAGGTCCAGAACTAGTCTTGTTCTTGTTTCTGTCTGGTTAGGGGATGAAGGAGAAATCAGGAATGAAATGAGGGGGCATGATATCGGGTACATGACTTGACGACAATGGGAGAAAGGGGAAAAGGGGGCTTTGTGTGGCGTGAATGACTTGACAAAAAGAAACGGTTCCCCTTTTTAATGTTGTTAGTTTTCTTCTCTACTCAGGCCCTGCTCAAGCTAGCGACAACTTACCTCCAGAGGAAACCGCCTCCGGGCATCGAACTCAAGAGCGAAGACAACCAAGATAACAAGTGAGGCACTTTATCGCCTTCTACCCTGATTTCGTTCTTCGCCACGGCGTCGCGGGACGCGCCAGATGTATAGAGGAGGAAATTGGTTGGACTATACGACGGAAAGAGTCAGCCATTTTGTGCATATATATATATATTTTTTTGTCGATTCGAGAATGGCGCGTTATCGACAGCAGTCGGTTCTCTGACGGCTCAATATTGGCGTTTTTTCTCTCTTCTTTCTTTTTCTTTTTAGAGCTTCTCAATTGTGAAGGGAACTTCACATTCGGCGCGAACTGGAGATTGAATTCATAGGGTTTCGGTTGAAAGTGAGAATTCTGTTGTCTTCTCTATTCTTGTCCCCCCTTTTCTTTTTTTTTTTCTTTTCTTTTGGGGGAGAGGGAAGAGAGAGAATGAATTTCCTTGCTGCGCCAGGCGAGGCAGTTTTCTAATTTAGTAACATCTTGATTCGGAGACTGGCGCGGAAAGGAAGACACACGAGAAATGTACACTTCTTAAATTTGTTATATTTTCGTGATGCAGCTCTAGGAGTGGAAATGTTCAATCTTCACCCGGTCTTAAAAATAAAATTTCTTTTCGTCCCAATTTGCGTTCCGCCTTAAAAGGCTGTTAGGCAAATTTAAGAAATTTTCCTTCGTGATGAAATGTGTTATGCTTTAGTTTCTTTGCGCGCGGGTGCCTGATTGCCTCACTGCATGGTACGACCTGACGTATCGTTCTCTATCTTAGTAACTCGCGTTCCTACACCCTTTCTCATTCCGCCGTGTACGGCGATTGACAAGTAAAGATCAGATAATACATTCATAATAAAATCTGTCAGTTTGATTTAGTTCCTCTATGCAGGACCCCTTATCTCTTCGTTGATGCGGCCTGATGCATCGCTCCTTTCCCCTGTCAACGATAAAGAACCGACACAGTCCGTAGACCATCTGGCCTGGAATGGTTTCTTCACGCTCTGGGAAAGCTTTCCCCAGGGACAAATTGAAGTGCCAGAGGCTCCCTTGCCGACGTTAGGAGTCAACCAATCAGACCGCTTGGAGAACCTAATTGATGATCTTGGGTTTGGAGAGACCACCGTGAAAAAAGTTGCTGAATGTGTCTACTCTTTCATAAAGCCACACGGACCCGTCGAAACAATGGACGATTAAAAATGCCGTCTTTACTTGAAACCCATGGATCATATAGTTGTGGTATAATTAGAGGACTACGTGAAGGGTGCTATCTCTGCATCGGCGCCGCTTGTGGTGACAAAATTTACTAGGTCAAAGTTTCCATACTAGGAAGTAATTTAGCTAGGGACCGTGGCATCGACCGCGCAAGGTGCACAGTCTCCAGTCACTTGCGTGCTGCGCACCTTGCGGTAGCTTTTATAATTAAACTTTAATCTGCTTCCTGTTCCCCTAGTGGTGTGTCCGATGGCATACCGTACCGTTGATTGAGGTATAGCTATGAAGGAAGAGCAGTAAGACAAGCAAGCTTTTTAAACTAGAGGCGGTGGATAAAAAGGCGACACATTTGGCAAGTTTTATTTAGAGGTGTTTGTTTATTTATTTATTGGTTGATTGATTGATGAATTGAAATACCTTAGAGGTATTTTGGTAAGGGAATTACATTATGGAAAGAGCCTTTGTAACTACAGAGAGGAAAAGTGAAATTTAAAGTCAAGCGGAGAACAAAATGAAGGGAAACTTTGAAACCCCTAACACGAAATGAACAATCGCAGCAACAGACAGCTTCGATAACACAAACGGTTGTTCGTGTTGTATTTTAACGGTTAGTGCAAGCGCATGTTCATACAATAATATATTCGAATTGCAACCTAGGGAGAGCGCTTGCTGCTTTGATCGGTCGACGTTCAATTGATATTACTTACATTCTACCCGACTGTAACTGGTTCATTTTCCAATAAAAAAGAGACCAACGTTAACCTTTCACTTACATTCCTAGAAAACTTTGCAATGAGCAATATTCGTAGAGGCATGGTGGTACAAGACATATAAACACTGACTGTCCTAAAGATCACTTCTGCCAAAGATCGGACTTCTGGGTCATTGTGATTCGCTGCGATGCCAGTGTAATACGTTTATAAGTGATTGGCTTTCCTTGTGACCTGCAGGGAAGTAGACGCGTGCATGGGTGCTTGATTAGAGGGAAGCATACTGCACTGGATGAATTTAACTGCCTTTTAAAGACGCCGACATCCTAACAACTAAAGCGGAAGAGCCAAAAAAGAGCCAAGCAGGCAACCAAAGAATCTCTACGTCACCTTGCAGCGTCATCCTCGCTATGAGCTAACACAAAAGCTGCGAAAAGCATTTTGTGACATCGAAGACGATTGGATCTGACTTGTATATGCCATGAATTTGGCTCTATCATGAGCTGATAAGGCTAGATCTGGCTGGGTTTTGCTGTATCTGATTGGATCTTGCTGGATCTGTCTGATGTGTCTCGATCGTGCTGTATCTGGCTTTATCTGGTTGGATCTGGTGAGTCTGACAGGATCTTGTTGGATCTGGCTGGATCTTGCTGGATGTGGCTCGACCTTGCTGTACCCTGGCTGGATCTGATTGGACCTTGCTGAATCTGGCTGGATCTTGCTGGACATAGCTGGATTTGCCATAGTCTAGCACTGATTTGACCGTGTTTGGCTCATCAGCCAATCTTTTTCCGTTTGGGAGGGAGGCTCTCAATTATCGTGCAGAACAGCACCAGCCATATATACTGCCCTACCAGAGTCGAGAGAAGGGAACAGAGACATTTGTTGATTGATGGCTGCCAGTGGTCGTTCTCCCATCACTCTGCAGGACCGTGTTCGGGGTGTGGAGGATGCTGCTAGACGAGACGGAGAAGATCGCCAAGGCACGGCTGGCCGCCGCCGAAGTCTTCTCGCAGCAGATCTCGGAGAACGCTAAGAACGTGCGTGCCAACAAACTACAAGTGGCCAAGAAGGTGCGCACTTCATACGTTTCTCTGAAACAGGGATCCTCAAACTTTTCGGTCTCAAGGCACCTCTGCCTGCCTTGACCGATAGTCGAGAAATCCTTCCCGGTCTCGACACCGGTGCTATCGAGCAGAACAGGACTTTAGAGACCTTGTAAACGGTAATGCACATACTAGCAAATGTTAGGCTCGTAGTTACACATGAGTGGGAAGCTCAGATCTGTTAAGAGAGTGCTTAAACTTGGGAAACATTTTACTTAGGGGCAGGAACAATAGAGCAAATTCGGAAGCTCAGGAAACCCTTGAGGTCACTCTGGGGAACCCCTGGTGTCAAAGGAACCCAGCTTAAAAGCCCACGGTCTATAGTAAAACAAATAGCATTCAGAATTTTTTTACTATAACCTTTTGCATATCTAGTGTTATTTAAAACTTTGAAATATGTTTCTGACCTTTTATTTTCCGCGCTAAGTTTAGCAGAAAAATTACGTCACGTTACCTATACAAAATTTCAATTTCCCTGCTACATTTAGCGGGAAAATCAGCGTCACGTGTCCTCAAAACCATGACTTCATGTCACATGACCTATTCACAAATTCAGTTTCCCCGCTAGATTTAACGTGAAAATTGATGTCACGTCACCTCAACACTAATTCAGTTTTCCCGCTAAATGTAGTGGAAAAATTAACGTCACATAATTCCAACCCAAATTTAGTTTCCCCGCTAAATTTAGCGGGGAAAATGACGTCACGTGACTTGGTGTCACGTTACCTCAACACGAATTCATTTTACCCACTAAAGTTAGAGGGGAAATGACGTCTCATGGCTTGATATCTTGTGACCTACGCACAAATTCAGTTTACCCGCTAAATTTAGCGTGGAAATCGACTTGTGACTGGTTGCGGCTCTTTCAATCGTGTCTGCAGTTGTTAACTAGTCAACAACATAGCTGGTTCTTTCTGAATTTGCTTTCAAGGCCTACCTTGTACCAACAGAGTGTGACCGTTGGCCACTGCTTCAGACCTGTAGCTCCTTTTCGCCATGATGAAAAATGGCGTCATCGACTTTATTTTTCGGAGACGATTCCTGTTGTTAAAGAAAAATACGTTTTATTCTTTTTCTTTTTCTGCGAGCGTCCCAGTCATCATTACTTGACTGCATTGGCATCTTCAGATAACTTCCGAACTCTCTGGGAATATATGTAGGGAGCTTTGGTGCTTGCTTCCCAAATTTCTAGTTAACTTACTAGCCCTATAGCAGCAGTGATGCCCAAAATGAATCACGTAGCTCGAGGATGCGCCACACAGTTATAATCCGTTCTGTTTGATTTTAAAAAAAATGCAGTATTTTTTTTTAAATTAAACACGTTAGAATTATACAATCTCTGTTGGGCAAACCGTCGCGTTCCGTTACGATGGTTACCAACGAAAGAGGCCTCGGTGCTTCTTTTACGTCCGCAGTGCTTTGAGAGTCTTCGACGCATCCAAGAGGAAGTACAGCAATCCGTCCAAGAGGTGGACAAGACCAAGAAGCTGTACTTCGAGGAGGAGCACATGGCGCACGAGGCCAGGGAAAAGGCGCAGGATGCAGAGGAGAAGTGAGTCAGCATATTTCAGTCTGATCCAGGGACGCACGCAGACAAGAAGCGTTCTCAATCTATTCTACCGGTTCCGTTAAAAAAAATTAAAGCCGGTTTCACGGATCGCATAAATATACTACGTATTAGACAAAACTTAAACTTCGTCAGAACACGACGCGGTGGGGAGTTTAGAGAAGACGTTACCAGGATCAAAAGATAAGAGAGAAAGGCGATATTTCTCCATGAGCTGACGGCCATCTGAGTCGAATATTGGCCAAACCAAGACAGAACATTGCGGGTGACTGTGGCATCTATTGTCGCGTGTTTAGTCAATTACAGGTTCTTAAAAAAAAGTGGAAAAGAGGACGTATCTTTAACATTGCAGTGCGTCTCTAGAAAGTCTTTTAATAAGTTTGGAACAATATTTTTATGCTGTACGATCGTTCTCCTCTTGAGTACTGTTATGTTCTTCTGACAATGTTGAAATTCTATTTCGAGTAAGATTTTTGTTTTTTAAACTAATGTTAGTACACAACATTTTCGCAACTTCTACCACGACTACGATTTTTTCCTGCTTTGACTGCTTTGAGCGGTCGGTTTAACAGCATGATCAGTACTATTTGTGATTGCCTTTAATTTTGTTACATTACGGTTTTCTTTTTTCTTTTGTTTGGGGGGAGGGGGGGGGGGGGGGTGTCGGTGGCCGAGCATATTAACTCACCGCAGCTCGGAACTCGTGGAACGAAAGCTCCCGCTGCAGAACCCAGGGACCCTGGGTTCCTACTGCCCGTTTCGATCTGGATGAGCATCGTACCGGCGTGCGGTCGTGTATCACTACTGCGTGATGCACGTTATCGAACCCCAGGCGCTAGCAGTTGTACTGCACTGGCTAAATTACTCATCTACAACCAGACATAACGCGTTATTAGTAAAGACTGACTTCTACCTATAGTCGGTGACAGGCCAAGAACGAAGTAGAAGCTCCTCCCACCTCTTTCCACTTTAGTAGTGCGAAAGGTGGAGAGGAGGCGACCTCCTCTCCACCGTTCGCACTGCTAAAGTGGAAAGAGGATGGAGGAGCTTCCACTTCGTTCTTGACCTGTCACCGACTATAGTTGCTTTTTTCGGTAACGAGTAGCGTATTTAGTTATTTTTTTGGAAAGGGACGAGTAACGTACTTATACTATAGTTTTCACCTCAAGAACCGGAGTGAAAAAAGTCCGGCTCCTCGCGGAGCATTACTAATTTCCCTTTTATGTTGATAATTAAGATATATGTAGGTACATTGTAGATTAGACATGTGTTATCTTATCAACACGTACACACTTCAAACGCCATAAGCATCGCTTCTTACTCCGAAAACCAAGTCTTGTAAGAACTACTTCTCGCGGCGTATGAACATTGCGTAAGACTTTTTTCTTAAAGGGGCCCTGCAATCATATTTAAGCGTCTACCTTTTTTGCGGTTTCCACGTCTCTTGAAGTTCGGGCAAGCCAGCGGGCACGGAGAGAGTAACTAAATATCAGTGCGTCATATTTTAACCGGACGACGCGGAAACCTCCTCCACCGACGAGGGCGACCCGCGGTACCGAAAGCGCGCAAATTGTGACGTCTTTGGTTCTGGGCTTACTACTGGTCAGAGCCGCTAAAAGCTTCTTCTTAGTCGAAATACAAAATATAAGTGGCGCGAACCGTTTCAATTATTTATAAAAGTAGTTTTTGTTCAGTATTTAAGATCAGAAAAGAAACGAATGCAGTTTATGAAGTTCGGAAACAAGAAATGACCCGTCGACATACCCGCCACCAAGCGGAGGGAAAGGCGGCGCATACTAGAAAGGAGTAGTGGGATCAGGCGCCGACACGGAAAGGTCACGGATATACGCGACGGCGCTGCGGTTGTATGGACAGGAGGATCAGACCGGCTCCGAACGTTCCGAAAGCCTTCGGCGAGAAGCTTTGTCCTGCGGTTTGGCCGTTTCGCGGTATGGAAGCGCGAAGTGGCTCCCATTCTGAACTGATCTTTACCCCGTGTTTGCTGTCGTTTGTGGCCAAAGAAGTGTCATGCCGAATTAGTGTTTAATCGCGCAGCAAATGCAATGAGGGCCGCTCCGGCTGCACGCGGCATACAACCTATCCAAAACGTGCTCAAGTGGCGCCATCTCGCGCCGTCGACACGGAGTGCGGCAGCCGTGAGCGCGCGCGATGAGCGCACTACCCCTCCTCTAGTTCACGGCCACTCAAGCAACCAAGGACGTCATGAGGGAGGTTATTTTTTGCTTGTTTTTGTAATCTTAATTTGCCTATAACTTTTAAAATAAAGCGAATTTCGAGAAAAGAAAAGTTTCACTAAGTTACTACGTTCAGTGCGCTCAGGTTCGGTGCAAATTAAAAACCAGTAAAAAAGTCCTTGCAGGGCCCCTTTAAGGGGAAAACGAGTATAGTTACTTTCAAGGCTAAGTAACGAGTGATAGTATTTCGTTACTTTTGTGGAGTAATGCGTACAACGACGTTTAATTAGCCTCGTTTTAATTCATATCTGAGTATGCGTCTATTGCGACAAAGGCAGATGGGCAACCCGAAAAACAACTAAACGGTATGAAAAGTGTATCAACGTTTATCGCTGAACACGTCAGTAGAACTCTACCTTCTACCTTCACCTAGCGAACACGGTTGAACCTTCTAGAATCGTGCACAGAACGAATGTAAACCCGGAGGTTGTCAACACGGGAAGGCACAGAATCCATTGTCAACTTTGAACTTTAGAAGCAGAGAGAAGGAAAGACAGAGGGGAATCTTAGATTCGCCAGCTCTTCCTGAAGCACAACAGTGCCTTTCCTTCGAGCGCGTCAGTAGAACGACTCATCAGTGTCGCCATAGATGTACTAAACATAACTGATGAAAACATCGAGAAGCAGCTACTGCTTAAGAGCAACGACCAGGGAAAAGAAAACAATAAACCATGAAACAAAAGCAGTTGTGTATTTTGTCGTCGAAGTAAAGAGAAAAACAACTCGTTACTTCTAAAGTAAAGCATCGCGTTCCTTTTGAGAATCGGCAACGAGTAATGTATTTAGTTACTTTTTGAGATTAACGAGTAAGGGTATTTAGCTACCCTTTTTGGGGTAACGTGTACACGTCTGCCGACAGCTGAGACGCCAGTCGCCCACTAAGGCGGACTACCTTCCGGCCATGTAAACATACACAAAACACAATTATTGAATTATTTGTTTATTCATCTGTTTATTAGGCAGTTTCTTTCTTGTTCATCTTTAAGTCAGTCTTAGGGTAAGAAAACACCGTCTGCGTTTACATGCGTATTACTAGCCCATTCAAGGGCGAGTACTAGAGGGGTGCTGTTGGTTCCCTCTTGATTTGATACGCTACGGTCGCATCCACACTAAGTCAGCCAGAGATCTTAATAAAATACGGAAACTAATCACGATTTCGTTTTCTTTTCTTCCCCTCGGACAGATTAAAAAAGAAGAAAGGAAGAATATTTCAGTCTATTACGTCACTACAAAAGAATAGTCAAAAGGTAAGTACCTTTCTTCTAGATTATTATTCCGCAAATAATAATAATAATAACAAAGATTACACAAAAAATAGTTCTTCTCTTCAAATGGACCTTGTTGTGTGTGTCCGCTCACTAAAGTGTTATACTTAGTTACACTCAAACTATAACACAACATTATGTATAGTAAGATTGTTGTTGTTGAAGCGATGTTTATTAGAAAATCGACGTTGTAGTTAGTTGCGCTTTGGGCGCACATGTCACTGTCAATGGGAAAGGGAAATAGGGGGAAAAGAGATAGAGGAGTAGAGAGGGGGAGAGGGAAGGGGATCTTTTCAGAGTGTTAGCTTTCCTACGGCTTTCGGTACAGAATCGTGACTCCTCGAACTCCTGAAAACCTCTGTATGTAAGATCCCCAGGAGCCCCAGGAGCCGCAAGCAACCCAGATTTCTTGGAAGTCTTAGAGGATCTCGAGGAGTTCCGTGCTCCTTAAGAAGCTCACTACACTCTTGAGTGACTTGTCTGTAGTAGCTCGTGACGCTCTTGAACGCAGGAGTTCCTCCAAGTTGGTACTGGGCAGCCCTAGGTGGGAAAAGGCATCACGGAGGTTGGTGCGCTCCTCTTCGTGATCAGTGCACTGCAGGAAGAGATGTTCGGCGTCGGCCGTTTCCTCGCAGGTCCGGCATATGGGATAAACATTGAGTCTGAAGTGACTTATCCACGCCGGGGTGAAGGCGCTTCCGAACCGTAATCTGTGCAATACTGCGGCAGTTTGGTGGTCGAAGCCGCGTGGTATCCGAGCTGGGAAGGCACCCGCCACCACTGCCGGGTCCGGGTGCTGTAGGGCGATGGCTCTTCTCACAAGGAGCTTGGCATCTGAGAAGCGGGGAACGGTTGAGAGCGGGCACTCGGGGTCCTTGTGAGCCCGCATCGCTAGAAAATCAACGACTTCATTCCCTCTAATGCCACAGTGGCTTGGGAGCCATTGGAAGACAATGTCGTTGCCTTTTTGCTGAAGCTCGACCGCATCCTGCGCGATTGAACGGGCCAGGGGCGTGGCCCGTTCGAGCCTAGATAGCAGCTCGAGGGCTGATCTTGAGTCGCTCAAGATGACCCAGCGTAGGGCCTGTGTGCAACCTGTCCGGATTCCCCAGAGGGCGAGCCGTATGGCTGCTAGCTCTGCTGTGGTGGAGGATGCTTGATGAGCCAGGCGCTCACTGGTACCCACAGCGGCTGCCTGGAAAAAAGCCGCTGCTGTTGCTGTGCCTCCAGAGGGGTCCACTGATCCGTCGGTGTACACTCGGGTCCACCCATCGTACTGGGTAACTAAGTGATCTTCCGTGAGCTGCCTTGCTACGACCACTGCTACATTCTTCTTGGTTCGCAGTCCAGGGATATGAAGGCTAATCCGCAGAGGGTGGGGCTCTTTGTGCAGCTCTGGGAGTAGAACGAGAGGTCCTGGTGTGCCAGCAATGTCACCAAGGGTGCAAAGGTGCGCTCCTAGTCTTGATTCAGTGCGCTCGGCGATCCTCATTAGGAGCGTGATGGTGGAGTCACAGTTGCTCATTCGAGTCAGATGGCCCAGCGCCCGTTCTTGCATGATGTTCTCTACAGAGTTAATCCTGGATTCTGTGAGCGTATGTCGAGACGAGGCCGTGCGGGGAACTCAGAGGCAAATTCTTAGTGCCACGCGTTGCGCTTGTTCAAGATTTTTGAACTGGTTGGCACTGAGTGTGGCGAACGGTAGGGCGTACCGTACAATGGACGGGCCAGGATGAGCCCCCTATACAGTTGTAGCATCATGTGAGATGAGGTTCCCCAGGTAGTTCCGCCGAGCATCCGAAGGATGTTTGTATGGGTCCGCATCTTTTGGAGCACTTCCCTCATTGCTGGGCCCCATGATAGCCTCGAGTCCAACGTGACGCCAAGATATGTGGCCATTTTCGCCAGTTTCACTGGACTGTCCCCAATGCGTAGTGTGGGCATGAACTTGCTTGGCCTCCTTGGAGCGTAGCACAGCGCAATCGTTTTTTCCGCTGATATTGCCAAGCCCAGTTGGTGGAGACGATACACTGTATTTGTCAGGGCTCGCTGGAGAGCGCATACCATACGTTGCCTTCTGTAGCTGGGGGCAGTGGTCCAGAGTGCCACGTAGTCTGCATAGACGGCCATGCTGATAGGGCACGCCGGTTCTTCTTCAACCCTTGCCGCCGGTGGGAGCGATGCAATGGCCAGAGCAAAGAGTAGCGGGCTAACAACGCTCCCTTGGGGAACTCTTCGGATGATTTTCCGGGGGTTGCTCACCGCGCTGCCGGCCTTTACACACATAGTGCGTTCACTAAGAAACGCGCAAATGTATTTCAGTGGACGTCCGTTCACCCCGAAACGGCGTAGGGCTGAAACGATGGCCCTGTGGGGGAGGGCATCAAAGGCTTTGCGGACGTCCAGAAAGACGGCCACCGCAGACCAACCCTGCGCTTTTGCTTCTTCCAGTGAACTGACGATATCTCCCACTGCATCTACCGTGCTCCGATGGTGCCGGAATCCAGAGAAACAGTCCGGTAAAGCCCTTGCCCCTTCTAGGTGGTAAACAAGACGGCGTAGCACCATACGCTCCATCACTTTGCCCAGGCATGATGTCAAGGAGATAGGCCTGTATGAGCTTAGTTGGTCTTGGAGCTTGCCGGGCTTCAGCAGTGGTATTGTGGTTGCTACCCTCCAGGCGTCTGGGAGCTCAGCCGTCCTCCAGACATGGTTGATGAGAGCTAGCATCGCCGGGAGTGCCGACTCGTTGACGTTTCTCAGGGCCTGGTTGGTGACTCCATCCGGGCCGGGTGCCGCGTGGTGTCTGGGAAGGGCATCAAGGACGCACTGCAGCTCGTGGAGAGTAAAGTCGGCGTCCGGTTGTTGCATCAGAGGTGCTGCGGGATGACGGTACTTGTCCCAATTCTCGGGGGGCGGACCCACTATCGGTACCAGCGGAACTTCAGTGAAAGTATCCGCGAGAAGTTCTACCATCTCTGTCGGTCGGAGGTTCATGGCAACGGCCATTCCAAGTACTGGGTTTCGGGGAATCGGGTGGCCCGCCAGTGTTCTCGACATCCTCCAAGCCCGGCTTCCTCTTGATGGTCTGTCTAGAGTAGAACACTTGAGACGCCATTGTCGGCGCGCCAGTTTCTTTCCGTGTTTCCTAAATCTGGCATCCAGTCGCCGATAGGCCAGGATATCCTCCGGTTTTCTGGTGACCCACGACTTTCGCTGGGCTCGCACAAATTGCTATGGCGTCCTTCGAGACATCGACACTGACTGCACAGAACACGACATAAAAACGCGACTACAGTCGACCGCCTGCATAACGGAAGTGAAGCGCCTTGGCAAGACATCACCCGTTGTGCGAGTATCGTTCGCAACAAAAGTAGCTCCTCAACATGTCAATGTCGGTCTTGTACGAACGGAAGTAATTCCCTACCGAGCACGCCCCTTGCAGTGCTACAGGTGCCACACATTTGGCCACATCGCAGCTGCCTGCGCAGAAGAAACCCAGTTATGTTCTCGGTGTGGACAATGCCACAACGACAAGTGTGGAGCCAACCCCTGCTGCGTCAATTGTCAAGGAAATCACGCCTCCAACGCACCTGAGTGCCCAGTGAGGGCAAGGGAGGCAGAAGTAGCGAGGTACAAGTTAGAGCACAAAACTACATTTCACGAGGCAAACAGTGCTGTGCATGCAAAAAGACAAGCAAACAAAACAATGACTTCAAACAACATGCCAGGACCTAGCACCTCCCCCAACGATACTCTGTCTCTGACTGCTCAAGACTTCCCTCGTCTCGAAGACGTAAAGAGCACATCTGCAAATCTGGTCGCCGCTGAATCTACCGCAACAACTACACTCCCAGTTTCTAAGAAACCTTCTTTTTGGGACAAACCACACATCAAAAACATCACTTCACACAAGGCCTCCAACGTGCACACGACAGAACCCAACCAAGAAAGTGGATAAAATACTGACTCTGTGTTTAAAACCATAATCCCACTTATGTTCACCGCTCTTCGCAAGATACTGGTCACAACGTCACAGACATCAACACTTCATCAAGTGCTAAAAGCCGTCCTCTCATTAGAGCCCATTATTACAATGCTATGCTAGAGTTTTTCCAAGAAAGTCTTACTTGTCAGTACAAACATTTTCTTTACTGTAACTCGAAAGCTAAATGGCATCGAAAAAATGAACCAGATCATATTGAAACTCAGCCTGTTGCATCGCAGTGGTACGAAACCTGTTCATCCCAAGTCCTCTACCAATTTTTATGGTATACGCTTCTTAACAAGCTCTCGTCAAATCATTTAAGGTACAAACACCTCATACACCAGTATGAATCACAGATTACAAAGCTGCAGGACAGCAATCTTTCACCATTCGCCTACCCACACCAACCCATCCACGATGGGAGACATTAATAGGAGGACCACCAAGCACCTTCAGCCCCTCTCCTGTTCAGTTTTTCAATGGAACTGTAACGGATTGAAAACGCGACTCCCTGAACTCCGCAACCACCTTGGGGACAACTCTTACGGCGCAGTAGCTCTCCAGGAACCCAGAATGACAGCAGGCGACATGCGCATTGCGGGTCATGTAGTGTACGCCAGCGAACCGCATTCGGCAAGAGGGTTTCCGCGGGCAGCACTGCTAGTGCGTCGAAAGCTGCCACAAAGTGAGGTGGACTTCAATGATTTATGCACTGAGGGTGCAGAGTTTGTGGCAGTGACGGTAGAACGGAGAAGACTCCCACTCACCATCGTCTCGGCATACGTGGCCCCTAACGCAGCTTGGGACACCCATGTACTTGCGGACATTCGAATGCGAGCCAAGGGAGACCTTATAGTAGCCGGAGACTTTAATGCGCACTCAAAGTCTTGCGGAGACAAGCAAGACTCCTCAAGGGGACGGGAGCTACAGGCAACGGTCGAAGCACTTGACCTGAGAAACATCACAAGTGGGAGCCAGACGTTTATCCGCCCTGGAGTGACGGGAAGCGTGATTGATCTCACCTTCACAACTTGGTCCCTGAGGCTCAGTGCAACCCCTCAGGCGGACAGCTTGGGGAGTGATCACCTACCAATTGTCATTGGAAAGCCGCCGAAATCCCCCCTTAGGACTTGCCAGATAGTCGACTGGGACCACTACAGGACACTGCTTGGAGAGGCACCAGGGGAGGGATTTCCCTTCAATTCAGAAACACTGTCGCGCGTCCTCAAAGAAGCCACCCGTGTATAGTAAGAGTTAATTATACCGATAGCTTAAATTTATCTTCATGCATCGTGATTCGTCCTTTGGCGTTCTTGTCGGCCAATGCCGCAATCTGATTGGTCGCTGAGGGATCAGTCTCAGTGACTATACGGAAAGCAAGTTTGTCTGTGTTTATATTTAATCAAAGCCTTTGCTTGTCGGTCAGTCTTGTAGTTTCTTAAAAATCTGTTCCCGCTCCTGCATGGAGTCTACTCATTTCCTGCGCAGTTTTTCAGGTTCGCTAGTTTATTGCCGAAGTTTCCCGGGTATTAACTCCCTGCCCCCCTCCCGGTCCGACGCGCTGGTATCGTTACGGTTCGCTGCCTTTGATAGCAACGCGCGAAATGAAGTTCAGGTTGGCTTAGGCGTCAGCTTCACTCGGGAACGCGTGCTACTCCCCGCTAAGAAAACGGCGAAGCGTGCTAAGCCGACGTCAAGCTCGTTTCGCACAAGAAATCGATCCAACAAAGTTAAAAAGAATAGTATGGATGCCCGTTGTAGTCTTGTTTATTCGAGAGTACTCGACACCTCGATCGGGGAGTATCACGTGGTTTCAGGGGCGGATCCAGAACTCCGTTTTTTTTTTTTTTTTTTTTTTTTTGGGGGGGGGGGGGCGGAAAATTTGTAAGGATGCTATTCTCCCATTCTTTCGTGTGCACCGGGGGGTCCACCCATGTCAAATTGCCCTCCGAGAAGGGGGGAGGGGAGGGGGGGGGTCGACTTTGTTTGGGGGGAGGGGCGGCCGCCCCCGTCATCCCCCCCCCCCCCCCCCCTTGGATCCGCCACTGCGTGGTTTAGGTCCGCGTTTGCAAAGCTGAGAAAAGGAGGCGATCGCGTCGATTGTCTGAAAGCGTCCTCGAGCTTGGCTCAACCCTTCCCCCTCTATTCTCCTCGCCACGTGGCAACGCAACACATGCGCACGCGCAATCAGTCAGCCGCTATCAGATTGGCAAACGTTCTCTATGGTTTGAGTTGGTCCCTCTCTTAAATCTAGGCGCTGCATCTCATTATCGCACCTCACGCAATGAGAGTGCGGCATTGGACGATAATAATGCCAAAGAACTAATCACAAAGCCCTAAGCGTGAGCTTCATAAGCCACACCCTTTGTTTCGTAATTGGGCTGCCAGTGACTTGAGTATGAAAAGCCCTGCATACTCGTTCTTACCTCAAAAACCGTAAATAAAAATAAAAAAGTCCTGCTTTTCGCAGAACGTTACTAATTTTCCCCTCCCTACGTTGAATTAAGATATATGGAGGTGCCTCTTAGATTAGCTTTACGTTATTTTATCAAGAGGTGCACGTTTCAAACGACAAAATTCGTCGTTTCTTTTTCCGACAACCAAATGTTGTAAGAACTACTTGGCATAGCGCATGAATAATGCGCAAAACTTTCCTTATCTCTGGATGTGCGCGCGAGTATATGCGGAGCGCGAGTTCGTCTGCTCCTTTTGCGGCGGTTGTGGTGACGTCAGAACGCCGAGCTCTGATTGGCGCAGACGAACTTCCGCTCCGCGTACGAGTGCACGTTTCTCGAACCAAGGGACTCTGTGTTTCTCTGCCCAGTTCTCCTCACGGAGGGAGGCGTGTGATATCCAGTCCACCAAAGCGCGTAACGACTACATCATGGCCCTCGTGGCGGCGAACGCCCACCAGACAAGGTTCTACGAGATGGACCTTCCAGATATCCTTCAGGTAACGTGCATCTCGTAACCAAAAAAAGAAAGAAAAAAAAAATTAAGAAAAAAAAAAACAACATCACAAACGCCGAAGTATAAGTTTTTTGTATTGTCTCTGGAACGTGGGACTATAGACCAGTGTCTGCTCTGTTCCATGAGCGCCGCCATGTTTGTTTATGCTGATGCCATGACACAGTAGAGGGCCTGCGCTTTTTTTTGCAAAACACCGGTTCTTTTTTTAGAAATTGTCTTACATATTGTTGTGTAAGGACGTCAGAAATGCATAGTCACGAAGATCTAAAAACAACACCGATGCCAAGCGGCGCTGTAAAAAGCAAAAATCTTGTTTTATGCGCAGCGCCTCTCTTCACAAGTGCCTGCGTTTTAGATTATTATTTCCCATTTTTATTGCTGGGGGCTAGGATTTCGGTCACTGATAAGTTCAGACGCAGCCGACGCTACGAGCTGATGGGGCCCAATCAGACAGCATTGATAGCGCTTCATCGCGGGGATCGTTATGTTTCTGCACGTGTTATTTCATCGTGAAACAAATCCTAAACAGAAAAGTAACCGTGACTCGCGCCTTTGACGCGGCTTTATTATTAGCCAATGCGTTAGGACCTCAAAATAGGCCCCGGGAATTGATGAAAGAATGAATGCAAACTGCGACGTAGCCGCGTAAACTAAAGAAGAAAAAAAAAAATTGAGCTGCATTTTGTCACAAGAAAAAAAAAAAAGCAACGAAAAAAATGAGGACAAGGCCAAACATATTTCCTCTTATTCTTGTACCATTTCCAGCCGTTTCTAATTTGTTGAATCATTGTGTAAGCCACGTTTCATTGCCGTTTTGTAAACGAAGATCGAGCTCAAACTACCTTTGAAGATTAAGAACAAAAAAAAAAAAAAAGTCATCCTGATGTTTTGTCGAATCGTCTGAACGTATATTATAGATAGCACGCATTGGTGCATATCAGAGACTAATCTCGAGATTACTCGCGTTCGTCTTTTCAGTCTCTAGATTGCGACGTGTCGGAGAAAGTGAAAGAGTACATTCAGCTGATGAGCAGGACAGAGCTGCTGACCGTGACCGCCTGCAACACTTCCTTCACAAGGATTCTGGAAGACGCCAGTCATGTGAGTATACCCTCCTCTACACGATTCCTGCGCTTATTATGCTCGGCCATAAAATGCCGAGTCACCGGGGTGCGTGCCACGTGCGCGGCGTCTGCTATTTATCGGAAGAGAGTTACTGCACACGTCCAGGACGCGTTCCACATCTTATGGTAGACAGAAGGCGATTTTCGGAATGGTCTATAGACCAACACGCGGCCCTGACGTCACACAGCTGCGGTGGCACTGTCGACGGCACTGCGCATGCGCAGACGCTTCACTTCACGCGAATTTGGTTTATGCGCACGCGCAGTGCCCACGCCTGGTGTGGGCAAACGCGGGATTGTTTGCAAACAGCGTGTCGGTCTATAGACCAACACGCGTGCTTAAATACGAGCCCACGTTTGCCCACACCGGGTGTGGCCACTGCGCGCGTGCAGAAGCCAGGTTCGCGTGAGCGGAAGCTTCTGCGCATGCGCAGTACCCACGGTACCGCGGTACCGCAGTATATATATATAGAAAGGAGCGCAAACTAGGCTTCTCGGAGCACTTGACCGCTCAAAGCATTCGTGACTCCCGAAACAGGAAATTCTAGAATGCATATCTCATATCGTCAAATACGCTTTTGAGCAGGTGTTGTTATCTGCAAGGACGATCAGCACTTTTAGTTTTCTGCGTGCTCACTCCGGAACAGCTAAACGCACGTTCATGTGGGATTCCCTTGGATGACTTGAGACATTTTTCAACACGGTCATCATTAAGGCTGGTAAGGGCATTTACGTTTGACTGATCGACTCCTCTACGACCATTCCCGACGGCTTACGGCGAAAGGAAAGTCCCTAGATAAGAGCTTCCTACATTCTTTGAAGCGCCGACTGCGTGACGGTGCAGGTTTTAGGAAGCGAATGGCGGCGCACAGCAGAGGTTTGAGCTGAATGCAGCCATTTTGTTCCAGCGGAATGTGGGTTGTCATTTTTATTCGTTGTCGTTACTTGTAAAAGAAATATCAAGGGACTTTAGACGAAAGAACAAACTGGCGCCATCTACGAGGAAGCCCTGGAACCCTTTCGCTCTGAGTAACCACCCTCCGAGTATAACAACAATGAAGGTTTTGCAACATGTGCGACATTGGATATACGCACCACGTATTAAAAATTGTAATTCTTACCACAATTTGAGAATTATTGCTAAGCCCACGGTGAAGGAGTGATGCGTAAAACATACGCAGATGTGGAGCCTTCCATGGCTCTACGAGAGATGGCGCCAGTCACAAGCGGTCGTGGGCACAGTCAATCACAGCCAAACGCAAACGTGTGAAACTAGCTTTTACGGGTCGATTGTGAACGGTGGTCACGGTTGCTACCCGGAACTCTGAAAAGAGTCGTCCGCGGGGATACGGTGGCGTGAGGAAGTCCGTCTGCTCGGCGGTGTCATCGACCCGAAACGTTGCCGTAACCGGGAGATGCCGGACGCGGGGTGATGGCCTCGACACTGCGTTGGCTTCGACCCACGCCCAAATTTCGACCTTTCATCAGCGTTGCCGCTGCCTCGCGTTTGCGATCAATGGAGACTGCATGCGGTGTCCCGCATGCCGGAAGGCTTTATGAAACCCGATACGGGCCGTACATGAGTTCGCGATCCGGGGGTTTAACTTTGCATAGGACTATTGGGCCAGGGTGCGATGGCTTGGCATTCAGCGATAGAAAGGGGTTGCGCTTTTATGTAATGAGTATTGCATTATAGATGTCGCGTTTTCTGGGTGCGTTGGGGAAGTAATCGACGCAATTCCAACACGGTAAGCCGCTAATGTTTCCATTTGCATTATTAGAGTTGGCCATTAGTCATTTAATAAGAACCGAGGGATTTGTTGTTAGTGACCCTGGTAGGCCGAGCGTTCTTGGAGTCCATTTGCAACCGAGCTGCCCAAGGGACATAGAAATCGAGCAGGACTGTTTCGAAGTGGCTTGGGTAATGTCCAATGTTCTTGTTAGTTTGCTTGACCTTCCGTTTTGTTTGCACCGCGTAATTGTGACCGGTCTATATGCCGTTAACGAGCGATTGGTAGCGACTGATGGGGCATGCATTTGTGTTTTGTTGGTTTTTATTTTCGATCTCGCGCAGCCCAAGCTATTGATGGGCTATGCTCGCATCCATGGCAATATTTTCTAAAATGCGAAGCTAGAGGTTGGGATAAGATATGAATGTTCGAGAATTTAACGTTGTCTGATGCAAAAGTTCAAGTCCTCTTAGCAACTTTAAATAAAAAACAACGGCCGTTTTTTTTTTTTTTTTTTTTGTCAGCAGACGTTGTTAGCATAAAAAAAAAAAAAAAAACATTCGGGAATTTCGCGGGCCACCATTTCCCTATTGCAAACTCCCGAAATGGATATCGTTAGTGTCGTCGTTCTATTATCTATCCCGTACCGGTGAGTTAATCCACTCACTCGTTTACATTATGGTTAATCCACTCACTCGTTTACATTATGGTTAATCCACTCACTGGTTCCGCGTTTCCATTTAAACCGTCTTTCAGATAACGCGCCAGTACACGGTGGAATGCTTTCTTCAGGAGAACCAAGTACTGGGGAAGCCCGTCATGTACGAATTCGACCCGTGCGACAACGACCAAGTAAGTTCGTCTCCGATGTTTCGTTCCTACACCTAACGCCCCTGGTCACACTGCAAACGGGTCACACAAAAAGACGGCCTACGGACACTATAGAGAGTTGTAGGAAACCGTTTTTAGCTCATCCGATACGGTACGATCGGTCCTCCGGTACGCACTGCGCAGGTGCGAGTCTTCTGCGGTATAGCGCGTGCGCAGTTCGTACCTTAGGGCCCACCGTATACCATATCGGACGTGCAAGAACAATTCCCTAAAACCCTCCACTGTCTGAGGCGTCTCTCTTTCTCGTACGCCTATCCTGTCATATTGGTAATACGAAACGTGAGTGCAGATAATTTTCGAAGCATGGAAATGTATGCAGTAAACAGACTTCGACCATGCTTGAGACGTCTCCGCAGATGATCCTTTCAACATGCATGCAGCTAACACCGTGTCCTTTTTTAGGACGTACATGAGCAGTGGGACTTCGGCTTTAAAGTGTCAGAAACTCTGGCATATGAACCCGAACCGTTATATTGTTATCGCGATGAACCCGAACCGGAACTGAACCGGAAAACAAATAACGGTTACCGGCTCATGTCAAAACGGTTCGGCCGCGCGCTGTTGACAATGAATGTGCTATCAATGCCATTTGTTTTTTAAGTGCCGTCAACTGACACACACCTCGCTTACATATTTTTCTTCTCCACTCAGTCTTAGGAATATAAACGCTGCATCCATGAATCTTGACAAACGCTGCATCCATGAATCTTGACATAGGAACCAGTATTGCGCTGGTCGCGGCTTGCACGGAAGAAAGAGAATTGGAAGGCTGTGCAAAAAAAAAAAATCGCGTCACGGGATTTCATTTTCCTACAATCTCGTAAATCCTAAATGCTGCCGTGTGCTCATTTCATAACACGTTTCTAGAACGTGATGTTGCAATTTTTTTTTTTATTTTGATGTTGTTATTTGATGTTATTTTGATTTTGTTATTTTGATGTTGCAATTTGTCATTTATAAGTTCCGAACCGGTTCGCGAACCGGTTCAGCGCCCCGAACCGGTTCGCGAACCGGTTTGCGGATCGAATTAATCGAACCGGAACTGAACCGGAACAAAATAAATTTACCTGAACCTGAACCGTAACCGAACCCGTATTTTTTTCGGTTCGACACACTGATATATATATATTGTGAGGCAATGATGTGCCGGTTTAATGAGATGATCGGGGGATTGTAGATGATGGTCAGTGCCGCAGCGCAGCCAGGCGAAGTCAGTCTGAATCGAATCGCGCGGGCACACACCGGCCGACACTTGAGCGCGCCACTGGCGCCACGTCGTCGTCTTTCCTAACAGTTACCCTCCCGGTGAGGAAAGTGCCGGACCGCCGGCACTTGTGTTTATGGTGCTTGGCGATAGTAGGGCTTGATGCGTGCGACGTGCACTATGTCAGTTGATCTTGAACGCTGATCACGAGGGGCCGAAACTGGAGCAACTTCGTAGTTGTTGGACGAGAGGCGTTGTAAGATCCTGAAGGGGCCTGTGAAGCGTTTTTGTAGTTTCTCGCTCTTCCCAGGAGATCGCAGAGGTGTCTAGAGAAGAACTTCGTCGCCTACTTGGTACGCGACATCAGTGTGGGTTTCGGCATGACGAAGGGTTTGATGTTGCTGCGTCTGTAGTGTATGAATCCTGGACAGTTGTCTTGCTTCCTCTGCGCGGTAGAGAACTTCGTCGGTGTGATCGTCATGTGCAGTGTCATCAACATAGGGCAAAACGGTATCCAAGGTTGAGAGTGGCTCTCTTGCGTATAAGAGGTAGAAAGGCGAGTATTCTGTGGTGGCTTGGCGGCTGGTGTTATAGGCGTACGTGACGTATGGAAGAATGACGTCCCAATTTTTGTGATCGTCTGCGACATACATGGAGATCAGTGTGAGCTAGAGTTTGATTGAAACGTTTGGTGAGGCCATTTGTTTGTGGATGATACGCACTCGTGATGTTGTGCACGGACTTAGTAAGACGGAGGAGTTCTTGAAGCAAGTGAGCTAAGAATGGAGTACCGCGGTCTGTGACTATGTATTGAGGGGCACCGTGACGAAGCACGATGGAGTGCAGGAAGAAGGTAGCTACTTCGCAGGCTGTGGCGGCTGGCACGGCTTTTGTTTCGGCATAGCGTGTGAAATAGTCGATGACGGACGATTACCCAGCGGTTTTTTGAGGTCGAGAGTGGAAATGGGCCAAGAAAGTCAATACCAATGCGTTCGAACGGGTGGTTAGGGGGAGGGATGGGCCGTAGTGCTCCTGCCGGTTTCGTTGTAGGCTTTTTCTTGGTCTGGCATTGGTGACACGCGCGAACATATCGCGTGATGGTGCGTTGCATTCCGTTCCAGAAGTATTTTCCGCGAATTTTGAAGTATGTTTTGGAGAACCCGAGGTGTCCGGCTGTCGGGTCGTCGTGGTGGATTCGAATTAGTTCTTTCTGAAGATGACGTGGCTATATATATATGCCATTCCACCAGAAGGTTTCCTGGCAGCTGTTTATTTTTTATTTTTTAGATTTCGGTGTTGCTTTTTTACGTTCCTCCCTCACTTGTCAGTGTCGTAAATCTCTCGCTGGATGGTTAACTTCGTACGCGCTGGACTCGGTGTCTCTGTCACAATGATGCAGACTGTATTTTTTAGACCAAAAAATATGTTTATTTATTTTTTTATCCTCGTCGTTCATCCCCCGCCATAGATTGCTGTGATTTGCCATCCCAAGTGTTCTGCGAAAGTTGCAAACGCTCCAAGATGTTTTTATGTTTTTTTTTTTTTTTTAAAGAGAGCTACTGCGCATGTTTAGAACGCGTCCCACAGCCCAGCATGCGGAAGGCTATTATTGGAATGGTCTATAGAGCAAGCCTCCTTCAGATCTCAACCGGGATTTGAACCCATCGCCTGGGGATAAGTTTTTCCTTTTGCTTCGGAAATGCCCGTCTCACCCTAACTTGGCAAACGGTGAAGGTTAAGGTCCCGGCGAGCCGATCAGCGAGTCGGAGGGAGACACGTGACTACCGTAATATCTCGAGAGATTGCTCACCTGAAATCCATAGCAAATCGGATAAAACTAAGTGGTAAGCTATCTTTCGGTGTTTAAAAAAAAAGTAGAAAATCGTGCCAAAAATAGGGGTGGGCTATCTTTCGGGGGTGGGCTATCTCTCGGGATATTACGGTATACTCTACCTCACTAGTTGCGCGAAGTGCTGCCGAAGCAGGGGTGCGACAGAGAGGAAGGGGAAAGGCGCTTTTATACGTATTTGAGTGCTGGTTAATCTCCGAGGGGGGGGGGGGGGGGGGTCAAAGGGGACGTCTGGGACGCGCAAAAGATGGTCCGGGTGAGAGGGGATTTGCTCCTTTCCCTTTTTTTCAACTTCTGGGGTCACGTTGTCGCTCCTGTACCTTTGGTAAGGGCTGTCACGTGCGTCACCTCCGTCGCTCCGATTGGCCCGAAGGGGCCGTACCGTTCGCCCTTTAAACAAGTTACGGTGAAACAAAGTATAATCAAAGCAGAGGTCTGTGTTCGGTTTCTTTATGGGGTAATGCCGGGCGCATGCCGTTTATGTTCTCTCCGCCTAAGCGCACGCCTTTTTCGTGTTCCTTTATTGTTGAGCGATTCGGTCGATACGGCTCGGCGACTCTTCCAACTCTTTCGATCGCCGAGTTGCCGTGCCGTGTTCTCACTATGGCAACCGTCCTACGACGACGCTCCCTCCGCAAAAATGAACTTGCGAGCAGGACGATAACAGGCGTGTTTTGAAGGGCGGCTAAGGATGGTGGGAAGCGAGGCGGATCATTCGTGCTGCCGCAAAAATTCCTCTGCAAAGGACGGTTGCGCGAGCTGCTCAAGTGGCTTCGCATGCGGCTTTGCAGGTTTAGCTGTTTGTGTCTTTTTTCATTCGTAGGCTTTCTGTTTGATCCTGTTTATTTTCGTTTGTACGTGTTTTTTGCATGTTTACCGCGTGGGGGGCAGAGAAAAGGGCTTGGAGTTTGACAACGCCACTGCCCCTTAAATGCTGAACTCCATGGAGCGAATCGGAACAAATTATGCGACGAATAACTGACGAAATTCGCCCGACGGCACGCTCGCTTTACGCGCGACGTAGCAGCCGCTCTGCTGATGCCACGCGCAGAGAAAAAGCCCCCGGGCGCAGCATATTCGCTCTATGGAGACCAGCCTGGAAGCTCGGCAGCTCAAAATTGTTACATAATAACAACAATTCTACAAAACATTACACAATTAAAGAAAAACAAGTCAGATCAGCGAGGGAAAGTAAACAACAGGACAATCACTTCGCTAAAAATACTATCAATAAACGCCAGTAACTGTTAGTCGTGTTAAACTAAAACAAAACAAAAATATCGGCGGCCATCTTCACCTTCAAAGTTGGATAATGCGTGAAATGTATTATAGGGAATTGGTGTTTCACGTAACGTATATTTTCCCGCTAACTTTAGCGGGGAAACGGAATTGTTGTTTAGATCACGTTCACGTGACGTCGATTTGCCCCGCTAAATCTAGCGGGAAAACTGGATTAGTGTCTAGGTCACAAGACGTGAATATTCTCGCTAAATTAAGCGGGTAAATATATCGGTGTATAGCTCACATGACGTCAATTTCCCGCTATATTTGGCGGGGAAACTGAATTGACGTTTCGGCCACAACACGTGAATCTTCCCGCAAAATTTAGCGGGGAAACTGAATTCGTGCGTAGATCTCGCGATATCAATTTCCCCGCTAAATTAAGCGGGAAATTCGCGGACCGACAGACGGACGGAGGGACAGAAGTTTGTGATTGAAGGGCAGCGTTAAAAAAGCATTTCATGCTTTGAAACTAGAATGCAGTCATATATCTACGACACTGACAGAGCTAGAACGGCGTCATTTTTCGACCCACCGCTTCCGGCACACGCGCTCGTTGCCTTCCGCTGCGCTTCTGCTGAGCGAGCATGATCGAGGCTCCCAAGAGGCGATGCGTTATCGAAGGCAGGAAGTTCGCGCTAGCTTGGGGGCGGGACGATTCAAACTCCCTTCTGCCGTTTCGTCCTGCCTGTGACTATAAGTGTCGAGTTCAATTTATTTTGGCAGTTTACATTTTTTAAATAAAGTTCGAACAACTATATTAGCACAGATTGCAAACGCTTTAAGGTGTTTCTTTTTCTTCTTTTTTACTCAAGCGTCAAACACATTCACGACAAAACGTCCGACCGGTGATCCGACGCGTTGGAAAGACGGCCGAATCCGATCAGGCGCCGGCAAATGACGAAGTCATTTATTTGCATTCACTTGATACCAGGATATTCTCACGAATCCTCTGACACGTCGGACGCTTTGTCGTGCTTGTGTCTGGCACCTTAGTTGTCTGTCATAAAATTAAATTAAAAAAGTAAGTCTGTGATAACTTTGTACATAAGTATATGCATCAAAGGAGAATTATGGGCATGCTACATAATTTCTCAAGCCTAGGAATAACGAGAAAAAAAAAAGAGAAAAACACTACTGTGTTAGTGTCCATCTTCAACTTCGCCTTGTGTTTCTCCCACTGTTTTATATATATATATATATATATATATATAGAAAAATACTGTTGCGTAGGACGACGAAAAGTGCATAGGAAAGTAAACGTACCTCGAAGCTTTTCGTGGAGTTTTATTTCGACGTTTCGGCCTGAGCCAGACCTATATATATATATATATATATATATATATATATATATATATATATATATATATATATATATATATATATATATATATATATATTTTTTTATATATGACATGCAGCACGTTCGGACTCGCCCAACTGCTAAAGGCTGGTTTGCACATTTGTGCCGGTTGCTTTCGGAGCAACCGAAACGACAGGAACGACAAAGACATGTGTTCGCCGTACGCAACGTGAGACGCACTGAGAGAGGTCTGCCTTCGCGAAGCAATCAGGAGTCAAGGTTCTTCCGATGTTCTGGTCGTTTCTGTCGTTTTTGGTTATTATGAATGTAATCGTTGTTTTAACCGGTATTCACTTAGCTACAAAGCCCAAATTGTGCTTCGTGATAACACACCCCACCCCGTCTTTGCTGACAAATGGGGAGGTAGAAAACTGTGCAAGATGCTCGGGGCTATACCTGTCAAAGTCTTCTCACTCATAGCCATTTTTTTCCCTCCTTAGAGAAAATGCGGAAATTGTTTTCACGGGTCCTTCGATCAGTCGTTTGCAGAAATCTACCAAGCGCCAAGGTTGCCTACTTTCCGCAGTTGGTCGCCAAAGTTTGCCGCAAAAACTCGATTACCCCAAAACGTAATCAGTGACTAGAACGCTTTGCCCGAGAGAGTTACAAATGCGTCCCCGTTTTCAATCACTTGCTACAGTGATTAAGCTTTTTTTTTTTTTTTGCTTTATTTTTTTGCCATGATAGCCGTTGACTTATGCCAACGTTACTAGAACACTTAGTTGGGAAACTCACCGCTGAAACCTGGGCCGCTGGCGTCCACCGAGACCGAGCTAAATACGACAACAGCGCCACTCTTTATCGTTTGTCGTTACTGTGGTCACCTTGAGCTTTTATAAAGCATGTTTTTGCGTAAAAACCAACATAAGAAACTCTTTTTGTAGTAACTTTTATTGGAGTTTAGTACAAAATGAAGGGCGCGTGATATTTTCTAAAATCTTTAGTTTGCAAGGTTTTGCGGCACAATAAATATTGTTTTCATACAACCATGCCTCAGCGGTGATTTCAGATAGCGCGTCCCGACCTAGGCGCATCCTACCTTCGCCAGTAGTTCGCGGCGCGTCCGCATCGGAGATGGGGGTGGCAACCCTGAAACCTCTTCCACCGTATCTGTTTCGGCTAAAATGGCCGATTAAAGCCAAAATGGAAGTCACGTGCAGTTCCTCGCGTGGCCGTTGCGGGAGGAATGGCGGCGTTGCGATCGCCATTAGCTCGGTTCTGGAGGACGGATCGGTGCCACTTTTTTAGGGCAGGCTGTATGGCAGTTTCCCAACTGAGTGGTTTAGTAGCGTTGACTCATGCATTGTTTGCTGTCACGTGGGTTACCTTACCCTTTACTTTGTTTGTTCGTCTCTTCCACCCTCCCTGGATGCGAAGTGGCGGCTTAATGTCTGTCCAAATAAAATATGAATAATACGAGTCAACTGTCTCGTGATAATCGAATTCTTCGAAATCGCGTCGTATAATTCGCTCTTCTGCAAGCTCAACACAAATTGTGTTGAAATTCCGGAGGTGTAGGCTGCATTTAGTTTCCCCTATAAATGGAAACGCTACCTGCACATGTATCACTGTTTCATCAGAAAAGATCCGTTTGTTGCTTGCTTGTTTGTTTGTTTGTTTTTTTTTTTTGGCTCGGGGCGGTGATCCTGAAAAGGGATAGAACGTCACAGATAAAACGTCACGTGACCAGGTGACGTAACGCTCTGTAAGTTGCATATCACTTGACCTGACGAACAGGATAAACCTTGCCCCGAGTTTCTTAGGCCGCCTGACACTACAGAGAGTATTGAGTACCTTGAAACGAGCGTGTACACTGACTGTTAGAACTTTCGGTTCACACGAGTTTGATGGGAGGGAGAGCCTACGTGCTAACACGCGGCGATGACGTCACGCGTCAGTGCGGTGGCGCTGTTGTCGGCTCCGCGCACGCGCAGACGCCTTGCGTCACGCGAATCTGATCTCTGCGCATGCGCAGTGCCCACCACCGTGCGAATGTATAAGCGTTCTCGCTGCTGGGTGGGGGGATCCTGCTCAGATCCAGGCCATCTGTACGGAGCATCACGCGGACATCTGCCTGAGCAAGGACGCCAAGATGTGGGCGTCCGCCTTCATGAAGGACTGCCGCACCCTCAGGGACGCCAACAAGGAGCTCAACAGGATACTGGGCCAGATCACCAAGGGAGAGAAGGCGAGTGTGCCCGCCCAGCTGAAATTTCCCCGCGGCAGAAACGAAACGGTTATACACCCGGTCTCACTTAAAGTCCGACCACAGCTGACGCTATGACCCGATGGAGCCAATGAATCAGCGTCGAAATCGCGAGTCACTGGGCCTTTTTTTTTCTGTTTATGATTGGTTTAACGATGGTAGGCCATGCACGTACAGAAACGTGACGAACACCACGATGGTGCACTTTTGACACTGTCTGGTTGGTTACGTCGGCTAGTAGCGTCGGCTGTGCCTGGACTTGGAGTGAAACGAAGTATTGTCGGGATAGCAGACGCACAAAGGTGATGACTTTAGTCAGACTTTTATTAAAGTGAAACGGAGTCTAGCCCGATAAAAGGCGCATGCTGTGCTTAAATGCAAGTGTAGCGGGCCGGCGGCACTCTTCGCACGAGCCAATGGGCCCTTTTTCAAAGGTCCATCGAGCAACATTGACAGTCCCCATTGCTTAGGATAGGTGGCGTAAGCTACCGCCCGTTACAAAGGGTATAGCCATTGACATCCATCTATTCATCCATTGCTCACGAAGCACGCGATTGGATCCGAGTCCTCGCCGAACGCTCACGCAGCTCCTTGTGTCCAATACGTGCTCAGAGTCTGTAATCGAGCAATGCGGGAGAAGGCGCTGGCGCGGACCTTTCAAAAGTGTCTATTGCAGACTTGTACGCGGCACTCGTTTACGAGTAATCAAATTACTTGTAACAGATTATTTTTTGGAGTAATTTCGTAATAATCCGAATACAGTTATTAAAAAAGCAATCGCGAGAGTGGTCTGAATTATTTTTTTTTAATTACTGAAGTTACTGTTCCCCATCTTCTTCTTAATGGCGCCCTTTGTGCATGTTGCCTAACGAGGAATACTCGAATCAAGTCTCGACAGGAGGATGATATACCAAAATTGGTGAATTAGGCGAGATATGTAACTTATCATTGGATGGTTCTTATCCAATAATGGACGGTACGAGAGACAAGTTTCTAAACTGGCATAAAAATATGTCGTTTTCAAAAATCTGACGTCATCGGAAAAGTGTCGGCTAATTTATCAAGTGACGGCCAATTACCTCTTCTCAAGTAATCGATTGTGTAATGGAATACCTTTTAACCGAGAGTAATTGTAATTGTACTCGATTACTTTTTTTTCGAGTAACCCGTACAAGACTCACGAATTGGCATGGCGGTGCAAGATTTTTTTTAAGCCATCGTGGAGGTACCATCGGGTTCGAATGAAATGCGAACAGTGACGGAACTTGGACAGTCCACTACCGGCGCAGCTTCCAAGCTTGGGTTGTGCATGGTGATGTTCGAACACATCGGAGTAGGACGCACAACCTCGCAGCGTCCTACTCCGATGTGTTTGAACCTCGCCATGCACAACCCAAGTTTGGAAGCTGCTCCAAGTTTCGACACTGTTCGCATTTCATTCGAACCCGAAGGTACGTATACTACTTAGCTGCAGAATTAACTGGAAAAACTCCGATGTCTTTTCTCAAAACGTCATCTCTACTATAGTCATGTTTCTTATGAGCAGTTTCATTTTATTGCCTGAAATCCTGCATGTTCCCTCGGAGCGATTTAGAGACTCCAGTCACTGCCTGACCGCGTGCGTTCGCTAACTGTTACTGCCACATCATCCAGCCTAAGTCTAGGGGTGTTCGGCCGGCCCGGCAAGCTGTACATGAAGGGTCAAGCGGTCAGCGGTGCACAAGGTAACTCCGCAATGGACACGGAGTAATGCGGAGCGAAACGTTCGTCTGCTTCTTTCGCAGGAGTTACGGTGACGTCAGAAAGACGTCGAGGTCTGATTGGCTCTAATTGAAGGATAGTGGGTAGACCTCAAAGCAAGCTGCCTTGAGGTCTACCCACTATCCTTCATTCAGAGCCAATCAGAGCTCGGCGTCTTTCTGATGTCGCCACAACCCTTGCAAGAGAAGCAGACGAACTTGCGCTCGGCATAACGATCGCGAAGTTTCGAAAGTATGACGAGAACGTGAACAAGTCTGAAATTTTGCGTCGTTGCATTTTATGCAGCAAGCGGTCCGGGCACTCCATATTCAATTGATCGGCAAGATCCAACCGCCCCCAGATCATTAAAGCCCAACCAAGAAAAAAGAAAAGAAAAAAAAGGACACGCCGGTTAAACCAATCGCACATAGGAGAAAGCGCAGGATGGAGGCGCAATCGCTGTGCGTTTTATTCATGAGTCGGTCATGCAGTGGCGTCACGAGGGTCAGCGGCACCCGGGGCGGCAGCCTGCCGCGGCACCCCCCCCCCCCCCCCCCCCCGCTCTCGCGTGGCCCGCCGCGACTCCCCCCTCCCCCCCTCTCTCTCGTGGGTGCTCGCCGCAACCCCCCCCCCCCCCCCCCCCCGCTCTCGTGGCCCGCCGTGACACCCCCCTGAGCGCTGCACCCGGGGCGGACCGCCCCCCCCTCCCCCCCCCCCCCCCTTGTGACGCCACTGCGGTCATGGCAAACTCATAAAGGCCTGTTCACACATGCAGCGGAGCGCTACAAGCATAGCGCTAACCTCGCGCTAAGCGCATGCTGACCGGAGCGTTCACCAGCTTTGTATCGCACCGCCAAAACTGTTGCTCGTGGCAGGCGATAAGTAGCTGACGGCACGTGAGGAGCGCTACATCAGCGCTTCGCTCTATGTGAGAACCGGCCTTAAAGAAGACGAGCGCCATGATGATGCACGTTTCGGCGCTGATTTGTTGGTTCCATGGCATCGTAGTGTCGATAGCACTTAGTCTAAAACAAAGTATAACACCGCATAAAAATATTTTTAATTTTAGTACTTTTATCACTGAAACGCGACATTCCACCGAGTTATCTACAAACACAATTGCAGCAGTTCTTTTTTTTTTTTTTAGTGCACTTTTAATCTCAATTTTGGTTTCTAGCAGGAAACCAGGCTGTCGAACTCTTTTCGGTTGAAAACCGAAAAGAGTTCGACCGAAACTCTTTTCGGTTCGGTTTAGGTTACGGTTCACACATTTCGGTTCGGTTCAGGTTCAGCTCCGGAGCGGGAGAAGAATAACGGTTCGAACCGGTTTAAACCGGTTCATACGGGCACATATAACGGTCCGAGGAAAAGTGAAAAATTTAACCGAATATTTGCACACCTCTACTGAAATGCAGGGGATTACTGCGGTATCAAATAAGCGTTAATTTATTGCTTTTGTTTAATCGTCTGTCTCTTGGGATGATCTGCGAAAATTCAAGACGTGACGTGTGACTGGATACCATCGTAATATTCCACAAACACAAAAGTAAATTTACCTTCTGCAAGAATTTATTTCTACATTTATTGAGATTACCCGCATCGTCTTGGAGGCATCATTGCAGGGAGAGGTTAGCTAAAAACATTTCAGATGAAAATACAGCGAGAAACACATTTTTCTTAAGCATGTTCCATTCTAATGCAGTTCGAATAAAAAGATGATCTAGATGGTCAACTCTTTCGGACACGTAGAAAGGACATCGGATGTAATTTTATTTATTTATGCAAGTTCTATCGTCATATAGGCAATAAAAAAGTTTTAATCTTAAAATGTTTTGTCTGCATGAGAGCAATTGGCGACGTGCGCGACCGAAAGCGTCGCTGTGGTCGGCCTTCCACGATTTGCCGAACACTGACTATGACGTCAGAAAAGGAGTGAGTGAGAAAACGTATTTATTAAAGGAATGGGATACATCACGATCTCTTGATAAAGTCATCCAATCGTGACGGGGGAAGGGGATTATGGGAAGGGTAGGGGGAGGAGGCTAAATGTAACAGGCGATTTATCATCGACGGAAATAAGAGGAATGAAAGAACTTTAATTTTGACGGTGTTGGCAGTGTTCCTTTGAGAGTGCAATGATTTCAAGCTTCGACCATGCTATTTACAAACACCATCGAACTTGTTGTTTGCAAGGTAATGACGTCACAAGGGGGAACCATAGGAGGGCGCCACCAAAACATCTCGCCGCTAATTGCCAGCGTAACTGTTCTTTCATAGCCGTGACGCTTGCTTTGAACATATAGTTATTCAAGACAAATCTGGCGTAGCAGCTTTGTACTCGTTCTAATTTATCCGATAGACTTTTAGTTTGCGGGTAACTTATTACAGAAATGAACGAACAAAAAAGATAATCCAAATTTGTCTTTTATATTATAGATTGAAAAAATGAAAGCCGTTTACAACTCTTTGTAACGCCGAATTGGAGCGCAGCTCTTGAGGAGGAGGAGGGAAGGGTACTCAGGGGAGGGTATACCCCTCCTCATCATCCTCCTCCTTCTCCTCCTCCCCTCATTCTTCAATCTCCTCCGGGGGGGGGGGGGGGGGGTCGTACGTGACCTCAGGGGGGTCACGTGACCACGGGGGTCACGTGGCCTGGGGAGGTCACGTAACCTCGAAGGGGGAGGTCAGGTGACCTCAGGGGGGGGGGGGGGCTCACGCGATGCATGTCCCAACATGCACTGCTCGGGGGGGGGGGGGGGGGGGGGCTCGCGCGGTGCATGTCCCAACATGCACCGCGCGGTTACGCCGACGCCGACGCCGACGCCGACGGCGACGGCAACGGCGACGCCGCTCAAGCCGGAAACGGGCGCCTGAGAGCTGCGCTCTAAAAATATAAAGTTTCCTTCAGACGAGTGATTCTCCAAAATTGCTACATGCTCAGGCAATAGTGATTTTATTGATGAGTACGCTCTCCCTTGGCTGCGTGAAACCCCTGGAGGAAAAGGA
This sequence comes from Ixodes persulcatus, assembly GCA_013358835.2. Lineage (NCBI taxonomy): Eukaryota > Metazoa > Arthropoda > Arachnida > Ixodida > Ixodidae > Ixodes > Ixodes persulcatus. Next base: position 431,745 of record JABSTQ010010393.1, read on the forward strand.
CATCATTTTTATAGTATATGTCCGGGCTCAGAGGCGTTCGTTGTCATGATAGGTTGTCTTTTGACCCCGAAAAGACCTTTTTCAATTTGGCGGTGGGGAGGAGGCGGAAGCCCCGCGCCGGCGCAGTGTTTCTTCGGCAACGGTTTTCTTCTCGCCAGAGTAGATACGAAGCATTTGGAAGGCTACGAACATTCGTGAAAGGCCTGGTGTTTTGCATGATAGAACCCTAGAACGTTCTCCGTCTTCCTCCAGGTGTCACGGCGGCTCCGTCGGGGTCAGGATCTTGGGCCAGGTGGTTTAATATCTTTGTAATGAGCCGCCGCAGACTGCCGTCGCAAAGCGGCGATAACGGGGGGCCGCGTGGGTTAAGACGCGCCCCAGTGATACACGTGCGAAGTAGGGGAGCATCTTTTTTAAGCAGCGTCCCCTTTCCGATGAACGGCATTTCTCTAAACTGAGGCCCCGCTTTCCCTAAACCGAGCTTTGATCAAACGAGCCCGTTCTCTAGAACGTGTTTCGGTGAAATGGCGTTCGATCAACCGTAGTTAACCCGAATTTGATGCTGTGTTGTTTCCGCCGCTGCTGTTCGGTGCGTCATCCCGTCGACGCATGGCGGAGGCTTTTTGCCGGGCGCCTGTGCGGAATGACTTTGAACGGGTCAGGCCGATTTTTTGACCGTCATTAGCAGCGGTTGTTGACCTTCATCTTTGTAAAATATAACAAAAATATTTGCATAAGTGGATACACCTTGCTCCGCAGCGCTAAGCCTCTTAAAACTTCCGGCGCACAGCGCACGGTGTAGTAACAGGAATGTGCGCCCGAACCGTTTGGCGAACCGGTTCAGAACGGTTCTTTTGTTTTGCTCCGGTTCAGGTTCAGCTCCAAAATGGCGCCGAACATTTCGGTTCGGGTTCTTCTCCGGTTCGGGCAAAATAAGCGGTTTAGTTACGGTTACGGTTCAGTTTCGGTTACGTTTCAGTTCCGGTTACGGTTCAGTTCGGGCAAAATAAGCGGTTCAGAATATTAAGTTGGGCTAGTTGGTTGTTCATGACTGGAAGGAAGGGCCGAAAGACAGGGACAGGGTTCAGTTCCCGTTATGTTTCAGTCCGGTTCCGGTTCAGGTCCGGTTACGGTTCGACATCATGCTTCAAACCACGTCTAGATCCCACGATCAGGTAAAATCAAAAGGAAGCAAGACGTAGGATGTTTAGACAGCGTGAGGTAGGTCTGCCCTCGTATGACAGCACCAGTCCACGATTTAGGATGGAAATGTAGCCAGTGCAGATACGGCTGCTGGCCTGGGTAGCCTGAGGTCTTTTTGGGTAACAGCGCACAAGATTCCTCACACACTCAGAACACACGCACACCCGAAAAAAGAAACCTCTCACGTCGCGCTGACTATCTAACTCTGGTTTGTATTTTTGTATTTTGGCCTTACACAATCTTGTGCGCTGTTACCTAAAAGACATGAACAGCCAACTCGCCTAAGCCTCCATCTGAAGTAGCCTGGGGTCTTTTCTGTGCATCGCCTGACTAGGTAAGCATCAGCAAAGCGCAAGATATAAATTATATTCGGCGCTTTTAGTACGAGTGGTTCCTGCCTTAGGCTGCTGGTGTTGTTTCCGAATGGTGACATCTTTCCCGCAGCAAACTGACAGCAGAGTGTTGAGATGATGCAGTCTGGTGTGCAGTAAGGGTGTTGTAAGTTTATTCTTTTTTGTTTACTTTTTTTCTTATTTCAGACAATGGAATCGGTGACAGGAGAGCAAGAAGACATCGAGCTGAAACTCGAAGATATTAGGAACACCATCCGCAAAGCCGAGGTAGGTCAACTGAAAACAAGGTGGATTTGTGTGTAAGAATAACGCACACAAAAAAAAAAAAAGGGGGGGGGGGGGCGAGAAAAAAAGACCATCGCCCTTTCTGACGGCATTTTTGTAGAGTACTGAAGAAAAAAAAATTGTTATTTTGCCTAATTTATTGTTTTTTTCGAAATGTCCTTCCATTCTCGGTGATGGAATGATTTACGCGAGGCAGCACTTTCGGATGAGTGTATATCAATGCGTAGCGCGAGTTCGTCTGCTTCTTGCACAGGGTTTTCGATGATGTCAGAATGCCAAACTCTTATTGGCTGATGGAAAAAAAAAATATAGTGTGTAGACCTCAAGGCGTTTAGCATTGAGGTCTACCCACTCTCCTTGCAATCAAAGCCAATCAGAGCTCGGCGTCGTTCTGACGTGACCGCAAATCCTGCGCGAGAAGCAGACGACTTGCTTTCCGCACATCGCTAGATTCACTGTGCCAATTAGATTGATATACTATATTACATGACGGACCTTGCAACTCAAATCAGGATCGGTATTTAAAAAAAAACAAAAAAACCTCATCTACCTTAGGTGTGACAGTATAATACCGCATAATACTAATCGCAGTTGAATATCTAGCGAGGTAAAACATGTCACCAGTTTTATTCGAGTCTAAAATATTAAAATAAGAACCCTTTTTTATCATGAAGTCTTGAGAAGTAAACCTGTATCCACCGCATTTAATTAAGCCCATAGCTTTGCATTCGATTGAGATATCACTCACTATCCGTTCTGGTAAGTATTTTTCCATTCGTTTAAAAAGTTATTGAAATCTGAATGGTGAACAGCAACAGAACATTCGGTCTTCGTGCATTGGAATGCGTTTTCCGAAGACAGCGTATCACATTTGTTTGTTTCCTGTTTATTTCGGGCTGTCGAAAAAAAACAACAAGTAGAACCAGGATACGCGGAGGCCCCCTTGCCACCATTGTTCGGCAAGCCGGCAAAACGCTACACGCTACTTTGCTTTTGGGAAGGGGAAGAATAAAGAGAGAAGGTGGAAAAGGAGAAGATGGGAGGGGAGCCACTTATAGTGTGCCGCGCTACGGAAAGATGGCAGCAGCTGTCCAAAGCCCACGCTGCCTGGACGCGTGTTCGAGTACCCAATGCCATGCGACTACAGTTACTCCGTTTGTCTTTCACTCCATCGGAATCAAGGAAGATCAGAAATGTAACCCTAGAAATAATATCATTTTGTTTATTCATTTAATTATTTACTTATTTGTGTATCAAACAATATTGCCCTCGATGGATTAGGTCTTCTGTGGCGATCGCAGGTTCAAAAAGGAAACGTTTCAGAACCTGGATGTTCCGAAACGTTTCCTCGGACAATATTGTTTGATATTCATTACTCGCCCGTGTTTACTTATTCGTGTATGTATTCAAGCTGTCCTGCAGAGCTCAAACGCGTTATGGCAGGAGAGTGGTCGAAGTACGGGAGATTCCGCAGGAAATATATTGTGGACACTCACAAAAGTATAAAGCATTAGTAAACTTAACTATCGGGGAAAAACAAACAGTTGATATCTCGTAACATCAGAGAAAAATCAATAATCACGTTCGTACAACACACACACACACAGACGCGCGCGCACACACACACACGCACACACACACACACACACACACACAACACACACACACACACACACACACACACACACACACACACACACACACACACACACACACACACACACACACACACGCACAAGTTCTACGACGAAAGCATTGAAACAACATTACTGAGAAGCGGGTTTTATTAATCGACTGCACGTAGAAAATTCCGAGTATCTGAAAGCGTCACTTAAACAGTTAAATTGTGTAATTTTTGCGAGCGTGATCCGACCTGTGTGAAGTATGACATGGCGCGTGAACGGCGAGAACCTACTTTTGTCCAGTGTTGGTTCGTTCGAGCATCGGTTATGCGTTAGTTGTAACCCAAGACATTTTTACCCGCTGAAATAAGCTGGTCTAAATGTAAAGCCAAGTAATGGAAAGTAGAAAACTATACAGTCGCTGACAGCTTAGCAAGTGAGGGGCCGCTGCTTGTCGTGTTCCCGCTTTGGGATTGGTTCCTCGGCGTTCTTATCCGCCAATGCCGCACTCTGATTGGCCGAGGGGCGATAATGAGATGAGTGGGGGACTCACCACGCCCTCCGTTTCTTAAGTTATTGTTGACCGTATATAGGAGGCGTAATTGATGTGTTCTCTCTCCATTCATGTTTGTTGGTTTTCGTCCTCGTGGGTACATCGAGACCTCCGGGGTTTTTTGTTACCATAACTCTTCTTCTTTCTTTCTTCTTTTTTTTTTTCCTTTTGTAGCAAAGGGAGAAAGCACGCTTTATGAAGTTCTTTAGTATATACGCAATTAACCGTAAACAGCTTAGATCCGTTCTGTTTGTTCTTTGTGTGTGTGTGCGTGTCTGTCTGTGTTAGTGCGGGGGGTAAGTAGCTTCGTTGCAGTATTTGCTTTTCTTCAAATAGACGAAATAGGCAACAGAAGAAAAATGGCAGCGACCTTTATCTTTAAGGTCCTACGATTCACGAAATGAGTTTTAGGGAATTGGTGAGAGAATTGGTGTCATGTGACGTATATTTTCCCGCTAAATCTAGCGGGGAAACTGAATGATTGTATGGGTCACGTGACGTCATTTCCCCCCTTCTAGATTTCGCGGGAAAACTGGATTGGTGTCTAGGTCACAAGACGTGAATTTCCCCCCTAAATTTAGCGGGTAACTGAATTGGTGCATAGGTCACGTGGCGCCACTTTTTCCGCTAAATTTAGCGGAAAATCCAATGACGGACGAAAAGACAAAAGTTTGGGATTGGGGGTAGCGTTAAAAAGCATATCATACACTTTAAAATAGACGTGCAATATTTGAAACCTCACTCGGACATGAGAAATGTTGCTAAAACGTCCCTTATAGTTTGAAAGTGCTCCATCAACAACAAAAGAAAAGTGAACCGCTCGAAACAGTCGGAATGCTTGTCGTTTTCAAAGAACAATAACGTCCGTTTGTTGAGTAGCGAGCTATATACGACGCGTGCCGCGTTTTCGTAGATGGCTACGACAGATGTCGGAGCAGATATTGTCCCCGCTCAGATGTCGAAAGCCATCTGCCATATGTTGAAGTCGGCCAGTGGCATTTCTTTTATTTCTTTTTGTCCGGTTGCTTTCCTAAATCAGGGAAGGCGGGAGGCGTCGGAGAGAGAAAAAAGCGGGACGGGCCGCCCTTGACAGATATACACATGGGTGGTTTCATTTGAAATCGAACACGCTTGTCGGGGTGGGTCTTTCGATTTTTTTTTTAAATATATGTAATTGCCCCATTTCCGGAAAGAACAAAACCGCTTTTCAAAATTTTTTAAAAAAATATTTCGCTTCACAAAAAAATATTGAGTGGAGCAGGGTGAAAATCTGTTTTTTACTCCTTGATTTTTCTACCCAGTTCTGTGCGCTGGTATGAATACGGAAAGCATACAAAACTCACAGTAATTTTTTGTGATCTTGTATGTTATTTCGACTATTTTTTAGTTCAAAGGAAAATACTTTTGTATTTTTGTTTATTGAGGTAAAAAATGACAAACATCGTCTCTTTGACAATCCGTTGACATCTTCAGAGCCTTGTAACTCATGAGTTATTATATTTGTCGCTTACCAAATACTATGCGGGTGTAGCCCTATACATGGGCTATCGACGGGCATAAGTTTAGTTTATTTTATTTTCACTGAATTTTTTATATAAAATTTGAAATATCGTCAAAAATGAAATTAACCAATATTTTGAACCCACTTTATCAAAAAAGGCCATTTTTTATTTCGTTCAATTTTTTTATTATTGCTGCCGATCATATGAACTTTCAATTGGCTTGATGCGATTTCCCCCTTTTTTTGTTGTATCTTCTCTAGAAGTGATCGAAATCGCTCCCACGTGACAATGTGGTGACAACTTCAGAGTCTTGTAACTCATGAGTTATTATATTTGTCGCTTACCAAATACTATGCGGGTGTAGCCCTATACATAGAGTATCGACGGGCATAAGATTAGTTTATTTTATTTTCGCGGAATTTTTTATATAAAATTTGAAATATCGTCGAAAATGAAATTAACCGATATTTTGAACCCACTTCATCGAAAAGGGCCATTTTTTATTTCGTTCAATTTTTTTATTATTGCTGCCGATCATATGAACTTTCAATTGGCTTGATGCGATTTCGCCCTTTTTTTGTTGTATCTTCTCTAGAAGTGATCGAAATCGCTCCCACGCTCTCAGAACGGCCAAACGCAGCTTCCGCAGGTCGGCTTCGCTGCAAAGACTATACTGCTTATTTGTGTGTTCAAATGCAGCGGGTAAATTCATTTTGATTGAGAACACTCGTGCTTGGCTACATATTGTATTTTCTTAATTTTTTAATGATGGAAACTGACATTCCTTAGACTGATAGTTAGCGGTGCAGCGGATGTTCCATTATCCGATGTCTAAAGCCAGGACACAAAGGGCGGAGAAAACGGAACGAGCTCTTCATGTAGCAAGACCGGTGTCATATATCTGTTTGTGCTATACACAGCTTGTAAGGCACGTACAGCACGCCCGGCCCTTCGCGCTATAGGCCCATCTCCGTTACACCCAGGAAGCATCCGGCACGGGCGCCAATCATGATGTGTCTTGTCGCGTGCGATCGAATAACCATGTAATTGCCTGTTCTTTATTGTCAGCGTGTATGTCAAAAATATGTAATATCACATGCCCCTCTTTAAGAAGGAAAAGCAGTTTGCAGAAAAAAAGTGAGGAAAACGGACTGAGTTTACATGAAGCGAAGAAATTTTTTGCCGAACACAAACACCAATTCGCGATAAATAGTCACTTTCATTATTTAACTCTAATATATTTAGGATGCACTTGTAAAACAACATGTTGTTGTGCTTTAAATAGTCCAGTTCACGAGCAACGCAATAGTGGAACTTTTTGACAACGCCATCGGCTTGCCTCTGCGGATACGATCGAGCGCGGGGGCGAGCTGAACTTTGTACCGCAGCGGTCGGATGCAGCCGAGAAGTTCAACAGCGTGGTAAGTCGAGACGGACAGAACGAAAACTGGAGCCAAAGCGAGCGAGCGGTGAACCCGAGACGGTGGCCCTTCTGTTTGAACGAGTGTGTGCAGTTAAAAATAAAAGTGTTGGGTTTTGTACAAGACTGATCGATATCTCTGATGCCAAGAAGCAATGATTCCCACATGCATAGAAGGCAGCGAAAGTAGTCACTTAACGTCGCTGTAGACTTTTAGTTTCTCCACTTTGTCGCACCGAGCTTAATGCAAAGAATGTACAGCCTTCGGGAATATGGAAAAGCGATTTGACGATTTTATTTTAGGTGGCTACGGTAGATTTGCTTTGGCTAGGCACACATTGCTTGGGTTTGGGAATAAATAAAGGTTTGTTCTATTTTCTCCTTCAAAATAAAGCGCGTCCGGATAAGGCGGACTTGGCACCGCTGCATAAACAGCATCGGCGAATGTGTCTTTCATATTGCCGGAGACTGTACATGTTGTGCTAATGTCACCTTAGGTTCCTGGCCCGGCTCGCGAACTGTGCACCACACACGTGATTAGCGTAATCCAGTGCGAGCACCTACTGAGGCCCATTTTTTTTTTTTTTTGTGCTTCCTGAATATATCGATTTTTTTCTCCGGTAAGTCGAAAAGCTGAACGCTTCTTGTCATTGTTTTAATTTTTTTTTTTAACCGAGTCCTTTGACGTCCGCATCAAGGAGCCGTCCTGCGAACGAAAATTGTGTACTGTGGCGAGGTGCTCCAAGCCTTACAACCTGTGTATAACACAAACAGATATATGACACCGGTCTTGCTACATGAAGAGCTCGTTCCGTTTTCTCCGCCCTTTGTGTCCTGGCTTTAGACATCGGATAATGGAACATCCGCTGCACCGCTAACTATCAGTCTAAGGAATGTCAGTTTCCATCATTAAAAAATTAAGAAAATACAATATGTAGCCAAGCACGAGTGTTCTCATTCAATATGAATTTACCCGCTGCATTTGAACACACAAATAAGCAGTATAGTCTTTGCAGCGAAGCCGACCTGCGGTAGCTGCGTTTGGCCGTTCTGAGAGCGTGGGAGCGATTTCGATCACTTCTAGAGAAGATACAACAAAAAAAGGGGGAAATCGCATCAAGCCAATTGAAAGTTCATATGATCGGCAGCAATAATTAAAAAAACTGAACGAAATAAAAAATGGCCTTTCTCGATAAAGTGTGTTCAAAATATTGGTTAATTTCATTTTCGACGATATTTCAAATTTTATATAAAAATTCAGTGAAAATAAAATAAACTAAACTTATGCCCGTCGATAGCCCATGTATAGGGCTACACCCGCATAGTATTTGGTAAGCGACAAATATAATAACTCATGAGTTACAAGGCTCTGAAGATGTCAACGGATTGTCAAAGAGGCGATGTTTGTCATTTTGTACCTCAATAAACAAAAATACAAAAGTATTTTCCTTTGAACTAAAAAATAGTCGAGATAACATACAAGATCACAAAAAATTACTGTGAGTTTTGTATGCTTTCCGTATTCATACCAGCGCACAGAACTGGGTAGAAAAATCAAGGAGTAAAAAACAGATTTTCACCCTGCTCCACTCAATATTTTTTTGTGAAGCGAAATATTTTTTTAAAAAATTTTGAAAAGCGGTTTTGTTCTTTCCGGAAATGGGGCAATTACATATATTTTTAAAAAAAATCGAAAGACCCACCCCGACAAGCGTGTTCGATTTCAAATGAAACCACCCACATATATATATATATATATATATATATATATATATATATATATATATATACTGTATATATATAAAGGGGGTCTATCGCAATCATGACAACTCGACGATTGTTATTGAAAAAGGAAGAAATGCTACATTTTTTAAGTATTTTGTTTTTCAAGAGAGATGTTTTATATGTTGCAATGAAGTCAGTTTGGAGCGTTTGAAAAACAAAAAGGAGGGCGTTTATTTATTTATTTTTTTTCCTTCGTCGCGTTTGATGGCTTTGCCAACGTTAAAGTTTGAACTTTCGTGTAGACTTCCTCCTCCTAGTGTAAACAACAAATCAGCTGGATTAGGTTTTTGTTGTCGTTGCTGTTGTTCAACGTGTCTCGAGCATTGTCTTTGATTTCACTTGGTGGCTCAATGTCCGGAGCGATTTCTCCCTCCTAACATTGATCACATGAAGGTTAACCTAACATACCTAGAAAACAAGCAAGCTCATAGCCCTTCGCCCTAAAAATAATAAAAAAAAAACGTATTGATGAGGGCCGTTAGACATTAGATGGTCGTACAGACCCCTTTGTTGTACGTATCTCCAGGTGTCCCTTCTTTTCGTTTCTGTTTTGTTTTCACGGAGCAACTTTTCAGTAAGCCTTATTAGCAATTACAGCTCCAGGTTATGCTATACAAACACGAAGAACAAACTAACAACATACACCAGGATTGCCTTGTTACAGTCACATATTTCTCTTTATTCGAGGTTATCTGCGGTAAACTGGTCACGAATGATTACGTAAATGGTACTGGCTATACTTTATTTTTCGGGCGTTAGCAGGCGTGTTTTGATGCACGCGGCAGAACACGCGCAAGTGCTCAAGTGCCTATGCGTGTGTATATGTGCACGAGTTTGTGATGCGGGTGTGCGTGATGACAGTAGTAATAGCAATAGTAACAATAATATTAGTAGTAGTGGTATAAGGACGTTTTCGTTGACGTCATTATGCCCACCATTCTGTTGTTAGGAGCAGCCTGGCGCGTGCCAAAGGCGAGCTTTTGAAAGATTGACCTTGCACCATCGATCATACGTAGTGCACTGGGGCCTATAAATTTCGTTGCGGAACATGTAACAACAAAATGGCGGATTGACGTCACCTGAAAACACCCTTGTAGTATAGCAGTGTACAAAAGTACACGGTGCCAGGAATGCGTCGCAACTGGCGTATAGAGTTTCATTTCAGAGGGCCACCGTAGCGGCAACAAAATTCGTCACACGGGTGTTCGTGTAACACAATTCGCGACTCCAGGGAACTATAGGGGGCGCGCTGGTCCGGCAAAATGGCGGACGAAAGAGGTCGTTTTCGTCGTTCAGCACGCGGACCACCAGAAAGTTCTTGCACTGCAGCGCAAAATCGGTGTCAGATATGAAAGCAAAGCGAATTTTCGACGGTAGGAACCTTCTTCTAGTGAATGCGAAGGAATGACACGGCGGAAGCATAAAAATAATTACTGGAAACGATGTTTGTTTTTATGCTGCCTCCGAGAACCAAGCGGCGCTAGCAGACGACAGAGTCGAAACGACTTCCTCTCTTGAGCTTCTAGGCGTTGCCGCTACGCGGCGTCGATTTCGCTGGAGTCGCCAATAGGAGTGGAGGAGAACGGCAGGCTTGTTGCCTTCCGCCGTGCTTTCCTGAACGCTCGAGGCTTACGAAGCGCCGAAGCGTTATCGAAGGTGGGAAGCTCGGGCTGGAAGCGGGGCAACTCGACATGACAGGGGGAGAAAGATACTTCCGGTTCTCCTATGTATACCTTTTGTTTGGGTGCCCCAGTCTCGTGATTTTAAAGGGGCGATGCAACAATTTTTGTACTTTGCGCAAATACCGCTTAGAACGAATCCCTGACGTTAATCACCTATGAAACACGCGTTCGTTTTTCACCCCACATAATAGAAGTCTCAGAAAAAAATAAAGAAAAACGAGCAGCGTTCACCCCCTCAACTCGCAGCCAGAACAAGTGGCCACGTGATCTGGAGCCGATTATATGCCGCCAATGTTGATCATAGCCACGCGCTGGGGTCGGCAGAGCACAGGACACGCGCCGAGTTCCAGACATTGTTATGGTTCGGCTATTGTCGTCGTTGCAGCGATTGGACACGGACCACTACCCGAATGCTTCTCGAGCTAGTAATTATCACGAGCCCAAATCGAGTGCTCACGCAATTTTCGGGTCCAATCTATGAACCACATTCAAATATCGTCATATGGGTGTACTGCGATCCCCACTTTACGTCATCAAATTTTGCAAAGGAGAGATTGAATGAAAATGATCGCTTTTGTCTCTGAAATTACACCGCAACAAAGGAGTGTCTTGGCCAGTGGCGTTGCGTGCGAGTAACCATTAGTTCTACTAGTGCCATTAAGCTCGTGTAAAGTGAAAAACATTCCAATTGAATATCGTTGCACAGCTCCTTTAAGTTGCTGATGCGCGCCGGAAAGAACGAAATGCCACAAGTAAAGTTATTTAGATTTATCTCGAGACGAAAGACGTCACCGACGCCACCGAGCAACGGTAATCGCAGCTAACAGGCGGTGCCATGGCCTCCGACATGATCCCGACGCGTCTCGGAGGCATTGACGGTGCTCGCCCACTTCGTTGTGCTTCCGACAGATGGCGCAACGTCGACATACGTGCATGCAAGACTAGAAATAAAACAGCGTGGAGTAGGTAGGCTGGCTTTGGGGGCACATTGCAAAACACCAAACCAGGGAGTACAAGGAGACATGGGATGGGCGTCATTTGAGGGCAGGGAAGCTGTGAGCAAGATAGAATTTGAGGATCGGTTGAGGCAAATGGGTGGGGAGCAATGGGCACGAAAGGTTTTCAGCTATTTATACATGAGGAGTATAGACACAAAATGGAGACAGCGCACTAGGAAATTAAGAGGAAAGTTTTTAGGCTATAGTGGGGTTACGGAAGAGCAGGTCTCAGTTAAGAAGAAAGTTAAGGCCACAGAAAGAGATCGGTGGCTAGAGGGAATGCAGACAAAGAAGGCTCTGGAAGGCTATAGAGTAAACAAAACAGTTATTGCCAAAGAAAGCATTTATGACAATTCTAGGGGAAGCTCATTGTTGTTTGAGGCAAGGACAGGTGTTTTGCGAACCAGAACATACCAGACTTGTGCCTATCTCAAATACTCTACTCAAGATACTGTATCTTAAATACTTTTTGGAGTATCTTAGTATCTTGCAAATACCTTTGATGGAGAGTATTTAATACTCTATTTTAATTACAATTCCGAGTATCTTGTACTCATTATCTTAAATACATTTTTGACATTCCACCATTTTCCGAGTTTTTCGGTATGAAGTGGCGTGGGCGTGGCACGAGCAAACGGGAACATTCTTTCGAGCAACCGAATCCTGTTGCTAGCTCCGATTAGCTACGGTGACTTTAACTCAGCTCGTGAAAATATCGCTTTTTTTGCCGACTGTGACCCATATTTCAGCCCGAAGTTCGTACAATGAAGGTTCTATCCCCTCGCCTTCCCAAAGGCGCCTTTTGTTTCTATAAAGTTTCCCCCCCAAAAAATCCTCAAACAAAAGGTGTGGTTTTACGGAAGTAAAGATGCCACCCTGAGGCGCAAGCAGACCGGGAAACGACCAACGAGAACAATGCAGACTTGAGTGTCAAGAAACTAACAAATAGAAGGAAATGAGAAGTGGACACACACAAAAAAAGTAAACATTTTTGTTTCGCTTTTTGTATATTTGACCCTGCTAAGGCAAAACGTCGAGTTTTTTTGTTTTTTTTTTTTGTTCTTCGTGTTGTCAGTTCGGCACTTATTGATCTCGCGAACACTGTCTGTAAGCGAACATTGATAAGCAGAGAACAGTACAGGAAACGAACTAGGAGCTGGGTGACCTCTCAAAATGCCAACAAAGTGTCCCCCGACGTTGAGTGCTTTTCTGAACGCAACCTTCTTGAAGAAGGTGCGACCACTGCCGTGGCTATTATGTGGGTTCTCTTTGTTATCCATTCACTCATATCCGTGTCCCAAGTTCGTTTATAATGAACTCCACGTATACTGAATATGGATTGTAGTTAAACGATGCGTCTAAGGTGTGCCACAGGATGTGATATTCAGCGATGTCACTATTGGCGAAGCGCTCTGACCCGTTTGTCACCCCCACACCTCGGTGTTTACCCAACACAAGGCTTGTGCACATGCCCACAGGCCTTGTGGGCATGTTCGTGTCATCTTTTTTAATAGAGCGCAAGGCACAGTAATGAAAAAATACCAACAATTAGTGAAGTGAAGGTTAAGTGCCGGATCTCCCCCGAAAGCAGCCGTCAGAGGATGCGAACTTAACCCACTTGGGCTTTTGTGCTGAGCTGGGCACTGTGCATGCTGCATTGTTCATGCAGGCCGGAGTGGTAACAAAAAAGCCCCTCCTCCCCCTCACCGGAGAACACGAACTCCAGCCGAACGCTGACGCCGCGTTCGGTTAAGTCAGCCGAGCGCTGAGCCATTGTATTTGTTGTCCCCATCCATCTTGTTCTAAAGTTAACCGCTTAGGGCGCCACGGTCTGATCTCCTCCCCAGTAGCTAAAGCGACCTCTTTCTTGTTGTCCCAGAAATGTTTTGTAACATCTATCAGTGATATTGCCACGCGCGTTGCCCAGGGAGCGCATGGCCGAATGGTTGCCGCGTTTGGCTTTTGCGCGGAGGCTCTCACGTGGAGGCTCCGGGTTCGATACCAGAAAGCGGACTTCTCTTTTATTTATTCCTTCAACTGGACATTCTGGTAAGTTCGAGAATTCTGTCGTCTGATCGAGTTACGAATGTTCTACGCGGCGAACTTTCTACACCGAATGTTCCAGAAACATACGCGGGTACAAAAGGTGCTCCGAGTGGCGGTCCGGAGTCAGTCTCGCCCCAGCGGTCGATCTTGCTGTTTCGCCGACATCGACGCCTGCGACGCTAGCCTTTCTTTATTCTGTTTTGGGAACAAGTTCGCCCTCTTAAACGTTTAGTTTCTTTAGTTATTCGCCGCCTCATCATTTATCATTCGTGACAAGATTTTGCTCTTTATAGTCGGTCTGCATAAAATAGCCCTACGATACTTTTTTTCCCTGTTTTGTGTTGTTGCGTGCTAATAAACCATTCTGGTAACCCAGATTTGCGTAGCTGCATAATTGTCGTTTTCAATGACGTCGATACAAATTAAGCAATGCGGAAGTATCTTTAAAAGTAACTGAAATACATTTCTAAGTATTTGTACTCTACTCAAGATACTTTACAGTGAAAGTAACTTGAGTAGTATTTTAAATACTTTATGAAGCAGGTATTTAGTAACTTAACTTAAATAGTTTTATCGAGTATTTTGTCCAACACTGGAACATACAGAGCGAAATACCAGGAAATGGACACAGAGTGCGCTGCTTGTGGAGAGGAGGACGAGACGGCTGAGCACTTGATACTCTACTGTAAAGGGCTTCACCCTATGCATACCGAAGACAACATAGATTTAATAAAGTCATTGGGTTTTAGAGACAGCGAAGGAAAAGTGGATTTCAAGACAGTAGAGATTACCAAGCAAAGATTAAGTGAATGGTGGCAGAAAGCGAGAGAAAAGTTACTAGGCATTTTTTTATTAACTGATGGCAAGGGGGATTTATAGCCTCACTTTCTTTTCAGTACGGAGTGAATATAGTTTTCACATTTAAATATTCTAAGCTTAAAGGGTAAGACAAAATGGCTAGGTGGCGTAAGCTACCGCCCGATCCAAAGGGCTCAGCCGTATTTATCCATCATCCATCCGAGGACTCGACTTACAACATCCGTTCAAAGATAGGTGCCAACCGGGCCATTACGGCATGCGGTGATTGCCCTTCCCACCCCCTTGGGGGTGGTGTACACCCTCCCCCTCGTTTGTCTGAGGGCACGCCCTAAACAAATGTTGCGCAAAAATAAAAATAAAAAATCTTAATACTTATTTTGCACAAACTCGTTTTCACGAACAGTGACATCGGAGCACGAGCCGTTTCGTCGCATCTTCTCCGCGCTGCTTAGCTTCTTGGCTCCTCCTTCCATTGACGTGAAGGAGAACAGAGGAGAGGTTTGCCCGTTGAATATATATTCGTTATTAACATTCATTGCAATATTACATTATAGACCCTTTTCCAAAGTAACGTGCCAACGGATAAAAAATTAGATCCACTGCACGATGGCGGAACAACCAACACCGCAGGACGTGCATGTAGCGCGAGCGCGTAGCTTCAACTCGTGAGCTAGGGCACATTCGTACCCAAGAAGCTCGCACTTATGTCCGCCATTGTGCAGAGATCCTACAGCCTCCAACAGAGGGCACACTTTCGAAAGGGGTCTTTTGACACGGTGACTGATATATTCTGACATTGCTTTTTATTTTACTTTTTCTTTTCTTAAGAAAATTAAGCATTCTTCATTAAAATTTAAGCTGTCATGTTGAATCTAGAGTTCCGGAACCTCTGTCAGGCACCACGCCTGCATCTCTGCCCCCCCCCCCCCCCCACACACACACACACACGCACACACACAACAAAATGAACAGCGGAAAAGGAGTAAATAGAGAAAAAAAAATGCGTCACGTTCACGAAATAGTTGAACACGTTTAAAGTCGTTCTCACGTATATTGTCCAGGTGGCTCGAATAGCTATAGTTGGTAGGAGGGGCCCACGACACCCTCGGCAGATTTGTCATTTCTTTGTGGAACATGTGCTCCTACTTTTCGCCCAAGGGATCAATCAGCAAGGCATGTTGATTCCGTATAAGTAAATTTCAGGAAGTACCAGAGTTAGTCCTTGGCGGTGAAACTTTTTTAAGTACGCGCTACTCACTGCGGGTGAACCAATAACAAGCGAAAACACTAGCCAACCGGAAACAACTATATTCCCCCCGGTAGTTCGGTCACGTTTATTTTTGTTTACCTCCGAACGCGCTGTATACACAAGAACAGGCGACTGCTGTATCCGACCACCATAAGGATCGCTGCGAACCGTAGCATTGTGCCATTCGTTCTCTGTGTCATCCGTTCTCACCCGTGGTCAAGTCGACACAGTTTATTTCGACATGTCAAAAGCTTTCGCCAGGGTAAACCGTAACCTGGTTCTACACAAACTTTCTTTTTATGGTGTTTACTTTATGTTTATTAGGTGGTTTTAGTCTTATTTAACAAATTGCAGAAGCAGTGTGCGAATTTTGAACAGTTTCTTAGAACCCTTTGTTCCCTCGTCCGGTGTCCCCACAGAGATCTAATTTGGAACCACTATTGTTCATTTTTTTAATAATATTGAAATGTGCATAAAAACTTCAAAGTTGTTGTTATTCGCTGATGATCTGAAGCTGTTTTTTCGCGTGCGGGTCACTCGCTGACTGTGCACATTTACAGGACAATGTGTCACGTGTGCACGAGTGGTGTTTATCATATCATTTAATGATCACTCCTAATAAAACAAGGGTGTTATCATTGCATAGAAGACGGCAGCCGATTTCTAACGACTACGGTCTCGGTACCACTCCTCTTTTACGCGTCACCACAGCTAGTAACCTTGGTGTTTATTTTTATAGTCATCTGTCTTTTGCTTTTTATGTATCGCAGATTTAGCTCTGTTTTTAAATTGTTGCGCATCATTTATCGTCTTACGAGGTAGTTTACAAATCTCTTGTGTATTACTAGTCCTTTTTTTAGCCTCATTTGTTCCAGGATTGAGTTCGCCAGTGTTGTTTTGAACTATCTTACATTATCCGAATCAGAAACAATTTAACATGTTCAGAAGAAACTCATTTATGGTTGGCATTTCTATAGAAAGTGTTCTTATGTTTATGCCTACACTCTTAAAAATCTCACCTTACAAACTTCATCAAGCAGAAGAGGCGTGCGAGATGTATTATTTTTAAATAGAATGATTCATGGTCAACTTGACTGTGCTATGTTATGTTCCGTGACTTTCCACACACGTATCCGTGTTAGTAAACATGCCTGTCCATTTTATATTTTCAATCAGGAGAAACTAAGTCCCATTACCCGCATGCAACTTACTTTTAATGGCATCTTTACCAACACTGTGGACATTTTTGTTAATTATGAACATTTTAAACGTGAAGTTGAGTCACTCTTGTACGCATAGGTACCATATCGTTTTTAGACCTTTTCTATAAGATTGTATACGGTGATGTACGCATGTCGTTATGACTGTGTAGCTGTTTGTGAGCGTGCTACATTTTGCACTCAAGTGCCTCATATTAAAGACATCGGTCGTTTTGAGGCACGGAGAACCAAATAAATAAATAATTATATTACGCAATTGTGACGGATATAGGTGGAAATCGAGATGACAAACTGAAGGCGCGGTAAACGCAACAGCCGTAGTCGTCTGTTCCTAGTCAAGCGAAATCAGAAGTGTAGCGTCACTTGTGTTCTAACTTCGTGACCATTTTTTTTTTATTTTTCTTTTGTTTCAGACCAGTAAACTGAAGGCTGAAGCCCGGCTCGAAGCATTGCGGGAAGGTGGCGGTAAGTTCACTGATCCGCGCATTTTCAGTCTCTTGACACCCGACTAGTGGGCCTCAACGCTTGGATAATCCAATAATACATATGAAACTTTTTTTTTTCATTGTTACTAACATTTATGAATGATTGCAAAAAGTAAAGTTAAACATTTTGATATTTTGTATGTAGCTTTACAGTTGGCAGGCTTTAACCTCTGACAGATTTCCTTCACCAGTCTGACCCTGATGTATCCCTTTCCCAGTCCGATGTTAACTCCATTTCTGACTGGTGTAACATGTGGTTCGTGAAATGAACTACTGCTAAATACAGATGCATGTTTGTGTCCCGTTGTAACAGGTAACGTCCCGTTTACTTCATTAATAACATTGCTCTTAAATTTGTGTCTTCTTACTAGTATCTTGGACTTGTCCTGGAAAACCTATGTGGAATATACCGTTAACAATGCTATCGCATCTACATCGTTGAAACTACTCCTGTACAAAACGCTTGTTTGTAGTAAGCTAGCATGTGTTGCATCTATCTGGGACCCCGGGCTGGACTCACTCATTTCAGAATTGGGATTTGTTCAGAATTGTGCGTCCCGCTTTATTCTTCCTAGTTAACCATCGTTCCGCCAGCGTAACCGCAATGAAAAACAGTTCACCGTTACCAATTCTTCCTCTTCGTAGAAATGTCTCCCGCGTATGTTTGTTCCATACATATATCTTTACAACTCGTCTCTAAAGCAAGGGTCACTAACGCAACCCTATTACCCACCAGCACGCAACAATCATTGATACAAAGTTAGCATTCCATCCTGCAGGAACGACGCATATTCTCATTCTTTTATTCTCAACGCCTCTTTGAATTGGAGCTACCTTTTCATGCCTATTTGTCGAAATTACTGACACTAACAGTTTTAGAAATGCCATGATTGTCCCATATTGCTTCAATGAGGGCCTAAATTAGTGTTCTAGTTTTTCTTGTGTTTTTTTTTTTTAATGTATTTCTAAAAAAAAAGACCACTCCCCTTTGTAACGGCTCTGGCGCTGAGAGTAAATAAATAACTAGCACTGCCAGGTATAAGGCGGGACAGGATTATTAAGATTAATTGAGGGGTCAGTTAAACTAGAAAAAAGTCACAATTAACGTACAAATGTATATGACCTAATCGTACGCATTAAAGGCAAAACAGTGTCGAAGATCTTACAATGATTCAGAAGAAAAGTATATTCGGCACTTATGGAGCCCGAAAGTTAGCGAGAGGGAGCAATTACCGGGTATTCATAGTTTTTGTTCTTCTTTTTATTATCGAGAGCTGAAACGCCACCATTCACACTGCCAGTGTGGTCACATTCGCCCATCTTGGAAAATGCCCAACCGTGTAACAATTAGGAATATTTGTCGATATTCCTTCGCGAGCCAATCGGAAAAATCGCCGAGGCGCTAACCGTGTCCCGAACTGTACCGGGTCACTCCCTGCAACTTGAGAGTTGAATTTTGCTCTCACCTGGGCGGAAACAAATCACGCGTTCTTTATTCTTAAACGTTTAGCATAATGTTCGTTTTTTCTTGCATCTTGTCATTCATATTATGGTAATTTATTGTACATGTGCATTTTTTGAGCAATCTCTCATCGTGAAAGATCTCGCGACGCATTATTCATTGTGCACAGTTTCTTTAAAATTGTAGTTCATAAATAACACATCCTATCTATTCCTTGAACTTGAAGTTCCGGTCCCAGAACGCGGGAACAAACTCTTCGCTTCATCGAATAAAGAAAATGATGGCCATAACACCAGAGCACAGCCTTGATTGATACGTCGTCTGCTTCATCCTAATAACAAACGTCGTCTCAACAAACGAGCTCCCCAGTCAAAGCCGCCAACACAGAGTCCGTCTCTTGCGGTAACCATGAAAAAGAAAAAAAAAAAGTTAATTAAACTGTAATACTAAAGAAGAAGGGAAAGTCTCGAAACTTGGAAGAAAGCGTGTTCCCGTTTTTGCTGGGTCTCCCCCCTACAGCGAGGAGCAACGAAGCGTAAGCGTAGAGAAGATTCCGGGTCGCGGTGGGAACAATTAAGCTCGGTCATATTTCACTTTCATTGCTATCCGCCTTTCGACTATTTTCTTCCACTTTTTTAATGTAAATTTATTCGTTTTTTTATATGAATTGTCTCCAGCTGCGTTAGGGCGCTGTGGGACGTTTTCGAGTTTTTAGCGAACGAACTCTCTTGTTGCCTGTTCTCGTATACACCTTCGTAATTTGAGGGGAGATCAGCGGCTCCCCTCGTTTGTTTCGCATAGAAGTCCCTCGGGAACAACTGATGAGTGTGAATGGGGGAGGGTGGGTCCTTGACTCTGTCATGGTAGGATTGATATTCGGAGAGAGTTCAACCTTATTTACACATGGGGTTTCTCGTATTGATAGTCAGGGTGCTGTCGATGGTTCTATTGTTACTACTGAGAGCTTGAGAAACGTCGGGCGTCGCGAGTCAAGAGCAATTTATTATCGCTCTTTCCATAATTAGCCAATAAGAGTCTCAAAGAAGGAATCAAGACGCATTAGCATATAATAAACCACGCCAGGCGTTTCTTTTTATTTTTTTAAAGGGATACTGAACCTAGGAATTTAGTGTCCATAATAAGTGGCGCACGTTCTTTCCACGAGCCAGCAGCCGCCGGTGTGCGCGAGCACACGCAACAAAAATGACGTCAAAGATCTCCATTCGCGGTTAAAATGCATGGGCTTCGGGCGAAAGGAGAATAAAGACAAGTTTTTCATCTATACAGTGGTGTCTGGTGTAAAAGGTAAGCGATTAATTGGTCTAACAAGCATGTAGCTTTCACTTGTAGAGATGAAAAGCCTGTCTTTATTCTCCTTTGGCCCGAAGCCCATGCATTTCACTGTCCTCAAGCGCGAATGGAGGTCTTTGACGTCATTTTCGTTGCGAGTGCTCGCGCACACCGGCGGCTGCTGGCTCGTGAAAAGAACGTGCGCCACTTATTATGGACACTAAATTCTATGGTTCAGTATCCCTTTAAGCTCAGTGACTTTTGCACGTGTTCCTTGGCTGAACCTGAGATGCATGCGTTCGAAGTTTGATTTTTTTTAAATAAATTTATACAGTGAATTTATAATTTTTTTATCTATAATCAGCACAGCTTCAGAAGCGCGGGTCGTGACTTATCACGTTTGTGGTTCGTGATTTGTGATTCGTTGATCGGCATTCTTATTGGCTAAAAGCGCAATCAGATTGGCTATACTAAGGATTGGTATGGAACTCAAACCGCGCGACTGCGATCCACAAATTTTCTACTGCGAATCAAAACGGGATATTTCGTCTTTTGTCAGAGCTCGAACTATACACCTACTCATTAAACTAGCTTTGCAAAAACCTTTTTAATTCTTTTCCTTCTTTTTTTTTTTTTTCTTGAGTCGTGTGTTATTGGTTTGCGTCTACTGCTAAATGATAACTCTATTTTTGTCCGGTAACGTACCTGAACTGAATGTTAGCCGGGTGTTTGTTTGTTTTCGTCTGAGGCTGTTGATAATATATATAGTTGATATCTATCAAAATAGCGAATCTTGTAACACTTTTGATAAATAGTGAACGTTTCTTTTAACGTGAAGCATTCGGGAAAGCCAATAGCCTTAATCTACGGAGAAATGCCGGCGAACTACGAAATTTAAAATATTTCAGACCTTACCAAAAAAAAAAAAAGAGAGAAGAAAATACAGTTCGCGCTGTGGTAGTCAGCATGGTGAAACGACATGTGCCATAACCTCTTCTATTCTATAAAACCTGTCAAATCGGTGACAGAGATATTGAGCGCCCGGCCGCCGGAGAAATGGAATAGAGCAGCGCCGAACGGTTAACGGTGTGGTAGCAGAGAGCCACTTCTGGGGTGATTATAATTAGCCAGCGCCAGAAATACGCGCGGATGGCCTGTCCGCGAAGCAACAAACCGCAAAGGAGAAAGAAAAAAAGAAAGGAGGCTACGGCGGATAAAGAAACGGGAGAAAGGCGGAATAGTGGACAATCAAAAAAAAAAAAATGTTCTACCTTGAAAGAAAAAAAAAAAAGACAAAGAAACTTTGTGTTTCCGGATTCTCCCGCTGGGGCATTGTTTGGCGCTGCCCGTGAAAACTCTTGCGCCCTGCGCACCACGCCCTCTTCCCTGATATCCTTTCCCCTTCACAGCGGCCACGTTCTTTCGCGATTTGACAGGCTTTCTAGAATGCAGGAGTCTATGGCCATGCTCAGTATCGAAGCGCAGACTGAATTTTTGGGTCTATACATATGTACAGCCTCGTGATTGGCCAAGCTATCTTAGAAAATGGCAGCGATTGGCCCTGCCGAGTGCTTTGCCAGAATGTAGACGCTCCACATATCTTAGAGTGTACAAGTGTCTGCTTTTTTATTGTTTGTTCACTGCCCCTAAAACGTGCCCTCACGTTCCTCGCTGAATGTGGGCCTGCAGCGTATACGCTCTGTGTTCTGGACATTCTGGAATATGTTATCTTTTTTTTGCTCGCTTTCGATTGACTTCTGGATTCGGGACTACGTAATAGCCCTTTTTCTCTAGGCGAAAAACGCCGCCTCCGATTTCAAGTGGTTTCGAACCTGACGAACCAAACACAAAACTATGAAAGGAAACTTTCGAAATGTCTGTCCCGCCCTGATAAGATCTGAGAACGCCAGACTGCGCGGAATGCGCGGTGAAAGAAATCCTCGTAAACCAGAGACGGAAGGAGACGCGATGTAGCTTCGGGCACGGCACCCGAAACGGGTCGAGGAACGTAGAAGCAATACAAGCCCCCCTGAGAGGAACATAGTGCTTGACTTGGCTTGTCCAAATACTGGCGTCGGCTATACGCCCCATCTCGTCCCGAGCTGAACCAGAGAGTAGGCTAGTGGAGGCCAGAGTCACCCAACCACGCTCTAAGAAGTGGCCGCGGGGCAGGGGAGCTCGTTCATTCATGCACATTAAAGTTTCGCTAACGAAATGAAATATAGCATCTGGCACTAGGCGTGACGTCAACTCGTAAAACGCCGGATGTGTCACATTTAGGACTTCAATTTTAGGTGTTAACACATAAGCATGCCGTGAGCACGTGAAACGTCATTCATTCGTCATGTCGCTACTCAAATTTTTGTTTGACTTTTTTCTTTTCTTTACTCAGTCGTCGTCATTCTCCGACCTTCCGTTACGTCGCAGGGATTGGCTCTCCGAGTGTTATGCGTGAAAATAGATAAACAGGAATATATTTTTAAGTAGCCATGCAATCAATCATTGTAAACGGGATGTGCCGTTGTGTCAATCAGCCTAATGAACCTACCAACAGGCACGCAAGGACACTCCAATCGTCAGATTTTTTACCAGTAAGACACCTGAGATAAACCGTGATTCAGCATTTTTATGTATACAGTCTGAAAAAAACCTCAGCGAAAACTTTTCTTCAAAACATGCAGGTTACAAATGGCCAATCACTGCGTATGCCGAAGGTGTGCTATTCGGAGCGCAAGTTTGTCTGGTTCTTGCGCAGAGGTTACGGTGACGTCAAAACACCGAACTCTGATTGGCTCCGATTGGAGGGATCGTGGGTAGACCCCAAGGGAGCTGGCATTGAAACCTGCCCAATATCCTTTTAGTCAGAGCCAATCAGAGCTCGGCGTTCTGACATCAATGCCGGTCAATGCAATCCCTGTGCAAGAAGCAGACGAACTTGCTCTGCGCATAACTATAATGGCGAAGGTAAGAATACGACTAGATCTGAAAAATGCGATGGACGGAGAGAAGGTGAGGAAGTACAACATCACGTGCATAGTCCCTGAAGGTATTGTCATGGATGAAGAATGTCAAACAAATGTAAAATTGAAAATAAATGTTTAAAATAAGACGAACTTATGCCTACAATCTAAAACAGAAGGTATCGTGCATCCTGCGTCGGCGAATGAAGAGTTAGTAACTCTTCATTGGCTGCTTTTATACATGAGGGACGTTCAGGAATGTTCCGAACCAGAAGACTCGATGACAGCCAAGATTGGGCTGGAACCTTCCAGAAGAGTACAGACTGATAAAATAAAGAACCCTCCCAAGCGGGGTTCAAACTCCGTTCCTCGGATGGATGGTTGGATTCTAATGGCTATACCCCTTGGAACGGGCAGTAGCTTGGGCCACCTAGCCTAAGTTGGAGCAACGTGCGTAGTCAATCTCCTCCACGCAAGCGGCAATATTGGACCTTTAGAGGTCTCATCGTATTCAGAGCTTTTGTCATTTTGATATAGGATTCTTTCGTCGTACGCAGTGACTGGCTCCCCCTGTGTTATGCAGGAAAGTGGACACGAAGGAACTATTTTTAGAGTGCGTAGGTGCGTTCCATGCCTTGGCTGCGGTCCATCTAGATCATTGGAAAGGAGCTCAAGATTCGATCTGGACCTATCGATAGGAAGCTGCGGGCCCGAACAATTTTCGCGGCGTCCGCGGCAGCTCCGGTTGCGCCACAAACGTTTTCATGGGCTCTAAAAACAGAACACGGAGCAGCATGTTTACGACGTCGACATTCCCCCTTAAACAAGTGGCGATCCCCCCCCCCCCCCCCCCTTTCCCCGTGCTACGCTTTTCGCGTTCCTTTGAAACCGGATCCCTAGGCGAGCATTCGAAGAAACTTTACTCACAAACAGTCTTGCACACGTAACTCGAAAAAAAAAAAACTAATCGATTAGAATTAGAATTAGTCTTGGTTAAAAGCATTCAATTAGGTTCCTTTATTACTTGAGATGCAAAGTAATTGATGGTTAATTGTAAAAGTAAGCGTTGAGTTTCGATTACTTGAGGCGTTCAAAACGAGAGGTGCCGGTTTGAGAACGAGCCTCCCGTACTGTCCATTAGGGAGTTTTAGGGAACCGTTTTTGCCCATCCGCTACGGTGCCCTCCGGTACGAACTGCGCATGCGCTACAGCAGAAGACTCGCATATGCGCAGCGCGTACCGGAAGGACCATCGTACCGTATAGGGGGGGGCGGAAACGGTTCCCCCAAAACGCTCTATTAGGGAGTTTTAGGGAACCGTTTTTGCCCATCCGATATGGTGCCCTCCGGTACGAACTGCGCATGCGCTACAGCAGAAGACTCGCATATGCGCAGCGCGTACCGGAAGGACCATCGTACCGTATCGGGGGAGGGGGGGCGGAAACGGTTCCCCCAAAACGCTCTATTAGGGAGTTTTAGGGAACCGTTTTTGCCCATCCGATACGGTGCCCTCCGGTACAAACTGCGCATGCGCTACAGCAGAAGACTCGCATATGCGCAGCGCGTACCGGAAGGACCATTGTACCGTATCGGGGGGGGGGGGGGGGTGGGCGGAAACGGTTCCCCCAAAACGCTCTATTAGGGAGTTTTAGGGAACCGTTTTTGCCCATCCGATACGGTGCCCTCCGGTACGAACTGCGCATGCGCTACAGCAGAAGACTCGCATATGCGCAGCGCGTACCGGAAGGACCATCGTACCGTATCGGGGGGGGGGGCGAAAACGGTTCCCCCAAAACGCTCTATTAGGGAGTTTTAGGGAACCGTTTTTGCCCATCCGATACGGTGCCCTCCGGTACGAACTGCGCATGCGCTACGGCACAAGACTCGCACATGCGCAGCGCGTACCGGAAGGACCATCGTACCGTATCGGGGGGGGGGGGCGGAAACGGTTCCCCCAAAACACTCTATTAGGGAGTTTTAGGGAACCGTTTTTGCCCATCCGATACGGTGCCCTCCGGTACGAACTGCGCATGCGCTACAGCAGAAGACTCGCATGTGCGCAGCGCGTACCGGAAGGACCATCGTACCGTATCGGGGGGGGGGGGGGCGGAAACGGTTCCCCCAAAACGCTCTATTAGGGAGTTTTAGGGAACCGTTTCTGCCCATCCGATACGGTGCCCTCCGGTACAAACTGCGCATGCGCTACAGCAGAAGACTCGCATGTGCGCAGTTCGTACCGAAGGGATCATCGTACCGTATCGGGCGGGGGGGGGGGGCGAAAACGGTTCCCCCAAAACGCTCTATTAGGGAGTTTTAGGGAACCGGTTTTGCCCATCCGATAAGGTGCCCTCCGGTACGAACTGCGCATGCGAAACAGCAGAAGACTCGCATATGCGCAGCGCGTACCGGAAGGACCATCGTACCGTATCGGGGGGGGGGGGGGCGAAAACGGTTCCCCCAAAACGCTCTATTAGGGAGTTTTAGGGAACCGTTTTTGCCCATCCGATACGGTGCCCTCCGGTACGAACTGCGCATGCGCTACAGCAGAAGACTCGCACATGCGCAGCGCGTACCGGAAGGACCATCGTACCGTATCGGGGGGGGGGGGCGAAAACGGTTCCCCCAAAACGCTCTATTAGGGAGTTTTAGGGAACCGTTTTTGCCCATCCGATACGGTGCCCTCCGGTACGAACTGCGCATGCGCTACGGCAGAAGACTCGCATATGCGCAGCGCGTACCGGAAGGACCATCGTACCGTATCGGGGGGGGGGGGGGCGAAAACGGTTCCCCCAAAACGCTCTATTAGGGAGTTTTAGGGAACCATTTTTGCCCATGAACCGAACTGCAATGTAACGAGGTTGGAACTATATACAGGCTCGCTATACAGTTCGTTTATATCTTTCCGGCGCTTATCACTCCGGCGATAGATTCCGAATCAGTTGACTGTGGTCGTCGCGCCTGATCATTTGCAGAAGAGAGCTCTTGCGCATGCTCAGAACGCGTTTCACGGCACAGAGGGACCGGACAGCTGCTATACGGCTGCCGTTTGAAGCGAAGGTGGGTCACCAGTGACTATAGAGACAAAGGTGGCGTCTCCGCCTCTCCCTCAGTTTCTACACGCATTAATTCGAGGGAAAAAAATCGTCTGTTTCTTTCTTTTTTTTTTTTTTAGAAAAAGTTTAGTACTTACAATCAAATCATGGTTGACAAGCACACTGGGAGTCTGTGTTTGACTTTGAGCAATCAAAGATGGCGGTATGTTTCTTACACAAACTCAAAGTAAACATCGTTTCCTTTGACATCTGTCCGAGGCTCCGAGAAAGGGTACACATAATTCTGGAGATGGTGCCGTATAGTTTTTTTTTTTTTTTTTTTTTTGCGGCTCACGTGTTTGAGCGAACAAATAGATTCCACGTCGAATTCCGCGCTTCGTTCGAATACTGGGTTCGCGATTCCACTCGAATAAGTTGTTTGCACTGTCGATCGGTAAATATTCGAAACGAAAACCTAAAATTTAGAACGCGAAGAGCTTCGAGGGTGCGGGAGTTGTGAGATTTTGAACAGACCTGGAATTAATTTGGAGCTCCGCGCAAACAATCCGCAATGTTTGACGAAAAATAAACGCGCCTCAGACATTTTTTGTTAGAGCGGAAATTTTGGAAGCGACGTGACATTTGAAGAATCGAAAACACGAAGGAAAGTGTAATCTAAAAATGTCAGACTTTTTTTTTACACAAACGTTTTATATTTCTTACCCAACCAGGGACGAAAGTCGATAAATGCTGACGTAGGGCTCGTCTGACTGGGCAGCAGTGCCGGCCGAACATCGATCGCACCATATAGAGTTATTATAATATACGCTAGAGGGTCAACTGCTGCTAGTGTCTACGTGACTTCTGGTCTAGAATTGAAGCAGCTAGCAACCAGTCCCCTCTTGCGGTGCTCCTGTGCATGCCCATGGAAAAACGCGAGTGCATTTTGTCTCTTCGCCAGTAGAATAACTGGAATTACCTTTGTAAATTTATTAACATTTAGAAAGTGCAATTGCTTTAGTTACAGCAATTTTCCGATCAGTAAGCAATGTTAAACGTGCCAGTATTCCGGGCACGATCCTACGTTCCACAGCAAGTGTGCAGAAACAAGCGACGAATTCAAGGAAGAATAACAATGGACCTCTTCCGAGAAGCGTTCTGCGCACGCGCGAGCACTCGATGCCAAGCGGCGGAAGTCGGCACTAGAAATCGAGGAAATTCGGAAGGAAGCTGTGGATCAGCGAGTAGAACACGTAATTGCAACATATATATAATTGTGTTACACAAAAAAAAAAGAAAGTGGACGGAAAGAAAAACATGACGTTTGGGTGGACCGTTGGGCTTCTTCAAGGAGCGTGAACATCCCGATGGCGCTAATTTTGATAACCTGTAAGATTTTTATGCCACCAAAAATGACCCCTTTACGAACGGTTAAAACGCGCAAAACAGTAAAAGTGCGCGTACTATAAAAGCTGTTTCTCTTCTTACTAGTGTGCTGAATTTATCGTGCGACAAGAGGTTTCTGGCTTTCCCCCATTTTAAAAGTTTTCGAGCAAGCGCATATGAGTTTTGAACGCTGGAACAAACTTACCTTTGCACCAATACGGGAGCAGAAAGAATGGAAGGAACGTAATGTATCGCAAATAGCACCCATTGCTTCGATTTCACTTCAATTTGATCGTTGACATGCACGGGTTCGTTTTGATCCAGTGTTAGCGCGTATAGTTCTTGACGTTTCTCTTTATTCTCGAGAGGGCCTCCATCGCTTTGGGGCGTAAACCCCCTGTAGAAAAACGCCGATGCCGTGTTCGCGATAACGGTGTCGGACAGTGTACATAAATACGCGTATGAAGCCATTTTAGCACTTTTTTAATGCCACGATTTTGAAATCGCACTGCCATAACTGACCAATAATTTCGCCTGCGTGACTGAGACATCTTCCAATCTATCTGGCACGTACGAATTATTCGTGATATTTTCCCTTATAGTCAGAGCGCAAGTCGAAAATGCACTCACTTTTTTTTTCATAGAAAAGCATTACTGGAAGTCGATTTCAGACATGGTAGTCTCCTTCAATTTCAAACCGCACACTAGCGAGCAAAAAGCGCCGAAAAAATACAGGGACACAGACGAAGGGAAACAGGACAAGGCGCAGGACGAAGGGAAACAGGAGCGCCTTGTCCTGTTTCCCTTTGTCTGTGTCCCTGTATTTTTTCGGCGCTTTTTGCTTGCAACGAACCAACTAGCCCAAATCTCCACTTTACTGCGCACACTAGCGCCAGTGGGACCTCTAGCGTACATTATAACAACGCTACGAATGGCACTCTTGTCTACCATTCGCGCCATTCAGTCTCCACATGCCTACAAAGGTTCTCCTCACTAACACATCACTTCGTGTGTTACCACTGCCATTGCGCACCAATACATCGAAGTGGCGACTTTTTTTTTTTTGTCAATCTCAAATTGTTTGATTGAGTCGGTACTTAATGTTTAAGGCAAATATGACTAAAAAAATATAAACCCGTCGCACAAACAGACATTTACGAAAAAACATTTTCTTTTCTTGGGCAGGAGGAGGGTTGGGAGTGGCCTTACCTCCACTCCAGCGTTCGCTCTGTTAAAGTAAAGAGAGTGCAAGGCTCTAAAGAGAAAAGCTCGTTTTTTTTTTCTTTTCTTTTTTTAGTCTGCAACATAGTATAGAACGTTTGTGGAGGATACACGTAAACATTTTCATCAATTACTTTGGAGTGGGGTGTAATTATATTTTAATCGACTGTCCTTTTCACCTTGTCCCTGACTGAACTCCACGACTACACACCAACTAATTTTTTTTTTTATGTCACATCAAGGCAGTGACAATAACTGTGACGTCACGGGTTTGTGCGGATGCTGCAGAGACTACAACTCCTGCGGGCTTATTTAAACCCCGTAGGCCCGGAGCTTGAATACGCCGTTCAGAGAAACCGACAACATACAAAAACGCACACACACACGCACCCACAACTCCGATTGAAGAGCAAGAACGTTCCGAACCCTACAATTGCCCAAGATGGCGAACTTTGATTTCTTCCTTTTTTGTGTGTTTGTGTGTGCGTGTGTGTCTCTGTGTTTCAGGTTTTGAAGCCGCCATCTTAGGTACACGTAAGCGCGCTCAGACGCGTGCACGTGACCCGCAACCGTAAGCAGTTTAGACTCACGAGCGGACCGTCCACTTCATTGAGCCGAATGATTTGTGGTCCTGGGGCACGGGCACAAACTTCTGTGTGGCGTGCCTAGATGTTTAGAGTGTTAGCAAGTGCTCGATCGGGTCACGTGGTTTAGGGTCCGCGTTTGCAACACAAGCTGCGAGAAGGAGCCGAAAACGCCGATCCTCTGCAAGCGTCTCAAACCTTCACTAAGCCTCTCCATCCTCTGTCCGGGCTTCAGCGCGCAACAGCGTCACGCATGCGCAGTTGCGACCAATCTGCGCATTGGATTGCAAACGCTCGTCATCGTTTCAATTGCTACGTCTCTTAAGTCTAAGCCCTCTACTTGTGTGGCATCTGACGTCGACTTCCCTCTACCATTTACCCCACCTTGTTTCCATTTTAACCGAGAGAAAGGAGGTTTGCCTTACTGTTTGCCGTGGGACGGCGTCCCATTAGTTAAACTTCGACAACTATGGAGCCGAGATCATCGTTAGTTTAGTGTTTCTGCATTGATTTTGGTCTGTTTTCGTTTGCTCTCTTTCCTGAAGCATCTGTCCATAAAGGAAGGTCGGCGCATGTGATATTGAAGAAAAAGAAATGAATTATGGTCGGCTCGAGTCAGTTTGTTTTGCTGGCACCTCCGAGGCGTCAAATGAGATTGTACGTGTTTTATCATCCGAGTTATAAATATGGATATAAGCATTCGTCTCCTAAAAATACTGCCGTGTTTTTTTCGCGTTTCTTTATCATTAAGAAACTTGTTTTTAGTGGGGTAATCTTTTTACATCTACCACTGAGTCAAGGTGTTTTGTGTTGATGGGACAGGTTAGAGGGATTACTCTTGAAATACATATTCACTAACTGTCTCTTTACTTCTTGCGCTCAATTTCAGGGGTAACCGTCGGAGGAGGTCGCTTCTAAGAGGAATTTTTTAACTCTAGCCCTGCCTGCACGACACACATCATATATGAGGTGCTAAGCCAAATCAAAGTGTACAGTGAATTGAACCTCCAAAAGAACGGGCCGTATCTTATTAATCAACTCTGGGTGTGTATACTAAATCTAGAGGCGGAACGCAAGTACAAATTTGAAAGGTAAATAGTATGGTAGGAGACATAAAAAAAACAAAAAAAAAACATTAGAGCAATGGTGGCCAGTTAACTGGTGATGGCACGTGGCCACCTTATATAGGTGACCAGGGTACGAATCTTTCGGAGTCGCTGGCCTCCATCTCGATCCAAACCAGCATCTCCAGAATACGAGTGTGCAGTAGCACAACAATGCGGAGAGCAAATCGTCTGCTCCTGCGCTGGAGTTGCGGTGACGTCAAAGCGACGCCGAGCCCTGATTGGTTTTGATTAAAAGGATAGTGGGTATACCTCCATGCTAGATGCCGTGAGGTCTACCCACTATTATTTCTTTTTTTCAATCAGCCAATAAGAGGTCGGCGTTCTGACATCATCGCATCCCCTGTGCAAGAAGCAGACGAACTTGCGCTCCGCATACTCACTGACAGAATGAGAACTGCAAGGCGTACATCTTTCGGATGCCCGGCCCACGCTCATTGCCTTCTATAGTGCTTTGACTGCTCGTGCACGCTCGAGGCCCACAAAACACTGAAGCATTATCGAAAAGAGTAAACTTCCGCTGGAACAATACCACCTAGAAGTCAAGGCCTGCACATTT
Organism: Ixodes persulcatus; assembly: GCA_013358835.2. NCBI lineage: Eukaryota > Metazoa > Arthropoda > Arachnida > Ixodida > Ixodidae > Ixodes > Ixodes persulcatus. Next base: position 462,584 of record JABSTQ010010393.1, read on the forward strand.
TCCCCCCAAACGTCACCACGAGTGAATCCTCGCAGCGCCGCGCAAGTTCGTTTGCTTCTTTTGCGAGGATTGTGGTGACGTCAAAATGCCGAGCTCTAACTGGCTCTGATTGAAGGATAGTAGGTAGACCTCAAGGCAGCTTGCTTTGAGGTCTACTCACTATCCTTCCAATCAGAGCCAATGAGAGCTCAGCGTTCTGACGTCCCCGCAACCCCTGCAAAAGAAGCAGACGAACTTGCGCTCCGTATATAGCTTGCGTCAGCGTCACCGCCGGCGCGTCTCGCGGCGTCTTACAACGAGCGCGAAACTAGCATGCGGCGATGCCAAGACGTACGCGTCTGCCGCTTTGCGGCGACGCTCGTCGAGATTTGGCGTGTTGGCTGCTTGGGGCGGGTCGGAGATCTGCGCACAATGACGTCAAGCGCAGGCCTTCTCCTCTAGGTGGGATTGGCTGTAGGCGGGAGAACTACAGGACCTCCCTGGTCTTATAATCCCGCCATTGATTATAGCTGTTCCTATTCTAGCCAGAGAAAGTAGAGACCAGACGTTCTTGCAAAAAAAAAAAAGACAGAAAATACAATGTTGCCGTCTTACTGTGATTTCGAAGTAAACCAGTGCGCATGGCTACAGACAGAACCCCACAAATTACGTCATATCAGAGGTGGGGGATCTAACGTTTCTGCGAAATGAGCTCTTGGGGAAGATGTCGAGCGACAGGCACGGAAAAGGGGGGGGGGGGGGGGGAGGGGGGGGGGAGGGGGGGGGCTCACTGAGGTAAGAATGAATCACGAGTGAACTTTCGCGTACCCTTGTCTTTCGTCGGAATTGAGGAAGCTCCGAGTATACTAGATGGATAGCACAGATTAGAGCGCCATCTTATTTCTGGCATGCGGTTGGACGTTATTATAGGAAGCGTGGAGCAGGGGTGGGACAACCTCCGACTATTCGAAGTGCCCCATTTTTCGCATCAGGTCTGTAGATGCCCCGGTATGTCGAAGGATTTCCTACACGAATCTGGAAAGGAACAGAGGGATGCGATTCTGCGTAGTGTGACTCATTTTATAGACCATTCCAATCATCGCCTTCTATGCTTCCATCGTTGTTTGTAGTACTTGCCCGTGGGACGCGTGCTGAGCATGAGCAATAGCCCTCTTCTACGGAATATCAGACATCCCGCATGCGTTCACAGCCTAGTGACTCGGCACTTTTCGTCCGGGTTATACGCGCCGGAAAGATGCATATATGGTATCGAAGAAAACTCACTTGGAACTATGGTTACACCTCGTAGTTGGGACTGGTGGAAGAGACGACGGGACAGGGTAAGGCAGGCTCAAAATATAACTTCCGTTAAGTCTTTAGTGATACCTTTTATTTACGGTTTGCTCCGTCTCGTTATATTTCTCCAACCTCTGCGCAGTAAACAGGGTTCATGTAAGTGTGGTTTTTGAGGCTGTTTTGAAGTCTGAAAATCTGAAACGTCTTTGGAAGGACTAACGATAATCTAGTTTTATTTTTGTTTTCGCCAGTCAGAAAGGACTCAAACGACCCTCTCTTGCATGATTGTCATTGGATAAGATTCTCCACAATAGCCAAATGATAAACATCTTCTAATGTAGGTTTTTGATAAAGAAAGGGTACTCTGAAAGTCGGCATTTATGCCGAAACTGGATATGGCCTTTTGACGACTAAGAGACTATTATCGATGCGTAAGCATCTAATACGAATGCAGAGTTTCGGTAGAACCATCAAGTATCCAGCAGCATGAATATAAGCGACGGCTTCAGGTTTCTCTTTAAGACAATAGCTCTCTCTGCTGTAAGCAGGTATGTAAGTCTGCTTCTTGAGCCTGCTTCGGAGCCTGAAAATCGCAACCTTCTTCAGCAGCACAAATGATTAATATAATAGTTATTGTTTACCGCTCTCCAATCAGGAAGAAGTAAGACGCTCCTCTTTTGCATGAGCACCTATGGATAATGTAAGCACAATTGTTACTTTTAAACAACTTCTCACAAGGTTCTGCATTAGAGCTTGAATGTTTGAAAGCCGGCCTTTATGACGAACCTGGGTATGGCCTTTTGACGATACAGATACTATTTTCGGTGCATAGCCGTGTGCTACAAAGGCGGAGTTGCAGTACAGCCATCCAGTCTCCAGCAGCTTGACAAGGTGCAAAGACTTCTATTTATTTATTTATTTTTTTGTGAAAAAATAGTTCTATCTTTCTGCTCTAAGTAGGCGTCATGTATGTCTGCTTCTCGAACCTGCTTTGGAGTCTGGACATCCAAACGTTCTTTAGCAGCACTGACAATCGATCCACAGTTCTCGTATTGCGTTCTCCAATCAGCAAGAGTCGAAAAGCGCCTTTCTCATATTAGCGCCAGGGAATGAAATAACCCGCAAGAGTCACCTTATAAACAACTTTTACCATACTTTTGAAATAGAGATTAAATGCCTTGAAAATTGGTCTTCATGGTGAAGGCGGGTATGGCCATTAGACGATACTTTTGACGATGCATCGCCGCTTAATACGAAATCGCACTTGTGTCACAGCCATCAAGTCCCCCGGCAGCCTGGCCGAGAGCAGATGTTTCTGGATTCTGTTTTAAACAAAAGCTCTTTCTTTCTCACTCGCTTCGCTACCGTGCCTTGAAACACGAGCTCCCCTTTTAAGGCCCCAGTTCGAGCAAACCGAGAGACCCAGTTTTCGTTCAAGAATCCCCAAGACCACCTGGCAGCAGAGCTCGTGCTACTACGCTTGTATACAACTAAGCAAGTGTTCCAAAATGCCGCGTCCTTGACGCATCGAAACACAAGGAGAGGCCCGCCAATCAAAGGGAAAAACAAAAAACGCACAAAACACGCGCAACGACGATGCAGCCAAGCTCGCGCTGTGATTGGTTGAGGTCGGGGGCAAGCGAAATCACCTGGACGCATCTGGCGGGTAAACAAACGCACGAGGTACGCAAGGAGCAGACGAACTTGCAGGCTGTATAGAAGCGCCCACCTATGCGTACCTCTATCTGCCGCTACCGAGTGACCGATGGGGAAAGCCTGCCAGCAAACCGATGAGAAACTTCTCAAGACGCTGCTCTTTGAGAACACGGTGCTCTATGGGTGGTACTAAGGAGGAGGGCCGAGGCAGTCTTGCGTCGAGAGCGTGCGGTGGGAGAACGCGAGATCCTCTTTTTAGCTGCGTGCACGCACGCGAGTCTCCCCGCACAAAAGGGCGGCGGTGGATCTTCGGCGCTGTTCCACTGACAGACAGGGCAGTGATGGATCACGGGCTGACGCTTCGAGAAGGGGGTTCCGTCTCTCCGGTTCCGTCTTCGATGGGGGGCGGGGGAGGCCGATTTTGGTCTCTGGCGCTAAGCGTCGATTAGCTTTGGTGGTCTGCGGGAAACGCTCGCCTGGGTTGAGTGCCTTGGGCATCCGTGCTTGATGGTGCACTAGATTGCGATTGATAGGTGTTATACAGTGTGATGGGATTTTTCGATCAGGACAGGAAATCTCATTGACGCGGTTTATATTATGTTGTAACTGCGAAGGAAGAATTAAATATCCTATGGTCTGCACCGTTTGGAATTGATTTACATCTGCGGGAGGCGGCGAAGCGTTCGCGATTGAAGCAGATAAGTTTGTCCGTATTTTGTATGTTTTTTTTTTATTTTGTTTTATGTTTTCTCGGAGCCTATTCAGATTTATATATCCCCTGCATCGCTATATGCATATAACCCCACCGATGACAGAAAAGGGAATTACTATGAAAAAGGCTATAGCAGTCTTCCCTAGATGTAAATGGTCAGCAGCAGCATTTTAGGGTGAAATTGTTTGTTCAAAAAGGCGCTCATTCAGCCGATGGAGTTTTGTCGCTGCCCAACTCTTAGAGTCAGAGATAAGTGCTTTACATTGGAAGATGGTTAATTCCGAATCGCGGGAAACGGACTACTCCTGTTCAAAAAGCATCTCCCCCGGTTATGCACCAATGACTGCTGCAGGCATATAACCTTCAAGTCAGTCGTTTTACACACTCCCTCTGATGTGTATCCTATTAGTTGCCACGCGAATTCACGCTGCAGATGAGATTGGAGGTGTCAGATATCGCACGAAAGTTTTCGCTCAACGTCTGTTCGAAGACAAAGACGACAAAACCCGTGAATGGAACACTATATGAAAATGCGAGGTGACCCAAAGTCTCCTGTACCTTTTCCTTAACTAGTAACTACTAATACCAAACAGCACGCAACGCATAATAACTCTTTCTCTTTTTTTTTTCATGATAAACGTGGCGCCTAACGATTAATTTTGCTACCAAAACCTGCCTCCAGGGCGCGTGGCTTATCAAGTCCCGATCCCACACTTGCTACTTCTTATGACTGAGTGCCTTAAAACATTTTAAGACTTTTTGACGACGAGGGAACACACTGGCACGCTGTCGCCATCTATGCGGTGACCCTGGAACTGCATTTCACTAGAGCGATAAAGTTTTGCGGTATTTGTGAGGTCCAATGTACGTACTACATATGAAAACTGAACGTTTGTAACTTTGACGAAAGTTACTTTTTTTTTAAAACGAAAAGTCAAAAAAAGATGCTCGAAAAAGATAAAAATAAAAAAGGAAATACACAGGAACGCTAAGTGGTCCACGGCTGCCCGAGAGGTGGCGCCAGTGTATTCCTTCGTCATAGTAGATTTTAAGAGGTTTCAAGGCACACTATCCTAATGGAGTCGCGAGTGTGTGAAGGGGCCTTTAGTATCACGCTTCTCGCTTCGAAGTTGTTCCTTCGGCATTTTTATTGATTGATGTCGCAAACTCATTGACTGCGGAGCGAAAATAAGAATAAGCGCAAAGTACGCATATTAGATTTCTAAAGCATATAGTCACGTGTTAGACAGACACTATTTCCGTTTAAATATATACAACCTCCGGACGAAATATCCCCGGAACACATATGAATCGCGAAAAGGGGTAATAGCTAGAAGCACGCCGATGCTTCGAAGAGCGAGTGGATTTATTGAACACCGCGTTCGAAGGCGCGTCCCCGACACTTGAGCCGCTCGGACGTGATGGATGGATCGCCCACGCCGCTCGCATCGCGACGACGGTGGGACCTTTATCGACGCTTTAACGCTCTCCAGTGGGGCCGAGGTGTCGTCTTTTTAGCTCGTTCATGCCGATCACGTTTCGTCCCCTTTTGAAACTCCGGCACTCCACTGAGATAGTTGCCCCTAAAGCAGCGGATGCATTTCCAAGACGCATTCAGTGGAAGCGTTTTGAAGCAGAGCTTGCTTGTACTACAACGGTTTTCTTTATTTCTGGTTTTCACCTATAGGTACTTTCTAGTTGCGTACTGATAAATGTAGTTGCTGGCGCTGTCTTTAGAAAATATATATGTTTTGTCTAATGTTGCTAGGGATAAACCGATTCTATCAAAGCTGCTTTTTACACGTCCGTAAGGGTCCCATATCTGCGAACTATCGCAGAGTGTACATTGCTCTTGCTGAACTGTGGGTTGTGATTTTTGGCCGTCGCGCTCTCTGCGGCGAAGAACAGAACTACGTTTTATTTTTACGCTTTGTTTTTTACTTCAGCCATAGCCTCCTCTATACTCACAAAGCCTGGCAGTTCGACGACGCTGCCATAGAATGCCCGGTCGCAGATTTGGAGCGCGAGGACCTGGTAGCACAGAGCATCTAAGATACATTTCTTGGAGGAACCTGGACATCAGCGTACAGCTTTTGCAGCGGCGAGAACCCGAAACATGGTTTTCAAACCCGACGAGAAAAAAAGCGGTAGCGCGAGGAACGCGAGGAGGACGAGCAGACATTCCATCGCTTGAGAGACGTGTGTTTCGGCGTCTCGCCGCAGCGGGGCGCCTGTCACGTGGCTCTCCTCTCGTCCGTTGTCTGCCGCCCTACCTTTTCAATTTCGCCGGCCGCGTCTCGTTGCTATCTCCCAGGCTTTGTCAGTATAGCGGAGGCTGTATCTCAGCGAAAACCAGAAGTACGAGCGCCTTGCTCAGGGACGCACCTCAGCTGCACGATCTCTCGCGCAGTAGGCGCAAATAACGATGCTACGCGCTCGAATTGCTAGCCTTCGCTGCGATACATTTTGGCGCCTCTAGCGTCTACAGTTACTTTGAGTGCGCTCAGTTTGTAGGCCAGGACAAGTCCATACATGGTGACGCACATCCGCTTCCGTCGCGTCTAGGGGAACCTTGGGGCATGTTGCCCGTCGTGCGCCGGGTGGGGAGCTCCATGTGCTGGTTACTTATAGCTGCAGGTCTCCAACACAGTGCACCCACCAGCTACCATAAGTGGTTGCATGACAACCACTATCACAAAACATTGCTTCAATTCATCCATACCACAGGCCTTGTAGCTTACATATAAGACATTTATGCCTAAAGGCAACCCCCTACGTAATAATAAAAAAAAAGTTACTTTGAGCCCAGAGCCAAGGCTACGCGCGCAAGGTGAACGCCATGGGAGGTGCCGATTCGGAGTCCCAGCTCATGCAAGCTGGTGATGGCTCTAAAGCTAAGAGCTCGTGCCTCCAGCCTTTCCCGTGCAAGATACCATTTACTTGGGGTTAACTTTCTGTGGCAGTGAAGTAGGAACCATGGACGACTGTGCGCTGGCGCACTTCTGAAACGCCAGAGGCTGGCAGAAAAAAATCGTCACGTGGCCCCTGAAAAAACAAAAGTCTTCGTGCCTCACGCGGTATTTAATATTTCACTCGGAGTCGATATAGACTCAATCTAAAGCAACTGCAAGCTATTGCAGCTCGTCCTTTATGAAACCTTAAGTATTTGTACAGCGAAATGAAGACCTTGGAAGGAGTCTTTTAACTACGTCCAGTTCTATAGTTCCGGGTTTCTTGGACACCCGGCCAAAAACAAAAAAAGAAAAAAAAGAAAGAAAAGGAACTGGAGGGGTTGGTTGCTTTAGCGATATATGTACCTATATTTCTAAATATACCTCCACCATAAGTAAATGGAGCTTGACTCCCTCCTCCCCACCTCGCACGCGGCGGGGTAACCCTCGGGAAATCCCCAAATGATACACGACGTTGGAGACACGAAATAACAGTGTGAATATCACCGCATCATCACTCAAGTCTATCACTCCTCACTTATCCCTCGCCTGCCTCCCCCCCCCCTCCCTCCCCTCCCCCCCCCCCCCCCCCGGTTCCCTCTCAACCAACCTAATCTCGTAGCCGAAAATGCCAAACGCCTTTACTCTGTTTGACGTTACAATGAACCGAAACGGATGCCACGTTCCACCGAGCCCAATCCATAGCTCGGCGAGTTGTAACGTGCCCTTCCATCTGGGACCGAACAAAGCGGGGAGCGCCAAGTCACGTGACAACACTCCAAGATTGGCTCCGGTAGCTCGAAGCGTCCGTAAGGTGAAACGAAGTATGGCGCGATTGTAACTTTCGTTCGCAACTGCCTCATCCATTCGCTCACCGGCACAGTTAATTCCTTCCGTTTCTTCGTTTCGTATCTCTATCTTCCTAACCATCTCTCTCTCTCTCTCTTTCTCTTTGTTCTTTTTTCTTTGCGAACCTGCTGTAGAGGCAGACGAAACCTGTAATTTGTTCTCACTATACCACAGCGATTGGGTCGTCAGACTAAACGCACTCCAGCGTTCCCACATGTGAGACGCGCAGTTGCAATTATTAGCGGGCAACTTTTTGTTCCGCAACGCGCCGAAAGACTGTAACTATACAGCGGCCTCGGCAATGCCTCGTTATCTGTTTACGCGGCGAATCGCGGTGCAAGGTGCAGTGCGTGGTTCGGATGCCGAGAAAAAGAGAGAGAGAGAGAGAGAGAAAACGACCGTTATAAATAACCACGATTTTTGGGGCCTCATCGTGTTTTTTCTCGACTCGCGAAAACAAAAATGTAGAGCTACCGAATTCTCCGGAGGGGTAGCCCCCTAGTCTGTGTGTTTTAGGGTCGGGACTGTTTGTTCGTAACTTGGTTCGTGATGAAGAGCGAACGGAATGTCGTTCTGGAAAGTGCTTTCTCGCCTGTGTTGCCAGTTTTCCTTACTTCGAGTTATTTTTCTTTTTATTTATCTTTGTTTGTAGCGTGTTGCTGTAGCCGCGAGACTCCCTTCACCAAATACAGTCGGGCAGATAAGTTCAGTCGAAAAAGTGGAATGTGTGTGTTTGTGTGTGTGTGTGTCCGTGGGTAGACTTAAATTTAGTTTTGAGTTTAGTTTTGTAATATGGTTAATGAGGAGCACTCGCAGACTTAACCTAACACACACGCTGTTTTTTTTTTTTCTTTGCGCCCTTTGAGGTATGGTGAAACAAAGTATGCACCCCTTCTAATGTTTACAAACTCACAGCCCAGAGTGCGGTCATCACAGCTCAACACGCTCGGAAAGCGACAAAAACACGCGCCATACGGACGAACGCTCAAATTGGCACCGGCCCAGAGCCCGGAATGGCCTTTACACCTTTTCAGCGCTTCTTATCAATCATTCTGGCAAGAAACGCTGAGTCACTGGGTTGTAGACTCATGCGTGAGGTCAACATGGAGAATAATGGTGTTCACATAACCTGTAACGTGTCGTGGTGATCGCGTTATCGCTGACGCTAATTTTATGCTTGGGTATCTGAAACGAAATTTTACCTCAGCCCCGATGTAATATAAAACTATTTTTTTTTATATAAAACTCCAATTCGGTCAAAGCTTGAATATGCAATATCAGTCTGGGACCCCGGCCACAGGACACTGATAACTAACCTCAAAGCTCTGCGAAATCGCGGCGCACGTTTTATACGAGGGGGGATCAAAAAGTTCAGGGACTGATTTTGTTGCGCAGAAAGTAAGGGTAGTACAGTGATGCGCGCTCAGCAGTCAAAGGAAGACACCTTCGCGTCTCATTATACCAAAGGGCGTCGCTCTGTGAACATTTGGAGCGGCGCTACACTTGTTTGTTTGACCACATGCACGAGCATGATGGCGATCTTTCCATACCCTGCAAACCAAGGAAAGAACGAACATCAATTATGCGTCAAACTCGACAAATATAAAATAGAAACCTGTGAAATGATTTAGAAGGCTTATGTCAAAAAGCAGTGAAGGGTGCGAGGTGTTTTAAGTGGCACTCGCGCTTCAGGAACGGCAGCACATCGCTGGAAGACTGGAAGAGCGGTGGGGCGACTTTATCCGCCCTCTCCTCGACTTAAGTGACGTTCTGCCATTCTTGAGGCGCGAGTGCCACTCAGGACACATCGCACACCTCACTGCTTTTTGACATAAGTCTTCTAAATCATTTCACAGGTCTCTGTTTTAAATTTGCCGAGTTTGACGTAAAATTGATGTTCGTTTTCGCTTTGGTTTACAGTCTATGGAAAGATCGCCATCATGCTCGTGCATGTGGTCAAACAAACTAGTGTAGCGCAGCTCCAAATGTTCACAGAGCGACGCCCTTTGGTATAATGAGACGCGAAGGTCCCTTCCTTCGACTTCTGAGCGCGCATCACTGTACTGCCCTTACTTTCTGCGCAACAAAATCAGTCCCGGAACTTTTTGATCACCCCTCGTATGCTAGTGTCTATTCTATGAAAACCCTCTGATACCTTCCTTTCCTTTCCATACGTCGTAAAATATGTCTTTCCTACAAAATATATATTTCTAACGCTTCGCTAAAAAGTAAATTATTTCTTAACCCCTCATGTATTTCTCCGCGAGTTGATCATCATCTTTAAAGTCGGTATACCTCATTGTCAAATGTCAACATACATCGACTCCTTCATACCAAGCACGTCATCTCATTTTAACCAGCTTCCAGCACCTCTCTGGTAAACATTTCATCAATTGAACCATTTAAAGAGGCGTTAACTAACCACACTTTAACACGTCGGACTTACACTTTTCTAACAAAATTGTTTACATTGTTTTTATTCTTGTTGCATTAATTCTTTTTTTTTTTCAGTGTGAATTTGTATGCCCTTTCCCTCTGTAATTAATGCCTTATGGGTCCTCAGGATATTGAAGAAAAAAATATAAATACAAATTTGACAGCGACCTTTCCCTTCAGAGCTCTATAATGCATGAAATAAATTATAGTGAATTGGTGAGGGAATTGTTGAGGAAATTGGTCTGTCGCGTGACGTATATTTTCCCGCTAAATTTAGCGGGGAATCGGAATGGTTGTATAGGTCACGTTACGTCGCTTTCGCCCGCTAGATCTAGCGCGGAAACTGAATTGGTGTTGAGGTCAGATGACTTGAATTTTCCCGCTAAATTTAACGGGTAACTGAATAGACGGACCTCACCAGGCAGTTTGACTACGCCACCGCTGCCACAATGCGTCGAGAGGACTTCCAGTCTTTTTGCACGTGCGACAACCTCGCTGGAGCCCTACGCGTGTCGATCACAACACGGCACGAGCTCTTTCGTGCAGTGCTGTCTGCTTCCTGTGAACTAATGTAATGGCGGCGTCACGCATTCGCCAAACGCTTGGTGAGATCGGTCTACTGGTGTATAGGTCAGGTAACGTCGATTTCCCGCTAAATTTAGCGGGGAAACTAAAGTGATGTTTTGGCCACAAATCGTGCAATTTTCACGCTAAATTTAGCGGGGAAATTGAGTTGACGTGTATGTCACTTGCCATCAATTTCCCCAAGGTGTATAGGTCACGTGACGCCAGTTGACGTTGCGTGACGCAACTTTCCAGCCAAATTTAGCGGGGAAACTGAATATGTATAGAGGTGCCGTCACGTCAATTTTTTCCGTTAAAATTAGCGGGGAAACTGAATTTTTCTGTTCGTCCCGTGACGTCAGGTCACCGGACATCTTTTTCCCGCTAAATTTAGCTGAGAAATTAATTTCCTGTATAGGTCTCGGACATCAATTTTCCCTCTGAACTTAGCGGGATATGCACGGACGGACGGACGGAGGGACGGACGGACAAACGGACAACATTTTGGGATTGGGGAGTAGCGTTAAATACAGGAAGATCCAGTGGTGGCTTCTTAGGAAATGCGTTAGCATGACCCTTGGGAAACGCCACACACGTCCCCCTTTGGAAATTGCTAACGATGACCCCTTCACTTTTTCTGTTTTGACTTTCTCTTTTGCTTCCTCTATTTTTTGCTGCCTCTTTTTTGTCTCGCCACTGAATCAGTGGTAGCGTTTCCCAAAGGGGGATGTCTGTGGTGTTTCACAAGGGTCATGCCAACGGATTCCCTAAGAATCCACCAATGGACCTGTCTGTAAATTTTTTCACCCCTTTTTAGTACTCTGCCTGTCAGAGTACGTCGACGCCCTTGAATACGGTCATCCATATCACACGTGGAAAGAACCGCATCATTACCAGTCGTGGAAAGAACCGCATCCATATCACTCGTGGAGTGAACCACATCCATATCACTCGTGGAGTGAACCGCATCCATCGTTTCAACTATACACACACAACACAGCCCACGCACCGCTACTACGGAAACCCAGAACGAAGAACAACCGGCGACGGTAGAGCGGTAACTGAGCCAACACCTCCTAGATAAGAAAGCCCAAGTGCTGAATTTTCCTGGGTTCACTAAAGAAGGTCACCGTAGGTCACAGATTGGAGACGAGTGCTGCTTCAGGGTTCGGTTTTAAATTGTGTCTAATCAGTGAGAACACACTCCTTGCCGAACGCTGATGCCGTGGTTGTGTCCAGTTTGTGGCCAACGGTGGCCTTCTTTAGTGACCCAGGAAAATTCAGCGCTTAGGCTTTCTTATGTAGGAGGTGTTGACTGATCACGCCCGCATTCTATCGCGCCGTGGCGCGTCCTCCTCTCTGGCTCCACGCCAACTGTGAACGTGACTTTGACAAAAACGAAAGGGCTCGTTCTGACGAAAACCCGGCGGTGTCTGTCAGTTTGTCAGCGCCGGAGAGAGAGAGAGAGAGGGTGACGCGTGCTCACGTTAGCGCTTCGGACTAAAGGGAACGTCGTGCGCTTCATCCTCTTTCCCTCCTTCTCCCTCTCTCCCCGGCAGTGACAAATGAAAGACGCCGCCGGGCTTTCGTCAAAACGAGTGTTCTAATGGTAACACATTAAAAGCATTTCATGCTTTAATAAGTTCGCTCGCTTAGAGCCCATTCCACAGGCCAGCTGACGAGCATGGCAGCGCGCGGAAGGAGATTATTGGAATGGTCTGTAGCAGGGATGCTCAGACGGACATATGCAAAAGGCGTAAAAGAGAGCCAATTCAACTGAAAAGCCGCGATAAAAAAAGGGCGTAGCAGTCTTCCTTTTTTTCATTTTAGTTAGTGATTACAGTGAATTCCACACATAAAGTGATTGCCCATCAAGTAACTGACCCTGGTGGTCTTTTTTTTTTATTAGTTAGATGTACCGATGGCGGCACAAGGCCGCCAAAACGCAAGCTATTTCGTGTTTGCTAAATACTTCTCTTTTTGTTTTGTCTAGCTAAGGGATTTTTTTTTTTTGTGTGGGGGGGGGGGGGGGAGGGGGGGGGGGAAGGGTGCGTATGTTTATCGGTAGCCGTAAGCCGCACTTTGACCTGCGGAGATGCGCTGTTAGGCGACCTCTGGTCTATAAAGTTCTGTTTTTCGCTATCCGCCACCTTTGAATGCTTTTTCTGTCGTCTATACGAGGTAGTACCCTATATTTCTTCCGCGCATTCGCTCGAATCGAAAAAAAAAAAAAAAATTGCCGGATCACAGCTGCGCGTTTTCCAAGTTGCTCAAGTTTCAGTGCGGGTACATTGGTCCCCCGCTGTGAGGGAAAGAGAAAAAAGACACAGGTCAGCGCTCTTTGTCAGGCGGTCGACTCCTTGTATACCTACACAAAGCACACAGACACATACCTACACAAAGCACACAGACACATAACCACACTCCCGAAATAGGGAGCGGCTGCACGGTATTCGAGCGCGCGAAACTTCGCGCGGCGCGGAGCGTGCATCTCTCTCGATTAATTTCGAAAGCGCCGCTCGCTGGAAAGGTTAAAAAGAGCCGCTGACAATACGTGGGAGGTCTAATTAATGAGCGTCGTCGTCGTCGCTGCGAGGATCCCGATGAGATGTACTTGGGGAGGGAAGAGAGATTTAATTAAAAACCGGCGGGGAGCTACACTCCATTCTCCCCCGAAGGTGACAGTGTGATGGATACACTACCTGCTTGTTGTAGCAGTCATACACCTATTTGTCACCACGTGATCGCGGTGCCGGCCACACCCACGCGCAGAGAGTGAGGTCAGGTGATGAAAAGGAGGCTTCTGATTGGTCGGGCGAGCGCGTATACTCCCATCGCACTCTCGGTTGAGGGGTGAGAGGAGTGTAGGATATCAGCCACTCTGCTGATTGAAGGCGGGGAGTTTGGTGGCGGCAAACTCGCCACCCCAAATCTTTTCGGAGGAATTGAGAAAGATTGAGAGGGGTAGGGGTGGACGCTTGATCTTGCAACGACGGCAGGTCGTGTGAATTATCGCGAGGTTCGCGCTTGGGTTCGTCGGAAGCCTTCGAAAGTTACACACGCTCGTTCGAGCAACCTTTCGTTTACCCGTTCTAACCATCTTGCCTTCTCACCTTCCTATTCCCCTTTTCAAGTATCTGTCTAACCTCTCGCAGTGCGAAGGCGCGGCTTGGTGTTTTTTTTTTTTTTGTTCGCTTCAAAGCGCTATAGACGTAATCCTTGATAGCGACACTCAATCACATCTGGAGCTTTTTTTTTTTTTTTCTCTCACAAAGTACACGGAAGAGTCAATGCGGAGGGCAAGCTCGTCTGCTTCTTTTGCAGGTGTTCTCGTGACGTCAGAACGCCGAGCTCTGATTGGCTCTGATCAAGTTATAGTGGGTAGACGTCAATCCTACCGAAAAACCCAGTATAACTTTTCACTATCTGGATAATGAAACTGGAAATTTGTATTTAGAAACCCGAAATCCAAATTGCAGACAAAGGAATAATTTCTGAAAATTTAAAATCCGGATAGACTCCAGATAGAATCCAGAAAGATGTCCAGTTTCATAATCCAGATAGCGAAAAGTTATACTGGGTTTTTCGGTAGGGAAGGCAGCTTGCTTTGAGGTCTACCCACTATCCTTCAATCAGAGCCAATCGGAACTCGACGTTCTGACGTCACCACAACCCCTTCAAAAGAAGCAGACGAACATGCGCAGCGCATTGCTTCAATCAAATGACGAGATTGAAAATATGTTTAGATCTTAAAAAACCGTCTGCGCTGCGGCAGCACTGAGCAAGGTGAAATGTGACGCTGAATGCCACTGCGCGTCTGCTTAGGTCTAAGCATAATTGCAGCCTCGTCATTCACTGGGCCCTTCCCCCCCCCCCCCCCCTCCCCCCCAATCCGTGGATTGCAGGGATTGACAAGTGCTTTGGGGAAAAGTGGACGCCCCAGATTTCTTAGAGTACACATTGTGTACCGAAACGTGGAGACGAAGTGGGCAGCTGATTCCTTCTCGTTCGGTTTATCTCAGTGAACGTGGACGAGTTCCTCAACTCCCTGGACATCGACTCCCTCCAGATCGAGGACCTGAGCAGGAAAGGCAGCACCGCGTCGCGGGGAAGTCGGAAGAGCTCGCGATCGGACGTAAGCCTCTCCATCTTTTTTTCTTTCGTTCTTTGTTGTTTGTTAGAATTATTTCTCTCGAGACCTTTGCAGCAAAAAGAAAGAGGGGTCAGAAGGAAAAATAGAGCTTCCTCGGGTCTAAGTCTTTCAGTGAAATGTCATCTGCCATTCTGAAACTTCAAGGAGCTCCTCTTTTTTGTTTTTTGTAAGTTGTTTTATTTTTTGGTTACTAGAAGAAAGTGTTAGTGACGTTATGCGAGTCTAACGCGAAACGAAATAATTCCTGCTTCCCTGCCGCGTCGCGGATATGAACCGAGGCGACGCACACCCTGCTGTATACACGGACCGTGCACTCTCACACCGCACACTAACCATGACGTTCGTGTACCGTCATGGCATGACGTGACGTCATAGTTTCGCGTAACATCACCGTACGCGTGACGTCATAGTTTCACGTGCCGTCACATTGTCACGTGATGTTTCGTCACAATGTCAGGCGACACCGTGACGCTGAGCGTATATAAATTTTCCGGACACGACGACCCTATCAGGGAATCCGCTGGGAAACCTCACCCATGACCTGTCGCCTTACAAAAACAAAACAAAAAAAATGAAATAAAGGGTTCTGGTGCTTTTGGTTATGACGTACGATGACAGTGTCGATAAATCGAATATATGGAGAGTTTCGGGGATACCGCAGGCGATTGTAGCGGAACTATACGGTGCCTCGAACACATCCCCGACTGATGTGTTTAGCTTCCCATACTGCCCGTGCCTAGTGCCTAGATTCGAGCGTGTTTCCCCAACTGCTCAGTTGAGGTCACATCACGTGGTTTTCGGGCACCATTAATGCCAACTCTTGACCAAACAAAATCTACTCACGATATCCTCCATACAAAATTGAAATTAGCCCTACTGAAAAAAAGAAAGAAAAGAAAACATTTGTATTCATACGGCCACTACCCCATAATACTGCTGAAAGATCCTTATGACGTAAAATCTTGAAATTAAAAAAATGTTTAATCGGTGAACTTTATGGTTTTTGATAGTTTAAGACAGTCTGTCATATATCTTGTACACGTATTATACACATAAAACACGCAATATTCTTGGCTGCATGCTGTGCTCCACGCATGTTTAATTAGAACATTCCTGATTGCAGAAATTGTTAGAGTGATTGAAAAAAATCAAATATATTTATGGGCCTTCTGAGTGGCAAGACATGGTAGACTACCAACCATGGCCAACCAAACATCAATTTGACCTGGGCGTTCTTCATTAAGAAAAAGGAATGTACCGTAATATCTCTTATAATTCTTTCACGTGGTATTATAAAGAAAAAATGTGTTGCGTGTTTTATCGTTTCGTTTTTTTTTTTTTTTCACTACAGAGCAATCGTCTGTTGTTTTCTTTTCCTTCTTTTTACTTGTTTCAGTTAAGCCACAGCCAGTTCGTAGCCTTGCGAATTGCTGTCGAGCGCCCCCAGGATCTCGTGTTCCAAATCGTAAAGCTCGCGAGTCGTGAAGGGCATATACTTACACTGTCGGAGGCGGTAATGCTGAGATACGTTTCCTGCGGACGCGTCTCCAAGTCTGATCGTAAATCGCAGATTTTCGTTTCTTCGGAAGACGCGTCCTGCTGCGGACGCCAGTTGGGGCAGTCCTTTCGAACTTTATTCTATATAAAGAAGGAAACAAAAACAAAAGATAAGAGGTGTGGAGTAAAGATTTTGTTCTGTAGTGGTGTGCCTCACGACTATTTGGATGAGGACGATGGTCTAGATCGAACTGTTGAAAGGTAAATGTTTTCGAACATAGCCAAGAGCCTTTCGTAACCTTGTTTGGTTCTTGATTTAAATAATTTCATAAAAATGGTCTCGCAATTGTGGCCAATTAGTGCTGCGACAAATATCGAAGTAATAATGTCCGGTACACAGTATGTACCGTAAACATTTCCAACCCAGGCCCGTCACTGGGATAAACTTCGACGGCGTGAGCCGGCAAAAGAACACCTTGCCATTTTGTTCTGTGTCGGGAGTCAGAAGAGCAGACACCGAAACCACTTCTGTGACAAGATATGTCACGATGTACGTTGTATCTCCTTCCGCTATAGCTCATCAGGAAAAAAAGTGTCTGGTGTTTTATCTTTCTTTTGCCTAAAATGCAATGCACTGAAACGCAAACGGATTTTTGTTTGTGGGGATATGAACAAGAGACATTTATTGATGATATTCCGTTTCATTTTACGATGTAACGCAGCAAAGGATAGACTTCTAGCTCATATCTTTGGCAGTTCCTCCAGCTGCGCCAGAGTTCCTGCAGCGCCCTTGAGCAAGGAGCTCACTCTTGTAACCTAGACTGCGGTACAATTTAAAACACAGTAAACGGCTGCAGAACTCGATAATCTTTTGTTTAACCCTTACCCCTTGCCCGTTTCGTTGTTTCAATCTAGATTAGCATCGTACCGGCGTGCGTTCTTGTATCACTACACTGCGCGATGCACGCTAAAGATCCCAGGCTATATAGCAGTGGTAGTACACTGGCTAAATTTATCATCTGTACCTGAGACACTAGACGCCCACTGGGGCTGGCTAACTTCTCGGTGTCTAAACCAACACACAGCGCAAAGATTTGGCAGTTGCTACTGCTGCGCCCGAGTTCTTGCAGACGAGGAACGTTTTTGAGGAAGAGCTCGCTCTTGTAGCTTTCTCATGGGTACATCTTAAAACGGAGTAAAGGTTGAAAAATAATGTCAGTGTCCTTTCGTCCTTGAATGCATTCTTCTTCCGCGAATACATTCGCAGCTCAACTACGAGGACCAGAGCGAGACGAACGAGTCCTTCTACGAAAGCGACTTCGACGGTTCGTCGGACGCTTCGGCGAGCCAGCCGACGTCGTTTGTGGCAGGGACGTCGGACTCTGGCGACGACGCCGCCGTCGAGAAGGCGCCCGCCGAGGCACCCATCGCAGGGTTGTTCTACGAGCAGGACCCCACGGCCGTCGTCTGGGACGAGGCGCCTGACGTGTCCTCGTCGGCCGTGGACGTGAGCGATGTGGACGGCAGCCGACTGGAGAACCAGGGAGAAGACCAGGAACCTCAAACAGCTCAAGAGAGGGAGGACTCGTTGCAAGTGTCCGTCAAGTGCTTCGGGCTCTTTTCGTACGAGGTGGGTAGGCTTCTTTTATGAGCTTCGGGAATAGCGAATAATGTGCAGCGGCAGCTTTCGGTGCCTCTTTCCGGCGAAATTCGGCGGCGTCCGTACTCAAAAACCTACGCGATCGCGGACCGCGCACTGAATCGCTCTCCCCCCACCATCGTCGTCGCCCCTTGCAGCACAAGTCATCTAAGGTAAGATGCGCGATCGCCCCTTCTCCTTCTAAAGAGAGATAGTGCATCTCGAGAGAGAGATAAAGAGAGATGCACTATAGTAATGAGAGATCGTAAAAAAAATAAAAAAATAATGATAACTATATTTCGTGACAGGTTAAGACTTGAGGGGAAACTCCTCCCATCTCTTTCCACTTTAGCTAAGTGAACGCCGGAGAGCAGGTCTCCTCCTCTCCACCGTTTGCTCTGCTAAAGTGCAAAGAGAAGAGAGGAGCTTCCCCTCAACTCTTCACCTGCCACTGGCAGCTTAGAAAATGAAGGACGTAGCAAGTTTCGAGCACCTAATTATCGCTCTGTAGCCCATGAGGTTGCGGGATAGCCGATAAAAATGTCGAAGGAAAAATCACGAAGAAAGAAGCGTAAACGTAGTAAACTTCACCCGGCATGTCTTCATTTAGCTCTCACTGATTATATGTAAAATATATCCCTGGAATGTTTATCGCACTTAAATTGGGCACTTTTATCATCGGATAAAAGCAAAAAACAAAACAATTTTTTTTTTTTACAGTGGAAGAGCAAGTAACAGGGACAGGTGACGTCTCCAGAGACGTCGTCTGGCCCTGTTACTTTCTCTTTCAGTGTAAACAAATTTTTCCTCGTTCGGCCCCAGTCTAGAATTAAAGTCATCATGGTAAGCTTCCACCAGCTCGCCTGCGCACTGACCGTAATTTTGTTCACTCCTTTTATGTCGGAAAACCGTCCGGCGATTGCCGCAAGGCATGTGGCGAGCCTCTCTGTCGCCTGTTATGTGTCAAAGGCATCGTAGCGTCATTGTCGGCGTCTCCGAGCCAGCTTAGGGGCGAGCGAGGGTCATCCGACACCACCGATGACGTCACTTTCGCTAGTTACTCCCCCTAGTTTTTCTATACTCCTGCGCTCGGCGTGCGGCAGTGGACGGAGCTACGTCGAAATTTAAATTGGCAATTACGACGCACCTACAAATAAAATCGAAAGAAAAACGCGCACTCGTGAATTTTAAGATGCCTTCATTCAAACTTTAATGGTTGTTTATGAATCAAGAAACATCCTTAGAGCTTCGGTGAGACTTCCTGATGGATAAGAAGCACTCCCTATTACCTCTAGGGCACATTTTCATCATCTTGTGGGGTTTCTAAAAAGAAATTAATCAAAATATACAGATAAATAAACCGTACTAGACGAATAGAAAACAAAATGTTCCAAGGCTTCCAAAATACGATATTATTTTTTTGTCTTTCCAAATTTCAGGTGCCAGCAGAATAACGGTCTTTCGGCGGCTTCGTAAGAATTGTTCCATTCGGTCAGTACGGTTCATTAATCTGCATATTTTCGAATATTTCCTCTAGGGGATAATCTCAGGTTATGTCTGGTTGGGTGATTTGTTTGCGGTCAATTGACTTATTTATTGTAAACTAGCTCGTTCTAAAATAAAGCTAATTTTTTATTATATTTAGTTAATTTGTTTTCTGCATGCAGTCAGAGAATTCTTCTAAAACTCCTCCGGAATCATCTTTGAACAGTGAAGGCTGGTTACCAAGTATGAATTTGAATGCGACCGACTGCTTTTCAACCTAACAGCTTACAAGGGGGGAAAAAACTTAGAAAAACTGGCACGCTGGCGCCCTCTATCATGTACCCCTATAAACACATGCGATCTGCGTATATAACCAGACTCGAGGTTTTGCTGTATTTGCGAGATATAATCTACGCACTGTCTATGAGTAAGCGGTTGCTTTTAAGTTAACATTGTCGGGATTATTTCAAGCACGTGATGAAAGAAGAGTGCGAGTTATATACGCAGATTGGAATCATTCCAGAGCTACGCGATAGATGGCGTCAGTGTGTTCTGTCGTCGTGAGCGGCCACGAGCTGTTGCGACGCAGTCCATCACACTCAAACGCAAATGTGTGAACAAACCTTAAAGGTTTTTATTTTTTATTTTTTATGGAGTTGTTTTTCTTGGACAGTAGACAGGCAGAAGCATATCCTGTGAAAGCAACGTCGGGTGTTCCTGTTATATGTTTCCGTTTCTGTTTTTGCTTGAAACAAATAATAAAATAAAAACGTGTTTTTGGTTTACGAAATGAGGAGCGCGTTCCGGCGTCGGAATGATGGATCAGCTGCGAGAGTCCGGCGGCTATGCGGACGCAATCCCATCCGTCACGGTGTCATGGTTGACGGGAAAATCCGCGTGAAACCACGCGAACCGAACAGGACGGCGTTGCCTGACCCACCCGACTCAAATCCCCCTCTCTGGAGAAAAGTAACGCCATTCCTCCTTTCTGCAAGTTCGACAAAAGTTTGTCTGAGGGTGAAGTTGAGAACGAGCTGGAGCCACCTGGTGGAGGAGGATAGCACACTACCTAAGTCAAAAAACAGTTTAACTCGTTGATTTTTTTGTTACACAGACATTCTTAATACATTTGCAAATTATTTGCTGAGCTGATTTCTGCATCAACTACTTCTTTCGCTAAGATTTTTATTTTTTGTGTGCAGAAGTCGTGCAACACTGTTCTAAAGTCGAACTTGGTTGATATCGCAAAAAGTTTGAAGAGTCGGCTAACCTGTTGAACCTCAGGTTCGACAAATATTCGTAACATCACTAGTTGCCATCTGAAGAAAATTAAAAATAAAATAAAATAAAAAGGAAGTATTGTGCCGTTTATACTTTCCGCAAAGTATATGTACAATATCTTGCCCAGCATGGAGTCCAGTCAGGGCACCCAAACTGGTAAAGTCTGATAAATTATACTCACGTTCTGCCATAGGTGAGGAAGAGTGGCGCGGCGTCAGGCTCGTGTACGTTGACCTCGTGGCTAAACAACGGCGTGGTCCGTGAAACTGCGCGTCCGCAGATGGTTCGCCCTTCAAAAAATGGGCTCCTCCATTTTACCCACAGATTTCGTGTTCACTCACACAAACAACGAGATAGTATTGGCGGATTTTGTTTCTGTCAAACAATAACTCGTGCTATTAGAAAAAAAAAAAAAATGAATGCGTTGCGTCTCAACCGAGTCCCGACGCCCGAACAATCCTTGCAGTCTCGCTGCTTTTACGCCCAGGTTAATAACCTCTTGCGCGTATATGGCGCCGCCAGTTCCCGGAAGGTTTGCTTAATGGGAAAGGTGTTGTTTAATTGGCAGCGTGGATGTTTTTGTTTTATTGTTATTAGCACCACCTCGAGAAGAAGGTATCCACGTCGCTCTTGATGAGAAATACCGTCTGATGATTAGGTGCGCGTGGACGGAAAATAAAACAAGTACGTATAGAACAAACCGCTGTGAGATTCTCGGGTCAAACTCTTCCGGCTGGCATGCTTCGGGGTGTCGCCATTAGTATGCCAAAAGAACTAAACAAATGGTTTCATCCAATTTTGCATTCTTCGGTTAGTTCTAACAACGAGCAACAAGCGGTCAGTTCTGACAACAAGCGTGGCGTGGAAAATGTTTAAATGTTTACAAGGTGTCACGTTTTGATGCAAGTACGAATTCCTCTTAGTGATGGGAAATAAAACATTTTGAATAGACTCATTTCTCTTATTTTCTTTCTATACGCTTGTCATCTCGTATTTTTAGTGTCTATTTTTCGCTAGGAAGTGATAAAGACTCGTCCGTTTGGGTCAGAAGAAAGAAATGTTCGCCTTAGTCAAAGTCATTGTTCGAGAATTAATAAACCAGGATGGTTTATTAATTCTCAAACGGTGATGCCACGGTATAAACTGTGGCATCACTGTTCTGACTGACAGCTATAGAACGTACGGCGCGACCTGTCACGAGCATCTTATTATAGCTCCGCACCCAATGACATTAACTGATAAGAACGCCAAAAAGCCAATCACGAAGCGAGGAACGTAAACATATTAAACCGCGACCCGCCTTTTTTAAGTTGTCAATCACTATAACACTGTGTACATCAACCCTTTCTTGGGTCTTCTTTTATGAAGAAAATTCGCTTTAGTATATGAGTTAGCCAGTCTACACATAAAACATCACTCTTGATCCTCAAATTCAAACGAAGTATTAGTGGATACTTTTAAGTTTCGAAGCAATTCTTTGGCCCTCTTTCCATTCGTATATAATACTGTTCTGGATTGTAAACAGGTGTATTCGGTCGCCGCCTGACCAATGAAGTTAGCCAAGGGTGGAGCGGTCTTGAGCTAGCAGACGTCTACGAGTCACCAGGGGTCTTGGGACTTTGAAGCGCCTCATTTCAAATGCGCTCGTGTTTTTGACTCAACCCGCCGTACTGTGGGTGGACACACGCATATTTAAAGGTATCGTAGGTTGCGTTATTTCAACAACGTTCGCACGGTTCTCTGCTTCGGAGTCCACTCATTGTCTGTTACGCTCTCCTGGTTTATGATCACGGACAGCGCTAGCCCCACCGCACCCAAAGCTGATTTGTTCCCTTTTTGAGAGAAACACTTTCGACGCTTGGCTAACCTTTTGGAAGGAAAAGTGTTTTGAGTTGTCCGTATTTTATGAATGGAGATAGCGCGTCTGAAATAGGAAGAGGCCGCTTACGGTGGTTGGATCATGAGCTGTGTGCGCGCCCGTGGGCGGACTTCCGGCTCTATGGTTTTGCTCGTTCGTTCCCGCGCATACGGAATAAGCAATCCTTTGCACACGGACTGTGTTTACTCTGTTTGCCACTTGCAGTAACTCTTTCTTCATTTAACAAATAAAAAAAAAAGATATAAGCCTAGCCTTTTTAACACTCTGCATGCGAGCAACGTCCTCGCGCAGATCGAGCGCGCGGCCAGGCGAAAAAGCTTTTGACATTTCGGTTTCTCAGCGCTAGGAGAAAAATGACCCCGCTAGAGATGGAATAAATCCCCCAAATCCTGTGGGTGGAACGAACCTGGCGCTCTGTAAACATAGCTGCAACAAATTGGGCATGGCCATTTGACTCTAGTCAGATTCCTTTTTTTTTATTTTCTTATTTTTTTTTTTACTTGTGAGAATATTGAACGTTTACACTTGTGATTTAGGATCGAAATATATTTTCGGATGGTTTATAATTCTCGTTATTTACGGGCAAAAGCAAAAACCCATTGAAGAAATGCTCCTGCTACCAATTCGTCGACAGTTTAAAAAAGAATGAAGAAAATAGAAGAAAATAAATAAGCAATCAAAATGTTGGGTAGAAGAAATCAAGAATATGAAATATTATAATCTAATATATTTCGGCGTGAACCTTGAGGAAAAAAAAGTAGTATAGCTGGATGTTTGCTATGGCCTGAGCCTCTATAATCTTTTTGCTATAAAGCATGGTCACTAAAAACATGTATAAAGCATGGTCACTAAAAACATGTGGAAGAGCCGCTGTCAATCTAAAGTACCTGCCATAAAAACAGCAACAACACGAAATTACTCACATAAATATCGTGTCAGCAAATGTTCGCCTGACCGATCTCTACTCCTCCACTTTGTCTCCCGCATGCCCAGACTATGTACCGCGCAAGTCGACGCAAGCCGTTAAGATTTCTTCAACTATCTCCAAGAGCAACGACCTGTCACCCACTGAATGAGACGTTACCTAAGGTCAGGTTCAGTCCGCTCATCGACAGCGACAGATCCTTCTCCAAAAGTGTAAAGAAAGAACACATTTAAAAGTGGCACTTTACTTTGCCCCCCACCGAAGTGCCAAGTTATCACATCATTCTCAAATCGGTAAGAAGACACTCTGTTCCGAAGTGGGCCGTCGTCTTCTTCCATGGCCGCGGTCAGGAGACAGGTCTTCGAGGTCCTTTTCTGATGACCCGCCCGGTAGCCCTATAGGTACCGGGCATTTCGACCCTCGCTCCAGTATCTCGCGATCGCTCTCGGGCAATCGTTTGCGGGCACTATGCCCCTGATGATCCGCTGATCCGGAAATCATAATTTCGATCACGTCTTGTTCGGTGTCGTTTTAGGAGGGTACGGGGCGGCGGAGAAAACTTGGAGCCTTCATGCGCGTGCGCACCATCTTCTGTGGCGAGGGAGCTGTTATCGTCTTCAAGGTCGAGCATCCAGTTAGGAGGCGTCCAGGGATGAGCCTCTCGCCAGTGGTGGTGGTGGCGGTAGGACGTGCCGGCATTCGTGTTTCCCTCGCCGCGTGCCCCCGAGGGCAAGTTCGCGGTCTTCGGTTGGGAGGAAGACTACCCCTTCTGTGCCGTCGCCGCAAAAGATTCTGGGCATTCATGTACCCTTTCCCCTGACTCGCGTTGACGCGCTGTGTGGGCCTCTTCAGATCCGATGTTTCGTCAATGGAGGATGTCGATGATTGTGTCTCGAAAGATTAAGAGAGACTGTCACTGGCTGTTTTAGAACGACGAGGGGGTCCCATAGAGGTTTCCTATCTCCAGCATATGGGAGTGTAGTGCGCATTTACTTCTATAGATAGACCTGGTCGTCTGTTAAGTAAGCGGATGTTAAGGGCCTCTAACTTCAAATTGAGCCAAACATTGGACAGTTAGGATATTTGTGTAACCCAAACTTTACGACTGTTATTTGATATTCTTCTAGAGGGTTATCATCAGCGGCCCCCGGGCTCAAACAAATATGGATTCTTTTGTGTGCCCATTCACGGGTTGATACTTGTACGCCAGTAGTGTCAGCATAAGTTACTAACTGCTTCAAAACTACAAGGATATGTTCCCGTGTTGGGAGCTCATTACTGATATAGATTTACTCTCCGGCCAAGCAACTGATATTGCTCGAATACGTCCCAGAATTATTTTTTGAGTACACGCAAAGTGTTCATTACTACCGCTTCAGAATCAGAGGCATGATCATCCGTTGCCTTTTGGTGATATTAAAGAGTAAAAACACTTGGCATAAACGAGATGCGTTCGGCATGTCCGCGAACAGTGTTTGTTGGACTTTCGTTTAGTGGTAAGGGTCAGCTACGTCACGGTGCTAGGAAAACCTGCGTTTCGAGCAAACTTTGTGTAAGTGATGCTTCCCTTTTTACAGCATAGCTGAGAGAAAAATAACAGACACGCAATTACATTATGGTTAGATAGAAGTGGTGCAGCTAACCGTGGAGATTACATTACAATACGTAGCGCAGACACGCTTTCTATTCCGACTATACTATGTGAAGACACATAAGGTCCGTCCTTGCCCCCGTTTCTTAGTTCCCTCCACTCCCCCTCCCTTAAAGGGGTACGGAAGCCAAATTCTGGAGCTAATTGCTTTGCTTCAACATGACGTAGGTAGCAGTAGAACCTCAAAAACATCAATATTTCATTGGAAGACGCAAGAAAACACATATTAAATTCAATTAAATGATAACCAAAAACCACCTGGTCGTTAGTTATGAACCTTCAATTGAATGTCGTGGCGGCATCGGCCTCGGACGGCAGCGCCGCTATCCGGGAAGCACGCTCACTGGTACAGATTACCTAGGCCAGAACGTAATACCGAAGGTTTGGTGTGAAGAAAACCAAAGCACAGTTGGCCACCTTGGATTCACTCTGCCAGCCAATCGCTTCTACTCATTCTTTGACGTCACTGACGTCAGGGGCTGATGAACTATATTTTTCAACATGGCGCGCGCTGCTTTCAACGTCGTTCTCGACGAGAGGCGCCGACCTCTCGAAGTTACCCGGGTTTACGTCGCAGCTAGAGCCGTAGAGCTGTGCCGGTATCCGCTTTTGTGCGACAATGTGCGAATTCAACGATCATGTCGCCGTCGACGTGCTAAGTGCCCCCGCCTGGACGATCGCGTAAGCCTCGTTGGATGAGACCAACGAAAGCGGTGCCGGTGGCTTCTCTTAATTCGTTTAGTGTTCGCCATTGAGACAAGTCGCGTTGAAAAAATCGTGGCAATGCGAGCGTTTTTTTTTTATTTTTAGTTTTTGTGCATAGAGCGATGTGAGAATTCGTGTCTCTGTGCTCTGCGCCTTCGCTTAAAAGATCGAGTCCCGTCGAGACCAGCGCAAACTTCTTCTCCGCCGATGCCTTCTCATCGTTCGTTAAGTTTTTGCCCTTGTGACAAGGAATGTCGCAAAATCGTCGAGGTGTACGTGTTTTTTCGCGGTGGCGCGACAACGCTGCGGTCACACCACTATATCGATGCAATACGCTGCGTGAAATACTCGAGTGCATGGTGCCAACGCCGTGCTGCCTCACCGGACTCGGCCTGGTTCCCTGCTCGTTTTAATAAACGAAGGATGCCATCTGGTATGGCGCCTTCAAAGCGATATTTACTTATCCGTGCATCTGGGGCCCTCGCCGAGTCTGGTCGTTGTGATCAGTTGGTAGTAAATCAGGTAAGCAGCAATTAACTTCTGCTACCAAGCAATGTCACACATGATCCTGCCGTCACCTTAGACAACATGAGGTAGGAAATCTACCCGCATCTCGCCTCGTACGAGATAACAGAGGTACCTTAGCCGCCTCGCTACGATGTCGTCCCGATCAAAGAGCAGCGAGCTCGCGCCCGAAACCGACGTTGACGATGTCGCCATATCAACCATGTCGCGGAACAGACGACGCACTGTTGTCATTGCGCGCACGACTCCGGCGGCGCCGCAATGTCCCGGTGATATGTTTGTTACAGCCCTTGGGCACTCTGACTGCCTCCAAGTGTCAACGCTTATAACTACGGTACGCTTGGCCCTAGGGAGGCCGATGACGTCGGGGGCAAGTCGCGGGCGCGACGGATATCCCGAGATGCACCGCGCTCTTGGATGGCTGATCTTGAAGCGCTCGCCAGGATCTAAAATTTAGAACAAAAAATACAGCCATCCGTTTGAAATACGAGTGTACGATTGTCATTAGCAGATAGAGTTAATCATGTTTAACTAATTTCTGAAGGTGAGAGGTATATTTGAAGTTTCGATTCAGTACCCATTTAAACCGTTCATATACACTCAAGAGATGCCGGCCGTTGGACCGATGGCTGCCTTATTTTAAACCGTTTTTTAATGTTCAAGTAGTGCGGGACGAATCGCACGGCATGTAGACATTGCTTAAAAGCGGGAATTTAAGAGTTGTTCCAGGATCGACAGAATCGTCGTACGATCAGGCGATGCCCCATTGAATTACGCCATCTGATGAGACGGTCGGCTTCTGGAGGACAAATCTGATAAGCGTGGACAGCCACCGACGACCATGTGCGAATAACTCCGCTTTCCCTGGCTTTGGACTGCCCTAATACTTCGGGTAATATACTCAGCTATCGTTTTATTACCCTGTCTTCTTTGTGTCTTGCTTGAACCCAGCGCGCGAGCGAATTCGTGTGCCTAAGAATGAAGAAAACGAACTATATATACGTCCGAGATCTTTCGAAAAGATAATTTTTTATTTTTTTGACCAAGTTAAGTCACTCACTGCAATCGGCAAACGTTAAATTGCTCGGGGAGTTGCATTTGAAGGGTTTCGCGTCTACGCAAAGCGCACTAATAAAAACGAGTTATATAAAAACAGATATGTAACTGATATCTAGATTTTTTTTTTTTTTGAAAGCACACGACCGCATTAAGAAAAACGAGTTCTATATAACTACAGATATTTAACTGACATCTAGAATTTTGTTTTGGAAGTGGACGAACCCTTCGAATCGGGCGGTGACTTGCACCACCTGGCGACCCGGGCTATCTTCTGAATAGTGAATACTTCTGCTCCAGGCTATACTCTTTGTTAACAAAAACGTTATTTTGTGCCAGTTGATGACACTCACCCGTAAAATAAGAATCTCTAACAATATGTCCTTGACGTGTTCGCAACCAGGCATTTTGTTTTAACCCAATGAAACAAAACACCTTGAGATTCTACCGATATCGTACAAAGCGGACCTTTTCAACGGCATATAAGTACCATCTCACGCGCGCGGCTTCGGTACGACTCAATTCTCTACAAGACAAATCTTGCAAAAACACAATTTATTGCCCACAAACATTTACCGGGGGCCGGGCATGGCGGCCATAGCCACACTAACCGGCTTCGTCGGTCTTCACCCCGCATAATGTGGCAGCTGCCGTCGACACATTTCCGCGATAGTGAACGCACGTCATGATCTTGATCTCGGACCGCCTTCAATGTCGTCGCAGCATCGAAAAAAAGCCAAAGAAAGGGAGGCCCTAACCTTCTTCCCGGCGCTAAAGGCAGGCAGAACTTTTGGTAAGATAGCATGCCTGAAAGATGGCCGCCCTGAGCGTCTATAGCGACTTGTTATCTTCTTTCAGCTGGAAGCGTCGAATACACTCTCGAGCCTGCAGGCCCCGCTGAGAAAGTTAATCTCTCGGAAATAAGCCGCGCGGCTTCTGCGTAGTATATCCCGAGCTTATTATCTTGCTGTTTTATTTTCGTATTCGTTATTAATCGTGGGGTTTTCGGTCTGTCATGTGGAGAAGTTGCGTTGAAAAGCGACGCGGAATTCTCAGAAAGGCGTGTAGGTGGTGAAAATCGCCCAAACGGATAAAAAGTTTCTGGGAATTTTAATCCAATGCGCTCGTCTTTTGTAGAAACCGGATTAGGGTTGGAATCGACAGGTGTGTGAGTCACTGATAGGAGTATTCATAAAACAAAGTGTTCGCTTTGTTGTTGTTGTTTTTTTTTTTTTGTTAGAGTGAAAGAGATGCGGGTTAAATGCTAATTCTACCAGAGAGATTAAGATAGAGACGTGTTCCTCCAATCTTCGAATTAACAACGGCTCGCATATCACGTGGGGGTTATATATATAAAAAAAAACTATACTCGGCGTTCTGTTAAGAATAGCAGCGACAAGTTCCTTTCACAAAGCCCACCCACTTTTTCCACTTCAGCAAAGCGAACGCTGATGAGATACAAGTGGAGAGTAAAGAAAACCATTAATCATGGCGAGCGGAGAGAAGCTTTGTGGAGGGTGGCTTGTCCCGCTATTCTTAACGTGCAAGAGATTGTTGCAGGTTAAGAATCTACCCTATTCTTTTGCAGGCGATGTAGTTGGGAAGGAAATAGCGGCAATCGTAATGTAGGCTCATAGGCTCTCTCTTAGGGGGTTCTTATCGGCTAATGCCGCAATCACACTGGTCGAGGAGGAGCGATAATGAGATGCAGGGGGGGGGGGGGGGGCATATTTGCTTTTAGTTTGAGCGCAATACAATTTGTGTGCGTTGTTTGTCGCCGAATGCAGGGAAGAAGCTCCTTACAGCCGCTGTCACACTGCTCGTGCTTCGCAGAAAAGACGCGGAGTTTCTCCGCAGAGATGATAACAGAAACATCTGCGGACACGGCTCAGGCACGTTCGCCACATACATATGTATACGCTTCCGAACATGTTGGCATGACATATTTTTGCCTGATCAATGCCATTCAAGGAAGCAACACGCCTCCGACATTGTCAGCAGACTGTCATTTGTATGATGTCTCGGCAGTGTGACCGCGGCTTACGGGAACGCTACCAGAGACCAACAATTCGGTCTCCGCCCGCTTCTCTTATACCGTCCTTAATTATTTCCGTGCGCCGCGTACAGCGACAGAAACAACAAAGAGAAAAGCAGCTCGAGAACCCCAAGCAGGTTCCGGCGGCGGCCTATTCTTTGATGTGCTGACCGGTCAGTCCTGCTTTACGCGCAGATTAATGGCGGCGCGCGATGCTTATCGGCGGGGTTTCGGCGAACAAAAGGTGCGAAAGGGGGGCGGGGCTTTGGGGTGGAATACGGAGGAGCCCCTGCGTGTTTTTCCTTTGACGGCACGGTGCGGCCAAGAACGATGAAGGAGCGGGGAGGTTTGCCGTGCCTTCCTGCTTTTGGGGTCTCCCTCTCTCCGTTCTTTCCACGGCTTGTGGGACTGCGGATATCATCAGACGCGCGAAACCCCGAAGACGTGGCTTGTTATCGCCCACTTAGGTTTACTTCCATCTATATATACCTCGTCGAAAGACGTATCGGAGCGTGTTCTCTTGCATCGCAGTGCGGTTTCCTTTCCTGCTTTTATCGAGTTGCAGTCCGTGTCTTGTCGCCGCGTTGTCGCCAGATTACTGTGGGGTGGTTCTAGTACATGCGACGAAAAGAAAATTATTATTTGTTTAGCATTAATCTTTGGTGTGCAGTCTGGCTTTCGTGGCGGCTTTGGATTTTTAGCTAGTTTGAACGGTGTGCGGTTCTGTATCACCATTGCATTGATGCACCGTGCACGCTAAAGACCCTAGGCTAGGAATCGTACTAATACCACCTAAAAAAAAAAGGCCCGCCTCTTTTCCTTTTCCTCTTCGGCCACGTATATATATTCTTCTTCTTTTTTTTTTCGGTGAGTTTTTGTTTGTGGGGTTCGCGAACACCGGGAGGTTCCTTGGTAACGCGGCGCGCAAAGGGGATTCGTTGCAACCGAAGTTTGATTTTATGTAAGCAACTCTCCCGAAATTCTTGGTCGAATGCCACTAGGTCATACGTCAACCAGTTCGCGTTCCTCGTGCTCTTCAATCAGTGTCAAATTCTTACTTCGTCTCCATGTTTCGTCGCCTGGGTTAGTGGTTTTACACTTCTCGAGTTGGACAGCTCAGGTTTCGCGTGATCTTCAAATTAATCACCCCACACGTTCACACATCTGTCTCTCTGTCTGTCTCCCTTCTCTCTTTCGCTTGCTCTTGCTCTCCGCCGAGCGATAATCTCTACTATGTTCCCACATAACTTGGCAAACCGTGTAAACCATAGCTCCTGCGGACCAATCAGAGGGTCGCAGCAATAGCACGTGACAACGTATACCGCGCCGAATGCGCTGGGCCAGCTGTGTAGACTAACTATCACTCACTTCCCTCCGTCGCTCAGATAGGGCCAAGTCACTCATAGAAATTTCCATTCTCCAAGCTTCGTAATAATCCGCGAACAAACTCGACGTTCGAATTAAATTAAAAACAAGCGTCGTCGTCGTCTTCCGCGGCAAGCTCTTACGATACACTTTGACGGGCGCTCACGTGATTTGTAGTACACGTCGTGCTTCGAGGGTACCGCCTTCCATTCCATCTTTACTACGACGCGAATCCACTCCTCGAGACGTCGCCTCTACTCTGCTCCGTCTCATCTTATGATGGATCGCCGAAGACGCTACGAGCCACTCGAGCGCCAATCCAATCCAATCCCTCGAGGGTGTCACGTGGTCCTTAGGGAGGAGGAACGCAGCAGCGATGTATGATCTCTACGGCAGCGAGGCGCCGGACGCATGATCACGTGATCCGCTCACAGCGCTGCATTGGCCGGAAAGACTCATAACGTTCGATGCGGTTCATCCTAAGGTGTAACGAGAGTTTCCCCTTGCGGCTCGTTTTCGGCGAGTGGCGGCGCGAGAAAAAAACCCGGGCCATTTTGCAGTTAATTAGTGGCTCGTCCAATGTTACCCCAGCCGTTCGCACCTCCCCGGGGGAGGGGAGGAGGGGACAGAGGAGGGGGGGGGGGGGGGGGGTTGCACACCATATGTGTTTGAGCTGCCAGGTTCCCCGTGCTTCGAGCCGTTAAAAGGGAGAAAAAGTAAGGAGATAGAAGATGGGAGGAAGCAAAAAGGAGATAGAAAAAGCAAGTCCCGAAGAGAGAGAACCTGTAACAGCGAGCGCCCCAGACAGGATAGCTGAGGGCGAAAGGAGCCAGGAAGGAAAGCCCCTTGCTTGCGAGTGGTGCGGAGAAACCAATTTATGGTCCGGCTTTTCTTTTTTTTCTCCTATACAAGCGGGGTGGGGACACTGAAGGAGAAAGAGAGAGGAGGGGGGAAAAGGCAGAGAAGAGGGAGGGCGGAGGAGGAGAAAAATGACCTGCAGTCTCGCGGAAACTGCTCGAATTCGTGTGAGCTATGCAACCCGTAAAACGTTTCTTCGAAAACTTTCGGGGATGGATTTTGCCCGGCAAAATTCGCGGACGGGTTCGCAGTCCACTTCATTATGTCTTACCCTGTATTGCACTCGAAACCCAAGTGTGCCCACCCGCGACACGAGACGAAGTGAAGGACGTCTGCCATAGAGTAACTGGCCATCTCCGTCATTCGCTCACATAGCCTTTGTGCAAGTATCTAGTTGTTGTTGTCCGTCTTGTTACTGTTTACTTCTTTAACTTGTATTTTTCAAAAGTATTTTGTTGCTTTTGCCTCCCCTCCCCCCCCCCCCTCCTCCCCCCCCCCCCCCTTTAGTTTGGGTGTTTGCAGACCAACTGGTATGGGCCTTCGGCCTTTCTGCTGTACTCCCGACTCTCCTGAGCCAAATAAATGAAATGAAATGAAATGAAAAATGACTATCGAACACTCTGTCCGGAATATATTTTTTTAATTGTAATTACTTAATTTTATGTAAATAAAAAAGCTCCACTTGAAATATCGATGAAAGTGTACTGCAAAAAACTTTCAATATCAGAAGCGTAGCTTTAATATACTCTTCCTGCCCTTTTTTGGGTAGTTTAGCTGCGCCGCTCAAGCATAAGCGGTCTACCGCTACCGCGGACCCATTCTAGCCACAAATCAAAAATCATTTCAAAAGCTAACTCTTTTTTTTAAGCATAAAATATACCTTATGAATATTTTCCGAAGTACAATTATGCTAGAAGTGTCAGTACTCGCCGGTGAAAGAACGACGCGTTGGCGAACAAGCGAAAGTAGTGTAGATTTTGCGGGTCTTTGAAAGGCTGCCCTGTCGTCCTATTTGCGCCGAATGCTTTTTGGTTGTTGTTGGGGCTGTTTTGTTCGCAAAGTGTGGAATCGATAAGTCGTATAAACTATCGCCGCCGACAGCTTAATGAATGCACGGCGTAGCGAGTCCCGCGAGCATCTCATTATCTATCCGCAGCCAGTTGTGTCACATTAATAGGACCAACAACAACAACAAAAAAAAATGTTGAAGCTATTGCAGTCCTGGCGATTAGTGGTTATTTGTGTTCTTACACCCGAAGTGCTAGGTCCTCAGTTGGAATCAAACAACGAATTTCTAGGGTTTGTGACAAGCAACGCTGGGTGCGGCTTGGTGTGGGTCACGCTTCTCGCTTTGTGATTCGTTTTTTCGTTATTCTTACTAGCCGATAGCACCCAAATGCAGACAGACACACCCACACGCACGCACGCACGCACGCACGCACGCACGCACGCACGCACGCACACACGCACACACGCACGCACACACACACGCACACACACACGCACGCACGCACGCACGCACGCACGCACGCACGCACGCACGCACGCACGCACGCACGCACGCACGCTCGCACGCACGCACGCACGCACGCACACACACACACACACACACACACACACACACACACACACACACACACACGCACACACACACACACGCACGCACGCACGCACGCACGCACGCACGCACACACACACACACACACACACACACACACACACACACACACACACACCACACACACCACACACACCACACACACACACACACACACACACACACACACACACACACACACACACACACACACGTACACGTACACGTACACGTACACGCAGACTTTGACACTTTCAGAAACTGCGATTACAGACCATGCCAGTGGGGGGCAAGTATCTGATGCCACGTTAATGCTTTATCGATAGAAATAGTCTAACCTCGATTGTAAGCTACGCCTGTAAAGCCGCGGTCAAAGCGATGATACGTGATACAGACAGCGTCTGCTGACAATCTGAGACCCGTTTCTTCCTCTGTCTTGTCACATTGCTCACACACACACACACACACACACACACACACACACACACACACAAAAAAAAAAATTGAAAAAAAATTTGCAGACATTTTTGAGGCAGGCAGATGTACGAAGCAGACGTGCTTCAGAAAGGCTTGACGCGTGGATCCGCAGGGAATGGGGTTACCGTGCCTGCAAGGAGTACCGCGTGTCTTTCGTATACGATGTATACGAGACATTGTGACCGCGGCTCAACATCGTACAGCTGCTTTTGCATCGCACTTCTCGCACGTCAAGACACGGTGTTAGCTGCAGACACGATGACCGAACCATCTGCGAACACGCGTGAAGCCTTTCTAAAGAACGTCTGCTTCGTATACATCCGCCCGCTTCGAAAAGATGTCTGCAGAAGACAGCTTTTGTGTGGCCAATGTGGCAGTCGTGCGAGGAAGAAACACACGCCACAGACGGTGTCTTATACGATGTATTATCAGTGTGATCGCGGCTTAAGGTCCGACGGCCAGTTCGCGCCTTCCATTTTTCCCTTGCTTCCTCCTCTCCCCACTTGTACGCTGTCCACCGTTGTCTGTTTCCTCCTCCCCCATGGTGAGGAGGATCTTCTGCCTTGCAGAATTTCGAGTCTGGTCATCGGCCTTTAAGAGTGAATTCACTCGAGCGTCGTATACTCGTGCAAACGACAAAAGGTGTATGCACATTTTAATCCCTCTGGGTGAAAACTGCCGAGTCGCTGGACTGTATACGGACGCGTGCGCGGAGTCTGACACATCCCGCAAAAGAGATCTACTGCGCAGATTCAGAACGCGTTCCAAAGTCGAGCAGACAAAGACAGCAGAGCGCAGAAGGCGATTACTGGAACGAAAAGCTTTCCAAGAACCCGACAAAGAAAGATCCCTGGCGAGATTGGATCCAAACGTATCCTAGGGGTGGCAAGAAAGGGTGCGCTTTGCATCCCAGCGAACCGGAAGACGCTGCGAGTGACCAATAAGGAGAAACCTCCTCGTCCCGAGGTAAAGAGGAATAAAAAATAAAAAAAAACGTTATTTAAGTGATGTGCGGTCAGAGGAAACCCTGTAGTTAGACCT
This sequence comes from Ixodes persulcatus, assembly GCA_013358835.2. NCBI lineage: Eukaryota > Metazoa > Arthropoda > Arachnida > Ixodida > Ixodidae > Ixodes > Ixodes persulcatus. Next base: position 497,196 of record JABSTQ010010393.1, read on the forward strand.
CGATTAATTTCCATAATGACCGCCAGGAGGTGCGAACCGGCCACTGCCCAATAGCTTTAGAGTCACCGCTAAGAGAGCTGGCCTTATCGAACGATCACAACTCGCCTACGGTTTACAGGGAATTCTTGATTGCCGAGACCTCCTGCGAGTCGCCGGTAGGCTTTCTATCAAAGAGGTGCACCCGTGAAACGCCTTTCTAATGCAGCGCTGATTAGTACCTTCAGACAAACGCCTGGGTTACGCAGTGGCATCGCTGAAGGTATAGCGCTGCAAGATGATGACAGGGTGTATACCTTAAGCGAGGCGTGTCATTCTATCTAGATGACTCGGCATTTTTTTTTTTTTTTCAACCGGGGACCCTCCCAACAAGTTTAGTGACCTGACGCTGTCTTCTTGATACCCTTCAGGGAGGATGCGGCGGGTTTGGTGTTGCTTGTTTTGGGTGTTTGTTAAGCCGGTTTTGACACTTTGCGTCCTGTGACGAAGAAGGATAAGGGGATCGTTTTCGTTCGTTTTGTTTTGAACGAGACCGTCAATGTCTTTAGGTTCAGCTCTGCCCTATACCTGTATCTTCGAGAGTTTGCCCCGCGTGCCGCCACCTGTTACAAAGACCGTGCCGCGCTGGAGCCGACAGATGTGTTGATCTATCATCTCTGGGACAGTCGGCGTCGAAGAATTAGCTTATGCGGAATTCACGGCTTCACCTTATTTTTGTTTCATTACCGGCATTCTTCTTTGGTAAAGGAGTGGTTTCGATGAGCTGCCGTTGCAATAATTTGTCTGCAAGAAACTTGCTTGCTTTGAAAGTTAATTACATTACATCAATAGTTCCTAGACTAGGTGGCGCCAGCCACCGCTCGTTATAGAGGGTACAGTACAGCTATTAGCATCCATCCATCCATCCGGGATATATTGTATCACCTAGAGCCCCCTAAATGAGCTACGCTTCCGAGTAACAAACTTTTGTTGCGTGTAATTATTGTTGCCAGTTATCTCAAGCTTTATCTGAAATCGCAATAAAAGCTTTTCCGTATTTCATAAATGTTCAAACAAGTCCGCCACGGAGCAATGCATAAAAAATGCGCTTTGCGCATTTTTTATGAGCTGGGCGAAGTATATCTTGCAAGATTTGGTTGTCAAACAAAGAAGCGATGATTTTTGCTCGTTAAACGCTTACGTCTTGATACAGTAACATGAAGTTAATCTAAGATGCATCCATATATCTTAAAAGGACCATGTAATATGAATTTTGGTCTGGAATAAATGGTTTTATATTGGGAGTTTACTAATCGTATATCGTTTAGTGGGCCAAAAGAAAACTAGTGCACGAGGGGAGATAGCCCCAAAGGCTGCTTTTTCGGTACGAAAATTTGAAAAACATACCGGACTATTTCTTGCCTCTTTTCTTCGAAAGCTCTCCGCCTTTCCACTCCCAAGCACGTCAGCCGAACACAGCTCCCGCATTGGACGCAAGGATTGCGTCACTCGGAAGTACAATCAATCCGTCGACGAACATTTGAATTCGCTTTCGTGGCCAATCAGCGCCGCGACGACACCTACCATCACTTGCGAATGACAAGTTCCTTGGTGTGCTTCAAAAGCACGGTGGAAGCTTAAAGTCATCGCATCCGTTGTCCAAACACGTCACGACCACGTGATTTCTCATTTCGCCTTTGAGTTGAGGATTAAAAACTAAAGAGGAAGAAGTTAAAAATAATTTTATGGTCCCTTTAATTCAATACAGGAGGGGGGAAACTAGTAATGTTCCCCAGGAGCCGGAGTTTTTTTTTAGTACAGTTCATATTGAGACGGTGAGCTAAGACAATTTATTGGCAAGTTTGCTCGCTGAGACAGCGAACAAGGCGACAGATTGCCTCGTCTGTTGTCTCAGTTATAGATGAAATCCCGTGTGTGCGCAGTGCCACAATTGCTGCGTTTGCGTCTGCTACGGGGCATAATGTAGGTAAAGACGTTACGGCTGCAGCGTGAAGTCGGCAATAGTTACGCATATTGCGTAGGCACACCGGCAGTGATTTTTTCTTCGTTTTTTTACAAACACGCGTGTTTAATGATATCACGGGAGGGTACAGGTTGATACTTCCCGAGAATGAAGTCGCGGCTCCATTAAAAATGGCGTCGTGTAATATGCTTCATCCAGAAAGCCCGTGAAAACTAGTATTCCGAGTGTGCATACCTTAATGATTGTATTATTTTTACGGATCTAATCGTTGTATTTTGGGCTTTCAACCTGGGACCAGGAAAGCGAGACAGATGGCACATAAAATGACGGATGCACACGCGCGGGTTCCTTAAGCTATGACGTCAGGACTCAGTAGACACCATCCAACGTCTAGAAGTATCTTTTTTTCCGCATTCATTCTACTATCTTATAACGATCGTCGTGATTTGTTGAGGTTCAAATCAGGTTAATTTATTGACTGAATGTTTAAGAGGGAGACAGGAGACGAAGCTAGACAGCGTAGATTGACACGACCACATCCCATCACCCCAAATACTCCACCTAAAACACAGCTCACAGAAAACTTAAGAATTGCAGGGCGTTGCGAATCTCTAGCACCTTAATGTCGCACCGCACTCAGTGAAACTGTGATATTAGGCAATAAGAACGCCGTAGAGCCAATCACGAAGCAGGTTTCTTAAGTTGTCGGTGACTGGTGAAGATTAAAGGTTACTTACCGGAGATCTTAAGTAAGACACAAAGGAGACGTTAACGCGATGTAACATCATTTGTTCTGCGTTCGTATAGAATACACGGGGAACTTGTACGTTTTGCCGTTTTGGATGCTGCGAAATCTTCGATGTCCCACTTCGAACCAAAGTTCTTCGCCACGGAAGCTGGAAGTAGAATATGCATCCTTATGCGAAAAAAGAAAAAAAAAAAAAAACCTGTCGTCTATGAGACGGAACTGCAGCACCTTGTCTTCCTGTATTGGTTTCTCTCGCAAGTTGACAGAGAGCGACCCCGAGCTATACGCACACCTTCCTGTAACCCGCCACGTTAGGGTCACCACCGGAAGCCAAGGAGGCTCCGAAACCCAGAAAGATCAGCAAGAAGGGTAGTCGATGTCTTCTTTGCTATGCAAAGCTGACCGGAGACCTCCCGGTCCGTGTCAAAGTTCATAGAAGATTTTTTATTATTATTATTTTTTTCCTGAATCTGCAGCCATGTCATTTTTTTCGTGGGAAACAGGATCGCCATTTTTGTTAAGGTTTTTCTGGTCTTACTCACTATACGCGTGCACCCGACCTTGTTTTGGTACCGCGTTCGGTAGATACACTTTAACGAATCCTCACTTTAGACTTGGTAAACGTCCTTGAAATGGGAATAACAAAATACCGTATACTGAGTGCCACTCACTTATACACTGCTTAAAATATGTTCTAATAATCGAGCGTCAAAGAGAACGTGTCATTGTAACTTACAGCGATGCAATAAATTTTCGAGTCACAGCAAGGATGCAACACGAATAAGTCACAACAAGAGTGCTCGCTTCCTAACTATTTGGTGGTTTGACTGCTTCGCGTTAAACATTATGAGAAGCGCTGCAACACAATCAAACCATCAGTGTTCGACTGATTTCTTTTTCAATCAGCTCGATCAGTGAGGAGGATTAATGGTATTTTGCTTTGATTGCCATACACTTTCTTAGTGCAAAAAAGAAGTGTGTTCTGAAAAAAAAAAGGGGGGGGGGGCAAGTTGATTGAAGAGTCAAGGCATGCTCTCGTAATCGCACGTTGACACAGCGGCCTGTTTGTCCGACATACACACTTCCACAGGAGCACGGAATTTCATAACCACATTGACGTCGCAATTCACGTACTTATATTTATGATGGACTGTGCAGAGAGAATGAGTTTGTTGAGGTCTGTTGATTTTCGGACAAAGCCTCTTAAGTTTATCCGGGGCTGAAAGTACCACTTGTATATCATATCTTGAAGCTATCCGTTTCAAGTTATGCGATATTTTGTGGATGTAAGGAACAACTGCTGGCCGTGTTCTTCTCTCAGCACTTCTTGTTCTTCTTTCATTGGGACTTGCCAAACTCTCTGCAACCTCAAACAACAAGGAATTGGGATACCCTGACTCTTATAGTCTTAGAACCTGCGAATCAAAGCTTTTCTTGGCTGCATGTTTACAGGACTTCTGTAATGCGGCTTTTAGACAACTCTGCACAATTCCTCGTTTAATGATTTTTTTTTTTTTTTTTTTTTGAATGGGCCGAATCAAACTGAAGAAGTCGTCTCTTAGACCGTGGCGAGTAAGTCCAACACATATGGTTCTCTCCAAAAAGAAGTTGGAGGTCCAGGAATTGAAGCTTACTGTCGGTTGGTAGTTCGTATGTAAATTTCAATCCCTTGGCATGATTACAGAAACTAGACTGGATGGTGTTGACTGTCACAGACTGAAGTTGGGCAGGTCTTCCATGCAGGAGTACGAGGTAATCATCCACATATCGAAAGACACGTGCCACCAGGTTGTTGGGAAGGTTCTGGGATATGTCACGGTCACATTGGGAAAGGAAAATGTCACACAGTACTGGGGCAACACAGGATCCTATGCAAATGCCTTGCTTTTGTATATAGGAATGGTTGTTGAACACGACCACGGTGGATGCAAGGTAAAATTTCAGGAGTTCCAGGAAGGACTCTACTGGTAACCCACATTGGTTTTGAAAGGCCACGCTGCCATTAACCTCGATGCAAGCGCCTACCGCCTCAAACATACCCTTATGTGGCACAGAGTAGAATAGGTTCTCCACGTCTAGTGAAAGTCCGAACTTTACATTCATCGCATTTTGTGTTAGATATTGAATGACTGCCTCTGAATTGGTTATTAAGAAAGGGTCATTCAATTTAAGGGTGCTCAGGCTACGTAACAAAAAACGAGACATAGAGCCCTGCCACGAACCCTTTTCAGTAACTATTACGCGAAAAGGACAACCCTCCTTGTGTGTTTTAGCAGTGAAAAACATTTGCAGTTGGTCATTTTTGGCAGCTGTGATCTGCTTCCTCAACTGTTCTAAGTCCATCCTATGGCATAACTGAAGTGCTTTTGCCTTCACCGTTTTGGCCTTATATCCCTTCAGGCAGTTGAAATTCTTATCAATAGCCTTTTGTGCTTTGTCAAGGTACACATCTTTGGATGACGCGACAAATCCTCCTTCCTTGTCGGAAATGAGTAGATATAAATCATTTTGACGAAAAAAATTAACAATGTGGGAAACATTAAAGCTCCTAGTGCTTGGTGATCCTGCTTCCAGTAGTACATCAATACAGTCCTCAATGCACCTAGACCTGTCATTTTCTTGGGCCTTGGCAGCAATGTCTTGGATGTTTGCCACCATGTTTTCACCTCGCTGTATTGGTTCTGTGCAAAATTTCGGACCGTGCTCGAGGACTGAACGTATGCCTTCCGGGAGCTCTACATCCCCTAGTAGAGAGACAGACTCGCCTTTCCATGGTGTCCTGGGTGCACGGAGACTTTTCAAATGAGGAACGTAGGTCCCCCAAAGGAACTCCGTCATCTGGCTTGCTGCGGCCAAGTATGACCTATACCGTGGGCTATGACCAAGTTGGGGGTTGTCACAGCCGGCAAGGACACTGAGACAGGACCGATAGAACCGGACCTGACGCCACAGCTCAGAGCGAAGAATCCTGCAGATCCTCTTAGCATGTCGCATCGATGGACTTGCGTAGCCGAACAACGCACAGACTTCTTGTGGCACGACGCTGTGTTTGATGGCGAACGAGTAGAACCGTGCCTTGCATGTCGAATTGGCGATCAAGTTAATGTAAAAAGACACCGGATCTAAGGGAGGAACACACGGAAAAGGGCCCAATGTACTAGAAAGAAACTGTATTAAAATGAGCTGTTGGGCTAGTTGGTTATGCATAATTACAATGTAGCGCAAAGACAACACAGGAAGGAGACAGAGATAGGAAAGAACGCTACTCACAACTAGGTATTTACTGCATGTATCGTGAAAGAGGTAAACGAAGTGACAAGTGTGATGACAATTTACACTAACGGTCGTGAAAGAGGCGAACGAAGTGACAAATGCGATGAAACTCTGAAAAAAGGAAGAAGACACTTTGATCTACACTGATGTTCGACTTAAATTACCCCTCTAAAAAGAAAAAGAAAAAGAAAAAAGCGAAGAAAAAACAAAAAGAAGAAAAAATGATTGAAAATATTTTCAGTTACCCGCTAGATTTAAGAAAAATTGTCTAGATATTGCTGCTCTTTGCGAGACAGTGCTACAGAGGGCGCACTTATGCACTTGGTCCCGTGAGTCCTAGAACAGTTGACTTAGACTTAGAACACTTGAGACTTAGAACAGTTGAGGAAGCAGATCACAGCTGCCAAAAATGACCAACTGCAAATGTTTTTCACTGCTAAAACACACAAGGAGGGTTGTCCTTTTCGCGTAATAGTTACTGAAAAGGGTTCGTGGCAGGGCTCTATGTCTCGTTTTTTGTTACGTAGCCTGAGCACCCTTAAATTGAATGACCCTTTCTTAATAACCAATTCAGAGGCAGTCATTCAATATCTAACACAAAATGCGATGAATGTAAAGTTCGGACTTTCACTAGACGTGGAGAACCTATTCTACTCTGTGCCACATAAGGGTATGTTTGAGGCGGTAGGCGCTTGCATCGAGGTTAATGGCAGCGTGGCCTTTCAAAACCAATGTGGGTTACCAGTAGAGTCCTTCCTGGAACTCCTGAAATTTTACCTTGCATCCACCGTGGTCGTGTTCAACAACCATTCCTATATACAAAAGCAAGGCATTTGCATAGGATCCTGTGTTGCCCCAGTACTGTGTGACATTTTCCTTTCCCAATGTGACCGTGACATATCCCAGAACCTTCCCAACAACCTGGTGGCACGTGTCTTTCGATATGTGGATGATTACCTCGTACTCCTGCATGGAAGACCTGCCCAACTTCAGTCTGTGACAGTCAACACCATCCAGTCTAGTTTCTGTAATCATGCCAAGGGATTGAAATTTACATACGAACTACCAACCGACAGTAAGCTTCAATTCCTGGACCTCCAACTTCTTTTTGGAGAGAACCATATGTGTTGGACTTACTCGCCACGGTCTAAGAGACGACTTCTTCAGTTTGATTCGGCCCATTCAAAAAAAAAAAAAAAAAAAATCATTAAACGAGGAATTGTGCAGAGTTGTCTAAAAGCCGCATTACAGAAGTCCTGTAAACATGCAGCCAAGAAAAGCTTTGATTCGCAGGTTCTAAGACTACAAGAGTCAGGGTATCCCAATTCCTTGTTGTTTGAGGTTGCAGAGAGTTTGGCAAGTCCCAATGAAAGAAGAACAAGAAGTGCTGAGAGAAGAACACGGCCAGCAGTTGTTCCTTACATCCACAAAATATCGCATAACTTGAAACGGATAGCTTCAAGATATGATATACAAGTGGTACTTTCAGCCCCGGATAAACTTAAGAGGCTTTGTCCGAAAATCAACAGACCTCAACAAACTCATTCTCTCTGCACAGTCCATCATAAATATAAGTACGTGAATTGCGACGTCAATGTGGTTTATGAAATTCCGTGCTCCTGTGGAAGTGTGTATGTCGGACAAACAGGCCGCTGTGTCAACGTGCGATTACGTGAGCATGCCTTGACTCTTCAATCATCTCCATCAGGGCATCTCGCCATCCATGTCAGAGACTGTGCCTGCACCCCTGTGTTCAGCCAAACTAAAGTCCTCAAGCGCAATCCCAGCAAGAGGGCAAGAGAGATATATGAGGCAAAAACTATCATGACTCACGGGACCAAGTGCATAAGTGCGCCCTCTGTAGCACTGTCTCGCAAAGAGCAGGAATATCTAGACAATTTTTCTTAAATCTAGCGGGTAACTGAAAATATTTTCAATCATTTTTTTCTTCTTTTTGTTTTTTCTTCGCTTTTTTCTTTTTCTTTTTCTTTTTAGAGGGGTAATTTAAGTCGAACATCAGTGTAGATCAAAGTGTCTTCTTCCTTTTTTCAGAGTTTCATCGCATTTGTCACTTCGTTCGCCTCTTTCACGACCGTTAGTGTAAATTGTCATCACACTTGTCACTTCGTTTACCTCTTTCACGATACATGCAGTAAATACCTAGTTGTGAGTAGCGTTCTTTCCTATCTCTGTCTCCTTCCTGTGTTGTCTTTGCGCTACATTGTAATTATGCATAACCAACTAGCCCAACAGCTCATTTTAATATAGAACTTGTACGTTTTGCCGCTTTGGATGCTGCGAAATCTTCGATGTCCCACTTCGAACCAAAGTTCTTCGCCACGGAAGCTGGAAGTAGAATATGCATCCTTATGCGAAAAAAGAAAAAAAAACAAAAAAACCTGTCGTCTATAAGACGGAACTGCAGCACCTTGTCTTCCTGTATTGGTTTCTCTCGCAAGTTAACAGAGAGCGACCCCGAGCTATACGCACACCTTCCTGTAACCCGCCACGTTAGGGTCACCACCGGAAGCCAAGGAGGCTCCGAAACCCAGAAAGATCAGCAAGAAGGGTAGTCGATGTCTTCTTTGCTATGCAAAGCTGACCGGAGACCTCCCGGTCCGTGTCAAAGTTCATAGAAGATTTTTTATTATTATTTTTTTTTCCTGAATCTGCAGCCATGTCTTTTTTTTTCGTGGGAAACAGGATCGCCATTTTTGTTAAGGTTTTTCTGGTCTGACTCACTATACGCGTGCACCCGACCTTGTTTTGGTACCGCGTTCGGTAGATACACTTTAACGAATCCTCGCTTTAGACTTGGTAAACGTCCTTGAAATGGGAATAACAAAATACCGTATACTGAGTGCGACTCACTTATACACTGCTTTAGATATGTTCTAATAATCGAGCGTCAAAGAGAACGTGTCATTGTACCCTACAGCGATGCAATACATTTTCGAGTCACAGCAAGGATGTAACACGAATAAGTCACAATAAGGGTGCTCGCTTGCTGACTATTTCTATTTGGTAGTTTGACTGCTTCGCGTTAAACATTATGAAAAACGCTGCAACACAATCAAACCATCAGTGTTCGACTGATTTCTTTTTCAATCAGCTCGATCAGTGAGGAGGATTAATGGTATTTTGTTTTGATTGCCATACACTTTCTTACTGCAAAAAAGAAGTGTGTTCTGGAAAAAAAAAAAAAAGGGGGGGGGGGCAAGTTGTTTGCCAAAGAATCTGTTATGACCTTTGCTGCGCGGTACAGCACTGGTGTTCGTGGAGTATTGCGTACGGCATCCCTGCAAATGTCTTTGAGTTTGTGCTCTCGAACTCATTTTTTTTTTTTTTTTTAAACAATCGATTTTTCCGACGTTGGCTGTGGGTACTGCGTATGGTTAGAAACCAATTTTTTTTTTTAAAGAACGCAGCATCCGCGCATGTTTTTTTTTTCTTTTCCTATCTATACTCGTTTTCACCTCAAGAAAAAAGGACGTTTTGCGCATTGTTCATACGCCGGGCGAAGTAGTTCTTACAAGATTTGGTTGTCGGAGGAAGAAGCGATACTTTTGGCGTTTGAAACGTATACGTATCGATTGGATAACACTTATCTAATCTAGAATGCACCTACATATATATTAATTCTCCTCGTAAAAGAAAAAATTAGTAATGCTCCGCGAGGAGCCGGACTTTTTTTACTTCGGTTCTTGAGGTGAAAACGGGTATAGCTCCACCACCTCGCCACAATGTGGGAAACACGATTTGGCGCATACTGCCTATACATTGGAGTGTCCGCGAAAAGGTAACCAATGACGTCAGATGGGTTTCCAAGTGTATACGTGTCAGGTGGTCACGATCCTGGAGTTGGCTCACAGAAGTAACGGCGCAACTGTCCCACGGGTGAGGATATCGTTGACACAATACAGACTTTGAACAAGCAAAAAAAAAAAAAAAGAAGAAGCAACAAAACAAACAAAAATGCCGGGAAAACAGATTAGATGTAGACGGGCTTCACAAAGAAATATTGAAAAGGTGCGTTTACCGCGCTATTTTGAATTATCTTAAGAGGACATGGCAAAATGTCCTCCTATATCGTAAACCTTCACTACGTATCTGAAAAGCAGATTCTCGTATTCTTGAGTAAACGCAGCCGTTCGATCAGACACCAACCAGTTCGACGCAGTATAGGCCTATACAAATTACACCCTATAGTCTTATTTCCTCTCGGTCAGAGGGCTCTGTAGCGTCCGCAAGACATGTCCACACAGAAGGCCCTGTAGCGTCCGCTAGTCCGCGAAACGCGACCTTTTAACGCTAACATAAAGGCGCGTCCTAGAGTTACATCACCCACAATTCCATGGGCCGTGTACAAGCGTCGGTCAGCGTCTTGCAGCGTCTGTCCACGCGCGCTAACAGGACGTTTGAAAGAACAAAAAACATTATTTGAAATCAAGAAAAGAACGGTGCAGTTCGTTCCTTCAGCGTCCCGTCAAATCTACTGATATCGTTTTTAACGTTACTGTTCTCGTTGTTTTATTTCACAAATCTATATCAGCGCGGACGAGTCTGACGACGCTCAACCGAAGCGCGACCTAGAAACATCCGTCGTTGCTCACCAGGGGCACAGCTCAAAATTTGAAAGCTGCAGGCCTTTTACACGGAGGGCGTCGACTGGATGAGCCATAACCCTAACTGACAGATGCAGACCTCGAGTCGGTCGCCGAAGACAGAGTACATCGTGCCAAGAGTTCTACGACGGTGGTGACAACATTTGTGTCGTTCTTTTTTCTCTTTCTTCTTCTTCTTTTTCTCCCAGGCCGCTAACCCGGATGAACTCAGCTTTGTGGAGCAAGAGGAGATGGAGATCATCTCGGAGGGAGACGGCGACGGCTGGATCAAGGTACTCGGGGCGGCCATTCTCTTTGACTGACGGCTGGGGCTCGGTGCATCCCCGCCGGTCGTTTGTCATCGTGAACGGGGGACGGGGAGCCGACGCTTGTGCTGGGGTTTCCGGGGTAGTATTCTTACGTCACGCCGCACGCGGATCTCGCCCTGTGTTGTCGTATAATGGCGTTTTTAATGGCGGTGTATCGTCTATTATGCAGAGTGTAGTCCAGCCTCGGTAAACAGCAACCCACTTGAAAGTTCACTCATCTTGCTCTTTTATGAACAAAAATTAACAGCGTAGTTTGGAGAGTATACATACTTGAAATATGGTATGTCGAGCTTTATTTGCTTGTTTTCACCCGAATAACCATAGTAGAGAAAAATATCGACCCCTAGTGGGCTGTTAGTACTTTCCTTCTTTATGCCTTGAAATACGATACATTTCGGATTAGATACATTTCAAATTTTATATATACATTTCAGATTGGTTATTTGTTATTCTATCGAAACGTACTCGTGCAAAAAGCGTAACAAACATCCGTTTTTGTTTCTTCTGGCAACTATACCGTCAGAACTCGTTCGCCCGGCGCACGAACTAGACTCAAAACTTGAGCTTTGTTCATATGGTTCGTTTACAGTTCGTATACGTGCCGAGCACGCCACTAAACCAGGAGGAGCACTGAAAGTATATAAGTAAACTAATAGTATGCTTCAGCACAGTTTCCTTCCTAATAGGCAGAAAAGAAACACGTACTTTTTTGTGTACTGCGACCTGCCAAGACCAAAAACAAGTCAGTGACGGAATTAAAATGCGTCTAACTCATCGAAACTAATCCCTCTACTTCTTGTTTTGGATAATCGCAAGCTGCTGGACGTATCAAATGAGCCGGTTTTTAACGCACGTGTTTTGTCAACCGGCGTCCACGAGAAAACTGTCACGAAGAACCGACACGCGAATGTCTCCGGTATACATCTAGCAGGGGACTTCGTTGTTCTGTCCGTTTTTGTTTTATTTCCCTACGTTTCAGGGTTACTATAGATATCAATTTGCACGCTAAACTTAGCGGAGAAAATGACGGTACGTGAACATGTCATGTGACCTCAAATCACGTAGCGGCACCATGTCGTGCTACCGTTACTAGATTTCCACAGTTGTGGAACTCCCGTGGAGAAGGGTTCCCCCCTTCACTCACTTAACTTCGCCTCCCGTCGTTTGAAGCGCCATCTAGATTTTCGTTTCAAAAGTGTGTTCCATAGACCACGTTCGAACGCCATCTAGACATTGTGCTTCGAAACATACGTATCCCATAGGATACACTACAGTTCCCAAAGCAGCCGTCCGGCGCGTCGAACGACAGGAGGCGAGTCGTGGTGAGTGAGAGGGGGTACTGCTCGTGCAAGCAGCGTCTATGAGCAGTTGCATAACTGAGCTAATCTAATAACGTTGCATGTTACCTCAAATCACGCGACGTCAATTTTTGCGACGCGGTGGTGGTGCCTGTCTTTGCCACCATGATCGAGCTTCTGCAATTTTTTTTCCTCTCTCTTCTTCGCCTCTTTCCTCTCAGGCTCGCAACTACAAGGGCGAGGAAGGCTTCATTCCACAGAACTACGTGGAGATCGTGGACGCTCAGCAGGCCGGGGCGTCCGGAGAGTCCTTCTCGAGCGTGGACTACCGCGTCGAGTCCAGCGAAGAAGTGAGCGGCGACACTGAATCTGCCGAAGTGTCCGGGCCTCCGGAAGCTGCCGCCGCAGAAGAGGTCATCCCTCCCACGGACTTCCCCACGAGCCTCGCGCCACCCGGAGAAACGCGTCTCAGCAGTAAGACTCCGAGAACGACTCCTTTAGTGCTTTCTAACGGAGTCTCCTAATCCCAGAAATTCGTCTGTCCGTCCCTCCGTGCGTGCATTTCCGCGTTAAACTCACCGGGGATATTGACGTCACGTTACCTATGCACACATTCAGGTTCCTCGCTAAATTTAGCGAATAAATTGACGTCACCTGATCTGATGGCACGTTACCTCTACACCAATTTATTTTTCACGCTAAACATAGCAGAGAAATGGACGTCATTCGACCTATACACCAATTCAGTTTCCTCGCTAAATTTAGAGACTTAATTGACGTCACCTGATCTGCTGTCACGTTGCCTATACACCAGTCTAGTTTTCATGCTAAACTTAGCGGAAAATGGACTTTGCGTGACCTATACACCAATTCCGTTTCTCTACTAAATTTAGCGGGGTAGTTAATAAACAGTATGATGGCTTCGCTGTTCGAAATAAAATCAGGGTGCTCTCGCACGCGCCCGTTTGCAATTATTAAGTAAATCCATAAAACAAGATAGGCCCTCGAGCTTACTACCTATAGCGGGGCATGCGAGTAACATATTACTCTGCTCAGGTACGAACTATTGTCAACATCGATGTCTCAATATGTTTTGAACAATAATTATATCTAACGTATCTTAGCTGACCACGTGACCGCAAATAAATGATCTCCGCATAAACAAATATAGGAATCTTCGGATATGCTCCGAGTAAACAGTTTGCTGTCATCCTGAGCTGAATAGGCTTTTAGCAGTTCCTTTTTTACTTTGTCTGCTGTGCATTGCCGTTTCTCTGTTCTTCGCTTTGCAATGACCGCGGATATGATCAGCAGTGAAAGGAAACGAAGCCGTGTGGAGCTGTCTGTTTTTATAGTCGTCCACGGCTCCAGAAACGCACTGCATGGTAACCCCAAGCATCTCATTATAGCGCCTCAGCCAGTTATATTCCGGCAAAAGCCGATAAAAATGCGGAAGAACGAATCACGGAGCGTGAAACGAGAACGTGATAATGCACGCCCCACGTTTTTTGAGCTGCCGATTACTATAGACCTTTCCAAAAACGAGCTTGTGGCCGGTGCCATTTTGAGCGTTCGTGCGTATGGCGCGTGCTTTGCTCGCTTTCCGGAGCGACGAACACGCACGTGTTGGGCTGTGAAGATCGCACGCTGGACTGTGATTTTGTAAACATTGGAAAGGTCTATAGACCTTTCCAAAAACGAGCTTGTGGCCGGTGCCATTTTGAGCGTTCGTGCGTATGGCGCGTGCTTTGCTCGCTTTCCGAAGCGACGAACACGCACGTGCTGGGCTGTGAAGATCGCACGCTGGACTGTGATTTTGTAAACATTGGAAAGGTCTATAGTCCTCCGTATAATGCTATGTTTGTTAGTCGCGTTGTCATTCTCCAACTTCACGAACATGAGCGCACAAAGGACAAACCAACAAAGAGAGGCACATAAAAAAAAAAAAACTTGGTTGTGGATATATGTTTATACAGCCTAGAACTTAGTCTGCTTCAACGGGCGACTTGTCTCCCAGCTGTAGATGAGAAATTTAGCCAGTGCAGTACAACCGCTAGCCTGGGGTCTTTAACGTGCACCACGCAGTAGTGATACACGACCGCACGCCGGTACGATGCTCATCCAGATCGAAACGGGTAGGGGTGGGGGTTGAACCCAGGATGCCTGGGTTCTGCAGCGCGAGATTTCGCTCCACGTGCTCCGAGCTGGTGCGCTAGACCACTCGGCCACCGATCCTCCTGAAAGAGGCACATAGAACACACAAGCGCTGTTTTTTTTTTCTCATTTATTTATTTGTTTTATTAATTTTTACATTTTTTTAGCTTTTGTTCATGTATCTTTCTCCTGTTGTCATGTCCTCTGTGCGGTGTTTTTCATTGTGTTTTCTCAGAACCAACTGGTTACAATTAACAACATTTCTCATTTTCCAACGAGGTTCGCTACCCCTTTGCGCTCGCGAACTAAGGGTCGTGGCTTGGCCTTCTTGTCACGTTGCAGCCGTCTACTGCCGCGCCATTTATGACTACGAGCCGAGCGGCTCGGACGAACTGGCCTTCCAGGAGGGGCAAGTGATTCGGATTCTGCGGAAGGTCGTGCACGACGACGTGGACGACGGCTGGTGGGAGGGCGAGATCGACGGCCAGGTGGGCATCTTCCCGTCCCTCATGGTCGAAGCCCTCAAGATCACCGGAGAACCGCAGACGCCCATGGTAGGTGCCATGGTTCGCCTTAACTGATGAATGAGGAATTGAAGGGGTGGTGCAACAATATTCAGTCAGAATGTTTTTTTTTTTTACTTTACACGAGCTTACTGGCACTAGTGGGACCAAGGTATACTTGCACGCAGAGCTATTGACCAAGAAACCTCTTTGTTGCGATGTAATTTCAACGATGAAAACGAGCGTTTTCTGTCAATCTCTTCTTCACAAAACTTGACGACGTTGTTTGCAGGTCGCAGTGCACCCCAGTAATGATATATAGTCCCCGAGTGACGATATATATCAGGGGTGGGCAGAGTGACATGGGGTTAGACCCGCAGGGGAAAAATTGACCGCATCTCCACGTGGTGAATGATGTTGCTTGGGGCGAAGCTCTGGTGGTGCTCGTCTGCGTAGACGCCGAGCCGCAGCATGCCGAGCCTTTTCATTCATGTCAGTAGGAGAATGTGTGGTTTTCTTCTTTTTCTTTTTTTAAGCAGACAGATGGGATGACATCTCAGAACCCCCTACTCTTTTTTTTTCTTCTTTTTCTTTTTTCATAATTTTTTCATCTTTTTTTTTCAATTTTTTTTTGCCCTACACGAGCACGTGAGCATGTGCTCACGTGCTCGTGAGCACGTGATCTCACGAGCAGAAGCACGAGCACCCGACGCCGGGCCTACGGCGGACGGACATACGGACATGGCTAGCCCCTAAGGAGCTTCGCCCCTAAAAAAAAGGGGGGGGGGGGGCGTTCAATCCACTTTTAACGAGAATCGATACGAAGGGAGCAGTTCTTTCCAAGGAGGACAAGTAAAATTGTCGACTACGACAAATACCACCAGGCAGCAGAACGTTTCTTTGAGCCCTAATCAAAAATAAATGCATGGGTCGCTAGCCAGCCGCTGCCCCTGATGCCCGTAATACTTATACGGCTCGGAAGTTTTTATAGAATAATAAAGGAAACAGGGTCACTGGACACATCTATCTGTCAAAAAGCAGTCCAGGCGTATGTACGTAGTGTAATACAAGGCTGCCAAGATAGTGAGCCATTGGTTTTTTTTTTTTTTAATTCTATAACTATTTCTGTTTTCGGGACACAGGAGCGGAAGGGGGCCACGCTTATCAGGGAGACGAGTTGCATGCGGCTCGAGTTGCATGCGGCTCGAGCCACATGCAACTCGGGAGCCGCAGTTTGGCCACCTCCGTTACATAGTATCCTAGTGACGATATTTCAATGCGGCTTATAGATTGGACCCCGAACGTTGCTTGAGCACTCGATTTGGGCTCGCGATAATCAACTAGCTCAACAAGCGTTCGGGTAGTGGCTCGTGCCCAATCGCTTCGCGACAATAGCCGAACCACTCCCTCGTTGTCTGGAACTCAGCTCGCATCCTCTTGTACCTTGCCAACCACCAGAGCGTGGCTATATATGATAAATATTAGCGGAGGGTAGACCTCGATACTAGATGCCTAAAAATCTACCCACGACTTTTTTTTTCAATCAGCCGTTAAGAGCTCGGACTTCTGACATCATCGCAACCCCTTTGCAACAAGCAGACGACACTTGCGCTCTGCACAGTCTCCGTTTCACTGTTTTGTGCGTAAGCGTAGCCGAATCTATTATACACTCCGATGGAGTCAATCAAGCAGAGTCAAAAGTGCATCGTCACGGCGCTTGTCTTAGACTTAGGCTTGGTGGCGCAAGCTACCGCCATTCATGCATTCATCTACCAATCCATGTCGTCTTTGCTTACTTGTCACCACCGGCCAACCAATCAGGAACTGAGAAAGCACAAGATCGTGGCGCATTCACCTTGCGTGATTGGTTTTAGGCGGTCCACACAGCAAACGCACAAAGACGACGACCACCGTGACGAAGCACTTTTTCCCCGCTTGGTTGATTCCATCAGATCGTGCCGTCGGGTGCGCTTGGGACTTCAAACAAAACGAATTATCGTCGCGCCACTGAAAAAATAAAAAAAAAAGACATACCGAAATCAGTTTTTGCTTGGCGTTCCCAGGACGATCCGAGCATGGACGCCCTTCCTCCTCCGCCGGCCTTCACTCCGCCCAAGCCCGCGTTCCTCGTGTCGCAAACCCCCGGCCAAGAGCAAGGGGACCAGGAAGTGCCCGACGGGACGGCGGTGCAAGGTGGGCCTTCCAACCTGTTCTCACGCTTCCTAAGCTTCTTTACTCGTCCGTCCACAACGAACAAACAAGAGGTTCGCGCTCCTAGAAGCCGCAAGGAAGACGCGTTACACGTGGGCAAATTACCGAACACAGTGTTCGAATGACGAAAGAAAAGAAATTATTAGCTTATTAACGAAACATGCACATTTTTCTTGCTATCATCAAACGAACTGTTGAAATTATCTATGCAGATTAATCCCGGTAGGCTATGACGTTCATTTTTATATAAAAGGTAGAGATGCGCGATTACTGGTTCAAATCGAATAGCGCAGTGTCATCCATAGATTTAACGCTGTTAAGAAAATCCTGTTGTCGTAACTTTCCACCATGAAGGTTATGAATGACGCAGTACTATTCGATTAAAACTGGTATTTGCGCACCCCTAAATTTGAAAAAAGAAAAGATATAAAACGCACATCATTCGTGGTAGGCAGTAACATCTGTTTTCTGCCTCATATGAACGAATATGTAACTGACATATTTTGTTGATTTTATGTATTTTTATTTCCATACCTCAATGGTTGTGATTGGCCTTTTGTTACACCCAGTGTGCGTATAGGGTAGGACGACATTTTTTTATTTTGTTTTCGCTATTAGTATATAAAATGAGCTACACCAAGTGGTAGTTCCAGTCGGAATTTTTGCGGACGATGTGACTGAGAAAATAAAGAATGCTTGCTTTTTTATAATTGAACTTGTTGCATGATTTATTTTAGTTTCCCCTAAGCGATAACTAAATCTCAATCGAGAGCTTTGCGAATTTAGTAAGCTCTTGCATTCAACAGCTCAGAAACAGTGGATGAAATAATAGTCATATTAACGCGCAAAGGCGTATATAACGCGGCTTGCCTGGCCTACAGTAGAATACATGATTAGATCTGCCCCAGCTTGAGAGGCAACTGTATTGCAGTGTTTGTTTTCCAAACGATGAAATGCTTTGCAAAGACCGCTTTCGACATAACGGTCCAAGCTACGCTGCTTACAAACTTGCTAGTATGCTGAAACAAAAACAAAACAGGTTTATTTACAGCCAGGGTCAACATACATCCAGCCAGGGCCCGCATACACAACTGGAGTCCGCACATATACACCAGCGAGAAGGTCGGCGAGATTTCTGACCTCCGCGATTGGCCGGCGCGAAGCGCTGGCTAATCGCGACGGTCGAAAATCTCGCCGACTTTCTCGCAGAGTGTCCGGCTCAGAGCCCTAGGTGTCCTGATACATCCGCCAAGACCCCCCCCCCCCCCCCCCCCCCCTCCTTTTCTTGGCTCCCATGTTGGGTTATTTGAGGCGTTTGGAGCGATTAAATTGAAAACTGGTTGCAAGAGTTCAATACCTTTCCAGCTAAGGGACGCAGACGTCAGAGAAATATCTTCGTCACTTTATCGGCGATGCGACATCATGAAGATGTAGACGTAGCCATCACAGAGTCCCTTTCCCTCCCGCCCTTTCCAATCACGACGATCAAACCCCTCGGCCTCGTTTGATGCTCTGTCCTCACCCTAAAGACGTCTCGACTTTGCTTCTTTTTTATTTATTTTTTTTTCTCTTCACGACTGACATTTTTGTACCGTCATGGTGGTGAAGCTCGAACTGAACGGCCCACGCGCCGCTATGGCCTAATGCGTTTGGTTGCTTACACACGAATGCCGAGTCTCCAGCCGAGTCTTGAGCTTGATGGATGAATTTCCGGGACATTCTCGCTTTGCTTGTTTCTTTCTCTTTTTTTTTAAAGATTTTTTATTTTATTTTTAAGAAAATGTCTTTTGACACCCTGTTGCACCGTTGTCAGCTTTCTTTTTCATTTGTTTCTACACCTCGACAATGGGTCTCGATTATTGTGTGGTTGCCTGTTCTAGATTCCCGTGGATTTCGTGATTCACGTGGTGACTATGAAAAGAAGAGTTCGGTGGGAAAAGTATTTGCTTAGCTGTGGCTTGAGATTTAGGCGTAGAAAGTGGATTTTAATGCGATCTACTCATAACTAAAGTTTTGGTTTCCAGTCTGTTTTGTATATTAGGGTTATAGGGTACTAAACGAACATCTAGCAAACCTAGTGTGCAGACATGCCAAGTGCTCTACTTCTTGTTAGCCACATTTCGTACGCTTGATCGTTACTAACGTCCACCAACAGAAATTATTTTTAAACAATAAGTAATTATGAAACCTGCTCAGGCTACTAAACAATTAAGAAAACAAAATGCCACGTACATTGTGTAGCACGCAGAGTTGGAATATGCCACCAAATGGTGCGTCCTTTATCTATGGGCTTCTAAAATCGGTTGAATCGGCCTTGTTGTCTATACTATAGATACTCACACTTACAGGCGTGTGTGTCACTGGCGACTATTGAAAGGTAAGTGACACGATGCTGAGCTTGCTGTTTTGAAACTTTTAAGTTGGCTTTTCTGGTGAGAACACAAAATGCGCAGACTTTCTCGTCAATCCAGTATTTGTTCGCCATGCCAAAACATCAACAGATATATAAAAATTAAAAAAAAAATGCGAAGCACAATGCCATCGTTTACTCGTCTTCGATTGTCCAGTCGGTAGTGGTCGTAACCAGGTAGAGGACGAGTACATAACCAGGCCTTGAAAGAACCTCCGGGATAACACAAGGTCCTTTATCTCTAGTACTTCTGCACCGTAGAATCTAAGGGGACTTTTCCGTGTTTCTGACGTGTACAGAAGTTAAAGGATTTGAGGCCTGGGCATTGTACGAACACCGTCCTTTCAACTGGCAGCCTTTTTTTTTTTTTTTCAGGCTCTGTTTAAAGCTGATAAAATTGTGTTGCTGATTTTCACAAGCATATCGAGTTGTTCTCAAGAAATTGTATGTAGGCACGCCTTACGAGCTCTGGAATTCTTCTAGAGTACGCTGTATCATCCACAATACTTCACTGTATCATTTTGCTGCATAAAAAACATGTTCGAGGTTGTTTTTTTTCTTTCGTGGTGACGGCTGTGCTGTTTCTAATTGGCTTACGGTGGAGTTGTTTTTTTCTCTTGCTTTTGTGCTGCTTTTGGAAGCTCCGGAAGAGGCGACGAGTTACGCGCCTTTGGTGTCTAGTCCAGAAAGTCCACCCACCCAGGAAACAACTGTGAGTACCAACGGACCAGCTAACGTCTCTTGTTGGCAGGGTAACTTTGCAGTTTATTTTTTTTAATATGTGATTTGTTTGTATATTTTACGTATATTACTATAAAATGGTTATGTGAACAGTGGTATCTGCATTCATCGACTACGATTAAGTTTACAAATACCTCTTGCGTGAACTTTCTTCAGCAAGTCTGTTCTCTTTGAGGATTTTAGAAATTGGGAACAGCGCGCAAAATTTGTCATCCTCTTTGATGATGACAGATTCCTTGAACAAAAAGAGGGCCACGCGGTACTTGCAGCGATATAAATACTCTAAAAGCACGAATTCAATTGAAGCAGGACAGAGCTACTCTCCAATGCCGAGAGGCGTTAAGGTGGTTTTAAAAGGACAAGTAGATTTACCGAGAAGAAAAATAATGTCGCGTCATCATACAACAAAGAAGGGGATGGGTTGACTATTACTCTCCAGGCATGAGATAGAATCACGTATGAAAAGAGAAGGGAGAGGGGGTATAAGATATAGAAAGATGTGAATAGAAAAACGAGATAATGCAGTGTAATAAATATGTCGCATCTTTCTACTTTGCTTTGTTGTTAAAGTCATATGTATAAACCAAGACTCCAGGTGCGCGTACAATGTTCGCTGGGCTCTTTTTTTGTGACTTTTATGAATATTCTTCAACTTGACAATCGAACTTACAGTTTTGTCTCTACTAGCGTCTTATAGTGCAGCGAAGGACAGCTCCATCGTAAAATATTTCTACAACGTCGTTGCCTGTCTCGTTTCAAACCTGTGCATGGCGTCAGGTGGAGTATAGAGCAAATGGTATACAAGTTTTAAACGTGCACTCATACGGGTTAATTGCAACTGCTCCACTGAGCTATCGCGACGGTTTCTTTTCAATGCAGAAGCGGAAGGGTGTCTCTCTGTCTTTCTTGTTTTTATAGAACTTCGGGTTCAGATGGTGACGTATAACATCGAAGACATGACGCAAGCCGAAACCTTTCGCAGGCCGCCACAGAAAAGGTCGAGTCTCCAACAGAGGAACAGAAGAAGCTCCCGCACCAACAAAAGGTCACAGTCGTCATCGATTCTCCAGACGAGCCGCCACGGGAGTTTGCGGACAGCGACGATGAGGACCAGGACAACGCAGACCAGTCTTCCGTCGTCGAAGCCGGGGACGTGGCGGCTACTGAAGAGGTCGACGCCGTGCTCCAAACGGCCGATAACGTCGACGAGCTTGCTGAGGCTCCTGAAGCTGTTGAAGACAAGGGGGCTGTTTCCGGGTCAAGGACCGAGGCATCTCAAGAGCCATCGTCGAAAGACCAGGACGCTGAAGCTGTTTCTGCCGTAGTTGATTCTCAGCCTGAGCATCCGTGTAGCGTTGAAGAGACTGTTCCCGCCACGGTAGGCGATGGTTCTCATGAAGGCGCATCGGCCCCAGCTGAGCAGTCTGAGGAACTCGCCAAGGCGGATGAAGAGAACAACAACGCTGCTGAATAACGCTGATCGAAAGAAAAAAAAAATTCGATTAGTTAACTATGGCTATCAAGTTGGTGTTCAGATGCGCCGTTTGTTCGAGAAACCGTATCTTGTTCCTGTTTATGATCCCTCGTTTGTCGGTTTAAGGGGAGCTAGAATTGTGTAACAGACTACGTTCTTCAGCTATCTCGTGTTACGTTCTATCACTGTTGTCGGGTGAGCTACGTCAAAGTCGGCATGAATGCGACTCTTGTTTACTATCTTAATCATATTTTCGAGGTAGTTGACCTGATTAGGCGAGGTCCGGAAGCAACCGTAGCCACTAGCAGAATAAACGAAAGCCCAGGGTATACGGTGAACGCCTACCGTCCCCGGGTCCCTCGAAGTCTGAGCCATGTCGTGATTGCGAAGCAAACATGAAAGCTATAAAGTGCTATTGTCACTGATAACTCGAGAAATGCGGGGCGTGGCAAAATCGCATCCCTTCTACAGTTTTTTTTATTGGTAATTTCTACGGCTGTTCTTCTGAGGACGAAACGTGGTTTGGCCTATTATGGCATGTGGAAGGTCAGTGGGCGCGCCCTGGCACTGCTAACGTTTGTGACCAACATAATTTCCATATTTTACCGTAGTTACTTTCCATAGTTTCCGATATACCAACTCCCTGTATAGCGTCAAAACATTTGCGTGTTGTGTTGATTGTTTAGTGGAATTTAATTACACCCCACAACTGAACGTGTGCGTGCTTCAGGAACCCGAAAATAATCCCTACTTCAGTCACTTTTTTGTGGATCCTGTTTCCGGTGGCATTGTACTAATTAATTGTAGTAGATCCTGCACAGACATGTTTTTATTAATCGTACATCAAAGTGATACTATAAATGCATTGTTTTTCTTTTATTTTCAGATGTTTTTGTACCGATGAAACTCAAGAACTCATGTGGTACAGAGAATGACAAGTTATTACAATCATCACAACATATTTAACAAAAAAACAAATTGCCACTGCGTTTTTAGTTTCGGATACGTTTTATTTAAGAAGTTACTGCACAACTTTCTAGGGGTTTATAAATATAAACTAGTGTCCTTAAAAAAAAAGAAAAGATGGCAAATGTGCGCGTCATGCACCAGGCAAAAGCAACTTACTTTTAGGCAATGTTCTTTTTTATTCTTAGTTCCATACCAGTTTATTTATGTTTGCCTTATGCATTCAGCGCGAGTAACAATAATCGATGGTTTTTTAAAGACAAGATACACAAAATATTCTATTAATTCTTAGTGAAGTATGTCTCTACAGACTTGCATATGTCGATTTGTTTTTTAAAGAAAATTATAACTTACGGTAAGGAATTAATATGGGAGGGCTGTACGAGTGTTAATACAGAAGTACTTTCTTGCTTCCCGTCACCATGACTCAGCAGCACCCCTTCACATTGGCACCGACGACATCTTCAAATGCTCCAGCTCAGAGTTTGTGCCTGTCTATAGAAGTTATGCATTTCCAATTTCTCCTTCCTCCTGATAGGCGTCACGAAGGACCTTCTCTACACGAGGAAGACCTGCGAGTTTCGGTTTTTGATGCCTTCATACCGATGACATTGCTTAGGTTGCACTTAATATCTGAGACTACGATCTACGAACACGCAATTTTTGGCCTTCCTCTATCTCTTCCCTCCTACAACTTACGTAGGGATAATTTTGCTTTCTTTGTGTAACAGTAAGAAACTTTGCCACTCTGATCTGCCCTTTTCAGTGTACAATGACACAATGTCTCGAGAGCTGATCTTGTAAGTCTTCCTGGTGTACAGATGTCAACGCCATCAAGTTACGTCAAGTCCCTTGTTGGTCCCCGGTGCTATACCCTTGCAGCGTTGCTGTTGAAGTTGCTGACTGAGTACGACGTTTACGCATTGTTCGTGCTTGTGTACTGGTAGAGCTCTCCTGCAGTACAACCATCTACTCTGCTTGTTTCTCGTTGGGATGACTCTGCCAGAGTTTTAGATTGGTAAGGTTCGAACAAATTAGACGGGAGAAGAGTTAACGCGATGACTCGGTGAGTAACTCTAGGAATATGAAACGTGCTGTGAGTTGTGAATGTCTTGCTATGAATGATTTTAACGATATTTATTTGAGGAACCACTCAAGTTCAGATTGTTTTAAGTATTAAGCTTAACCACGTAAGTAAACAAACGGTTTTAAATGGGAGTATGCCTTCCAAGAGTTCGCAGAAACGTATAATTTTCTTTCACACAAACCCATTTTTATTAAAAAAAAAAAAAAACTAAAACTAAATTTAAGAAAATTCATCGAGGGTGGTAGGGGATGGAGAGAAGAAAATTATTAGTGCGGGGTTTCATAATGAAAAAGTAAAATATGATACTTTTTTATTGGGTTGACAAATTAGAAGCCGATATTGTGGACTGAACGTCACGCCGCAATTGGCTTTCGGAATGCCACAGAAACAACAATATTTGTCACGAAGACGAGTATGCAAAACTGTACGAGCTAAAAGTTTACCACTGTAGAATGTCTCTCCCACGCTGAAAAATGTGAAAATCGTCATTATGTATGTCATTAACTCCAGTTACAATTGAACGGTTAATTAATCCCATCTGCGATCAGAACTGATAATCCTGCAGATGTTCATGCGGCCTTCCAGTGTTCAATATGTATCCTGTAGACATGTCACAATTTTATTTATTTTTTCTTGAAACTTTCTTCTGAATGTGGATAAACGAAGGTTTGTCGATGTTTTTGTTTGTCATTTAATCAGAGCTCGAAATTCAAATACTACCGATTACTGCTGTATCTGATAAAGTCACACCTGAGGTATCTTTGAAGTGGTACATGTTCTCAACAGACGAACCACCAGCTGTCGAAACGTCGAAATGTTAGGTCTCATGTGCAACACTCACAGTGCATTGCTGGGGCAAAACCAGTCCGCCAAGGACTCCACTATGATGAGACATTTGTAGATTACAGTACCCAATCATGTCAACGTACTTTGTCAACGTCAGCGACGTTTCTTCATCATGTTACGCACTGCTTAGTGTGTTCTTTCCTCTTCCTGTCGCAACGTCTGTCTTCAAATTGTGTTTCTGAGACATGTCATGGTTGAATGAATGCTCCAGATTATTCCAGCCATTTGGAGAGTACAGTATGTTGCGCCACCACCACAGCGTGTGTTGGGTTTTGTGAATAATTTCGGTGAGCAAATGTTTGGAGTGGTAAGAATCTTTATTTAAGAAATGGTCAGGGTATTGGCTTGCAATTTATTGGTTTCCTGAAGCTAGCTTCACTGCGTCTTCTTTTGTTGGTGAATTGGTTTTGTAGCGTGAGCTACACTGCCCGAGGTGGAGCAGTTTCGCGTGGCTCCCAAAGAGCCGTGCTGCGCATGCGCGAGGAGCAGTGACGTCACACGGCGCACAGCTGGCGCGCCGAAGCCGCCGCCGCGCACGCCTCGCCGGTCTGCGCATTCCAGAGGAGTGACGTCATAGCCGCGGCAGACGCACTGGCGCCGCCGCGTGGCCAGCTGTGCGCCTCCGTTGCGCAGTAGCGAAGTCTGACGCTGCACCGGAGCCGCTTGATAGCGCCTCTCATTTTGTGCGCATAAGCTCACGCTACGTATATCCTGGCATAGCCGAGCTAAGCCACCGCAATTTTTTTCTTATGCCTTCACATTGGTGCATTGTTTCAGATCTTGCACACGCTTGCGATCAAAACACGGATAAAGCAACGTCTTACAGAAGCGTC
Organism: Ixodes persulcatus; assembly: GCA_013358835.2. Taxonomy (NCBI): domain Eukaryota; kingdom Metazoa; phylum Arthropoda; class Arachnida; order Ixodida; family Ixodidae; genus Ixodes; species Ixodes persulcatus. Next base: position 522,633 of record JABSTQ010010393.1, read on the forward strand.
GGTATGACAAGCTCTGAAGCTTCGGTACCGGAGTGCAATGGTGTACGTTTGGCAACACTGCCATTGGCTCCACACCTGTTGTGTTAATGACACACGTAGGGAGACTCCACATACGTTTCCTCGACGTGATTGTTGCGGGAGTACAAAGCGCTTGAGAAGATCTCAGTATCCCAGTTGCTCGTATTAGAGGCACTGTATATTGCAGGTAGCTTTATGTAGCTGCTAAAGTAACGCAGCATTTTCCCCCTCACCACCGAGCCATAATTGTTCAGAAAACACTATGTGAGCTTTCATCGAGACAGTCCGAGATGCCTCAGTTTCAATGATGACCGAATGACCTGAACATAGTAGGCATGTTCACACGGGTTTTGGATGTCGCGTGTCGACGGCCTTTTCTGAACGTAAAGATTGCTCCAGAATTCATTCTTAGACTGCTTTCCTTTCACGAAGTCAACCAAACCGGCAGTATGTAGAGAAAACCACATCATGTCCTAAACATGAATGAACATGTTCAAAAGACAACGCAATAAAATAACCGCCATGGATGTTGATCTTAAAGGCCAGAATGGAGATTGCCATTGCTGCCTCGGATGTTATGCTCCTATAGCGCGTACCTTTGCCTATATGTAGGCAAAGGTACGCGCTATAGCAACGTCTTTATAGAGACGTTGCTTTGGTAGCTGAAGCCACCGTATACAGTAGCTCCGATCCACAGTATCTAGCCATAACGTGCACTGTGCCCTTTGAGCAGCTATACTTCAGCCAGTGTGTTTGTTGGACCAGAGGCCTCTCGTCTATACCATCGGGTTCGAATGAAATGCGAACAGCGACGGAACTTTGAGCCCACTACCGGAGCAGCTTCCAAGCTTGGGTTGTGCTTGGCGAGGTTCGAACTTCGAACCTCGCACAAGCACAACCCAAGCTTGGAAGCTTCTCCGGTAGTGGGCTCAAAGTTCCGTCACTGTTCACGTTTCATTCAAACCCGATGGTACCATTATCGTTAAGGTGATTGTTCTAACGCTAAACCAATGTCCTTATGACATGTCCTTCTTTAGTTTTACTTCTGTGAACCTCGCATAGTTGTCTGTACGAGTCAAATAGTCAGCTCACTCATGTGCTATGTAACGGCAATATCAAAAGAAATCTTTATTTACTGCCGAATAACACGTGCAGGTATTCTTCTATAAGAGTGTTTATTTTAGCAGATCATGATAGCTTCGTCTGCTAGCATAGGGTGGCCCACGCGGCAAAAGCCGTTGTCTGCATGCAATTGTTTGGTCAGTCAATTGCTGATTTGTTTTTATTTAGCGTACTTAAGGTACCAAGAGAAATATATCTCGCCATGTCTCTTGGTCCTTTCTGGTTAAACGTTACTTTGCTGCTTCGTTAAGAGTTAGGTTCATCAAGCTATAAAGCGCACATAATAAAAAAAATATATTTGGTCCCCTCTACAAGACACACTATAAAAATGTTTTCGATTAATTTGTGAAAAAGAGCGAAACCAAAGAGCCAATCAGAGCGTCAGAAGTGGACACTTTACCACCCACCATCCATGATCAGCTCTTTGCACTCCTGCAAAGAGCTGATCATGTGCCTCGCTCCGACGATCTTATTGGCGCACGGGGGAAGTAACGTTTTGCCCTGATGCCCACGCCAAACGCAACCGCTTATAGCTCATTCTCAAGCGTTCCTCTCCAGAGTTGGACGGCACACCTCCGGCATGTGTCAAACCTTTATCCGCTGACCACGTAAGATTTGCAGGGCGTGTGCGAGAACGGAGCATCTTATTAAACCTCCGCAGCCACTGAGATATCGGTATTGGCCGACAAAAACACCGAGGAACCAATCGCGACGCAAGCAGCACGGGTATAATCAGCCAGGCCCTGTTATTTCTCAAGTGGGTAGCGACTTGTCAGGTGTCTGTTCAGGCTCGTCTTGTTTTCCCCGTGAACTTAGTCTCAGCTTGTGACAGCCCTGTCGGTTTCGCCTTTAGTTTAGGCATACGTGTGTACCCATTTTTGGCGCATGTTTCACCGGGAAACGTACTGATTTTTAAGGCCTGTAAATGTGTGTACCCCGTCATCTCCCCCGGTTCATATATCTGTACATATGCGCAACCGTAACCCCGAAGCCGGTTGCAAGCTGTTGGGTTCGGATTCACTTTATTATGCGTTGTGGTTTGTATCGGTTACGAATTAAATGATTATGGTTTCGTAAATGGCGGCTGCTGTGAGGATTTCTGATCGACCTCGACTTGTTGCATATTTACTAATTGTATTAAATCTTTTTTTTTTTTTTGTCAAATGGGAAGATATGGTAATAAGAAGTGCTGAATTCTAAGAATTTCAGGTTTTCATATAAATATGTATCGTGAGGATTTTAGGAAAAACTATTATTCCCCGGCATTTGTCCCCTCCCCTCCCTTTGGTCTTGGTAAATAGTTTGCATGAGCGGCCGAGTTAATTAATGATTTAATAAATGTGTAAATAAAGCGGAAGTTTCTTTGCTTATAAATAAATCTGGGCCGGCTTGCTCGAAGCAGAATCTCAGTTGAGACTGCTCAAAGAAAGCGCTGTCAAGGCTAGCGCTCGAGCTTAAACCGAGTCTCAGACGCTCGCGCGCCCGAGCCTTGGCAGCGCTTTCTTTGAGCAGACTCAACTGAGACACTACTTCTAGCAAGCCGGCCCTGGTGTTTCACGGGAAATCAAGCAGGATCTTTTTTTACATATTATTTGAATTCTTAATTAAGCTTTACCGTTCATCGTTTGAACTGTTTTGATGTTAGAAGATGGTTTTGTTTTGGTTTTTGTATACTGTAGTGGTCTAAATTTCGAACCAGAAACAGTTTCTTGACTTTGGAATCTTGACCTTCTTTATGTAAACACCAAAGTTGTCTTGATATTTTAGATTTTTGATCATTCTTTGCGGGCCTTTTTAAGAAAACATTAGAATTGTACTTAAAAGGGAGCTCCGGCGGTTTTTTGAGCTGTCAAAACTAAAAACATTTTCGAAATACCCAGATGTTGCTTTTCCCGGCAGGCTTTTCATTATTTGTAAACTCAAAATAGCGATTGGGAAATCGCCAAATGAAGATCACGCCAAAACGAACTCTCAAATTTTAACGCACCCTCGACTGGGGTGACATATACGTGTTGAATAACTTGCAAGCCGAATAGGCAACCTAAAAAGAAAAAAAATAATAATTGGCGCAATACATTTTTTTTTGTTTGCTGGCATGAGCTTTCCCAAGTTTGTTTTCACAGCATCAAACCTTTTTGTGACCTGTCGGGAACAAGCTGTACTGCCCCCCCCCCCTTTCCCCCCCCCCCCTTAATATGACAACATTTGACGTCACGTTTAAAGCGCTGCCAGCAAAACTTCCCAGCCCTCTCAGACCAAATTAACAAAAAAAAATTAAATAACTTTGCGAAAAACAATTACTGTGACTTGTCATTTAGGTTAAAAGTTCAGATGGGCCTATAGGAAGTATTCACTGGCGGCCATATCCGTGTGCGCGACTGCTGAGCGCGTGCTGATGGCGAGCTTCCACAGTTCTTTTGTAACGTGCATTTCGCACCCTCAAGATTGCCAATCTTTGCAGCCTATTAATGTGGGCTCGTTCAGAGCATGCGCTCTAGACATCACCCACAAATATGGCGCCCAGTGAATACTCCTTATTAGTTTGTTGAACCATTTTTGACGCGAATCAGTGACTGTCAAGGTTTTGCCGGGGACAGCGCGTGTGAACGAACACCTTGGTTGGTCGAATTCCATGCGAAGATCGTTCGAACCTCTAGAGTCAGTCGATTTCGGTTTTGCCGCCGGCGGACAACATTTCGTGTTGGTCGCGCGAGCGGGACATTGGCCCTGAGAGGGTTCCCATCGAACGAAGAAATACGACCAACAAAACTGACGCGCATCAGTCGTCGAAGCTACTTTCCGATAAACCTCCAGGACCAATGTTCCCCCGAATCTGTGCAGAACGGCTGTAGTTTGACTACACACACGCCTGCGTGATGAATTGCAGCTTTACGTTGTGCGAGCCCCGTCATGGGAAACTAATGAAGCTTTTTTCTCCTCTTCTTCTTTCTCTCTCGGGCTTTGTTTAATGAGGAACGGGCTATTTATAGGTTTCGTTTCCGGGACTGGGGCTTCGGGATGAGCTCAGGGCGGACATGGTTGTGTCCCGCGTAAATACTGCCCTAGAAGATCGTATAGCGCAACACGGAAAAGACGGCTGGATTACGGAGAAGCTCGATCAATACCGACACTCTGTTCTGTCTCCGTGTGCGGTGCAGCTTCCTGTTAGTTTTAACACAAATTGTGTTTACACGCTCAGTAGAAAGTTTGAGAAAAGCGCATTAAAAAGCTTTGCGTGCGCGAAGAAGCAACGTCGTCGCCACTGCGCATATGCGCCGAGCCCACCCCGTGTTTTGGGTTGACGCGTGGCGACGACGCTATTTATTTGCTTACGCAAAGACGTTTTGCGTACGCTATTCTCAAACTCGCTATGTCCATCAAAAAACGTTTACGTTCGACCATTACCCGTAGGTTAGAACAATACAAAGCGTATAGCCCTATCTAGCGCCATTATTAAGATACGAATACAAACAATTTTCCAAACGAGATTGAACTATAGGGACCAAATGACTGAAAGCCAGAAACCACATCGACTGATTTAAGCAGAGTACGTGCATAGGGAGCGGAGAACAGCTGGTTTCATAGAGGTAATATAATAATCAAGAGGGAAAGGTCTCATGCATTGGGGCATTTTGGGAATGGCGCGGCACAGACGCTTACGTCTTCGGTCCCAGTTTGCGGTCTCGAGGGGCCCATCACTGGCCACGCCTTTAATATGGACAAAGAAGCACCAAAACATCACGTGTAAGGTTTGTACCTTGATCTTTTCTGTCTTACTTTGCAGGAAAACACTGGAGATCGCGCAATGTTTAAAGCTAAATAAAGTTGACAAGCGCTCGAGCAACTTCAACTCGTCGCGGCAAAACGAACACGCCTGACCTTTCGTCTGCTTTTTTCTCCGCTCTTTTGTCGCTCTCTTTCTTGTTCTTTCTCTCGGGACAGCGCCCAGGATTCGCCGCATTCTGCTCCCGCCTCTACCCCCTGGTTGGTTCATGAGGTCAACGTGATTGTGCTGACATTGACGGGGGGCACAGGGTGTGGCGTACTACTGTACGCATGGAGTGTGTGGTTGCACTCGCCCGGCACGCTTCAGCCCCACCCTCTATCGCACACAGATACCATGCTCAACTCGTACACTTCATGGGTTTTGTAGCTTAACACACTCTGTATCCCCCGGTATTTGTCAACATGATCAAGATAGTGAAATGTTTTTGTTCTTTCATTTTCGTGCGTATGTCTACTTTGGCCAGGTCCATCAAGCGCAGAGTGCATCGTGATTTTGTGTTTCTGCTCTGAACGTCTGTGTCTGTGCAGCTTCCAAGCCTCCAACTGAGTTTTGAGTTGGACGAACAGTCCACGAGCTGAAGTATGGTGTTAAGCTGTGCTAGTCGGGGTAAACAGGACACACAATGAAAAAAATATTTGCACAATGACGGAGGCGCAGAAAAGGACCAGAGAAGGAACATCGCTTTGTGCTTCACGTGTTCCGTTTTTTGTGTATTTGTTCTTGTGCGCTGTTTTTCTGATAATGTCTACTCCGAAACTTGGAGGACGCTTAAGTTTTTTCTTTAAGAGTGAAACGTGATAGCTAAACATACAAACTCCCGCTCGTTCTCAAGCCGTGCAAGCGTCTCTGCGTGGCGATTCCACTTCTGGCTTTCATCGAGTGCGTACGTGGCATGGCAGGCTCCGCCAGAGCAGCGATAGTGGTCCAGTCGGGCCGCGGTGACAGGAATGACTCTGCGTCTTCGGAGTATCAGATAATTTTGCCGCCTGTGCCAATTCAACATTGTATTTCTTCACGCCGACGTCCGGGGACGCCCGTACCGTGTGGAAGACTTCCGCGACACCCTGTGTCTACTGGCACTACTCCTTGAGGTTCTTACCTTGGGGGCGCACCAGGGGATCCCGTCAACTGGACGGCGATGCGTCGTTGTGGACCAGGCGAACAGGGACGTCCGGGTCAAGATTCATTGGTTGCTTCATTACGTTCCTGACGACGAGGTGAGAGTGGCACTTGCACTGTATGGTCAGGTGATCGACGTAGGAACTGAGAAGTGGCGGGTTCAAGGTGTCATGGGCGGTGGGTCGATGACACGCACGGCTGTTATCCGGCTTACGCCAGGGCTAGGGTTGGAAGACCTGCCCCACCAGCTGCGTATAGCGGGAGGGCCAGCTCTCGTCGTGGCGCCGGGCAGACCCCCGCTTTGCCTGCGCTGTCAGCAGACCGGGCAGATCCGTCGTAATTGTCGTGTGCCGAAGTGCGTATCCTGACATATCGGTTCGGCCACGACGCGGATCACAGCATCAAGTCCTACGCAGCGGCCACATGCTCGGGTGGACAAGACGCCAACGTCGAGCATGTCATGGATGAGGCGGACGCCCAGGAAGCACTGGAAGGGGCGGCTTCCGCCACCGAGTCACCGGAAAGCACGGGCACAGAGGTCGACCGGGCCGCGTCTGAGCACCCGCTGAAGGTGGTCGCTGCTTCATCGGTCGACGCATTCACGGGAAACCAGGAAGAGGCGCCGACCGATAAAGACGAGACGGCGACAAGAAATTAACCGTCGACGTTGAGGAATGAGGGGCCTCAATTAAACACTGCGGTTCCACCGGTTAACGAGGTTCACATGGTGGACGCCAGCAGGCTGGCTGCGAAACGCCCGCATCCAGAAGATTCAGGCTCAAAGCAAGTTGACAGCGGACCGACCCTGGCGGTACCACCGGTGAGGGCGGCACCGCCTTAAAGGAAGCCGTTTCGACCCCCTCCAAAACCTGTGACCGAACCCAGGGATCCGGACAAACAGGCCGGCTGAAGCATTCCCGGGCCAGCTCCTGGTGAGGATCCGTCGACCAAGCGAGTCCCTGACACGCAAGGAAGTCTAGCCTTATCAACAACCTCAAAGTAGCGACGCTAAATGTTCGCGGTTGGCCTCGCGTCGCAAACAGTACCAGGTTAGAAGGCTGCTGCTAATCGATAATTGCATTGACATCCTCGCAATTCAGGAGACAAAGGTGGAAAGCGATGAGGCAACCGCTTCCCTGCTGGCCACTTTTTTACGTCACTTCGAGGTGTGTGTCTCTCATGCCAATTGACTGTCCGGAGGTTGTATGTTCTTTGAAAGCGAGGGTAGATTTGTTATTTGTGACTGCAGCTTGAGCAATGTTGAATACAGAATAATAAATTTGTACGCGCCAGACGATGCTAGCTCTAGGAAAATATTTTTGAAAGGATTTACGCTTATCTACACTCAGAAAGGAAAATTATTATGTTACGAGATTTCAATTGTGTTTGTGATGTAAGAGACCGCTCTAGTAATACTCGACGAGGTATTAGCACGAGTATGTGAAATGAAATGATAACCGAATTCACTATATATGATGTCGCAAATTATCAAAGCAATAAACCTGCATTGTGGTACACGCATTTTCAAGGCCATACCCGTCCTGACATGGCTTAAGTATGTGTCGCAGTGGCGTCACAAGGGGGGGGGGGGGGGGTGCAGCGTTCAGGGGGGTGTCGCGGCGGGCCACGAGAGGTACGGGGGGGGGGGGGGGGGTGTCACGGCGGGCTACCGCCACGGGTGCCGCTGACCCTCGTGACGCCACTGATGTGTCGATTAAACTTTTATCTCGTTTCGATGACTACAATGTGTCACCTGTTTACTGTTTATTTCTCCGACCATGCGTTGGTTTCTTTTTTGCCGGGGGCAAACAAAAAAACACTAGCTTTCAATGAAAATTGCGGAAACTTAATAACAGCCTGCTTAAGGATGATGTGTTTAATAAGTCTATAAATGCATTACTATTTATTAGTTGGATGCATAGAATAGAATAGTTTATTTCAGTTTTCGTCCACAATACACTTAACAAATCCGTCTCACTTAAGCACATATGTGCTTGTGTGTGAGAACGGGCAGTTCATGTGTACAAGTTCTCCCCCCCCCCCCCCCTCACCCCCCGGCCCCAAGCCTTTACAACAGAAAAAATGGAAACAACAAGAATAAAACAAAAACTAAATATGCAAGAACCCGTGGTATGCCATGCTCTGGTCTATCAATGATTAACACTTTGCGGATTGAACTATGCGTCGGTATGCAATAGTATCCCTTACATTTGTCCCGCGTAAAAGAATGACGGTAGAGAGAGCCCCAGTACGAAGTGGGAATGGTTGAAATGGGAAGCTCAGCTAACTGCTATAGAACGTGCTAGTACGCTTACGTACTGGAAGAAAAGAGAAGGAAACCTGCTGTTAGATGGTCTTCACCGCATTTCTAAACTGGAATGCGAATAGCCTGGACAGTTTACAGATCGGCTAAGGTATGTGAAACAAAAAATAGCTGAATTTGAATCAGAAAAGTTAAGGGCACTCGTAAGAACTCGAGCTGAGAAATACATTCTGGGTGAACAGCCAACCATACGGCCACTAAGTGGAAAAGCTAAATACGCAAAAACGAAAAAAACAAACAAAACATTGCAGAGATGGAATACAATGACCTGTCGAGTAGTCGCTCTGAAGTAATCGAAAATATTTTTATTGAATATTATAGCAGTCCGTTTCGGCGACGGAAGCACGGCAACGACTCGCAGCTTAAAGATTATCTCGCGGTGATGCCCCGTCGAAGTGACGAGATAAAGGAGGGGCTGGAAGTTCCTATAAGTGCGAAAGAAATCGAGCAAGCAATCAACAACCTCCCGTCAAAAAAAAAAAAAAGACTTTGGCGCCGGACGGTTGTCTAGCGGCTTTTTATAAAAAAGTACAAAGACATCATTGTAGCTCACCTTCATGGCGTAATAATTGAGGCATGTGAAACAAATACGTTACCACCTTCTTTCTTAATCACACACACTCTTCTCATACCCAAGGTTGACGATGAACAAAAATTAAAACATATAAAAAAACTACAGGCCAATAGCCCTTGGTAATGTTGACAAAAAGGTTCTAATAAAAGATTTAACCCGGCGGTCGCAGAGCGTTATTTGTAAGATCGTGGGTGCGCATCAGACGTGTGGCATCAAAGGTCGTTCGATTTTGACAAACGTTTACATTGCGGCCTTCGATCGTGTACAACAAATGTATTGTATAAATATTAGAGCACGTTGGAGTAGACAAAAGAGTATGAAACTTTGTTCGCATGGCACATACAGGATCTACTAGCCAGCTCGTAATTTAAGGGCTGTTTATACTCCGACGTCGAGCGCAGTGAACGCAGCGTAGCGCAGAACGCGCGCCTTTCATTGGCCGGTGGCCAGGAACTCGATTTCTGCGACCAATCAGTATCTGTGTGCGCTGCGCTACGCCGCGCCCGTCGACGTTACGTTGGAGTATAAACGTACCTTAACGGGAAACTTCAACGCGTATTAGTGTACAGCCATCCGTCAGACAAGGTTGCCCACTGTCCCCGTTGCTGTTTCGTATATTTCTTGAGCCCGTTTGTAAAAACCTAATTAAAACTAGGCAAATAAATGGATTTTCTCTCCAAAATATAGAACTAAAACTTCTGGCTTACGCCGATGATGTTGCTGTTTTTTGTAAAGATAAGAGAAGTATTGTCGAAGCGGTGCGTGAAGTAAAGTCGTTCTGCGAGCTTTATCATTTTTATGTCAACGGCAACGCCAACTGAGTATCTTGGTGTTCCATTGCAACATTGTGAAGGATCAAATGAATTCTGACCGACGGTAATTCAGGAGACGCAAGAGAAAGCTGGTAAGTAGGGTGGGTGGGATATGTCAATTTTTACGCGTGCCACTGTTTGTAACATCTTTTTAATTGCAAAATTTTGGTATGTACCTCAATTTTGGCTTACGCTAGAGTATATGTACAAAAATTACACCCTGTAATCATTTGGCGGTCTGAGTGGGAAAGAGTATGTCGCGACAATCTGTTTCGCTGCGTCAAGAAAGGAGGGCTGTCCCTATCATATCTATTTGTCAAGCACGTTATTTCGCGGATTTTGTTTTTTAGACAGCAAACCAATCATTTTCTTCGTGCTGTCATTCAGACTAGACTTGCAGAGAAAATCCCTTCGTTCGTTGTTTTTACGTGTTACACAAAGCAAAAAGGCGAATAGACCGATCCCACTAAGCGTTCCACGCATGCGTGACGCCGCCATAACTGTAGTTCATATGAGGCAGACGCCAGTTCACGAGACAGCCCATGCCGCCTCGTGCTCTGCTCGCGCAGACCTCCAGCAGGGTTGTCGCACGTGCAGAAAGACTACAGCTCCCACGATGCATGGCGGCAGCGGTGGCGTACTATACCTGTTTTCACTAGGGTGCCTAAATGTCTGTCTGTCTGAGGGTGAAGACATCCATTGTTGCTCTGAATGTGCCAGCCCGTGACGCTCTCACGCACTCGGTGCGTGACTTGGGTGGTAAAATGGCGTCTATGCATTAGCGCATTAGCCAAAGCTACGTGATCGAGCTGAGTGACAGCAGATTGCGCGCGCTTCAAAATGCATAAAAAACCATTGGGCGGAAAAATGGCTGAGATGTCACCACTCAAGCCAAAGTGCGCGTGTGTATGAAGGCACTCTAGTTTTCACCTCAAGAAAAAAGGAAGTTTTGCGCATCGTTCCTACGCGGCGCGAAATAGTTCTTACGAGATTCGGTTGTCGGAGTTAAAAGCGATGGTTTTGGCGTTTGGAACGTGTACGTCTTGATAAGATGACATATATCTAATCTAAAATTCACCTACTTATGTCTTCATTATCCTCATAAAGGGGGAAATTAGTAATGTTCCGCGAGGAGCCGGACTTGTTTTACTTCGGTTCTTGAGGTGAAAACAGGTATAGCTGGTGAGATCGGTCTATTGGTAGTTTTCTTCGCGAGGTGATTGACGCCTGCCGGAGTTTGACTGTACGTTTCTCTCTCGAATATTTGTCGGGTGTCACCCGAAAACGCCTTACGCGAGATATTATTGACGCTGTCTTTCTGTACCTGTGTACAGTCGGGCCCAGGGCAGTACGTGTTATCTAGAGTTAAGAAAAGGTAAATACCACCTTCTGTAAAAACATTCTTTTTTAGGTTACACATAAACACTCTCCCAGTATAAAGCTTGGCTTCATGAGAAAAAAAAAATCTGTCACTTGGGGCGTTGACTGCCTTCTCTGCAAAAAACCTGAAACTACGGAAGACGTTTTCTTTTTCTTTTTTTAGAATGCTGGGACGTCTCTCTTTATTAGTATGTTCTCCAGAGGACTATTAAAAAAAATGATTTATCTAACTGCCGCATGGTATCAGGTTCCTTTCTGTCCACAAAGACAGCGAAATTCCGGTTGACCTTTTCATGCTTCTGGGCCTGCATGAAATATGGTACATTAGAAGACATGCCGCTGTGGACGCGCGGCCCGTTCGATTGTATTTTATGGAATCTGTTCGCCGCCTAAAATCTGTGTATGCCACGTTACTGTGTCCACCCGATCGGGTGCCAATATTGGACGCTTTAGAGAACTTGAGAAAATTTTAACATTCATGCTCTAGCCCTATGTGTTGTGCACGAGTTTTTATCGTTGTGATTATTATTGATTGTTGAGTTCGTGCTTCTTGTCAAGACCGGCAACTAAGAAAAGAAAAACTCTGCATGGTCTAGTTTGTAGCGTGTCTGGCTCGCAACCGATGGGTCGTGGGTTCGAATCCCGCCTGAAATTCTTCAGACTTTTTTCTTTAGGGCAAACGATTTACTTTATGAAGTGAAATCATTTGAAACATGCGGCGACCCTTCATTCGCATTACATGTCATGTTTTAATCACTTTCAATTCTGAGCGTGACGTCACGTTTCACGTGATCGTTGCGGGTTGTTTGAAATTCCCGCGCAAGGTCACGCGGCTGTGACGTCATGACCCTATCGACCAATTAGGATTTTCACGTCACAACGCCGCCGACGCCGACGCCGGCTTTTCTGTGACACGCAGGCGCGTAGCCAGGGGGGGTGTTCAGGTGTCAGAACACCCCCCGAAATTTTGCTTTATTGTATATATACATATATTTTTTTGTGTGTGTGTTTGATTGCACCAACATTTTGAAACACCCCCCGAAAATATTTTCTGGCTACGCCACTGGTGACACGAGCTCCTTAACGCGCGTTAAAAACGCTGCTTATAATGACATGTTCAATATACGTGTCATCAGCTTGAGCGTCACGGACGGGCGAAGGAATAATAGTTTCGAAAACGAGCAGCGCTTCTGAAAGTTTTTCGTGTCACCAAAATTCCGATTTGTTTTTTTCTTCAGCGAGGTTTTTTTTTTTTTTTGTTTTTTGCCTTTGAAAGGAGACCCTGTTGATCTGCTTTGTTCGGCTGCATAATTTCCGTGTATGCTTCTGGAGCTGAATAGAGCGGGTACCTGGGTTGCTGGCATCCGTAGCTTAAATGACATATTGCATTTTTCTGTAAAAAAAAAACAAAAAAAAAACTGGTGACTTTTTTTAATGAAGTTTTTGTGTTACTTTGTTTTTATCATAAACGCAGAAGGAAATTAAAACATAAATTATATTCGACGCTTTCTTGAAAGACTTGGCGCCTTTTGAAAGTTTCGTAGATATACCATTTAATGGTGTGTTTACTCGATAGCAAACTTCCCAAGAAGTAATACAGAAACATATATTATGTCCCATCAAAGCTGTTGTTAAAACGCGAAGTTCTTACCGTCTGCAGGCCAATCAGACTACATCGACTTAAATAAGCAAGATATATGCGTTCACCTGTCTTTTATCTATTGAAGAAAGGAACTTACTATTTTCAATAAGGACGCTAAAAAAGAGTACACTTTTCACTACGGAGAACTAATCCGATCTATAAATATTATCGTTGTGAATATGGTCCTGTAGAGGGTCAAACTGATGATCGCACGCGGATGGAAGCAACTCAGAAGCGGTGAAGCAGCTCTCCGATTTGTATTGCCAATTCCTTTCCATGTCAATAGAGCGCCGGACTAGGCGTGTTAAAATTAATATTTTCTCTCTCTCTCTCTCTCTCTCTCTTTCCACGTCAAGAGCAGTTGTCATATAGTTTACAATATTCATGGTTGCTTCAATCTTTGGGCATCCATATGCGATAAGTACAGCGACCTACAAGAAAAAAAAAGCGGTAGATGTAAAATAAAAAGAAATAAAGACAATGCATATATGGTAAGATCGTCAACAAGACACGCTTTGTTGACGATCCTAGACGGCCACTCACTTTTCATATGCTAAAGGCGCCGCAGTGCGGGCAAACTTTTCTTCGAATAGGTCGGCCTTCGCTGCCTAAATATTCCAGAAGGGTTTAAATATGCGTGTATTCGGAACCCTTTCGCTCGTCACGCTTCGAGACCCAATCAAACAAAAATACCGAAAACACAGATAAAAAAGTAAAAAAATAAAAACTTTTTTTTTTTTTTACACGCTTCCCGCAAAAACATCCCCGGGGCTTCATCGGAGCAAATCGAGTCGGCATTGCCCTCTTCCCCGTCGCCAGTAGGCCCGTGAACGACACGCTTACAAAGCGGTGGGGGGAGACCCACGTTTCTCGAATACTCCCCTTACGTGCGCGCGCAGAAACATCACCACACAACAAACACGCGACGACGACGGCGACGGCGATGGAGGCCAGGGACTGCCAGAGAGAGAGTGAAGACGAAGGCAAAGCCCACCCTCCCGGAGAGTAGCGCCTACAAGTCGTGCGACTTCCCTCTTGGCAGTAGTAGTGTGAGTGACGGCAAGCCGGCGAGGGTGGTGCTGCTGCGCTCGTAAGATGGCGAGGGCGAGAGATCCAACCCGGCGGTGGCGCTCCCTGCGAGAAGACCATCTAAACAACATGAAACTTTCGGCCGGAGCGGCCGCTGCGGTCTCCTGCTCCAGCGGCTCCCAACGTCCCCAGCTGGCGCACCACCACCAGGCTCACCCATGACGCGCCGACGTCGCCTGCTCCTCTGGCTGCTCTTCGCAGTCCTGAGCCTGACCGGAGGAGTCTGGGGCCTGGCGGAGAAAGACATCGTGGTCAAGAACGTGCCGTTACGGGTCCCGGTGGGAAGATATGTGTTTGTGAGTCCGTCGGAGGACCTCCGGATACGCGTGGCTCCTGGAGACAGCTGCAGTGTCCAGGTGGTTCAGAGTGATGAGGACGGCCCGGTGGGAAGTGTTCGCCCCGGAAGGCTGCAGCCTTCAAACTTCCCGTGCGGTTTCGGGCTCGGGAGCGTGTCCTACACGCACTTTGGGTCCAGGATTGCTCCCCTGCTGGACAGGGTCCGGCTTCTGGTCAAGTACGACGCCGAGAACGAGACATTGATTGTGCCGCTCGTGCTGGTGGTGACGGTGTTGCCGACTCCTTTCGAGATCGCCGTTAAGGTGGCGTCGTTGACTGTGAGCCGCATTGGCGGCGAAAGTCAGTCCATCGGCACTGACACACTCAACTTTGAGGTTGGTGATGGTGTGTGTAGGGTTAGGGTCCAGACTGAGATTCATCAGCTGCCTCGGTACGGTGAGTTGGTCGGCGATGTTCCTACTCAGTTGACAAGCTGTGAAGCCTTCCTGGGAGGGGACATCCGTTACCGCCACGGGGGTAACCACAGGTCTCCAAACAGAGACTACATACCGATGCTAGTTGAGGTCAGTGATTCTCGTGGTCACGTTGTGAAGAAAGAATGGTTTCAACTTCCGGTCAGGATTCAGGATGGTGTTGAAAACTCGGCACCCCAGCCGACCTTCGCGTCTGATCTTCGGCTTGATGTGAACCAGTTCATTATGACGGCGATTACGCCTGCCGTACTCGCTGCTGAAGATTTAGAGAGTGATAGCGGCCTGCTGCTGTTCAACATGAGGACGTTGCTGGGTCCCGAAGAAGGTTACTTTGTGTCCACCGACGACCGACGGTTACCGGCCACATCGTTCTACCAAAAAGATGTTCAAGCTCTCAAAATCGCGTACGTTCCGCCGACTCAGGGCTCGGAGGAGCGAAGAGTGTTCCGCATTGAACTCGAGGTCGTAGACCCGGAAGGAGCTGCGTCGGACCCTTTCTCGCTTATGATCATCGTCAAACCGACAAATACCATCTCTCCTCTGGTGATAAAGAACACGGGACTGACTCTTTTCGAGGGAAAATCTAAGAAGATGGTTCATAGCTTGCTTATTTCAGACGAGGACAACCGGGATGACGTGACCTTGACTGTGGTCGACGGCCTGCGTCACGGAAGCCTCCTTGTTGACGGAAGCGAAACAGACTCATTCGCAATCGGGGATCTGGATCAAGGTCTCGTCGTCTACAGACACGACGGAAGCAGCACTAATTACAGACAATATCGTGTTCAAGATGAGCGACGGCACGCACGAGGTTGACTTCCTCTTTCCCGTGACCATATACCCGGACGACGACGAGCCGCCGTTACTCAATGTTAACACGGGTCTCTCAACTCAGAAGGGTGAAGACTCGCAGGTGACGTCGCGTCATCTAAGCGCCACTGATGTCGACAGTGATGACACAACCATCCTCTACGAGCTGTTGCCTCCGTTTCCAGAACACGGGACTCTAATCTTGAAGCAGCCGGAAAAACCACCGGAATCGTTTCGCTGGGAATACAGGGAAGGAGTGTTCGAGCGAGAGGTCACAAAGTGGACTCAAACGGACCTCCAAGAAGGAAGATTATTCTACCGCCACACGGGGGATCATGTTACCGAAGTGACCACTGACAGCGTATATTTCCGCCTTTCCGATGAGAACAACCCACCCAACGAGTCCGGCATCAACGAGTTCACCATTAAAATTATGCCCGTGGACGACATTAGCGCCCGAACGGTCTCCAGAGGCGACACTCCACCTCCTAGTTGAAGAGTTCCAGCTGACCGAGATCACCAAGTTGGAATTACGTTACAAGGACCTAGACACGAAGGAAAAAGATCTGAGGTATCGGATCACAAAAGTGCCCCACGACACGGATGAAGCAAACGCGATGAGCCCGGGCATGGTTGTCCGTGTTGAAAAGCCTGACGTCGAAATAACAGAGTTCACCCAGGCCGAAGTCAACCATCACAAGATTGCGTACAAGCCACCGCCTATTGAGCTCGGAATAGTGCCACGGATTATCCAGTTTCACTTCGAGGTATCCGACGCCGGCAGCAACGTGTTGCCCGACCAGGTGTTTACCATCCTATTGCAGCCTGTCGACAACAAACCTCCCACCGTGCTCAATCGCGGCCTTTCTGTTGTCGAGAAGGGCTTTGTGGACATAAGGACAGAGGACCTCGACGCAACGGACACGGACACCCCGAGTGATGAGCTGAGTTTTGTGATCGTCAAAACTCCGGTATATGGTAGAGTACGCGTCGGATCGGATGCCTTGAACGAGGACGACTTCTTCAAGCGGGAAGATATTGTGAACGGTCGCGTGAGGTACGAGAATATCGGCGGCTCGTCAAGGAAAACAGATCGAATTGACATAGAAGTTTGCGACGGAGTTCACAGGGTTCCTATAACTGTTCGGATCCACATAAAGCCACTCTCAGAAGAACCCCAAGGTTTACAGAAAAGACCGGGTACCCTAAACGTATACCTAAGCGTCAACGAGGGCGGAAAGGTATTGCTAGGAGGTCACGCTTTTAAGGTGCAAAACGTCAACTTAGAAAAAGGAGCGGTAGAATTTGTGCTCACGCATGCCCCGAAACAGGGCAGCGTTCAGAATAACGGCCTAAAAACAAGTCGGTTTACTCGTGAAGACGTGCTGAAGAGGAGAGTTTTCTACGTTCACAGCGGCAGCGAAACTGGGGAACGAGGTTCCAGTGACATGTTCCAACTAAGTCTTGTCGAAAAGTCTGGTTCGGTTAAAACGGACGACGTTCTGGTACAAGTGAAGATTGAGCCCGTCGATTCAGTGGCTCCCAGAGTGGCGGTGGGACCACCTCTGCAAGTACGCGAGGGCGGCAAGGCTGCCATCACGAGGAACTACTTATCCGCCACGGATGTGGACACAAATGACGAGGACATCCTCTGTAGCATTGATGTCCAACCCAGTCACGGTTACGTCGAGAACGTGTCCCCGGCTCCTGGTTCGGAACGCGTTAGAGCCGGAGTACCGGTGTCAGCTTTCACGATTGGGGAAGTTCTGTCCGGATGGATCAACTATGTCCAAAGCATCCACCGTGGCTTTGAACCTCTCGAAGACAACTTCACCTTCATCTGTTCGGACGGTGTGAACGTGAGCCCGAAATCTAAATTCAACGTGCAGATCTACCCGACGAACGACGAGATGCCGGAGATCGCGGCCGACGAGATGTTCGTGGTAGAAGGTGGTGACGTCTCACTCGATACGCTTGTCGCGCAAGTCACAGACATGGACAGGCCTCCGGATCAACTCGCGTTCAAGATAGCGAAGCATCCCATGCACGGAAGGATCGTGACGGCGCACTCTGTCGTCGTCGACAGCTTCACGAAGGCAGACGTGACACCGCCGTCTTTCATCGTCTACCGACACGATGACAGCGAGACTACAAGTGACTACTTCGAACTGTATGTCAGTGACGGCATGCACCAAAGCAGCGGTAGGATTTCCGTGACCATTGAGCCGGTCGACGACGAGACGCCGCGGCTCGTTGCAAATACTGGTCTGGACGTGGGCGTCGGGGAGGCAAAAACAATTACAAACCGTGTCTTAAAAGCCGAAGACGTGGACTCCGAACAATCCGCCTTGGTGTACTCCATAATACAGCCTCCTAAGCACGGTTACCTCCAATACTTGAACGCGTCCTCTTATAGACCTCAGCGGAACCTTTCTCACGGCTCTAACTTCACGCAGCAAGACATCGACCGCGGCCTACTAGTCTACAGGCATACGGGCGTACCAGGAGTTAGGGACCTAATTAAATTCGACGTTACTGACGGATCGAACCCTCTGATAGACCAGTTTTTCTGGGTCACTGTCGAGAGCGTCGATGCGGTCTATCCCGAGGTTGTGAACAGGGGCGTTCGGCTTCCGGAAGGTGGGAAGGTAATCTTGACAACAGCCACGTTAAGCACGACAGACCTTAACAGTGACGACGAACTACTTCGGTTCACCGTCACCAAATCCCCATCGAAGGGTCACTTGGAGAGCACGGATGCTCCGGGCGTCATCCTGAGAACGTTCACCCAAATGCAGCTGGCAGGCAATAAAATCTGCTACGTGCACACAAGCAAGGACGAAAGCAAACTAGACAGCTTCGAGTTCGAAGTGAGCGACGGCAGGAACTCGGTCTTCAGGACGTTTCGCATCTCGATCACAGACGTCGATAACAAGAAACCCGTTCTGTTCATCTACAGGCTCCGCCTCCGGGAAGGCACCGAACGCCTCATCACACCGTTCGAGCTGAGGGCGGACGACATGGACACCTCCGACCGAAACATACAGTTCAAGGTCGTCCACAAGCCGATTCACGGCAAGCTCATCTACGGCAGGTCCCGTGAAGCGAACGCGTTCTCGATGGCCGACCTGAACGACAACAGGGTGTTGTACGTTCACGACGGCAGCGACACGGCAAGGGACAACTTCACGTTCGTCGTGAGCGACGGCACGCATCGGGACTTCTATGTACATCCGAACGTCCAGGAGGCCACACGCGAACCGCAGATGTTTCCCGTCGAGGTGGTGCCTGTCGACAACAGTGCTCCGCAGATAACGGTGAACAAGGGCGCTTTTGCATTGTCCCATCTGGACAGCTCCCGACGCCTTGGATATCGGCTCAGCGGGGACGTGCTTCGGGCGACCGACGCCGACAGCGTGGATGCCAGGCTCAAGTTTGTGGTGACCGTGTTCCCGTCGCACGGGATCATCGTGAATCGAGCCGTGGGTAACAGGAGCGTCGTGGAGTTCACACAAGGTAAGCGCAAGCTCGTCTAATGTCACATGAACCCCACCACCGCAAAAATGCTCAGTCATTGGGCTCTGGACGCATGCTGATACTCTGCAGAAAACATTCCACTAATCCCCCCCTCCCCCGCCCCCCGGCGCGTTGCCGTCTTTATCTACTGTGCTGCAAAACGCGTTCTGGGCATGCGCACTACCTCCCTTCTGGATAATATCAGATGCCGCGCTCATGTGTCCACAGGCCAGTGACTCAGCATTTTTCGCCTGAGTGATAAGTGGTGAAAAGAGGTGCACAGTCACTTACAACTTAACAAGCGCAGGGCCTGTCGAGTCCCGAATATCACTCCGCTGTCAATGAAACTGTGACATACATCAGTCACGTATAAGAAAGTAGCACCCCCTTTCTGTTTTTAAACTCTCGGCGGCCATAATTGATTTAACGCCGTGGTAGTGAATGGGCGTTTTGGTGGGGTTCGATGGCTCCCTTGTCTCCCTTCCACTATAAGTGATTGATGTTTCGCGATTCTGCCCGTCGAATGGGTGTTCTTTTTTTTTTCACACCTTTTACTGAGAATCCGTAAACTTGTGAACTGAAGCTGTTGCGAAAATGATTTTCTCTGTTGCTTTTATGTTTTGTAAAGTGTACGATTTAAACACCGCCTTGTGACCTTGGAAAAATGTTTTTCTTGGTGTGCATGTCGGGACAAAAACCATATTGTGAATTATGACTAGCTTCCAGTGTGAGAGATTAGGCGAGCGTCACTATGGTGAGAACCTGAGTGTATGAGCTATTTCTCATTATGACTAACGCTTGTGCCCATTTTTACACCTGTTATTTTCTTTTCTTTCCTCTTTAAACTTCTTTTTAATCTCCCCATCCCTCTCCCCGTGCACAGAGTTGCCAACCATGACAATTATTGAGGTTAACCTCCATATGTGTTACTCTTCTCTCCTTCCTTTTTCTTTTCATTTCTGTAATTCTTGCGGTGAACGTTGAGGTGTAAGTGTTCTGTCAATTGTTTCAGTTTCGTGGTGGTTGTTGATGCCGTTCGATGCTCTAGCTGCGCGCTGTGTTTTCGTTGGGTCGGGGCACAAATTTAGCACCTTACCTCATCCAAACCCAAGCGTACTGCCTCTTGTTGGCACGCCGCATTTCTCAAGTCGGGCTTTTGAGTTTCATTCATTGTGTGCTTCCACTTTGTTGCGTACACATTTCATCGTGCACCCGAACACCAAAAGATTGCTATCTATGTACCAATGGGTGCCTTGTGATTTTTTTTTTAATGTAATATGAAGATTTAATTCAAATGCCGTCTAAGAATAGAATAAAATTAATAGAAACGGCCTCACAAAAATATAAACAGTCGAATTCAATGTTTCGCCTCAGGAGCGACGTTTTGGGGGCTTAAATATCTTTCTTGTTTCTTCAAGCCGTTTTGTTATTTTTATCATCGTAAACCTGCCACGTTTTAGGGTTTACTATAGGGGGTTAAAGAATGTCACAGGCAGGGGCGGATTTAGAGGGGGGGGTCCGGATGTCCTGACCCCCCTCTTGATTTCTGCATGTGTGAAATTTAGGGGTAAAACGAAGGAGAGGGGGAGGGGGTCCCTAAACATATGGTACCCTGACCAACACCTGACCTCCCCCTCAGGAAATTCCTGCATCCGCCCCTGGTCACAGGTCTCTTGTGTGTCGATTTCGACGATACGAAGGAGATTCAATTGTTTTCTGAGATGTTCGTGGAGGGATAGATGGATACGGCTGAACCCTTTTAGTCGGACGGCGGCTTGCACCACCTGGCCAATGATGCGAAAAGCAAATAGCAATACAAATACCGAGCAAATAAAGATGGCACGTAGCGGCTCCTAGCGGCAAGACGGGGACTTGAAGGAAAGGAGCAAGTCGAGACGTCTCGTAAAGCCCACGGCAACGATCGTCACGCATCCCGTCGCCCGCAGAACGTGTGCGCACACACGCTCGGCGGACACCGTAACCCGACACCGCGAGCTGATCCCGGCTCTCTGTTCATATATTTATTCTGAGGAAGATTGGAAACGGGGGTAGGTTACGAAAGAGTGTGCGTATGTGTAAGTGAGACAGTGAAATAAAAAATAGACAGAGAGTGCATGAGAGAGAGAGAGAGAGAGAGAAGGGGAGAGATGGGGTAAATAATTAAATAGTAAAGCCATTTTTCGTTGGTTGTGTATACAGCGGGAGGTTTGTCTGCCTGGGCATGGCGACATTGTTACCCACTATAGATGTGAAATTTAGCCGGTGCAGTACAACCGCTAGCCTGGGGTCTTTTAACGTGCACCACGCTGTACGTGATACACGACCGCACGCCGGTACGATGCTCATCCAGACCGAAGCGGGCAGAGGTTCGGATTGAATCAAGGATTTCTGGGTTCAGCAGCGCGAGCTTTCGCTCCACGTGCTCCGAGCTGGTTAATAATAAATAGTCTGCCTGTGAGAGTCATCCAAATTGAAGAGAGAGAGAGACGAAGACGGTGAGGCTGAAAACTGGAGCTGATATTCAGCTGAAATCGAGCTAAGACCTAAGAAAAATACTGTGAAAGAGAATAAGAACAAGAAAGTAACGGAACGAATGAATCAGGAAAAAACGATTAAAATGTTATAATTGAAAGATGTGTTGAATTCGTATGTGAAGGCTGCTTCCTGCCGATGCACCTATGAGCAGTAAATGCCTCGCAACAGTTGGTGGGATTCTCAACAGCTTCACAGACGAAAATATGAGCCTTGACTCAATTTGTCCTAAACGGTCCTCCTTAAATTACTTGGCTGAACTTTTTTTTTTTTGCGTTTTGATTACACAGGTAGTTTCGTTGCTGTAATTTCTTCTTTCTTTTGTTTGCGTAATATACGTATTGTTCAAATCGGGTATTCCACTATCGATGAAGCTAAGATCTCGTCAAGCTTCATGGTGAAGCATTTTCCTTCTCTCGTTCTCCCGCTCTTTTCGAACGGGTAGATACACTATTATTATTGCTATCGTGAGAGGGAAAAAAGGCAAGACATCGAAATTTTCGTAATTAACAATTTGTTAAAAAGAAATAGTGACCGAAAAGTAAGTTGCTGAAAGAAAAAGTGAGTGAAACAGGCGCAGAGAGAAATGAAGGGGGGGAAAAAACGATAGAAGGAGACAAAAAGAAAGTAATCGAAGTAAGTAGTAAGGGGCAAAGAATGTGCGGCTTGTTTACACAAGGCTCGCTCGTCGGATGTCGCGCCTCTGGTAAAAGAGCCAGGCCGTGTCCGTGGGTCGTTCTCTCTCGGTCCACGCGTAACGCCAGCCAAGCGTATAGCTTTCGCGCTCCGAGAACCATACTCCGTGTCACCCCACGATGGACCGCGGTAGACGCTAAGGGCTCTTGGAGCCCATCCAACGGTCTGCAAGTGTCAGGTGACCTCCCAGAGGAGCGCAGCGACGCGGGGAGCCCGTGTTCACGGGGTAGGTCCAGGACTCTGGATTGGCGAGGATTGCTCGCGGGGTCCGCTGCGGATCATTGTAATGTGAAACGGAGTTTAGGTCCAAGAAGGGTCTTCGGGTAAACAACGAAACCGCGCGCCTCATTCGTTCACCTTTCAATGATTGATTTACGGCTGCGACGGTTGGTGTGTGTTTGAGAACGAGCTTCCTTCAGAAAGAAACGGGATATCTTGGCAACGATCGCAGTTTTCGTAGTTTCGAGGCTCGTGATGAAAGCACTCTTGGTCGGAGTCTGTTTATGTGTGTCGACGTGTTTTCCTATATTTTTTGTTTGTGCGAGTGCGTTTTTGTTGCGTTTTTTTTTTTTTTTAGCTCAGCTCCCTTGAAGCTAGAGTAGGCGGGGATTTCTAACTTATAATTGTCATTTTACTTGAGGGCCCATTGGGGCCTTACAACAAGGGCTGAAAGTAGCAGCGCGTCATTACGGAAAAGCCTACAATTAAAAAGTAAGCAGTGAAACGTTGTTATGTACAATATACTGTGTTGTAGACGTTACCGAAAAAAAGTAACGAAATACTTTACTGGTTACTTGCAAATGAAAGGAACTCGTTACCGTCCTTCGTTACCTCAAAGAAAAGGAACGCGTTACAGTGTTCGTTACCGATAAAAAGCAACGCACGTTACTTTGGCGTCACTTTTCTCTAATTTGAATTAACACGTTTTACTGTTTTGATGTGACAGGTATGACTAAGCGCAACATTGAAAAAAAAATAAAAAATAAGCGTCATGTCCATTCAGAAACTGAACATACTTACCTCATCTTTTTTTACGGTTTCATCGAAGTACTCACAAGAAAGACGCAAAAGAAACACTCGAAAATTCGCACGGTTAGAAACACGAACAAAATAAAAGTGTACTTTTTTTTTACGTTTTGGGAAAACAAAAGCAACGGAAAACCTAACTCCGTTACTGTTTTGAAAAAGTAACGAGTACGTTACACATTACCAAAAATAAAGTAACCCGTTACCGGTAACACCGTTACTTATAACGCGTTACCGTCAACACTGCCAATATATAACTATGCGGTATACAAAATACTCAACGCCAATTGAATAGTTGCAAAAGAGGAACTCGAAAACGATTATCCGATGACTTTGCAATAAACGCGACTGGAAATGGTGCAGTTAGCACTTCTACAAACGTGGTATGAACCTTTCGGGTCACAATGTCATTCCGCAACAAGTTTTCCTAGCCCGTTACTCGTACTGGAAAAGCGGAGTTAGAAGATGAGACAGAGGAAGCGAAAATGAACTTTATCAACGAAGACCATACGCGAGTGGCGGGTCTCCCTGAAGCTTGTCCTCACTTTATCAGCGGAGCCAGCGGCCAACTCTGCACAGAACTGAAGAGCTATCTTTTCGACGACAGGAATCGCTGACTTGTTCCACACCGCGTTTGACGGATATAATCTCAAAACGACGGTTTTAGCGGGGTTCGCTCTTCTTTTCAGAGATATCTGCTCTAGACAAAGGAACGCGAAGAATGTGCTCATAACGCAGGTAGGAAACAACGTATCTTAGCCGGAATGCTTTTTATTTGCTTATTAGAGCTGAGAGAAGTGACTGTTTAGTGTCAGGTACTACTCTCCGTGTCGCCTTAAGATGGTCCGCAGCAGAACGTTGCGACCCATCGCAGCCAATCAGGTGCTGCTAAATGATCACGTGACTGCGCCCGTCGTTGTGCCTCACCCGAAGGTCCCGTGACGCGCACGTGGTATTGGACTGGCTAGGACTAGGACTTGTGGCGTTTACTGAAGTGTGCATCAAGAAACTGCAGATACAACTTCCTGGTGTGCTTAGGCTACAGGGGACAGCACGCAGACACGAGCCCCCGCCTTACCAAACGAGGTTTCAGGAAAGCATTTAATAAAAAGAACAAAACATGAAAAAAAAAAGGACGACCATTCGTTTTAACCGAAAGTAGTTAGCGTATGTAGTCCAGGAAGTTAGGGGCGAAGTGAACTAACATTCTGAAGGATAATCTCGCTTCGTTTCTTTCGCTTGACAGTTACGGGCTCCCGCTGCTTTCGAATGATAAGATTTTTGTTCTCGGGCCCCTTGCGCATTTCGAGATTTTCCGAGCAGTCCATTACGAAGTAGGAGGCCGTGTTGGCGAGCTTCCGGAATATGTGCTTTGAAAAAAAGAAAAACGAAAAGGTCTCGGAGGTTCCTGCTCGATCGTTTTTGTGTTTTGTCGCGGAATGTTTCGATTCAGAAGTTGCTATGTTTTCTACGTGAAACAGAAGTTCCCCACTTGCATCGTCGGATATGAAAGTGCGTAAAACCTGGCACGTGCATTTACAGCGGTCTACAAAGCATGTTTTAAGCAGAACAATAGAACAGTCGTCGCGTGTTTTAGCGGACGACGCAGACTGCGAAAGACCAAAAGCATGGAAGAATACGAACCCTTAATAGTGCCAGTAGACGTCAACGAAAAAAAAAAATATTACAATTACTTTGCCATACTAAAGTAACTAAAATACGCGGTACTTGCTTTAAAAGATATTTGTCACGTTCCCGGTTTCCACACTGCACACGTACGCATAATAATGTTCGCAAGTGAAACATGTTGTTCGGTACTATTTGTAAAAACAGAATATCACCTCGGACAATACACCAATCTGTATAATAAAACAAAAACAGCGTGAAGACGTGGGTAAAGTAAAAGGTAACCGACAGGACACAGCGCTGAGTCTCAACTGAAGTTTATTCGTGTTGGCATTCAGTATAAACATTATGTCTGTATACCAATTTAACTAGCCCAAACTTCAACGTTAAGTCACCACTTTGATGTAATCTATTTCTTAATTGTATGACGTTGCACTCGGCTCTGCTCAGATTTTTTTGTGGTGGAAAACTGAAGGAAGAGATTAGAAAACAATGAACCTTTTTAAAGAAGAGTTCTGCGCGTGCGTAGACCCTCCTCGCGCAGCGGCGAAAGCTTGAACTACGGTCGACGCCCGCAAGAGGAGTTGCGCTACCTATACTCCTGCCTCCTCCGCGACTCAAATGTCTCACAGGGAAGGCAGGAGTCGCAGCGCGACACCCCTTCCGGACGACAAGTACACTTCGAGCTTTCGTCGCTTGATGTCGTCTTTATGTGAAAAAGGCGGATTCAGGCTTAGTAATGGTAACAGTTTCCGGATAATTTTTCTAGTCTATAGCAGAAAGTGCACCGAACCACGATGAAAATCTATACAGTTGAGATCTCCCCATTCGCTGCCTTTATTTGCTCTAGCATATGCAGACGCGTCTGACTTTGCGTCTCAATCCAAACAACTAAAGAATGTCTTCGTTCCGGTCAGAAAACAGGTTTGGCGACAAATAATCGCGACAACGAAGCACACAAACATCTCGTCCGTGATATGGGGAGACGGGAAAGGGGGGGGGCGGAGAAAAGACACTCGCGGGCACCATTTAGTCAATTTAGTTTTGTTTCAACCGCCGTGCTTTGTATGTTCGTCACAAGAAGGACAAGAAGCAGCGTCGACAATAATAAATAGTAAAATCTCTCCGACGTTTACTCAACATGTTTAGCCAGTTCGTTTCAAGTGCTTCGCTTTGGGTGTTCGTTATCATGAACGCCAAGAACGCCGACAAGAACGAACACTAAAATTGCGATCCTCCCGTCTTCTCACGATCCCGACGACGGGATACCCTTCTATGCCCACTCATCATCAGAAGCAACGCGGCGTCCTTTGTGGTGGCTGGTGATACGCGTGTAAGCCTAACTTAATCTTTTCTAGAACAGGGGCGCTCCTTGTGTTTCGCCTGGATGCACTGTCTACTAAGTTATACTTGCACGCGATATGCCCCCCCCCCCCCCCCCCCCCCCCTCCGCGTCCGCCAAAGGCACGACAAAACGTGGTTGTTTTTTGTTCTAAGATCTTACAACAACGCTTATTTTTTTTTTTGTTAAGTCGGGTTGCTGTGCTTAGGTTAGGGACATCTGCATCTGCTTAGAAGCCCGTCACGACGACCTATCTGCGCGCTCTCTTTGTTCTTAACCAGATGCCTGGATCAGATGACAGCGTGAAGGGACAGTGACCGATGAGCATTTTTTTGGTGGGACCGTAAAATGACCTTGATAAATGCTTTAGAGATGCTACATATATGATCTTTAGAAGCCCATATGCCGAGGGCTAAAGAAAATATAAAATAAAATATTATATGAAATGTTGTTTTCTTGCTGTTGCTTCTTAAAGTTAGCTCTAAGTGGGTTCTTGGAAGAACGGTGATTTATAATTGAAGTTAGAAAAAGAACCTCGGCTGTGGAATTTAAAAAATCTCCAAGAGCATCGACGCCCGCGATTCATTTGAGTTTGTAATTCCGTTGTTACAGCTCCCTCGTGATACTGTCGCGATCAATTTCAATGTTGAATATTTCTCTGCGGAACTTGAAGCTTTGTAGAGCAGCTATTCTCTGCGGTGATTCGGTATAGAAGAGGTGGTAAATTAGTTAACTTCTTAACACTTTGACAGTCGTGAGTTCTTGTTTTTCTTCCGTTCTGGTGTATGTTTTTCGGGGGGTTTCGTAATACGGGTGACTATACAACTTTAGGACGAACGTGACTCACGTTTTGAAAAACATGGCGACCAATTTCTGTAGGAGTCAGAAGGACTTGCTTGGCTAACAAAAGTAATGGAAAAAGGCCCACCATTGTTTCGTTTAAAAGAGAATATCTTTCCAAATTGGCTCCTGACATGGGTATTTGCATTTACATGGGCTGTTTGGAAGGGACGGATACGTATGTTGTTGACGTAAATGTTGTCTAAGTCTCAAGTCGCAATGCCTTAAATTCTTTCAAACGTATCTGTCACCGGCTGAAAGATTATGTTAGCAACATTTCAGATCAGTCGCCGTCTGAAACATTACGCTAGCGACATTTAAATAGAGCATTCCAATAAGCGTTCTCTCACCGAATCTAACGGTGATATTAGAGCGGCCCGATCGTATCGCATTAAACTCCTCTTTTAAAAGCTCATACTAGCCAAGGAGTTTTTTTTTTTTTTATCATTCGAATTGCATTACGTTTGAAGTACCAAAGCGATTTCGTTCAACCCCATTTCAACGAAATAAAAATTAACAAAATTCGCTTAAAAAATGAAATATTCATTTTTAATTGTGTGCATATTTTCAGAATGTAACTAAACATAATACTTAGGTAAATCCAAGGACGTAAAATGCCGGATTGGCATTTTCAGCCAAAAGCTATTAAAGAAATTGCGTTATTTCTTTGGAAGATTTTCATGGAAAAGAGAGTCGGAAGCTGGAGGCTCATATACCCTATTAAGCAAGTTTTTTAAACCTTCAAATATGTTTAGCTATAAAGTGAACGGCTAATACATTCTGCAGAAGTAACTTATTGAAACGTCATTGAACGTGTTCTGCATGAAGAGCGAAATATTTTGCTTTCTTCCCTGATTATTATCACAGGTTTGAAGTTTCGCAACCATTATACCCATTTCAATAATAACGGGTTTTCTATTCTCTGCAAGCAACAATGATTAGATGAAATCCCATATGTACTCGAAACTTCTCAAGCAACACATCCACCTCATACCACGCATAAAGTAAAAGCGAGACGGAAGATTCCAACTTGGAATCACTAATCTGGCCTCTGCTGCAAAGCTGTCTGCCGCGAGACATTCGAAAAAAAAAAAGAAAAAAAAAGAACTAAGCAGCCGGTGAAATATGGATCTGCCGTTTCGTTCTCCAAGATTACGTTGACGTCTAGCTTCAATGATGAAGACAGCTCCTCAGCGACGGAGAGAAAGAACAGCAGTGAATAAGCGCTTTTTTGCGCATTTTCTCCGCGCATTTTTGTTATGCTGCGTGTTTGCTAGGTTCACGTGACTTTTCTTCTGGGATTGATGGTTCCTTCTGTGTCTTCTATTTAATTCCCTTTCCTCTGTTTCACATCTCGGACGCCAGGCCACGGCAGCCTTTTGCTGCACACTTAGATAGAAGGTAGCTCCTTTCTTCTTTCTTTCACGACTTTTCCGCTGGGTGGCGTCGCCTACCGTCCAAAGCAGCGAATGAAAGCACTGATGAGTCCGTAGACCATTCTATTAATCACCTTCTGTGCACTTCCATTTCTGTCCGCTGGGCTGTTAAAAGTGTTCTGGGCATGCGCAGTATATTGCTCTCTCCTGCGGAATTTCGGCCGACGTGCATCCGTCCACAGCCTATTAGTTAGTCAGCATTTTTTCTACTCGGCTGATAAGCGCTGGTGCATAATGCTAAGCCTTGTTGATTTTCTGAGAAACAACTTTTTGGACATGTTGAGGATTCATTGGTGAGCTTCATAGTCAGTTCCATTTGAGATGAACCGATGTATATGACCACAGACGAGTAGAACCAATACCTCGTAAACCCGTTGCGTCATTGGGCTTTAGGCGTATGAAATGCCGACAAGAAATCACTCGATTTATATTTTTGAACTTTTGAGGGAATGTGTTTGTGTATTTTCATTCTGCTCGGTTCAGCGCAAATGTGCAACGAACTTGGGTGTTGCAATACTAGCAAAAAATCAGAAAAAAGAAAGAAAAAGAAAATGTTGATACCGCGTATGGCGTACTGTCATTTTTCATTGCTTGACAGGGTTCTTTTGTCTCGGAATAGATAGACGATATTTCTTCCTTGGTTGATGGGATTCCGAAAAATGAGTTTGTGATAATGTTTTGCTCGTTCTTATCACTTTTACCTGCTCTGTGTTGGCGATCATTTTTCGTCATGATTCTTCGTTTGAGCTGCACACCATATTTTGGCAATTGCGAAAACGAAAGTCTGTGCGGGTCTTTGATTCGGGCGTTCTCAGAACTACGGCTTGACCTTGTTAGGTCGTGTTGGAAAGTGGAGTATTAATCACCATAAGTACACCGGTCGCTGTTTTATTTTGTTAATTGAAAATATTTCCTTTTTTACAGAGTTCGGCCAGTTTTGTAATCCTGTAAAATGTATAGGCTCATGGCAGTCGGGGTGGTTCCGTAAGCAAAGTATCGCTGTGATCTGTAGAAACCTATATTTAGTATATATATGCTACCCAGTGTAGTTAAACTCAAAAGCGGATGATAATTTTTTTGTTTTTATTTGAGATTAGGATTACAAGGTCGACCTGGCTATACTTAGATATGTCAAAACTACGGAACAGTATGTAGGCACACAGGTATAAATATTTTTATACAAGCTACACTTAAAATTTAATGAAACGTGTAACCATCATGGTTCATGTTGCCATCCCTATTTAAACGTGGTACTGCGTCGTTACCATGGTTCCGAGAATAACGCAAAAGTGCAAACATATGCAAACATTTACGAGTATTGTTTGTGTGTTTTGGAAGTGATCGTGTACGGAAGCATTGCGGCCGGAGAACTATTACTAATTTGGGTTTGTGCGTGTATTCGTGCTTCTGGTTGGTTCTTATTATGTTTGCGCTTTTGATTGGTTCTTCGTTAATCTTATCGGCTAATGCCGCAATCTGACTGGCTACGGGGCCTTAATGAGATGCAACGCACTCGCCACGCCCTGCGTTGGTCGATCAGCCAGCGAATATGCGGAGCGTAAGTTCGCCTCCTTCTTGTGCGGGGGGGAGGGGGGGGGGGTTGCGGTGACGTCAGAACGCCGAGCTCTGATTGGCTCCGATTGGAAGGATATAGTGGGTAGACCTTAAGGCACCTAGCATTGAAATCTACCCACTCTCCTTTCAATCAGAGCCAATCAGGGTTCAGCGTGTTCTGACGTCACTGCAACCCCTGCGCAAGAAGCAGACAGACTTGCACTCCGCATATAAAATGCTTCTCTCGTTCGTTACCAAGTCTCCAAGGGGCACGATTTTTATTCCCTCATGCACTCCCTACTTTTTTGCCAAGGTGCCCTTGACTAGAGTATTTTTTTTTTTCACCCTAACATAAATAGCTGATCACGAATTATTTCTTTTTTTATTCGAACGTTTCTTGTTTCGGGAAGTTTCCCCACCCCTGAGCTTCGATTATCGAGTCCAGCCATCTTTGACCGTCACCCTCGAGAATTCGTTCCGCCGGTGGACACAATCGCTTCCCGAAGAGAAGGTGTATATCCGTGAGAGAGAAAGAAAAAGTACAATAAAAGAGAGAGAGAGATGAAGGTGCAACACCTGCTTGATACCAAGGCAGAAGTCCTGAATTTATGACGTCACTTGAAGGAGGCCAATGCGGAGCAGGAAATGGACAAGAGTCTTGCCTCAGCGTTCGGCTGTGGCTAGTGTTCGTTCGGTGAGACGGCTAGGCCCAGCCGGAGGATCGCTGGCCGTGTGTGTTAGCGCACTGCAGCTCACACCACGTGGAGCGAAAGCTCGCGCTGCCTGGGTTCAATTTCCCCACCCTTGCAGGTTTCGATTTGAACGAGCATTGTACCAGCGCACGTTTGTGCGTCGCTACAGCGAGGTGCACGTTAAAGACCCAAGGCTAGCAGGGCACGCTGCACTGACTAAATTGTTTTGATCTACAGTGGCGACATCAGTGATGGCTCGCTAGAATCAGCGTCTTAGCTGAGACTGCGTGAAAGAAAGCCCGCCAAGCCTGGGACGCGCAAGCCCTTGAGACTCAACTTCACGTGCCATTACGCTCGTGTCACAGCCTTAGCTAAGACTTTGTTTCTAGCAAGCCAGCCTGCTCCGTCCAGCGCAAGCTTTGAGCAGCACTCGTGGGCTTCTGTATAGTTCTGTGCTACATGGCGCGACCAAGCAAGACCAAGGTACCGCGGAACAATGCCGTCTGCTGTGATTGGTCAGCGGCGCGGCACTGACCAATCGCAGCAGGCGGCGTTTTCTCAGTCCCTTGGTCCCGTTGAGTAGCATAGGGCCCTTGCCTTCATGTGCACTTTGTTTGATGGTGATGACTTCTGACCATTTCGTTCTCGACGCTTCTTTTTCTTTTTGGTTCCTGAGCGCGAGAAAGCGCGTGCTCTTGGCATTGATAGTGCTACGTCGGCATTTGGTTACCGGCTATTTTTTTTCGAGCGCCCGTGCTGTCGGCATCGGTTACTGGAAGGAATGTCATCGCATTATAACTTTGCCAGCGTAGCAGAGTCTACAAAAGCGAGCTACGACTGAGCTTACAG
Source organism: Ixodes persulcatus (assembly GCA_013358835.2). NCBI lineage: Eukaryota > Metazoa > Arthropoda > Arachnida > Ixodida > Ixodidae > Ixodes > Ixodes persulcatus. The sequence goes on from JABSTQ010010393.1 coordinate 554,188, forward strand.
TGTCCCTGCCAAGAACGCGTGATTGTGCTTGGCAACGTGCGAGCAACGTTCAGGGGAACATGCTTTTGCATGTAGCTTCGGCGTCGCTATCACGAATAGTGAAATATACTTGCCCCCCGAGGCTATAAAAGAAAGCGATACAAATAATCAAACTGAAAGGAATGTTTGATAGGATGCTGAGTTCGCGAGCTACATAATTATTTTTTTTTAATTATTCTAGACGTTTTGTTATTGCGCATAGAGAGATATATATACTGACAGACGCTTGTATAGCTGGTATTCACTGGGCGCCATATTTGAGGGAGATGCTTAGAGCGCATGCTCAATACGAGCTCACATTAATAGGCTGCTAAATGACCGGCAATCTTGATGGTGCGGAATGCACGTTGCAGAAGAACTGTGGAAGCTTGACGCCCCAACGGTGCTCAGCAGTCGCGCACACAGCTATGGCCGCCAGTGAATACTCCCTCTTCGAACACGTGGCTCGTACATGATCGGAAGTTACAGCCCCATTTTATGGACGAATATTGCGTCAGGTGACGCCAGCATTACATGGTCGCGTCTTGTGGATGCTCTTGCTCCCCCTGTCCGAGAGCAACGGGCCTACCTTCCCGCGGTGTAAACGAACACGTAACATAATTTTAGTCTAATTCGAACGATGACGTAGTAGTCTTGTTCACTCTGTATCCCGCGTGGGGACTTCATTGGGTGACGTCGAGAATTCCGTGCTACGGCCTCGATGTGTTGGGAGGGGGCGGAGGGAACGGACGTCCATTGTAGTTTGCTCTCGCATTGTTGGACATCCCCCTTCAAAGCCCCTTCACGCGGGACGGAATGTTTGAAAATCTGGCGCGCAGAGAAGAGAACGTAATAAACCGAGGCTTATGGGGGCCAATCGCTTATGGCTTTCCAACATGGCGTCTGCCCCCCCCCCTCTCCCCCCCCCCCCCCCCCCAAAAAAAAAAAAAGCCACACAAAGGATAGAGAGCGATAATAAAAGAAGAAGGAGGGGATCGAGGGGATGGAGAGGGGGTAAAAATTGGGAAGAATGAACGTGGACTGCGGTGCCACCGGTGATTTTCACGAAGCATATTTGTGTGTGTTTGTGTGAGTGTGTGGAAGCGGCGGCTATGTCCCTATGTCTCGGGTGAAATACGGTCTGACCCGACCTCAGTGGCGAGTATTTATTCTTCCCGACGGTGGCGAACGTTTTGTTGTCATTCTTTCGCAAGAAACGAAGAGGTCTTCTCGTCTTTCTGCTGAAGACCTGGCGAATATATATCCGTGTCTGTATGTGCGTGTGTATGTGTACGTTCGTGCATCTTTTTTTCTGCTTCGTGTATTGTATTTGTGCGAGCCGTCTTGTTGCCTTTGGTGCGTATGTTTCTTCCCCCCCCCCCCTTTTTTTTTACGTCGGTCCACCTTCGCTTTATCCTTGTGTGCATTTGTGTTTGCTCGTCTGTATGTGTGTTCCGTATACGTGTACCCATGTCTCGGTGTTCGTTTGCGCATATATGTTCCTTCGTGTTTGTTGAATACGCGTATTGACGTTTGTAGACACACTGCCCGGCACAGTTAGCGCGAACGCGACACACGCGTATTTCGCTCATACAAGTTAGCGTCAAACATCACGCTGCACAGTGTAGGTATAGTCGCACAATGCATAAGCACACTTCGCGACTCTTTGAACAAAAACAAAATTAAAACAGCGAGGCGTTTTTTTTTATTTTTTTTTATTAATGTTCAGGTTCTAGCAAGCGCTTGTTGCCTTCCGCCGTGCTTTGTCTTCCCGTGCACGCTGGAAGCTCACAAGACGCCGAAGTGCATAATAGAAGGTAGGAAGCCTGCACTATAGACGCGGGACAAGCGAAAGACGTTGCTGCCGTGCCGTTTTTATTCTGCCAGCGGCCATAGTGGTTTTGATCATGGGTACAGCGTTCCAACTGTAACCTAAAAATAGAGAAATCCTGCGATTATTTCTTTGTACTAACTGTACCACGTAATGTACCTTGTGGTTTAAAATGTGATGTGTGCATTTCGTGCACGAATGCCTCTGCTATTGCTGCGCGTAGTACGTTATTCGTTTGTGTGCGTCTTGGTTTTTGGTGTGCTAGTGGTAAGCGTCGCTGTCGACGACCTAATTTTTCTCATGCTATAGAGACGCTTTCCACACGCGCCAGATTAAAGGCGCCATTGTCGACCCCCTCTCGCCTTACCGAGATACTGAGTCACTGACATGGTCGTTGACGAGCCTCCACAAAGGCCAATGCTGGAAAAAAGAACACTTCATGCTTGCTAGAACAGCGTCTCAGTTGAGACTGAGTGAAAGAATTAGCACTGCAAGGGTTGGGGCACGCGAGCGTCTGGAGATGCCGTTCCACCCATCTTCGTATATTTCCATATTCAAATAAAAGTTTACATCATCATCATCATCATCCTGTCCCGCTCAGCTCGTGCGCTGGCTTTGGCAGTGCTTTCTTTCACCCAGTCTCAGCTGAGACGCTGTTTCTAGCAAGCGGGCTTCGGTCACCGCTGTAAATAAGTAATGGACCTTTTCCACATACCGACGGCACCAGGCGGTGGCTGCACAAACTAAAAATCGAGGAAGTGACCTACCTCCGCTACCAATCGATAATGGGAGCTACGCTACCAGTTTCTTCGCCCTCTGAGCTGCGGCGTGTGCCCAACGCCACTTTAAAAAGGGGCATCCGTGGCGTCCACCCAAACGTCGTGTTTTTCTTTCCGTACAATTTCTTTTTTTGTGTAACACAATTATATGTATGCTGCAATTACGTGTTCTACTCGCTGATCCACAGCCTTCTTCCGAATTTCCTCGATTTTTCGTGCCGACTTCCGCCGCTTGGGATCGGACGCTCGCGCTTGCGCAGAACGCTTCTCGGAAAAGGTCCATTTAGCCAGTGCAGTATATCATTGCTAGCCTGGGGCCTTTATTGTGCATCACCGAGTATGAATACACGACCACACGCCAGTGCGACACTCATGCAGACTCAAACGGGCACAGGTGGGTATTCAACCCAGGATTCCTGGATTCAGCAGCGCGAGCTTTCGCTCCACGTGCTCCGAGCTTCGGGACGCGTTAAAGGAATGGTGAACCGAAATTTGGATTTCAGAAAACAATGAAGGAGCGGTTGGTGGGACGCTATACAATCCTTACAACACCACTCGTAAGGCGATATCTCGAATGGACGACCGTATTTTTTGGAAAAAGAGGTCGAGATTAAACGAGGGGGGGGGGGGGGGGGGGGGGGCGACGAGGCGCGTGACGTCAACATATCTCTTTTCCTCCTCTCTTCGCTTCGCCCCCTCAGGGCGGCGAGGCGGAGATGACGCGAGGCCGTTCACTCTCCTTCTCGGAGAAACAAGACGTCAACATATCTATCAAATGCGCCTCCTTTTTTTAGAAAATACGGTCATCCGTTCGAGATATCGCTGTATGAGTGATGTTTTGATGTTCGTAGCATCCCGTTGCACGCTTTTGCCGCCGTGTTTTGTGGAATCCAGATTTCGGTTCAGCATCCCTCTAAAGCACTCGGCCGTCGCTCCTTTTATTGAGGGTGTTCACTGGACGCCATATTTGAGGACGATGTTTAGAGCGCATGCTCGAAACGAGCTCACATTGATAGGCTGCTAAGATCGACTTGATGGTGTGGAATGCACGTTGCAAACGAACTGTGGAAGCTCGCCTTCAGCGCTCTCAGCAGTCGCGCACACAGCTATGGCCGCCAGTGGATACTCTCTATGGCAGTCAGCGGAGTTACTTTTATATGCACGTGCGCGTTTTATGCGCGGTTCTGACGCGGCCTGCACGTGTGTGTGTGTCCAGCAGAGAGGTGAAGAAGGTTAAAGGGAAAGTTTTGGTGTTCTGTTTGACGACGTATAATCCGATACGGCAGTCGTTTTGTCGCTTCGTCGTTTCACGTCAGAACGCTCGCGTGGGAGCCGCGCGGTTGATTGGAAACGACGGCAGCCGCGAGACGTTTCGAGATTTACGGCCGTCCGTGCAGGGTGCGCATGCGTGCGCTCCGAGGCGGGAAGTGAGTCTGCCCTCTGTGAAGTGGAGGTCTCTGGAATGCTTTCGCTTTTTATACGTTGCCTTCGGGATGTGCGATAAATTATATGCCTTCCACACTGACCTCTGTGAACAAAAAAAAACCAAAAAAAAACACGATTGTGAGCCAAGAGAAAAAGAAAAGCTCTACTTCATTTTGGGAGATACGAAGCCTATCTATGCTTACATCAATATGAAGGGACGATCACTTTAATTCGGGCTCTGGGACCGGTGAATACATATGGGCTGACACGGAACGTAGTGTTGTGTTACATTTTCGTCATTGACGGATGCTTCGATGCTGCCTTGGAGCCATGTTGCCTGTCAAAAATGTGGCAGTTATTTTTCAGGAAAATGCAAGCACTCAGTCTTCACTAGAAACATCGGTTGGAACCCCAGTCTTCATAGGTCGTTTTTGTTGTTTCTGGAATTGTGACTAGTACTTTCAGGTTCTGCTTTTCATGTACACTCTAAAAAAAAAAAAAAAAAAAGAGTGTAGTCCTTACACACTTTGGCACATATACTACACCCCAAAACTTCAGTTCGACGAACAGCGCACTGACGTTGAACCGACGGTACCAAATTTCATGAGCGGCTTGATAGCCGGGTGGTACAACTTATTGAAATAGCTAATGCACGTTTTCCTGACTACAAATAATAATAATAATAATTGGGGTTCTCTTGGTTCTACTCCAAAACCTCAGTGTTGTTTTTCTCTCTCTCTCTCTCTTCTTCGCGATGTACTTTAGCTGTTTACTAAGTTGTATCGCTCCGTTATCAAGCCCCTGGCAAAAGTTGGTGCCGTTAGTTCGACGGCAGTGTGTTATGCGTCGAACTGAAGTTTTGGGGTGTACTATATTTGGCTAACGGTGTAAAACTACACCCTTTTTTTAAATTTCAGAGTGTATACTTTTTTATTTAGGCCACTAGATTGTAAGAAGCAGCATAAAAAAATAAAACGTGCATACCCCCAAAAGAGAAGTACATATTACACGCCCATGAGCTTACAAGATGGTCCTCTCCTCGTATCTGTTTATTTATTTTCTGCGCCTAAAATGATGCTATAGTCTTCTACTTGAACAATGCGAAAAACACTGTTAGTGCGACGTTACAATTTTGCTTTCGCGACACTAGACTCGCACGTATGCAACTCTAGTGCGGTCTTCGTCCTTCTCGTCGCTTCTTCAGAAGGCGCGTCGCATCAAAGACGCGGAAGGCCGGGAGGGATAAAGCCGACAACAGCGGCGAAGAGCGATTTAAAAGCCGACTCAACTTTCTGGAGCGGCTCCAACCCAAACTATCAAACCAGTTTTAACCCCATGAAGGAGAGTCCTTTGAGAAGCCGTTTTCACGGCAGCCTCCCCCGAAATAACGGGAGGGGGCGTTTAGATCCTCTACCGCCCCGACTCTGCGAAGAAGGAGAATGGGCCCGTAGAGAGATTGGATCGTTCGGGGGCGACAAATGGGACTTTTCACGTTTCAGTCCACGCCGCTAGGTAGCAAAAACGTTCGGAAAACACGTACCGTACGGAAGTGGCATCCCGAAAGTTGTGGGTTTCTCAAGGATACTTGGCATGGGGAAAAAAAAAAAAAGAAGAAGAATATTCGCTTGAGGAAAGTTGATGGCAACGGCTGGTAACTCGTCTCTTGTAGACGTCTGACTAGAGTAGCTATGGCGTTTAGGTCGCGCTGCCCTGACGTTTGATTCTCCTCTTTTTGACGCCTATAGTTTGTGCCGCTGTGACGTTTACGTCGTCCCGCCGTGACACTTAGTTTTTTTTTTCCTTGGGACGCTTAGGTCGTCGCGCTTTGACGTTTAACGCGTGTCATTCTGATGGGGCGTTTAACTTGTCGGGCTGAGACGCTTAAGTCGATCGTTCCGCTGTAACGTTTAGTTTGTATCTTTGTGGCGTTTAAGTCCTCCCACTGTGACGTTTAGTTTGTCCGTTGTGACGTTTACGTCGTTCCGCTTCGACGTTTAACACCTGTCATTGCTACGTGACATTTGACTCGTGGTGGGTCGTCATTTAAGTCGTCCCGCCGTGACGAATTAGTTTGTCCCCTCGTGACGCTTATGTCGTCGTCCCGCAGTGACGTGTGACATATGTCTCATTGTGATGTGACATGTAACTTGTCCCGCTGTAACGTTCATTGCCATGACATTCTGCTCGCGTGTCGCTTAAATAACCTTCCCCCCGCGACGTTTAACTTGTCGCGCTATGACGTCTGCCTTGTCCCGCCGTGATTCTTGGGGCGTGCCTCGTGACAGTCCACTGATCCCGCTCTGAGGCTTCAACTGTGCCGCTGTAATATTTATCTGGCCCCGTTCTAGCGTTTAGGCCTAACCACTGCATCTTCCAGCTCGTCGCTCTGCACAGCTCATGCCTCCTGTGTCACAGTGACGTTAAGCTTATCTCGTCTTAACGTATGAATTCTCGTCAGCACGCGGTACGGTTGGGGCAAAGCAAACTACGCCATCACGACAAGCCGCTGTTCCGGTTTACACGATCCCAAGCCCGCGGAAGAGCAAGCGCACAGATCCTCGCAGGACACCGACTTTTGATTACGCGAGAAGTGTATACACGTCCTCTCCCCCTCTCTCCAAACCTCTATTTTTAAATCCCCTAAAGAAAAAGTTTGGATGGCACGTACAGGGGTCATATTCAAGGGGGTCGACCACTCATAATATCGAAGGAAACAATAACAACAGGAAGAGAAAGTAAAAAGAAAAAAGAAGGAGAATGGGTTGGCCGGGTTCTTTAGAGCATCCATCGTGGCCTGGCAACATCTGCATATCGGGGTGAGTGAAAAGGGGAGAGGAGGATAAAGTGAGCGGGAAAGGAGGACCAGAGGTATCTGGACATTCCTGACGGAGGAGGCTCCTCTGCCCGAGGCTCGAAGGAGGTTCGCTCTTCAGCTGCTGGTTCGAGCCGCCCGGACATCTTCTGGATTGTATCTCGGTCCTGGTTCTCTCCCTGATTGTTTTACGTCTTTTTTTCTTACACTCCACAAATCTCCACGCGCTGTTTCTTTCTTCTTTTTGTTTGTTTGTTAGTGTTGTGAGTTTCCGTTTCGTGGGTGATTCAACTGTCGCGTCGCTAGAGAGGCTTTTCTTTAGTCATTGAGAACTTAAAGGGGCGGTGCAACGATATTCGTTTTGAGCGTTTTTCAGTTTGTATGAGCTTACTGGCACTAGTGGGACCCAAGTACACTCGCACGCAACGCCACTGACCAAGAAACCTCTTTGTTGCGCTGTAATTTCAAGGAGAAAAGCGAGCGTTGTCTTTCAATCTTTCCTTCGCAAATTTTGATGACGTACCCTGGTGGTAGCAGCATCCTCCAGGGACGATATTTGAATGCGGCTCATAGATTGGACTCGAGTATTGCGTGAGCACTCGATTTGGGCTCGTGATAATAGACCCTTTCCGAAATTCAGTGCCATCTGGTGGTTCGTCAACCAGTTTAGGTTTTGCCATATCAATGGCGGAGATGAACTTGTATCGGCACCGTCACTTTCGCAAGTCAACGGCACGCGAGGAATTTTTCAGTGTGAGTTCTTTCTCGATCAGTTTCAGTTCGATGGTGACCCAAAAACCTGAATTCAGAACTAGGCTCCAACCCACTCAGATGCCTCGAGAAAATTTTATACACCAAAGGGCTTTAAAGCCAATTGTGCGCCCCCCACAGATTGACTGAATCCGAGTTATCAGAAATAAACGCTTACGTAGCTCTTGTGTTCCATTCCTACGTCGCGTCGTGCTGACCCCCCGAATATACAGGCCTCGCATCATCCGCTTAGGAGCATCTTCAACGTCTTCCTTCATCAGTCACTAAAATGCCGCCATTGGTATGGCACAGATGCCGTTCCAAAGATGATGATAGTGATCAAAGTGGCCAGACAGAATTTCGGAAAGGGTCTATTGATAGCTCGAGAAGCATTCGGGTAGTGGCCCGTTTCCAATCGCTGCAACGACGACAATAGCCGAGCCATAACAATGTCTGGAACTCAGCGCGTGACCTGTGCTTTGCCAACCCCAGCGCGTGGTTATGATCAACATTGGCGGCATATTATCGGCTCCAGATCACGTGGCCGCTTGTTCTGGCTGCGATTTGAGGGGGTGAACGCTGCTCGTTTTTCTTTGATTTTTTACTGTGACTTCTATTGCGTGGGGTGAAAAACGAACGCGTGTTTCATAGGGCATTAACGTCAGGGATCCGTTCTAAGCGGTATTTACGCAAAGAACAAAAATCGTTGCATCGCCCCTTTAAGGACAGCGAGCCATATATGGCGATAGATTCGGGCGGGCATTTCAAAAGAAGCTTTCTGAAAATATTTCCTTAAAGGGGCCCTCCAACAGTATTTGAGCGTCTACTTTTTTTTGCGGTTTCTCCACGCTAGTGGTCCCTGAAACCCAGTGGACAACGAAAGAGTTTAAAAATATTAGCGCATCATATTTTAATTTTTCAACTCGGAAACACCTCCTCCGACGGTGGCGCCGCGAGGTGCCGAATGCGCGCGCACAACGGCGCTCCCTTTCACTATACGTCACATTCACTGGGTTTCGTGATTGGCGAGAGCCGTCCCAGAAATTTTGAAGCGGAATAAAGTATATCACACGTTAACCGTCATTATTTCTCTAAAAAGTCGTTTTTAGAGAGCTAATAAAGTTGCAAATTAAAGTTGAAAAAGGGCGAAAACAACGCCTCGTCGCTCGTCGCTCATGCGCGCCTCCCAGCGGCGGAGTACCCCCTACTCGCCGAGGTGGTTCCGGTGGCGGAGTTGGCGGAGTTGCGGGAGACGAGCCTTCCGCGGCTGTCGAAGCGGACTGCGGCGCTTGCGTGGTGTGTCCTCGTACGGCGCGACGCCCAGCTCCGCACTCCTTTTCAAGAATTCGGAGCTCAAAATCCGATAAGCCCGGTAAATTCATCGATGATGGCAATCCGATTCCAAAGCTACGATGGTTGCAGCGAGGCCTAATGGCCGACCGGGCCGACGGGTATCAACCAAACTCGCGTCCAATTGGCCAACCGCTTTGCTCCAATCGCTAAACTGTTTCATTTTACGTCATGAAGCGCAATGTTTTGCTTATTTAAAGTTGTTTTCTGCAATATTTAATTTGCTAATAACTCACAAAATATTGCGAATTTCTGTAATATTTTTTTTCCTCGGTGTTCCTGCTTTCATGGAGCTCCGTTTCAGCGCGAACTTCAAACCAGTCAAAAAATTGTTGGTGGGCCCCTTTAATTTTTTACTGGGACTTCTATTGCGTGGGGTGAAAAAGAAACACGTGTTTCATAGGTCATTAACGTCAGGAATCCGTTCTAAGCGGTATTTGCGCAAAGTACAAAAATTGTTGCATCGCCCCTTTAAACACGCAGCTTTAGGGAACCGTTTTTGATCATCCGATGCGGTACGATGGGCCCTCTTTTATGAACTGCATGTATGCTACCGCAGAAGACTCGCGCATGCGCAGGTCGTACCGGAGGACCAATCGTACCGTACCGGACGCGCAAAAACGGTTCTCTAAAACTCCCTATGGTCGGCAGACGGTCGTTTATACGACGTGTCGGCAGTGTGACCGCGGCCTAAGAACAGGTTTACCACGGTTGATCGAATGCAATTTCATGGAAACACATTTTAGAGAACGGACACGTTTTATCGAAGCTCGGTTTAGAGAAAAGGCCGTGAGCCTTGGTTTAGAGAAATGCCGTCTATCGAAAAAGGGGACTCCGCGTAACGCGTGTATCACCAGTAACAGTCTGCAACGGCTCCTTAAAAAAAAAAAAAAAAAAAAAAAAAGTGAATTGCGGTTGACTTTTCTAAAAGGAGGCTCTTCGCCGTTTTCTCCCTAAGCTGAGCTTCTCTATGAGGCGATTCGACAAACGGGTCGGTAAAAACGACGTTCGCTGAAACGAGCTTCTCTAAACCGCGTGCGCCTCCGCTAAGAACGAATCGTGAAAAAACGAATGCTAAAAAGCGTAAAAATAATACCCACGGCTGCGTTTGTCAGGTAGCAGAAATAGCCGGGTAGCCGAGCCAAATTTGATAAATTTGCTTATTTGTTCGCGGCGCGATCGAACGCTGAATGTACAACCGAGTAAATAATTTTTCTGATACGGAAATCAGCTACTCTACAATGAGACAATGTTCAGGCTTAATTAGAGGTCTTATGTTTCTGATCCCACGTGTGACTCTTGCCAACGTCCAAGCCTACACTCTACAAAATAAAAAAAAAACTGGTTGTAAAATAACTTTTAGGAATTAAATGCAAATGGGCAAGCGAGCTGGACAAGGTCCTTTGTCCCTCTTGTTCCCCTTCTCCAGGGATTATTTTCATCAACTTTTAGGAGTTTTTCGGCTTGTCCATAGTTTGCACCCTAAAGCGTTTTTTTAAGCACACCCTAAAAGGGTTCTTCGTGAAAAACTTATAAGGGGTCTTTTAAGTCCCGTTTTTGATGCGAAAGAGTTCTTCGTCGCCCAGTTGTCTTTCTAGTGCGCCAGGGGGCAATAGCGCTTAAAGCGAAACCGTCCTTCACGAGCTGAAAGAGTGCTTGGGGCTTTAAAAAACCTTTCAAGAACGTTTTTTTTTTTTTTTGTTTAGAGTGATAACTGTCACCGCTCTTGGTGAAGCCTCTCTGTGTTTTTCCAATTTTTCTGTCTTACTCTTGGTAGTTTCTTCGACAACATAACATGGTTCAACATAATTTGGCATTCTACAGAAACTGCCAGGATGCAAACGAGAAGCCTTCTCCTGTAGAACTCCGTCCTCCAGCATGCTCTCATTGCCTTCCACCGTGCTTTGACCGCGCTTGCATGCTCGAGGTCCCCGAGACTCTGAAGTGTTATCGAAGGTTGAAAGCTAGCGCTGGAAGCGGGACAACCGAAAGAACCTTCCTGCCATGCTCATCCATCCTGTTAGCGATTATAAAATTGCGAAGTAATTGTTCTCACCATGAAAGAAATAACCAATCGACGAGGTGAACACGAGATCACACGCCTTCGGTGAATGGATTAAATATCCTAAATTCATCACGAGGGTAGCACATTTATGTTTTGTTTCATGCAGCAACTTCACTACAGGTAATTACACATTCTCTTTTTGTTTTGCTGACGCCCAGCTAAACAAATGGTCGCTCATTAAAGGTATCGCGCGTTAAGTTGCGGTCTCATTATCGTTTCGAAACCTGAGAAACTTCTCGCGTACCCCCCTCGTCATCGACGCATCCGTTTTTTTTTTGTTTTCTTGCGTTTGACAGCTGCAAAACGCGTCGACAAGTCGAAAATTGATTACGGATTTGATGCGGATTGGGGTGTTGCGATCCGGGTATCACCTCTAAAATTACCTTCAAGATGGATGCGCCAGCAATTATGATCGATGAGAGGGTAGCCGCGACGCAACGTGCGAAAACATGCCAGGCAACACGGGTAATAACTGTATAAAAAATTAAAAAATAAACCGAAAACATCTTACCCCAGGTGCTGATATCGTTTGGAGGGTTGAGCATGTCGGTGATTTTTTTCGAGGTAGGGCGCATTCAACGATGAGCTATTTTGCGCCGCCGTCGCCATTTTATTCATTGTATCGATGTTTTTTTCACCTTGTTCGCTTTGAAGATAACTCATAGCTATACTGCGGTACTATAACCCGCCGGGTCTTGTCAACCTCATTGTTGTTATATTTACTACTGTTTTCAGTGTGATGTTAGTGGTTACGAAACAAAATTGTCGTTTTGGTCAGTCAAACAATGTTTCGCTGCAGCGCTTGTTCACAAACATGTTTTTTTCTCTTCTTTTTTTTTGGAGGGGAGGGTGATGTCCTTGAAGTTTAAAAGAGCCGCAAAAGATGTATTTGACTTTACTTTGAGTAGTGTTGGTTGTTTGTCGGCTTATGTGCAAAGTTCTTTTAGAAAGTTATAAGCGACACGAGGAGGTGCATCGAGCTGAAGGAATATATATTATACATATATATGCGGCCGGCCTCTCACGGCATGGAGTAGACACGAAGTTTCTCCGCGGACAGGAACGATAGAATTATCCGAGGACACTCTTCGAGCATCTTTGAAGAATGTTTGCTTCGTAGATATGTAGTATTATGTACGCTTCGAACATGTCTGCTTACCGTTTTAGTGGTTAATGCTCAAGTCTGATTGGCTATGGACCGGTAACAAGATGGCCGCGACTCGCCACTACGGGGAGGGCTTCACGTGACTTCTTTGATGCCCCAGCCATAAAAAGTTTAGTGATACTTGCACCCACGTGGGGTGCACGTGACCCTGTCACATGCGAGTTGGATGGTATAGACATTTGCAAGTACGGCCTCTGGGCGCCGCCATATTGCTACTGGTGTGTCCCAGAGCGTCTGGTAGTCAAGCATTGCTCAGGCGTACCCATGACCTCAGCACTGCTTGACTATCAGACGATCTACCCACTCCAAGATTGCGGCGCTCAGAGGCCGTACTTGCAAACGTCTATAGGCTGTATGTAATGTGGCCGTAGCATTGCGCTCGCTTCCGTCCGTACCGTGCGTCCGGAAAATTTTGCGAAACAAAACTCGAGGAGCAGAGGCGGTGCGCGATGGGCCAACTTTCCGCGCCGGAGCACTGCGCCCTCTCCGTTCGGCGTGAAAGCGAAACCGGCGAGATGTCCCTGCTGGGCAACGAATAGACCACGACCAGAGGATGAGCTCAGCCGCTGTGAAGGTTTGAGTAAACGAAAGTGCGTAGCGTTGCCGAGACCAAGATAGGGCTTCGCAGTGTGAACGGCTTGCTGAAACCTTCCGCGGGAAGTGTCGTTCACCGGCATGGCCCTGTTGGACTACGTCCCGAACTTCGCACTAACCTGAGCTTATATAAGCGGAGATTTCCAGGACTTACCGAGCTGCTCAAACGATGGATTTCGGTCCTTTGTTGCAACAGTGACGGAACTTCATCAAAGTGGAGTGGAATTTCATTCGCTTCAAATTTGATAACTTCGGCAGACTTGCAAGGTGCCTCTGCCAAGTCAAACTGGCCTAACGTTGGTCACGACACATATTAATAAAGCACCATAGTCGAACTCAACTGCATGGTACAATATTGGTTGCGATGCGTGCTAAGAACATTCCCAAACGTGTTGTGAACTTGTGTGAACGCTCCACAAATCCTTTCACACGAGCGTGCACAAAATAAAGGCTGTCATGCAAAACAAAGTTCTCAAGATGGACGAAGTCATGCACACTGTTAAAACGCTGGTATCCGGTTGCACGGCGGAAACTGAGTCTAAAATAACACCATGCTTGAATGTATTGTTGTTACGCGACCAAATAAAAGGCAGCAGACGTAGTCAGCTGTTGCCATTTATGAACAGGACCAGGGTAGAACCTGGTCCCACTCAGTTCGCATGCCAAACCTTGTACCATTCAATGGTCACGTGCGGCTCATATTTGAAAGAAGTATTGCCGAGGAGGACGAGAAAGAGGCGAGCAACAAGGGACACGGTGCTGCCCTGGACGGTTGCCTTGGGAAAGCTAAGTGGCTGACGTCATGCCTCCCCCGTGCTTGCCACGCTCTATGTTTCTTAAACCTGTTAATGTCGATGATTTCCAGTGATAGCCTCCTATATACTGACAAAGCCTGTAAGATCGCCACGTGAAGCGGCCACCGAAATGGAAATGGTGGAGCGGCAGACAGCGGATGAGAGGAGAGCCAGGTGACTGGCGCCCCGCTGCGGCGAGACGCCGAAACACACTTCTCCCGAGCGAAAGAGTGTGTTTCGGGTCCTCGACGCTGCAAAAGCTGTGCGCTGACGTCCAGGTTCCCCGAGAAATGGCTCTTTGATGCTCTGTGCTACCAGATCCTCGCGCTCCAAATCTGCGATCGACCACTCTATGGCTCCGTCGTCGAACTGCCATGCTTTGGGAGTATAGAGGGGGCTATGGTCCAGTGCCTCTCGGCGCGTTGTCTATCGTGCGAAGCGTTGCCTCTTGTAGGCGGAGCCTCGCAGTCGCCACTTCTTTCGTGCGTGCGCGCAGTCGCTTCCTTGCCTCTCACGATTTCGAAATTTGGCGTCTCGTCGGCGCGGTCTCCAACTTCAAAAGAAGGGGGGCGGCCTCTTTTTGCGGCTAACCGTTGAAAAGTTCTTCCGTAAGGGGCCTCGGCAGAGCTGTCAACACAACTAACGAGGCCCAGCGCCGCGGAAGCCGCACGAGCCTCAGGGGGACCGCCCACTGTCACCGGCTCCCGCGGACTGAATTTTCGAGTGGTCATAAGTCATCGCCTTAGCTGACTGGGTTCGGTGCGAACAGAGTCTTCAGAGTTCGCCGAGGCCGAACTCACGTCCCAACGGCTGACATACTGCATGCTTCTTCCGAGCAGTCAGTGGGCGGCAGGATAAAACAGAAAGATAAGGCGCATCTTTGTTTGCGGAAGAGTCATCAAATACGCGGTTTTTCCTTCTCACGGCTTGTTTTAAACGTTGCTGCTGGACGAACCAGAGACTACGGTCTTCAGTGGGAGTTATAAGCTACCTTTAAAAAAAAAAACACCTAAGAAAAAAAATTTTGATGTTTCTAGTCGATTGGGAGCCCATCGTGTTATAAAGATTATAGTGCAAGCAGCGCTTGTACACTGTGCGACAATGTTAGCGCGAACACGACATTAGCGCCTTTTTTCGTTTTACACAGACGAATATTGACGGCCTCAAAAATTTACCGCTAAAATTTTTGCCCTCAGAGAGGACTTCCCGCCATCTTGTGTCACGGCAGTCATTCTATTTTCAGGGAAAAAAAGAAAAAAAATGTCGATCGCTTGTTTGCGCTAAAAGTGTCGCGTAGTACATCCGTTATTTTATTTATTTGAAAGTCTTATGGTACCCGTAAACAGTCAGCAGGCCTACTCACACCATTGCAATAGAAAACTAATTGCATAAAAATCATCTATAAAGCGCAGTGGTTTGAAAATAAGCACAGGAACAAAATGAAGACAAAGATGAACGCAGGTTCCTATGCATATATAGGTGCAAAGCTCGAAATGGACACTCATCATTGAGAAATTAGCAAACACGAACTAATTGAAGAGAACTAACTTCTGTAGTGTCATGCTTTCCTTCACTTAGTTTCCTCATTCTGGGGGTAACAGGAGGTAAATAAAGCACAAACAACGACGTTCAGTGATTATATTATGTGTACGAAGCACAGTCTCCAACTATATATATATATATATATATATATATATAAGTTGCCGGGTCAGTTTTAGACGGCTGTGCTGAGCTCGTTTGGACCGGGCCCACAACGCCTTGGGGTGACGAAATAAATTAGCCTATCTTCTATTTTCTTTCTACAATAGAGTGTCTCCGGATAAAGTGTGCTTAGCACCGCCGCATAAACTGCCCTCGGTGAGTGGATATTTCATTTTGTGGGAGACTGTACATCTATGCGGAGGGCAAGTTCGTCTGCTTCTCGCGCAGGGGGTACCGGTGACGTCAGAACGCCGTGCCCTGATTGGCTGATCGCGGCCCCCCTATCTGAGCGTCGTCTGCTCCTTTGCAACGTCGTCTGCGTCTGTCTTACCTTTCCTGCGACTTTCGGAAGTGCAGAGGCCAGATTCACAAACCATGTTACGCCGAAAGAGTGCGTAAGACAAAACGTGAGAACAAATTCGTATTCACGAAACGAAATTATCGTAAGTTTTGCTCAGGTTACGACGGAATCCTACGACGATCAACTCAGCATGGCCGACAGCGTCGCTCAGTTACTTGGTCGCGACGACCAACGGACGTTTATTTTTGTACGTGCTCTTCTCACGCGTTACGACTACAAGCAGCAAGAAAAAAAGTAAAAAGTACTTGAAATAAACCACGACAAACAAGAACGCTGGATCCACAAACACCCGGGAAATGCTCCAACGGCCACAATTCCACTGACCCCGTCCAAGCGAGCTCGGCAGATAGGCCTAGCAGCGGCGCAGCGGTGCTCCGACGGACCTTGGCCAAGACCGTCTGCCCACGACCGGCTGGCGTTCTGAATGGAATATGCCCGCGCGACCCTTCTGAACCCTTCAATCTCTTCCTCTTGTCATCGCCTCGTTTTCCGAGGCAGCGGCGACTCTCGCCGGTGAAAAAGCGGTGAATCTCCGACAGACGCAGGAAAGGTAAAGCAGCCATCACTTTGACTAGCAGACGTAAAGCAGACAACGTTAACTGCACCAACCCGCCGACGCCGTTTGAGAGTGAGGAGTCTCGCCGCACACGCAAGAAGGGAAAAAGTATTTGGGAGGGAACTTGCGGACACTCTCGCTTCTTAGCAGACAAACCTCGGCGCCTCGGGACACCTCGCCAGCGAGTCCCTTGACTTCCCTCCTTGATGCGCGTCTGCTAGTTGTTCGACAAAAACAACGTACCGCTCGAGTTATTTCGTCTCCCCTCTCTGAAAGGCGAAGTCGAGCTCACTCGTAAAGACCTGCGCTTCTGAAAGTCGCAGGAAAGGTAAGACAGACGTAGACGACGTTGCGAGCAGACGACGTTGCAAAGGAGCAGACGACGCTCAGATAGGGGGGTCGCGATCAGCCAATCAGGGCTCGGCGTTCTGACGTCACCGCTACCTCCTTTCTCATGCGCAGAAGACGAAAATGAGCCCACTTGCGAGGCGTATAGGTTCGAAGAGCCAGAGGTACGGCATAAACTACAATTCTCGATTTAGACTCTCCCTTATGCCTGAAGAGGACTTTTCAGGAAAATTGCTTGAACATACAAATACTACACATATCCAGAGCCAGGCAGTTTGTGCGGTGTCGGACAAAGACGCGCACAAACACAAATCAGAATCATTTCACTTTTAGAGTCCATTTTGACAGAAGGGACAACTAAAAGGAAGGGTAGCCCTGGTAATTCCAGATATAGGCTCGGTCTTTCTCTCTCTCTCTCTCTCTCTCCTGCCTAGTTGAAGGAGGCTTTCCAAGAAACTCAGTTAAATTATACGTATCTAAATTCATGCAGTCTATGCGGCGTGGAACTGATCAGCCGGAGATCCACAAACACAGTTTAGGATTCCTTCCAAAATCAAGATTCTATCGACAAAAAGAACAACGTAGAGGAAATGGTCGCCCGGCTTATTCTAAATCCACACACACACTCTCTCTCTCTCTCTCTCTCTCTCTCTCTCTCTCTCTCATGCCTAAAGAGGGCTTTCCAGGAAGATTGGCTGAACATACATATATCCAGAGCCAGGCAGCTTGTGTGAAGTGTCGAACTGAGTCTGAGAAGCACGAACACAATTCAGGATCATCTTACTTCTAAATTCTGTTGACAGAAGGAACAAGAGGAAATGGTCACTCTGCTAATTCTTAATGCGTACGCCATTTCACTTAAAGAGGGTTTTCAACGGAAATCGGTTGAACTATACCTACGTATCTAAATCCATGCGGTCTGGGCGGCGTCGATCTCAGGTAGAGATACATAAACTCAGTAAATCATTTCGGGATTGCTCCTAACTTCTAGATTGTTTTGACAAAAGGAACGACTTAGAGAAAATGGTCGCCCTGCTAATCCTAGATCTGGACTTTCTCTCATGCCTGAAGGGGACTTTTCAGGAAAATTGGATAAACTATACCCATCCAAATCCACGCATGGACTGAGTCAGAAAGTCGTAAACTCTGTTCAGGATTGCTTCTATGGTTCTATTTACAAAAAGGAACTAGCAAAAGAGGAAGTGGTGGCCCAGCATAGGGGTTCTCTTTCGGGCGCAATTACAACCGGAATCAGAACTCCGAAAGTCGTAAATTGTCACACGCGCTCGCCTTTATTGATTGTCGCTGCGATCGAAGCTTGCGAGCGTCCACGGGCAGAGCTTTTCTTCGGGCGACTTGAGTTCTCGACGCCCGAGAGATGTATTATGTACTTCCGCTAACTTGGTGCGAGTGTTACCGGGGTCTCTCAATGTAAGTGGCCGTATTTCCTCGTTTACTCGTTGCGGGCTGGCACCGTCTTTCGGAACATTAGATTGAAATGGCGTCTTTTATTCTGGGCTGTTTTTAACGTGTCATATTCCGCGATGATGACGCACTAAGTGATTCATGCCTCTTGTCGTCAACGAACCGTTATTTACCGTCGTTAGTCAACAAGTAACACTTCCCTCCAACATTACTCATGTTCGCATGCTGGAGAGCTTGCAAAACCAATCCAGCCTTTTAGACATTTTTCTATCCGCATTCGCTGATTGGTCCAGACTCCAGAGCCACACATGAATAATACATGACTTGCACTGTAGTCACATAACCTGCCACTGTGGTGGTTTCTCCTTAAAAAAGATATTTCAGGTTGTCTAGATATCTTATCCACATTTTAACGACCCTTTCAACTTCCTAACCAGTGATGTCGTATCGACAGTTTTCATTAGATTTTCTATAGACGGAAAAGAAATCTTGTAGAGTTGCTATCGCCTCGTCTCGAAAGACTCTCTGTGACCATAGTTTTATGAATGTATATAAACAGTGTAGAATAATATTTGGATGCAGTGAGGAGAAGCGACATCGTAGCCAGTTAAATCCTCCTTGTGGAGATTTGTTTTTTAATGTTCGAAATAATTATCGTTTCTTGAAATGCTTTATAGTTTGAGATACAGTTCACCAATCCTTAGAAGGCATATTTCGTACAAATTTTTGGCGAAAAAAAAAAAAAGCAACATACTTGTGATATTATTATCTTCTGGGGTGGCCCTTGTTCAAATGATTGCCTTTCAAATGTAGGGTATATATTGTCACGAATGACAAAGTGAAACAAAGAAAAACTAGAGAAACTGAAACGTTTAATAGGGGCGAACTTGTGCCCAAAAATAAAAATGAAACAGAAGATAACAGCAGAGCGTCGCGGGCGTCGAAGTCGGCGAAAGAGCAGAGTCGAACGCTGGGGCGAAACTGACTGTGGCTCGCCACGCGGAGCCCCTTATGTACACGCGTGGGGTTCTGGAAGAATCGGCGTAGGAGGTTCTGCGTGTAGAACATTCTGACCTCGAACAAGCAACACGGTTCTCGAATTTACCAAAACATCTACGTCAGAGTCCACAGAAATGCGTCCCCGCGGCCAGGAAGCGAACCCTGGCTTTCTGCGTGGAAGGCACGCGCGATAACCGTTAGGCCACGAGCGCGCTGCCTACTTGGTCAGCTGCGCTCGCGGCAATATGGCCGTGGAGCAGTCAACATTATCCTGAGTTGCTAGCGTTACGACTGCTCCGTGGCGTTTGTATTTGTAATATCTGCATATATTTGCAACAAGGCAAGTGGCGTGTGCATGTTTCCTTATATGTATTGTGACAAACCTAAAATTAACGTTCAGGATTTGTTTCTTCGCAAAAAACTCCCCAATTGTTTATTAAACGTTGCTAGAATTTTTGTTTTATATAAAATTTTTATACAATGTCCATCCGGTCTCTAAAACTAAGCTATAAACTATAAAAAGCAAAATGGGCCAAAAACTACAGACAGTGGGTAGAAAAGTGAATACAATTTGTTTAAAACATCTATAGCCTCTATAAACAATTTAATATAAAAATGTTATAGAATGTTATAATGTTAGAGAAAATCTATAGCCTTTATAAACAATTTTCTATAAAACGTTATAGAAAGTGAATATTTCGGTAAAGATCGCTGCTGAGCGCGTACACTTGCATCCCCACATTTGACGCCTCCGAAGAGTAACCAAAAATAGACATCAATATGACGCGATTATGTCACGTGCAAGTTAGGTATCGAACAGTGCGTCTTCAAGTTCAAACGGCCGCCCGATCGTTCGAACTGTCGTCTGCTCTTTCAAACGTTTCCGCTTGTCGTCTGCTCTCTTAGACAACGCCGGCCCGTAGACCAAATGTTGGCCCGGTACTTGCGATGAGAAGTAAGTGCAGGCCTCAAAAGACTTAAGTTGGAAGGTTGGTAACCAGGCTCGATGTAAACAGTAGATGCAGTTGATCATTGTTACCTGTGACCATCACCGACTTGTTATGCCTAATTCACTTGGTCCGATTCCTTGCGATTTTCAGTATCAACGTCGACCATCTCAGCTACGTTTCACGCTTTTGCAGCCCGAGCGGCGTCGCGACCGAAAATTGCGAGCGAAATCTCATCATGCGAATCAGGCTTTAGCGTACATACTGCGGTGTCCACGCGGAATGAATCGCCACATGTCACATTATTCACGCGAAGTTTTGCGGTGTAATGAGTCTCAATAATATCGCTGACGCCGCTCAAGTAGTCAGACATCGCCAGGAAGACGTAGAATCAACAATTCGAACGCGAAAAAGGGCAGGGGGACTCACACCGACGCCGACAACATCGCATTTCAATGGTTTGTTTTTGGGCGACGGCGAGCTTCTTGCCCACACCCCCATCGCGCATGCGCGGCGCCGGTGGCGTCCGCTAGGGGCGCTCCGGTTTGTTTGTAAACATGAGTTGGTGTATACTACGTCGCCTACTTGAGGATAGCGCGAGGCAAATGACGCAAAAGTTCCAGAACTACGTCCATGTCATTTAGGAAGTTGAACTTCTGCGTTGTAGTTCGTTATCGCGCCGTGCCCCTACCCTTATCATAGACGACATACTGGTAAGTTGTGTCTTGACTGGCCATTTGTTTACGACCGCGTGGGCGGCTTCATCAGTCGATCGCTTCAACACTGGTCCCATGACGTCTGTATAGAGAAAATAAAGTGCCTGATGGATGACTACGGTGTCGTTTATATCAGGGGCACGGTGAAATCGCCTCGATAAGATCGGTTTCATCGCGAGTTTTGTTAGGAAGTTTTTCGAAACATTGCGCGACTTTCACTGGCTTTGGCTTCGCTTGCATTTGTTTATTTCGCGTTTCCAACTAATCTCAGAATTAGAAACACGCCATCGATATTCCGGTAGAGGGACAGGGAGGGTAAGTATCCAATCTGTCCCCGGGATCTCGCAATAAGTTGCAGTGACAAATGTGCCAGACCTCGGTTATATAACGATAATCTTGAAGCTGGAAAGTTTCTGCTCTGAGTTTGTGGAAGTCTGATAGCTGCCTTCTTGAAAGTAAACCAGAATAGCTTCTATAGGCACAATCGTTCCTCCTTGAGCTATGAAGTCCAACCCCTCTTAATTATGAAATGAGGGCACTTTGTCAAAGAAGTGGTCGATGAGCCATGATTGCGCCGGTCATTGTAAACTGAAAAATTAAGGGAGCGCACATTTGCACCTTGCGATATTTGTTTTACCTACTTTTCGATCTCACGCGAGATAAAAACTTCCACAAGCTTTTTGTTTCATTCTTTCTGCTCCAGTGTATTGCAGTTCCTTCTATCTATATTTACTCTTAAAGCTCTTCTTAAAGGTCCGTGCCATATCGAGGAGCATTATTTGCAATGAACCTTATCCCTGCCTACATCAACGCAGCACATCTTAAAACAAAATACGAAATTTATATGGGCCGATGCCCGAAAACGGCCGAACTTGTCTTGCAGAGGCCAGACAAGTCTCGAGACGCAAACTCCAGAATAGCGAAGAGACCTTGCTCTTGCAGTAGCTCCTAGCAAGTGACGGTAATTGTAGCGGTCCTTCCTTGTCGTTCGAAAAAAAGGTCCGTCTTGCGTAAGAATGATGGGAGGTCCCTTGTTTTGGGACAGGGACGCGTTCGTCTTGTCACTTCCAATTGCCGAGTGTCTTTTCCGTGGGGACGGGCGGTAATGGCTCTCTGGTTGTTCGGGCCAAACACGCGCCTATGGGACTTGGGAGGGTGGGACGATGGGAGGGTGGGCTGGAGAGGGGGAGGAGAGGGGTTAAGTTCTGGGGTTTTGGCAGAACGTGTGCACGCTTGGTTTGGGAAGAAAGCAGCTTTCTGGGGTGACGTCGCTCTTGTAATGGCCACCCGTTCAGACACCGCGCTGTTCTCGTTGATGGACGTGCGTCTAGCTCCTGGACCTCCCAACCACAAACAATCGGATGTGTTCGCTCCTCTTTTCGGACGCCGGATGCTGGCGACAGTTCAAGTCTGGATGTTGTTGATGTATCATTGACGTCGATGTCCTCTGTTTAGAAGTTTCTCCACGGAGAGATGTACGCTTAAACGACGACCGAATCGAGGAGTGTATGCCATATGCTTTGCGCGAAAATACTTTGTCAATATTCTCATAAACAGAATATGATATTGTTTGATTTCGGTCGTTGTTGCTATGCTTTTTAATATTTGTTATATTTTATATTTTCTATTTACAACATGTCGCACCGTAGAAAAATCGGGCGTTAATTATTTTCCAGCTGTCATTTATCTCTTTTTCGGGTTTAGGCCTTCTTGTTATTGAGAACAACTGGTAATTCATTATAATGAGCAAGCACCGGTGCGTTTCGTGCTTACCTTCTTCTTTTTTTTTTTAAATTGGGAACATGCATAGAAGAAAATTGTATTGTGCTTAGTTGAGCCTAAGCGTAATTGAGATCTTATATTATAGTTTCCGTGTAAACTGTTCTAAGCTTTCTAGATATTTTGTAAATTTTAATTTTTTTGATGTTGGATGTTTTTTTGGTCGTTTTCTATTATATAACCACGGACTCATTACACGCATGACATGTTTTATTGATTTATTGGGTACACACTTGACAACTAACAATGCTTGGATTTGGGCTAGTGGGTTTGACATTGTGTCAAACAAAATAGCTGGAAAGCTTGCAGTACGTCATGTTCTTTGGTGCCTACCATGTCGTCTTATAGTTTAACGTGTTTACGTGTTCAGTATAACTTCGCAGCGCAGCATACCTTATAACACACGTGATGATTCTGTTTTCAGCGGTAACTTTAATTCGTTCAAGTTTTACCTAACCAATTAACTTGTAACCTCGAAAAATGCACCATAAAAAGCTTAAACCGCAGTTCATGGACACACAAACAGTGATGGATTATGAAGGAATGGTTACGCGCAAAGTCAACAGCACGTCCTTTTTATCCGTTTTGCCCTATCCTTTTTAATGAGGCCATTTCTTAATCCGGAAAACTTGGAAAGAAAACAAGAGGTCCGCCTCACCCGGGTTTAGGTTTTATCTAATAAACTTTGCACGGAACACGCGAGGGAAGTCCACCACCAAAAAAAAATTCTAAACACAGAACGGTGTTCACACAGATCACGTTTCTTCATTATATCATTCTCCGGCTTGTCCGCGTAGATTACTTCTTAATCGCCCCTCCGGAGTTCTCTTAAGTTTGCTTTTTTGTTTTTCTGATTTTGTTTCTCCAAAGTCAATTTTCGCCTGGTTTGAGCTACGGGTTGAGGGAAAAAAAAAGGGGAGACAGAGGGGGGGTCTGCTTTTTTACTTTTTTTATTAAGTTATTCTCTGCCAAGAAAGTCTAAGAAACGATACAATTATTCAATCTACAAAGGAGTGCCCGCTGCAGCGTTGGAGGTCATGCATGGAGTCTTCCGAGTCGAGGTGCTCCTTCTCCGAGGCGGAATGGAGTTGTTCAGAAAAATCTGACCTGACAGACCCGCTTTCCTTCTTAATATCAAAACGATCGGAACTCGCCACGCCCCGCTCTTCTTAACTCCGTTCGACTTTAAGGGCCCGTTCACACACACTTGCGACTTCTGGGGACCGGAGAGGCTACAAACCCGGTTTTTTTTTAAGCCTTCCGTGACGTCTTGTACGATCGACTCCGCAGCAGCACAGACGGTCCGGTCATAAACCGTCTCAAAAGCCACTAAATCAGTTGCGCTTCGAGTATCGCGGCACTCTGTTCCCCGTTATTGTTGCGAGTGCCGCCATTTTTGTGCTTGTGCAGAGCAGACGCAACTGCCGACCATCATGATTCAAAAGTGCGACTTCCTCAGTATTAGATTCGGTGTTAAGAAGCTCATGTAATATTATTTTGCTCAGTCGCGAACTGTGTAAACATTTGTGGAGGGCGGCAAAGCGTTTTCTGTCATTTCAGATAAAGCTTCAGATAACTGGCAACCATGATTTCAAGACACAATACGGCCAAGTGTCGTTACTCTTAAGCGTAGCTTCTGTAGTGGCACTAGCCGTCCACTAGTGCCGAAAAGCCGGTCTTTTTGTCTCAGTCGGTCGTAGTCAAACGCAAGTTTGTGAACGGGCCTTTTAATTTGCCCGCAACCGATGTATACACACGGTCCTACTCCTATATGCAGCCGATCTAGCAACGCCAAAAGTGCCTCGTCACCGCACTCATCTTGCGTTTGATATCACCGACGAAGCCAATCACGCACAGTGAATATGCGCCACGATCCTGAGCTTCTTTTTTTTTTCTGCAAGTGATTGGTTAATTTGAGTCGTGGCCTTATCGAACCCGCAAGACAACGAACGCCGCGACGATACACTTCTTGGCGCTGCTCGATTGCGTCCTTTAAATCGTATGCGGAGCACAAGTTCGTCTGCTTCTTTTGAAAGAGTTAATTGTGGTGACGTCAGAACGCCGAGCTCTGATTGGCTCTGATTGAAGGATAGTGGGTAGATCCGAAGGCAGCTTGCATTGAGGTCTACCCGCTGTCCTTCAATCGGAGCCAATCAGAGCTCGGCGTCGTTCTTGCGCTCCGTATATCATCGGATGCAGTCTTTGGACCTCAAGGTGAAACGTGTATAAACTTTCCTCGATGCATCGTGGCAGCGGCGACTTATAGAGATGCCTTGGTTGTTTAAGATAGGTCTAATATATCCTTCGCCATGCGTCACATTGCATACATCATAACAATAGCAAGTGTTGCTCAATAAAAAAAAAAAATAAACGGCAAAGGCTTTTTGCACTTTTACTGCATTTGACGAAATATCATAGCCAGGCGATTTTTATAATAAAAAAAAGCCGCAGTCATACTGGTGATACATACTCCAAAAGAGAGACTGGAGACGCTGCCTGAGCCGTGTTTCTTGCCTGTAAATGGCGGTTCTGCCGTATGCGGAGAGCAAGTCGTCTGCTCCTTGCGCGGGACTTGCGGTGACGTCTAAACGACGTCACCGCAAACGATGGTGGGTAGACCAGAATCCTATAGATGCATCCAACTATACACAGTATTTTTTTTTTTTTTTCATATCGGCCAATAAGAGCTCGGCAATCTAACATCATTTGCAAGCCTCGTGCAAGAAGCAGACGAACTTGCGCCCCGCATTGGTCTTACACAAACTGTTTTCAGGCATGTTCGAAGCGCACATATACGTACGCAGCAATGGTGCTTCGACCATGTTTCGGGCGCGTCCGTTGATAATTCTTTCATCGTGTCTGTGGAGAACACCGTGTCTTTTGTGCAACCATAGCCTCCTATACTGACAAAGCCTGGCAGATCGCCACGAGAAGCGGCCGCCGAAATGGAAAAGGTGGAGCGGCAGACAACGGATGAGAGGAGAACCACGTGACTGGCGCCCTGCTGCGGCGAGACGCCGAAACACACTTCTCCCCACTTCTCCCGAGCGAACAAGTGTGTTTCGGATCCTCGCCGCTGCAAAAGCTGTGCGCTGACGTTCAGCTTCCCCGAGAAATGGCTCTTTGATGCTCTGTGCTACCAGATCCTCGCGCTCCAAATCTGCGACAGGGCACTCTGTGGCTCCGTCGTCGAACTGCCAGGCTTTGTGGGTATAGAGGAGGCTATGGTTTGACGTACGAACCGTGGGACTGTGCATGGCTTTAAAGTGATTTGCACGATCTTTGGCTTCATCTAATTCGTACCGACGATGTATGAGCAGTATAGGACTGTGGCTTTGATTAGCACGATCTTTCGCTTCGTGAGATGCGTATACCGAGCTGTGTGGCATAGACTTGCATCGCTTATCTCCCGAGCGAAAAAATGCTGCGTCACCGAGCTGTGCACGCACGCGCAGCGTCCGATACACCGCAACAGCAGATCAACAGCGCATTTTCAGAAGGCGCTCCACAGCCCAGCAGACAAAGACGGCAGCGCGCTGCAGAAGGTGATATTTGCGAAGGTCTGTATACTCTCCCGCTCCTAAATAATCGAAAATGACGGCTCCCGATTTGCGTCTCGTCCCGTAAACCAGTCGGTCGGCCCTTCGACGGAAGCTGCTGCAAATGTATCCGAGGCTCGAAGGCGCTGTGTGCGCGCGGACGTGAACGGAATTTGAGGGGACCGGCTTGGGTCACGTGTCGGGCGTGCTGCCGTGGAACGTTGCTCGCTTTGCATCTAGATGGTCGCTGTTATTTGCATATTAGAGAAAGCTGCGGCTGTGCTTCTTCTTTTTCCATTTTCATTCCTGATTTGTTTTTTGGTGTTTTCCCGACCGTTTGAGGTTGCTTCGGTTTGGGGAGGAGACTGCTAGTGAATTCGCTGGGTTCGAATTGATAGTTTGGTCGATTTGAGGATTCGAAACGAGGCATTGGAAAAACGGTAAGAATTTTAGTAGGGAGCTTATTTAGGTCGTTGGAAGTGAACCGCTTTTTTTTTAAATATATATTGTAAAGGAGACGTGCTAGAGTGTAGCGAATTCCGGAGGGATGTGGTCGCGTCTTATCAATGATAAGACTTTAAGATGGGTTGTCGGTTTGATGCAGCTTACGAGGTTGTTTTTGGAAAGAAGTAACCCATTAAACCAAATTTTAGCTTCTTTTTTTTTATTGCTCCACACGTGAGCTCATTGCTCCAGAATTGTTTTTTATTGTTTTTGAGTTAATTGAGTTTGGCAGGATCGAAGCAAACTCTTTACTTTTATAAAACACCGAAAATTCATTTTTTTTTCTTGCTCGCTATGCAGGTTGTAGCAAAAAGAAGGGCGAGTTGGGGGGGGGGGGGGGGGGGGCGGTGGCCGAGTGTACGTGTTAACACACCAACTCGGAGCACGTGGAACGAAAACTCTCGCTCTTGAACCCAGGATCCTGGGTTCAATCGCCGCACCTGCCTGCTGTTTCGATTTGGACGAGCATCGTACTTGCGTGCGGTTGTGTATCATTACGTGATTCTCGCTGAAGAACCCCGGGCTATACTTCGTTTCAGCTTAGGCCCGAGCAGACTTTTCCCGTACGCATTACAAGTAATCAAATTACTTGTAATCGATTACTTTTTTGAGTAATTTTATAATCAGTTGATTACTTTTATTAGGCAGTAATCACAAGAGTAATCTGATTACTTTTTGAAGTAATAAAATTACTTGGAACCGTTACTATTTTTCCACGGGACCCCCCCCCCCCCCCCCCCCCCTCCCCGGCACACGCCTTTTTTTTCTGAAATGACAAAAATAAAATTTGCTTTTTTTTTTTTCGAACGGAAAAAAACAAAGATTTTTGCGGAGCTGTAGGAAACGAGGTCAATCTTTTTCTATGTACAGTTTCTGTGGAATGTCCGTTTTTTTTTTTCGAGCTGGGACTGGGAGTGGGAAGCCTCAGGGAAGCCACAGTGCGTGACAAAGGCCATTCAGGGCGAAGTTTGAGGGAGCAGAATGTAGCTTTGTAAGTCCTTCGTTCAAACTAGCCCCCTCGTGCACACACACGCACAAAAATAATAATTAAAAAAATCCTGCTTAGGGTACCTACTCGCAGCCCGTAGGAGAACCAGAACCGAAGAATGCCTAAAGCGGATGCAAAATATAACAAAGCCAGTTGAAATATTTCCCCATTTCCCCTACGGGGTCTTTGTGAAAAGCAATGTCTCGAGTTGAGAAGTGGTCGGGGCGATCTCTTCCGCTAATGGATACTACACATGATCCGTTTCAAATCCTGGAGCTGCTGCTCTTTTGTATAACATGCGAGCTCATCCACATGTGAAAAATAAAATGAGCGACGCAAACTTTGAGCGACAACCCTTGCTCAAGCTTAACAAGATCTAGAACCCCCCCCCCCCCCCCCACACACACACACACACAATGGCGAACGCCCAAATCATTAAACTTCTTCAAACGAATTCTATGCTTGTGTCCGCATTGTGAAGGTGCAACGACAACGAAGAGGGAACAAGTTTTTCTTCTTCAATACTTGTGCAAATGTGAAATATAGGTTGGAAGTAGTTCATTGTTATGAGCGCTAAAGATGTGTCTTCACACAATAAAAAATCGGAAAAGTAACGGTTACTTCTTTAAGTAATGTCCAATTACTTTTGCCGTCGAGTAATCAAGTAATCTAATCGAATACTTTTTAGCCAAGAGTAATAGTAATTGTAATCGATTACTTTTTTTTAGTAACGTGTACAAGACTGGCCCCGAGCACGGCTGATGTTATGAGCCGAAGGGCCAATGAAACAGTGAAAGAGGCACAATGTCATGGCGTGCTCTCTGTTGTTGATAGGACCAGCCGGTATTCACCGTCTTTTTGTGCACTGGTCCTCCGCCGGCAGTCAAGCGCAGAGAGCACGCCATGACGTTGCGCTTTTTGAGCTGTTTGATGGGCCCTTCGGCTCATAACATCGGCCGCGCTCGGACCTAAGGTGAAACGAAGTATAGGCGTGACCAAATTTCTCACCGACAGCGGAAACACCGGGCACCCAATGGGGGCCGCCAACTTTCCGCCGTCTAAACGTGCACGAAGCACAATTACCTTCAGAGAACTGACAACAGTGAATTCAAGCGCCAGGCTATAGGTGGCGCAAGCTACCGCTCGTTATAAGGGGTACAGCCGTTAGCATCCACCAGAGCCGTTTATTAAGAGAGTTTGGCCATACATTGGTTTGAATAGGCGAGCATCTCGGGGAAAACCACAGGCCGCGGAACAGCCCCTAGCGGTGGTCGTGTGCTCTAAATTTGTGACACGACTATACTTCGTTTCACCTTATGTGCGAGCGAAGGCAAAACTGGAAGCGCGAGCACGGAAGCTCCGTGCGTTCAGGCTTTGCTCGAGCGCGCGAGCTGCGAAGAAATGTAAAAAGCGCTGGTCTCGCGCTTCTAGCTTTGGCTTCGCTCGCAGATAAAGTGAAACGGAGTATAATTTGAGCCGTGCCGAGCGGAACTCCGCGTCTCAAGACTCTCGCGCACCCCACCCTTTGCACTGCTTTCTTTCAGCCAGTCTCAGGACGCTGTTCTAGCAGTGCAGACAAAGGCATGGGCACGAGCGCGTGGCTTTGGAAAGTGCCTCCTATGCACGAGGTCTCGTACAAACAAAAGCGTTTCGCTGAGCTAGGCTCACGCGCCTGTGCCTTTGTCTTCACTGCAGACATTTGTGAGATGGAGTAGAGGTCTCCTGATTGGTCGACACTGTGTCACAAATTTAGTTTACGCTCTAAACGTGGGGGCAATATTCGGCGCTGGCGGCGGCCTTAGCTCCGCCTATTGTCCAAACTCTCCTAATATACGGCTCTGGCATCCACCCATCAATCCATAGCTAAAGTGTTGTTACTCTGAAGCTTACCTCATTTAGTGGGCATTCAGCGGCACCTCCACGGCGGAGTTTAATCATTTATTCCTCAAAACTATGTTCACAAACGTGTTATTTTGTTTCCATATCCGTGGCTCCGTCATGTTTTTTAGATGCGGAGCATCTCTTGCTCGGGTCTATGTCCCGCGGCGTCGGCGTTGTAGTCGGCACTCGAACTACGCACGCGCAACTCTCCTCCTTCCCTCTCTCCAACAGCTGCGCGTTACTCTCTCCGCTCTCTCTCTCTACCAGCTGCGTGCACTGCGCGTGCGTTCGCTTCTCCTCACACCGCGCGCGCACGCGCAACTCTCCTCCTCTAGTCTCCTCTCCTTCAAGTGTGAAAAAAAATAAACGGCGAGCGGCGAGCGTTCCAAGTTTCTCTGCCGCGAGCCGTGACGAAGGCTCGCGTAGGGGGTAACGCTAGGGCAGTCGGTGGCGCCATCTCTCGACGTCAGCACGCAACTGACTCTTTCCTCGGAACTAACACGATGCTCCGCATCACCCCATGGTTCCCCTCGGGAAGATGGTGTAATTTTTTTTGTTTTTCTTTAAAGCAAATAAAATTATTTGATTTAATTTACTGACAATTAAAGACCGACGACCAGTTCGCGCTTCCCACTTTTCCCCCGCTTCCTCCTCTCCCTCCTTCTACCCTGTCCACCGTTGCCTGTTTTCTCCTCCCCCAGAGTGAAGAGGATCTTCTGCCTTGCAGAATCTCGAGTCTGGTCGTCGGCCTTTAAGCGCAAATGCAGGCTATGTAGTGCAATTCGCCAGTAGGATCCAAGAGTTGGGTTTCGACGTTCGGCATGTACACCTGCTCGGCTCGATTCACCAAGGCCCGCTTGGGGATCGGAGAGGGTACAGGCAGCGCCTCGTAAAAGGAGTCGGTTTCTCGCTATCAGCGCAGACGATCCAGTCTTGGCTGTCTGGCGCGTGCCCAGAGGGAAAGGGGGAAAATGGAATGATGCGAGGTGGAAAGAGAGCGGAAATGCCGGGGGGAGGGAGAGAGGTGATGTTTTGGCAAGGTCGCTTGGAGCGTCTGGATGCCCGAGCGTTTTGGATGAGGCGCCGCGTGACCGGAAGCCTAG
This sequence comes from Ixodes persulcatus, assembly GCA_013358835.2. Lineage (NCBI taxonomy): Eukaryota > Metazoa > Arthropoda > Arachnida > Ixodida > Ixodidae > Ixodes > Ixodes persulcatus. Next base: position 584,618 of record JABSTQ010010393.1, read on the forward strand.
AAGAGAGATTCGTGACATTTTCTCGGAAAGGCCAATATCAACACCGCTAAAAAAACAAAAAAAAAAAGTGGATTTTGCTCCAAAAATGAGTCGTGCAAGCGTACTTTCTGGCGATCGTCTCGGGCGTTTGTATCATTCGTTCAATAGGGGGAGTTTTCGTAGATAGTTTTCGCCGTCTCGCAACGCTCTCCGCAACCCGCTACGATACCCGGAACGGAATCACGAAGTCTGAAGCCAGCAATGACTGACACCATTTGCGAATACATGCCTCTTAAATTAAACCCTCCAATTCATGTTGGAAGCGTTCGTCGAATGTGTTTCTGTTCGCGGAGGCAATATTTTGGAGCTCGTTCGAGTTCTTTCGCGGTGTGATCGACTGCGCCTGCCGGAGTATCTGTGGACACGAATGAGAATCGGTCGGTACTCGATTTGTATACATATTGGTCTTCGAAGTCATTCGAGCTAGCGTTTGCGCAGTCCTCTTGTCGATGGCCAAATCCCGGCTGATGCTGCAGGGGCAACCCCGAAAGGAAAAAGAACTGAGAAAGCATACGTTTATGTTACCCAAAAACGTCCCCGTTCGCATTCCTTTTCTTTTTTTTTCTCTCTTTTTTTGTTGTCGATGGAGTTGATTTTCGTACTTCTGCGTTTTATCAACACCCAAAACGATGCAAATAACTGGTCATTTGCATATGGGTTAAAGAGAAAAATTGGCGGAATCTGTTCACCAGAGCATGGCCGCACATGGCTTTTTGAGATCACCCAATTACGGTGTTTCCTAAGCTTCTGAGAACAAGTGCCTGATTTTTGGACATAGACGCACGGAGCTCTGGGCCGGCTTTCTAGAAACCGCGTCTTGCTATGAATAATGAAAAAAAAAATAGAAAGCTTGTCAAGCCTAAGGCACACTAACGCTTGAGGTCCAACTTCACCTGCCATTCCACTAGTGCGCTAGCTTTGGCAGTGCTTTCTTTCACGCAGTTAGGACGCGTGGCGTTCTTCGCTATCACCCGAGGCCGACGGTGACCGCCCAGCCGGCAACGAGCGGCCCGCTGGCTCCGAGCAGCAAAGCTGTGAACAACATTCGCACGGGCGAGACGCGAGCGGTGCGTTGCCGAAGGACAGGCCCTGTCCCTGTCCGACAGGGACGCGGTGGAAATGCCGAGGGGAAAGCTGCAGCGACCCTGGAACCGGTTCCTCCGCGGGGGACGCTCCCCAAGAAGGAGAAAATAAACAGCACCATTTTTGGTTTTTACCTAAGTCGGACGTCCACTCATTTCGTCGCCAAAGAACAAGAACGTTACTGGTCCTCAGTCGACCGTTTGAACAGCCATCTGCGGCGCACAAATTTGGCATGACTACCACTTTGCAGAATCCTTCGAGTACCGTGTTCCCAAAGTAAACCCGACATCGACGTCTCCAGCGTGCTCCGCGCTGCGTTCTTTATTATTTTTTTCGTTTGCCCATAGTTGCTCGTTGCCCGTTTCGTTAAGCTAGAACCCTATTTCTAGTAAGCTGGCCCTGTAATGCCAAGTTCCCCCCGCCTTCATTGCCCGAGTCGTGGTGGGGGCGGGAGCACACCCATATCCTATCTACAAAATACTGCACATTTTATCTTCTTCTAAAATTCTTTCGGTTGAATACGGTGTGCGCGACAAGCAAAAATAAGTCGGCGCTCTAATGGCATGACAGAAAAACCGCGTCGTGAGAAATATTCTTCGAGAGTGGTTGTCTTGCCGACAGCCGCGACGCCGGGTTTTTGTGGCCTTCCTTCCTTGAAAGCCTATGCTCGGAGACCTGTCCGGTACTTTACCCTGACAAACGGTTTCTTAAGTGTGGCTAAAACCTTAAAATATACATTTGTACCTTGCCCAAATATAGAAACGCGCAAAGCAAAAAAGTAACAAATTTAACAAAAAAAAAGTTTTGAACCTGAAGGCAGGTTTTTTACGTCTGTCGCTCTTGTTTTCGTTTCCTTAATCGTAGCTCGTGTCGGCGGTTCCTGGCCGTAAGTTATATCCAGACACCGCGGAAACCCGTGACGACAGATTTTGATCAAAAGGAAGGGGGAGGACACTGTACGGTTTCGGTACGAATGCGCTGACGGGCGCTACGAACATTTTTTTATTATTATTATTCATATTAATCTTCTTTTTTTAGACGCATAAACTTGCACCGTCGCAGCCGAAAAAAATTTTTTAAAGTAATTATTTTTATCAGCTTTCTAGAAGCGGAGCGCTAAATAAATAAATTCCAGCAAATATTAGAGAGTTTTAGCATATCGTTCCATAAACTCCGGTACCGATACCCGATACTCTGCCGACACCTTTGCGCACGGCATCGTATCGTCATTGGCTATCGTTAGGGAGTTTGAGGGAACCGTTTTTGCCCATCCGATACGGTTCGATGGGCCCTCCGGTATACGAACTGCGCATGTGCGAATCTTCTGTGATAGCGCATGCGCAGTACGTACAGGAGGGACCATCGTACCGTATCGGAGGATCTGTGAAAAAACGGTTCCCTCAAACTCTCTAGTGATTATACAAAATAACAAAAGAAGCTATAGTCACCGACAGTGACAACTGTGGAACGATAATGAGATGCTCAGGAGTCAGGACTCGCCGCGCCCCCACGTTTCTTAAATTGTCAGTGATTATAGGAGTAAGAATATGAAAGGAGCCTCTTAAAATTGTCCAAGTAAGATCAGACGTTTCGGGTTGGCCTGAAGAAGTCGAGGCTGTCGAGGAAACGTCAGTGACTCGAAGTAGGTAACAATTAATTAGATTTATTGTCACATTTTTTTGACAAAACGTCCACGTTTACTGCCTAGTCAGTTAGACGAACGTACGAGATTTCATCGAGCAGAAGAATGGAAGAATCCACGAAAATTTCCAGAACAAACTGGTTTAATTGTCTTTCTTCGTTTTCATTCAAACGTGCCTCAAACTTCGGAAGAGTATCTTGGCTCATCGAAATGCCCTTTGATCAACAAGTTAAAGGAGCCATGAAACGATGTTTCTACTTTCGTTAAATACTACTTACAAGCGCTCTCTAACATTAATACCCGAATAAACTTGCCTTAGCTTTTCTTCCTATACCCAATGGCCGTCGCCAAACAAATGTGGGAAATATGAGCATCGTTCATCCCCTCAATTCGGAGCCAGAACAAGTGGCCACGTGGCCTGGTGCCTATCTTATGCCGCCAGCGTTAATCACAGCCACGCGCTGGATTGTCAAAGTAAAGAACGCGTGCTGTGCTCCAGGCATTGTTAGAATTCGGCTATTCTCATCACCGCAGTGGTTGAACACGGCACACGAGCCACTACCCGCCGAGGCATTGAGTGTTACGAGACGAAGTCGAGTGCTCACGCAGTTCTCGTGTCCAATCCATGAGCCGCGCTATACTGTCGTCAAACGGATGGTTTTGATCCCACAATTACGTCATAAAACTTTGCGAAGGCAAGACTGAAAGAAATAGTCCCCTTTTATCCTCGCAATTTCACCGCAACAAAGAATCTTCTGAATCAGTGGCGGTCCTTGCGAGTATACTTGGGCCAGACTAGGACCAGTACGCCTCTGCAAAGTCATGAACATTCCAACCCGATATCGTTTCATGACCCCTTTAAAGAAAGACTAATCTGAAGTTTGAATGAATGAATCACAAACTGAGCAGGTATTTTACACTCAAAGTTACATAAAACTAATGCGCACCTAACTCACAGCTCACCAGTTCTTAGTTTTAGTTCCACTCGAAAATTTCCGATTCATCTACTGTTTCTTCTTAGGACGTCTTCCGGTAGAGAGAGTGGTATAAAGACAATAACGTTGCCTGAGGGAACCACAACCCCTTTTCTTGAGCCAAGTTAGTACAGCCAAACGAGTTGGCAATCGGCGAATCAGTTTCCAAAGCAGGAACTACCAGACCGAGAGTCAAGGACGACTTCTCCAACTTGAGAAATGGCTGTTTTGGAGACGGTACGTCTGAGGGGACTTAAGTCTGATGAACGCTTTCAGCGTCAGAGAGGATTAACCGAGCGAACTTGGTAGTACCGTAGGTTTATTTATAGAGATTCGAGATTGTCATCCAGTGTACAAGGTGTTCGTTTGATTTACCTTGCGAGAAAGGGGAATAGTATAAAAAAAAAGCAAATAGAATAAAAGTTAAACAATCCTAGAGAGAGACAGAGAGACAGAACGCTAAGTCAGCTTGTTCACTTTATTTCTTGTCATTGGATGAAACGAATAAATTACCGATCCCAGGTCACGTTATCAGACGAAATTGTTACCAGACAGAATCGCGAGGAGAAAAAAAAAATCCTTAGCAGACAAAATTGTGAACAAACAAGAGTCCCCACATCGGTCCAGTTTTGTGTGCTAATTGGGTAACTACATAAAAGGAAAAGTCCACAAGATGGAGTCGTAATGTGTTTGCTGCCTGACCATTCGTTGAACCAAGAAAACAATCCATGGCATAAATAAATAAACAAAAAATATAAATCTCGAGAAATATCGGCTAGATTTAATCCTGTTCGCGGAGGATGAACGCCTCCAGGAGCTGCCGATCGATCTTCGAGATATATGTGACCATCCTAAGTTCTTTCGATAACAACTTCATTAAGAGGGTTCTCGGACGACGGGAGCGTGCGTAGGTATAAGCGGCTGTCAAGCGTGTGTAAACGTAACACCCAAGTGCCGGTCCCCGGATTAAATTTGTTGATATTTTTAGCTCGCTCGCTTCACCTGGTGATTGGATTCGGGGCGGCGATCGCTTCACATTAATGGCCCCACAACATTTATTTCTCATTTATTTATCTTGGAAGTTATTTGCGGATAAAAAAAAGTTGATATTACCGCAGCGCTAATTATATTGTTATTATTGTTTTTTTTTAATTATAATATTTTTTTGAGGTGGTGTGCCGACGAACTTTAAGAGATATTGTGCGAGGTAACGACCTGCGCGCAGTGTTTTTTTTTTTTTATTAGAATAAACGAGTGATTATAGATAGGTTAGAGCACACAGGTATAGTTAGATAGAGTGTGTCTCTAAAATTAACAGGCTTAACATGTAGAATGTTTTCAACCCCTCCCTGCTCAAAAGGGGAAAACCCGGAGGTTCTGCGCGTCCAGCCGTTTCAACTGCGCAAAAGCTGTCGGCAATTGGATTTTCGCGGAGTAAGATATGAATTTCCTAGTACATTTAATCGCAAAACCCGCGGAAGCTTCTCATTAAAGCATGCACCTCACACGCTCCACTCCCGAATTAGTTAAAACGCTGTCTCGATCATTCTGTTAACCCCGGTGAGCCTATGAGAGTGCCGTGTGTGCGCAACGCAGCCAAAAGCATCCAAAGCTCCCCGCAAACGAGCATATCTAACCATCACACGCGCGTAATGCACGCACGACACATCCTGTGCTTCCCGGGTTTATCATAATGATCGAAACAATCTTTTTTTTTATATATATAGGATTAACTTTAAAAAAAAAGGCTATCGCTTGACGCATAATTATTTACATCTAATCAGAGCTGTGATCGTATCAAGTTCATTCACCTTAAAAACCCCCAACAAAAAGCGTAGCTCCCGGTAAAGAAGTCTAGAATTAACTCTCACCTACTCCGAACGGGGTCACGACTCCATGTTCTAATCGCGGCGTTGAACAAGGGCGCCATTAAGGTGCCCCTTTGTGCTCTAGCCAAAGACCCGTCCACACAAACGTATACTGTCTAGCCAAAGCTCGAGGCAAATCCGTCGGCGTCCAAAGCCACAAAACTCATGGCCGAGCAGCAGAAGGGAGCAAGTTCTTCAACCCCCTAGGAACAGGAACTAGCCAAAGGAATGCGAGTCCCTGATAAGGGGGCTAATTTTCTTGCACCGGAGCATATGAAATGAAAAGAAAAAGAGGGAGGGCACTTTTTCTGGCGCGAACTCTGAGAAGAGGCTATTTTTACGCGACTTTTATCGAGATTTGAGAGGAAAGGATATGGCCCCGCGTGTGCCTGCCTGCCTGCCTGCCTGCCTGCCTGCCTGAGCTGTTCCTTCCGTCTTCTTACCCTTTCGCTCTTGCACTCCTGTGTTCCCCTCTGCTCATACACCTCGCGTTCCCGCCATTTTTGGAGGCGACAAAGCGTCGCGAGGGTGTGAGAGACCGAACACAGAGAAATCCTCTGTCGACGGTCTGTGTTTTCGTCGTCTCAACGCCGCGTTCACACTGCGAGTGTAAACCTTCCTTCCGCCCTTTCACACCTCAAGGCTCAAGTCATGAACATCCCCCAACCACCTCAGACTCCCCGCCCCCCCCCCCCCCCCCCCTTTTTTTCCAGCAACAAAAAACATTCTGGCTACGTCACTGGTCTGATTGCGGCATAAGCCTGCGCCTTGTTCAACCTTAATACCGTACAATATTTATTGGATTTTGTTGGCGCCGAACCCATTCAAACGCGCCGAATAAAAGAAGCTCCGAAAGCATATATTCCCGCATCGGCTGAACGCAAGCTCATCGGGGCGGGGCGTCAGCAACTCTGACGGTCGCTTAGGTTCTGCCGATCGTACTTAGCAGTTAGTCTTGCCTGCAACGCCGGGTATAGTTTCGAGATAGGGAGTCGCTGCGTACTTATAGAAACGCTGGATGCGGATGACGGCCCTTGAACATTCAGTCGGGAGTAGAAATGGCGCCGGGTGTCGCTTCTCTTCTAAGGCTTCTACAGCGACGCCGTACACCCAGATCAATCAAAATGTCGTACTTTTTTTTTTATATTGCTTCGAGCGTATTTGAGAATTCTCAAAAATAGCATCTTTGAGTTTCAAGGTTCGCCACGGTTGAAGAGGAAACACGAAATATAAACAGCGAACGCACTCCATACTTCTCACACGAGAGCGCTTAACCTTGAAAACAAAATAGCGACTCTGTTTTCTTCCCTTATGTTTACGCAGAGATACATCTTTTTTCCTTCAAGAGTAACACTACGCAAAACGGCTTCTCATCCACCCCCCCCCCCCCAAAAAAAAAAAAAAAAAGGTAAAGGAAACAGAAAGAAAACAAAAGGCGTGCACTCCGTTTGGTAGCTTGGCCTGCTCGTTGTAGCCATAATAGCCCATAACCAGCGCGTGTTTATTTATGCTGGCGGATATGATCTATTAGGGCAATGTGCAGCCTTCCCGGAAACCCAAACTTGACGGAACGTGACCGAAGGAGCGCATCACTCGCAGAATTCTGGAGGGAAGCACTTGAGGGTGTCGATCGCTACAGTTCACGGAGGGTGTTCGGTGAAAAGTCGACTCTTTCGGCACGTCTTGCAAACCGCAACCTGCGTGAGAAAACTCATTGAGGAGGGTAATGTTTATTATGCCGTGTCCGGGATATCTAGAACGAGCCACGTCAAGGGAGACATTTCATGCGTATATAACGCGTCCGATTTTCGTAGAGCTTGCCCTCGTTAGAAATCGCCGTTAGCAATTGCAAATGACGCACTCTGACAAATTGGTTCTCACAAACCTTACGCTCCTCTCGTGGTTGGGAAGAGTAACGAAGCATTGCAGCACGAAACATCGTCAGCTTTCCGAGACTTTACCCAGCGCTGCGTCTGCCTTTCTCTTTACTTTGAAATAAAAAAAAAAAAACGAACAAACGATACGTTTTATCTGTTTTACGCGAAAAAACAAGTTTCTATAAGTTTTCATGTGAATTGTGAGAGTGATAATAGCGAAGCAAACAATGCACGCCCCCTTTCAAGAGCGAATAGGCGTAGATCGTTTAATTTATAAATGTCTTCTAGCGCCCATAGGAGCATGCCACTTGGAGGACAGTTCCTGCAAGCACCCTAGTCGATTTAGAGAACAAAATAAACTAAAAAAAAAACGCTTTTTGGTCTATTTGTTTACCCCCTTTAAAAAACCTACGGCGCGGCCTGTTACGATATGCTTCCTCCTTTGTGACTGGTTCTTCGACGCCCCTGATGCCGCAATCTAATTGGCTGCCGAGCCGTCGGTGACTATGCGGAGCGCAAGTTCGTCCACTTCTTGGGCAGGGGAATTTCGGTGACGTCAGAACGCCTAGCTCCGATTGGAAAGATAGTGGGTATAGACCTCGAGGTGGCTATAACATTAAGGTCTATCCTCTCTCCCTTCGTCAGAACCAATCAGAACTCGGAGTTCTAACGTCAGTGCAACCCCTGCGCGAGAAACAGACGAACTGGCGCTCCGCATTATGTTTCCAACGCCCTCCGAAAAAAAAAAAAAACTAGCCTATACGCGTAGGTAGACTGTACCATTAATCATCTCGGTGTGGGCCGTCTCTTTCTCAAATGTTCGTGTCCCCAAAATCGAGTGCTTCGAGGCTATAGCTTTGCGTCCGTGTGTTTTATATATATTCCGTATCTCTTCACGGCGGACCCTAGCAGACGCTACGAGCCAACCCGGCCAATCCGGCGCAGCCGACGTATCAGGGACCACGCGTGCTGCTCCGCGCCTTTTTCCCGAAGGTTACGTGACCCATCGTTGGATTGGCTGAGATTTCTCGTAGCCTCCGCCGGGGGGCGGTTCATCGCAAGGTAAAATGGAGCGTATACTTACATCGGCTCGCACGTACATAAAATACATTCGATCGTCTCTATTTCTTGTCTGTTCGATAGTACACAAGGTGTAGCGAGTTGGAGCTGTGCCGTAGTAATTCGGTATTTCTTGTTGTTGTTGTTGTTGCTTGTAATTCCGGAACATGAAGACGCTGGGTGGCATAGGGCAATTGGGAGTCGCAACAACGCTTTGGAATGTGTGGTTTCGGTAATTTTTGTCGCGTTAGATTGTTCTGACGCAGACGTCTGGGAATGTACAGACGGTAATTACTTCTCGCGGGTCCCGATGCATTCGGTCGCGTAATGGCAGTGGATTAGGAACGGCATATCGTGGCAGGGGTTCATGGCGTAGTAAATTAAGCGACGGGTTATTTCTTTCCCCTCAAGGAATCACGGCTTAGTTACCCGAAATATTAAGTGTCCGGTGCAATTGGTTTCGCGCAATTAACCGTCAAAATGGCGGCAGATTACAGCAGAGCCCTGATCATGCATACGAGTATACGCGACAGAGACGCGATTTAATGGCACGAATAATCTCGCAACGACTCCTTTGAATTCGCGTAGTGCTGGGCGTATACATAGAAGATGTTATTCCGATTAATCGCTATCCTTCATTTATATTCACTTTGGCTGACAATCATAGAGGATGCTAAAGTGCTTTACTGTGGAGTACAACAGCTGCCGTCTGCTATAGAATAGATAAAGGCGCCCAGGCATGTTTACGTTCTCGTCAAAATTTCTGACACAGAAGCGAACCTATTAACCGGTTGAAAAGTCAACCCCGATTAGAATATGAATCGATTAATCGGAAGGTTAAACGATCCATCACCAACCATAATCATTCCAAGGCGTAGTTGCGTGGCAATATTAAATTATCTGCCTGACCGCCCAACAAGTTTTATACCGAATACGGCATCAAGTCTTTGACCCAAGCGAAATGCGAGCTTTCGACACAAAAGGCAATCGCCCAAGTTGCCCTGAACTGTCTGGGAATTTCGTGTGGGAACGTATCCGGCGGAATGCAACTCCGGTGCACCGCGGATTGAAACTCTAGAACCTCCGATTGATTTGATCCGCCCCCAACGTCCTCACTATACGCTCGCTTCATCAAAGACAGAAAGGCCCTACTCAAAGACATCAGATGTCATCGAGACTCGATCCGACATAGACCTCATTCATTGGGTCACCAAAAAACAAGGTAGAAAAATGGGTTCGCTGCTGTACCATCTTTTTATTTCAGACATCAACCTTGCACGTAACGCTGAACCCGTCTAGAGCGAGGAATGTGTCGTCAGATTATGAATGGCTTTTGGTCTCAGACATAGACACGTCGGCGGCTTCTGTGGGAGTCTGTGTACACGTTTCTTGAACGACATATATTTAGGTTTTGTTTTTACTCCCGTCTCAACCCTTTTCCCGCGTACATAAAGGGGCCCGTGCGAAGCACTCAGCTTGTTTACGAAGAGCGAGGACTCGTCGTCTACCGACCGACGTGGGTTTGATGGAGTCGTACAAACACATATAAACCAAAAGAAGTCGATGAAAAGAAGCTCTATAAATCATTACGGCATACGGGTTGATAGGGCTCCGCGGTGGGGTGGTGATACGCTGCGAAATATGTCTTTTGCGCACGGAGACGTTTTTCGGAGGGTTACCGTGCTATAGTTTCTCGGCTTAAACGGAGAAGGTAATTTTCCTCCTTGGCAACCTTTTCGACGGCCGTAATGGCCTTGAAGACGTGGCGTCTGGTTTCTGTACAACGTCTGTGTCCTAGCGGAATCTGTTTCAGCTGCAGTGCCTAAACCGCCATGCCAAGCAGAAAAATGATTGAGCGGATCATTAATTATAATGTCGATCCCCAAACCATTCATCAAATAAGAATAAAAGCCCTTATTGACCTTTTCTAGCCCCAGCAGATTCTCGAAGTCATAGCTAGAAGCTGGGACCCAAGATACTATAATAAGGATGGCGTGTGTGTCTCTGTTATTAGGTTGCTAGTCAAACTATAAGTATGGACAGAGAGCTTGGGTGAGCGGAAGACAGATTCAATCACTATGGCTCAGTCTTACCAGTCAAACAGTAAACTTACAAAGTTCGCATGTACGCATCAACTTAAACCTTGTTAGCTATAGTTGTCTTACGCACGGGCGTCCCGAGCAAATGACAAACATGTTTGAGGGCAAGGCAGCATTGTAGAAGATTGTGCGCATTGTCCACAAGCGAAGTTTGTTTGGTCGACGGGCATCGGTTGTGTCCGCTTCGAGGGACCGGACGGTTAGGGTGCCAGTCAAACATTTGGGAGGGTTACGACTCGCGAGACTGTACCATGGCATCCGGGATATATGAAAGTGCAAGTTCGACTGCTTCTTTTGCAGGGGATGTGGTGACGTCAGAACGCCGAGCTCTGATTGGCTCTGATCGAAGGATAGTGGGTAGACCTTAGGGCAGCTTGCCTTAAGGTCTACCCACTTTCTTTAAATCAAAGCCAATCAGATCCCGGCGTTCTGACGTCACCGGAACCCCTGCACAAGAAGCAGACGAGCTTGCGCTCTGCATAGATGTCGGTAACAAAGACTCGAAGATGGGAAAAACTGAACGATGATCGGTTTTAATGCGAAAGCATTAACTGCCCCATGGAGCGGAGCCGGCGGAGTTTTGATTCGTGGTCCTATTATGTATTATAATACATAATAGGATCGCTTTGCCACAATGAAGAGCAGCCCGCCACAAAGGAGGCGTCTGCCACATACACCACCGCCGCTGGGGCACCGCCAGGATCGCAACCGTCAAGAGCGTGACACTTCTATGACGTCATGAGGAGGAAATCGAGCGACCACTTTTTTTGGACGCGATGAACACACGAATCTGAGACACGTTCCAGCACCATAGCCAAAGTACGACAGGAGACAAGCGCGTGCTGAAGGTCAGGCATCGGAAGAAGACGCCCTACCGTTCAGCAATACCACTGCATGTACTTCCACACACGTTGGGGGGTGTGGTGTCCACATAACCAAGAGAACACTTTGCCCACCGGAGAAGATAATGATAGATTATCTATGCTGGCCACCGTTGCCCAACGTTGTTGTTGCTTTTGTTTTGTTTTGTTTGTTCACGCGGGTGAATGAGGTATATAGGATTCCAGTACGCAATTGGTTCAACCGGGGAGACCCAGTGACGGCGAACGGAAACCATAATTCTTCCCATTCTCCGGCGTCTCTTGGGGGTCTATTTTGGTTCGGAGTGTATTCGCTCGGGTCGCGAGGCGTCTGGGAGTTAATTCGGCGGATTTCACGCTTCTCGGCTCGTAAGAAATGGGCGTGGAAGGCGGCAACGCCTCTGCTGTATGTATGGGTGGGCTTCTGCTGCCGCCACAGCCGCCTCACGTCGGAGGATCAGCGCGCCATCTGGGAGGGAGGGACAGAAGCTCCGGTTAGGTCGGCTTCCAGAGGGGCTTTATCTTAAAGCGTCTGCTGCTCGGAATTGTTCTGTTTTTTATTCTACTCACTGCCTTAAAGTCGTAAGATAAATAAAGTTAATAGTTCTCTTTTTTTGCTTAGACTTAATTTGTATCCACTTTTACTGCATATTCTAACACATCTGCTAGCATTTTGAGTCAAAGAAGTAGTCCACAAGAAAGGGGGAAAACGCAAAAAAAAAGCATTGGACAAATATATTCAAGCACAAAAAGAGCGTGACGTCTCCAAGGCAGTTGACTCGTTCATGTCCCGAGCGGCTGCTACTCAATACTGTTTCTAGACTAGTTACCAAACCCAGACTGGTCACTCAAAAAGAAAGAAACTTAGTAATGGATTTTGCTAAACGTACATCACGAAGCGCCACATGCGAAGCAAAGCCGGACCGTTTGTTTGTTTGGGTGTAACTATTGCGCTCGAAATTGTAGGCTTTCGGCTACTAAAAAGACATTTTTCCTTCGTGTATTCTCGGACCAGGGGGCGGTAGGTTAAACCTCGCAAAGGCAACTATCTTATTAAAAGAAGGGGAAAAAAAAAGACATTCACCAGCTTCTTTTATGAAGAAATGTTTAGTTTTCGTTAACATGACAATTACTATAGGTCAACAAAATAACCTGGGTAAGACTTCGCTCGTGCCGTCACGTCAGTCCATGACGTTAGATCTCGCTCCAAAAAGCCCCTCACCCCCACCCCCAAGCCCAGACAATACCTCCTAGAAGACAAGGCCTGCCCATTTCTCTTCCAAACGTCACCACTAGAAGATCGACGCAACGTCGTCTAGCTTGCGTGAGCGTCGCCGCCAGCGCGTTTCGCAGCATCTCACAGCAAGCGCTACCCTAAGCAGGCGGCGACGCCAGGACGGACGCGTCTGCCGCTTTCCGCCGATACTCGTCGAGCTTCGGCGTGTTTGCCGCTTGGGGCGGGTCGATCGGGGGATCCACTAACGATGACGTCATGCGCGGTCCTTATCGTATAGGGTCGATCTTGACAAGAGCTCAAGCATCTCGCCTATCGGAGAAAGCTTCACCGAAGTGCTCCGCCGATCGCGGGCCGAATTTTTGAAACAGAAACCACGTGACCTATTTCGAGCTGACAGCAACCAATCGAATAGAACAATGCAGACATTCTGCTACCATACACGGCTCTGCAAAATAAAATAAAAAAAATATTAAAAAAATAAATATATAAGTATGTATAACACGATGCGGACTGTCTGCGCTTAACTGCGCAACTAAATATATATATATATATATATATATATATATATATATATATATATATATATATAAGAGGCTTGGTCCGCTCGTTGGCTCTCTTCGGATATAGGTATAGGGCAATCGTGCGGCCGTATCGCTACCCGCTAAGTCGGCAAAGGGTTCCGCGTTGCATTTTGATTTCGTTGTTTTTCTTTGTTTTGTTTTTATGTATTCGATTTGCTTACGAGTTGCCGCGCACGTGGCTGATTGCCAATCCTTTGGCAGGGACAGGTTAGCAAACCGGTTGTGACAACACTTCGGCTTGATTTCGTATGCCTCCCCATCACTGGCCCGTTTGCGTTTTAATAATATTACTCTAGAAGAAAAGGAGATGAAGGCTGGGAAGGGGGGGGGGGGTTAGGGGGGAGGGAGTGTCCCCCTCCCTTTCTTTGGTCAAGACGCTGCTACCACTTACGTTTCGGGCGCGCATTCCGTGTTTTGATATTAGCGGGAGATCTCACGACACGCGTTCTTTGTTTGGTAGTTTGAATTGTGATCCATAGTAGCGCGACTATGCGTGAAGCGGGAGAGGGAGGGAGGGGGGAAGGGGCGCCGGTCATATCTGAGCATCTACTGTTCATGCACAGACGCTTTATCTCGCGCGAAGATGGTTTCAGCTAGACTTGCACGGCACTCGTTACAAGTAATAAAATTACCTGTAATCTATTACTTTTTAAAGTAATTTTGTATTAATCGTAATAAATTTATTATGGTGTATTAACCGCTTCCCTTCTTAATGGCGCCCTTTTTTCGCACAAGTTTCCTCCCAAGGAAGGAGTCATCGAAGAACACCTCCGATAATATGATGTGTCTACCGAAATTGGTAGATGGAGAAGATAAGTATGGTTTATAGTTCGGTGATTCTAATTTTTTTTTTTAATTTCAAGTACTCGTAAAAGTAACGGTTACTTTGTCAGGTCACGGACAATCACATTGCCTCTCAAGTAATCATGTAATGTAATTTAATATTTACTTAACTAAGTGTAATTGTAATTGTAATTGATTACACCCGCTGGGGGGAAAATGCGGGCTTCTTTGTAAACGTAGTGTTAGTGTACAGAAACGCTAGGTGCCAGGCGTGTGCCACTGGTTTTCTTGCGGAGTAATAATCCTCGATTAAAGATGACCCGCCTTTTAGAGCGCAGCTCTTAGGCGCCCGTTTCCGGCTTGAGCGCGTCGCCGTCGGCGTAACCGCGCGGTGCATTATGGCAAATGTCCCATAATGCACCGCGCGAGCCCCTCCCCCCGTGGTCACGTGACCTCGGGGAGGGGGGGGGTCACGTGACCCCCGAGATCACGTGACCTCCCGGTCACGTGACCCCCTCCCCCTGAGGTCACGTGACCTCCCCCGAAGTCACGTGATCCCCCACCTCGAGGTCACGTGACCCCCCCCCCCCCCCCCCCCCGAGGTCACGTGACCCCCCCCCCCCCCCCCCGGAGGAGATTGAAGAATCAGGTAGGAGGAGGAGAAGGAGGAGGAGGAGGAGGGGTATACCCTCCTCTGAGTACCCTTCCCTCCTCCTCCTCAAGAGCTGCGCTCCAATTCGGCGTTACAGGGAGTTGTAAACGGCTTTCACTTTTTTTGCGTTAGCTTCTAAGTGATAGTGTGTGTTTTTGTTTTGTTTTGTTTTTTTCTAATAAACTTAGTTGCGAGTGCGCCCTGTCATGTTTGGGTCTGTCTTCGTCCTTGCATTTATTCGACGCTCTTTTCTTACAAATGACGGACCAACTAGCCCAAACGCATATCACATTGGTGAATGATCGTGGTTCCAAGCGCAGGAACTCAATCGCGAGCATTAGTTATGCGCGCGCATCATCAAAAAGTCGAAAGCGCGTCTCGACGCAAAGGACACGGATCGAAGGATTCTGACAGGCGCAAAGAAACAGAAGTACATTCAGGAGCTAGTATTTGCACGGATAGTCACACGCCCATATATGCTCTTGCCCTTTTGAAAATTGGAACATCTCGTGGTAATTTTCCACTCTAAGAAATCTGGTGCACCTACGCTGTGACACCGAGCACGAAGAAACGTGTAGTTCGGTGCAGTCTCGTACACGTGACTCGAAATCAAAATTAATTGATTACAATAACCTTGACTCTTGCTTCAAAGGTATTCAATTAGGTTACGTGATTACTCGAGACAAAAAGTAAATTGGCCTTTACTTGAAAGAGTAACCGTTACCTCTACGATTACATTGGATTTCCGAAACGATAGAGCATTCTGCTGGTTTTGAAAATTGATCCTTCGTACCGCCTATCATTGGAATAGAATCCCCAAATTACGAACTGCTTATCTTCTTAATCCACCAATTTCGGTAAACCATCCTTGTGTGAAAGATTTGGTTCTATAATTCATTGGAAGAAAAATTTTACGAACAAAGGTGCCATTATAAAGGGGAGGAAAAACGAGTAACCATTATGCGTAATTTTAGTACTTGCGAAAGTAACCAGATTACGGTTGCGACAAGTTCCTCATAACTGTAATCGAATGGTTACAAAATGACTCTAGAAATAATCGATTACAAGTAATTTTATTACCTGTAACGACGGTACCGTACAAGTCTGGTCAAGAGTCACAAGATTAACCGTGTGTGTGTTTTTTTTTCGTTTTTCGCTTTGTTTTTTAGGGGAGTATTCGCTGGCGGCCAGATCGGTGTGCGTGGTTGCTGAGCGCGTGCTGACGACGAGCTTCCACAGTTCTTTTGCAACGTGCATTTCACACCATCAAGATTGCCGGTCTTAGTAGGCTATTAATGTAAGCTCGTTCTGAGCATGCGCCCTAAACATAGCCCTCAAATATGGCGTCCAGTGAATGCCCCCTATTGGCTTAGCTGCCTACGTGCATTGCAGCGGTTGGCTCGCTTTGCGAAACGCAGACGCACCAGTTTTCTTAAGAGCGTAGGAATTAGTGCTGCGTCACGTCGGTTGGCTCGGGGTGAGTGTTTTGTTGGGGTTCCTTCTTGGCGGGACAAGCCAATAGCATCTAGAACACAAGGCCTGCGCGTTTCCTCCTCTAAACGTCATCACTAGTAGATCCCCTCAACGCCCCCTAGCTAGCCCGGATGAGCACCATCGTCTGCTACGTCGTCTGCGACATCGTCTGCTCCATCGCCTGCTTCAGTGATCTGTGTAGCAGAAAATGAAACAGATGCTCACGCCGAGTGTCTGTTGCTATAGCCCAAAATGAAGTTAGACGTTCACGTGGATCGTCAAATGCACGAGTGAAAATGTCTTACTGCTCTACGAAGGACTGCAAAGCCCTTCGCTGGACGCTGGACGCTGGCACTGGACGCCATTTTTAAGGGCTCTGTTTATTAGCGGCGAGAAGTTGTGGTGGCGCCCTCTTATGGTTCCCCCTTGTTACGTCATTACCTTGCAAACAACAAGTTCGATGGTGTTTGTAAATAGCATGGTGGAAGCTTGAAATCATTGCGCTCTTAAAGGAACACTGCCAACACCGTCAAAATTAAAGTTCTTTCATTCCTCTTATTTCCGTCGATGATAATCCCCTTTCTTACGTCATAGTCAGCGTTCGGCCAATCGTGGAAGGCCGACCACAGCGACGCTTGTGTTCGCTCTCGGGGCTAATACTCCGGGTCGCTGCTTTGAAGCGTTCTTTCGCAGAACGAACGCGCGCGCTAAAAATACACGTATCAAAGCCAGGAGCGCGTGCTAGCTCGCGCTCCTGGCCGGGGGAGTGTTCGCGTGCACGTTGCAAATGAACTTTGGAGGCTCGCTATAGGCCCGAAGCTCTAAAGTTTTGAGCAGCGCTCCAGGCGAGCAAAATAGAATATTTGGCTCGCGTTTTGAACGTGCGTCATCACGCTTCCCCACTACAGTTTTTTGTACTCCGTTCCATTGTAAGTGCCAGCGTAGTAGAGGCTGCAAGAGCGAGCTCCGAGCTTTTAGCGTCCCTGCCAAGCACGCGCGCTCGCGCAATGCGAGCATCGTTCAGGGGAAGTTGCTTTAGCAAGTAGCTTCAGCTTCGCTATCACGTAAAGTGAAACATACCGGCTCACGGAAGCTATGAAAGAACGCAATAAAATAATAAAGCTGAATAGGACGCTGAGGCCACGAGCTGCATAATTTTTCTTTTTTCTTTTAGTTTTTCTTTTTATAGACGTTATTTTATCGCGCGTCTACGTATGCTGACAAATGCTTGCATTCGAACGTGGCACGCGCAAAATCGAACGTTACAGCACCGCCTGGATGGTGCTGCCAGCATAACATGATCGTGTCTTGCGGACGCGCTCGCGCCCCCTGCCCGAGTGCAACGGGTCTATCAGCTCGCGTTCAGCACTCGCGCACACAGCTGTGGCCGCCGGTGAACGCGACGTAGTTGCGACGCGGCCCCTCCTCTAGCCAAGCTTTGGGGTGTTTGCCACTTGGGGTGGGTCGGGGATCTACTAACGAAACGTCATGAGCAGGCCTTGTCTTCGAGGTGGTATTGGACAAGCTCGAAAAAGGAGACGCTGCTCGGTTACTGGGCTGTCGACAGAAGCGCGGAGTCTGATTTTCGGCACACGAGATCTGTGCCTGCGCGCGCTCCCAGTGCGTTCCATATAGTTATTATAATGTACGCTAGAGGTTCAACTGGCGCTAGTGTGCTGCTGCAAATTGAAGCAGACAGCAAC
This sequence comes from Ixodes persulcatus, assembly GCA_013358835.2. Lineage (NCBI taxonomy): Eukaryota > Metazoa > Arthropoda > Arachnida > Ixodida > Ixodidae > Ixodes > Ixodes persulcatus. Next base: position 602,548 of record JABSTQ010010393.1, read on the forward strand.
CAGTCCGAAATTGACTTCCGGTAATAAGAGCATATATCACAAATAATTCGTACGTACTGGGCACATTCGAACATTTCTCAGTTACGCAGACGAAATAATTGGTCAGTTACTGCATTTTTATTTGATATTCGTGGCATGAAAAATGGTCCTCCGCTTCGTACGTGTATTTATGTGCACTGTCGGACACTGTTAGCGCGAACAAGGCGTCGGCGCTTTTAAGTACCTCCTGTGAATGCAGACGATCAAAATAAATTGAAAGCCACGTAATATAGTCAGATTTGCAATAAATAAGTGCTGCGCTCTTTCTGCTCGTGAATATGTGCGAAGATGCTCATTCTGGGTTCAAATCATCACCCGCACGCTCCAAATCTTTGCAAATAGGAGAAGCCAGAGAACAAGTGCCCGATTACTGCCCGACATAGGAAATCATGAAAATACACACCTTTCGTAGCCCACATACTTACTTTTTTTAACAGATCGTAAAGATGCACGACGGAGTCATTTTCATATAGTGACAGAACGGGCATATTAGCAATATATAAGCGCCATGAACAAAATGTAAGGGCGCAAACGAGCTGGTGTACATTGCACATGGTTGAAAAAACCCCGAGACTGCGGGTAAACGACACGACACTTTAGTGTCGTGTCGTTTACCCGCAGTCTCGGGGTTTTTCCAACCATATAAGCGCCACCGGAATGCTAGCGAACCTTGAACGCACTCTACATTCCTTTCGATTGTTATTTTGCTTATAATCGTCACTCATTTTTTCATACCTGTCATGAAACGGAGGTTTGGGCCCTAAATATAGCGAAGTTTAACATCGTTCAGTGGTAAAGAAATATGCTGTAACTTAATCATATACACTTTCACAACATCAATAAAGGTACATACTATCCGGTACAACCGATATAACTAAAGTTATTCACGTTATTTTCCGGCGAAGAGACATAATTCACGCGCGTTTTCCCATAGGAATGGCCAGGAGCACCGCAAAAGTAGGCTGGTTGCTGTCTGCTTCAATTTGCCTCCCGGAAGTCGCATAGACACTAGCGCCAGTTGAACCTCTAGCGTACATTATAATAACTCTATGGTGCGTTCCACCGCCGAGTAGACAAATATGGCAGCGCGCAGAAGGTGATTATTGGGAACGGCCTATGTGTGGCTCTTTAGAAAGTCGGTTGCGCTCACTGATCTCTATGTCTATTTGCTGAATCGCGCTTGCCCGCTCCGCGAATGCGGCCACTGGCGGCCATCTTTTTGGTAGAGTTATATTACCTCTAGCCAGTATACGGCTTATATTACCTCTAGCCAATATATGGCAGACAGCGTTGTGGTACTTGTGGTGGCAGGCTGCCATAAATATAGCCGTGAGTGATCTTTCGTTCTTGATTGAAATTGTTCGACGAAACATATTGTTGAAACCCGGCGTGAACGGTAGCCCGATCTTTAGGACCCGGCGAGAGTTTCACGAAATCGCAGCACCGGGGAAAAGCAGCACAGCACGCATCGAAAGTTGCACCGAAAGAAGGATCGAAAGCAGACGCCGGTACGGCGTCTGCTTTCGATGCAAGCTGCGCTGCTTTCCCCCGGTGCTGCGCTTTCGTAGAACTTTCGCCGGGTCCTCAAAGATGGGGCTACCGTTCACGCCGGGTTTCAAGAATCTGCTTCGTCGAACAACCTCAATCAAGCACAAAATATCACCCACGGTACAGTGTACTAGACCCGCGGCTAGTTTTATGGCAGCCTGCCGCCATAGCGCTGTCCGCCATATTGCAATGATGGCTAGAGATAATATAACTCTACCAAAAAGATGGCCGACCGTGGCCGCATTCCCGTCCATAGGCGGAGCTGGTCAAACGCGATTCAGCAAATAGACAAAGAGATCAGTGGTTGCGCTACTCCCGCGCCGTTTATCTAGAACATTTAGTAGTAGTACTATGGTACCTGTAACGCGTCTCCGACTGGTGTGTTCACCTCTTCCGAGAAAAGAAAAAGTGGTACCTCGATATCCGCGTGATGACGTCATACAAGTGGCACGCTGCCGCCGACCGCGATCCTAGCGGTATCACGGCAGAGGTGGTGAATGTGGCAGACGCCTGTTCTGCTGCAGGTCGCTCTCCAGTCCGACAGTCCACGGAAGCTTCGGCCGACGGGGGCTGGGGCGCCGCGACAACAGCGACACTCGCGTTCGCTCGCGCTTCTCGCCGAAACTTCTACGACGAACCACCAGGATCGCGACGTCCGACAGCGTGACGTTCCGGCTTCTGTGATGTCATATGTCGCCACTTCGGTACCGCTATATCGATGCATTGGAGGAATATAGGACGCTAAACACACCAGTCGAAGACGCGTCCCAGGCGCTTGTAATGTATAGTAATAATTATCTGCACAGCCGTTGATAGCTTCGCCTGCCTGAGCACGCAAGTGCAAAGCCTACAAACGTGAAAGTACGAATATAAGTGCAAATCTGCACCATCGAATCCGAGGAGGTATGCTCGCAAAAACAACCAGTTTTAGATTTCGGCGACTTTGACCGATTGCGTTTTTTTTATTTTTTTTTTATTGACCGGCTTTCTTTGAAAGATTGCAATTTGTCTTTGCGGGCTAAATGAGAATACGTTGTAGAAAAAAAATCACTATTCGTTCTTATTCTTCGACACGGGGAGTGGAGGTGTCAGATACCAAACCAAGTAAAGCCAGCTATTAAAAAAAATCAAAGGTATCGACGATCTTTCATTTTCGTTCTTTCATGCTGGGAGCACTAGAAATGGCCAGTAGGAAATTGCTTCCGATGAACACTGCCCCATCGCGTCGAATGCAGGCAATTCATACATGCCCCCTCCCCCTCCCCCTCCCACTCCCCTCTCCCTTCCCCTCCCCTCTTTCATGTCAGAGCAAAACCGAGTACTCGATATTCTTGGGGATTGCGCCGGATACCACACCTCGCTGAAGCAGTGTAGACGACATGCATATTTGCGTGTGCGTGTGTGTGTGTGTGTGTGTGTGTGTGCGTGTGCGTGTACGCTGCTTGGGCTCGCTTTACTTTTGGTTTGAAAGACGGGGAGGAAACATTTCGAAGTTCGTTGGATCGACGAAGTTGCACGCAGTTCGAACTTTGAAAAATGCCGCCCACAACACGTTCTTCCCGTGGTGGGAAATTTACGAGACTATCCGGGTTCCTTGACGTTTCTTTTTTAAATTTTTATTATTGGTTTTATGGAAATAGAAACGGACGTTCTGCCACCAACTCTGGGAGCATTAAGGTAACTTGACCATAGTGGCAGAAAAAAAAAGAAGAAAAAAGCAAAGCGAACGTTCATCACTCTCTTCCTCCGCCAACTGCGAGCGAATTTCGCTCAAATCTCCGTACGGTGATTTAATCCTTCATTGTGACACGCCTCTTTTTCTTATTTCTTTTTTTTTAGCTCACGTCCTTAAAAAAAAAGTAAAAACACAGATTTCCAAATATTGTTTTACAGCGATAGTTGTTATGGGCTCTTCCCTCAACTCGAAATAACGTAGGCCATCGCTTACTCTTTGATTTTTTATTACGAGGATCGCGCGTTTCGTTGCTTTTGACACTGTAGTTAGATAGTTGCTTATTTTGTACTCGAAACGACTATGGTCACTGATAACTTTAAGAAAAGCAGGGTATGGCGAGTACAGGGCATCTAATCATCGCTTCGCATCCCATGGAAGCGTTGAAGGACCAATCGCGGAGCAAGAAGCTCGAATATAGTAAGACACGGCCTACGCTTTATTGAAGTAACTACTGTCGAGGCCGGTTATAATAAAGTCGGTTATAACGAAATAGTGGCTACAGCCAAGCGATCACGATTTCCCATTCCCTTTTGCACTTCGTTATAACCGAATTCGGTTATAACGAAATAGCGGATATAGCGGAGCGATCACAATTTCCCATTCCCTTTTGCGCTTCGTTATAACCGAAGTCGGTTATAACGAAATAGCGGCTACAGCGAAGCGATCACGATTTCCCAGTCCCTTTTGCACTTCGTCATAACCGAAGTCGGTTATAAGTTATAACGAAATAGCGGATATAGCGAAGGGATTTCCGATTCCCTTTGACTTTGTTATAACCGGTCTCGACAGCTCAGACTTGTACAGCACTCGTTACAAGTAATGAAATTTTTCATCGATTACTTTTTTTAGTAATTTTTTATTTATTTGATTAGATTCCCTAAGAAGTAATCGCAAGAGGGATTTGATTACTTTTAGAAGTACTAAAATTACTCGTTACCGGTACTCATTTTCCATAGCTTCCCCTTTTTATTGGGGACCTTTTGTTTCTACAAGTGTCCTACCGAGGAACGTTCGAACTAGGTCTGTGAAGGAAGGACAGTTTACCGAAATCGGTGGATTAAGAGAACACGCAGTTTATAATTTGGTCATCCTAATGTGCTAATCGACAATACAAAAAAAAAATCTCTTTTTTTTTTTTATACCGGCGGCAAAATGTTTTGTTTTGAGAATCTGACGTAATCGGGAAAAGCGACGGTTACTTTTTGAATTAACGACCAATTACGTTTCTTCTCAAGTAAGCAAGTGATCTAATTGAATGTTTAATCAAATGTAATTGTAATCCAATATTTTTTTTTTATTTTAGTAACGTGTACGTACCTGCAATAGCTTTACCTGCACACAAGAGTCTCACGGGGCATTTGTGTTTTAGCAGACTAGTAAACGGCGCAAAGCATTCAAAACGACAAGCCTCTTAAGATGGTCAACTCTGTCTATGCTTAAATCGATTCATTGTCTCCCGTGGTTTTTTTGCGGCATGTGTCGTATTCCATGCATCTACACTATATACTATACACTATACACTCTACACTATGCACTATACGCTATACACTACACACTATACTAATATAAAACACACCAAACGTTTATACACTTCATCAATAGGTGCTTGCTTTCCTTGTAGTGTGTCCCAAAAATTATTTCCGGTATCTTTTATTATTGCAAAAATAAACGAACTCATTATTGAACGTTCAGCCTCTCTCCAAATGTAGCGCTAGCGGTTTCAACCAGGTGCCAAAGATTCAGAACTAACCTTCATCCTGTTCGATGATTTAGAAGAGATTTTCTGAAAAATTCAATGGAAAAATGGGGCCTGTTCTCGATGAACGTCGCCATTTAGCTCCGTGTATTAGAGGGCTCCGTAGGTCGCCATTCCACCATTGCAAATTTCAGAAAATAACTCTTTTTTAATAAGGTGACGGTTAGTTCTGAAACATTGGCGTCTGAGTTCTGACCGTTCTAGCGCTACATTTGTGCGGGAAGTATGAGCGCTCGGCGATGCGTAGTTTTTTCTTTCGCGATAGAAATAAAAACCCTATAATTTTTGTTTGGGTTGGAGGGGGGGGGGGGGGGGGGGGGGGGGGGACGCTCATTTCGAAAACTCTTGCATCGCTCCCATAGCCTTGATGCTTCAAGAAGTACAAATTGTGTTTTTTCGTTGACATTTGATTCCGAGAGTCGAAGACAGCATAATAAAGGCAGAGAGTGGTGAGTCTTGAACATAATATTATCCCTCAGTGCCCCGTTAGGCTGAGAGAGAGAAAGAGAGAGAAAGAAATGACAGTATTAGTTGATGAGGATGCCAAAGAATTTGCACCAACTTGATATTGATTTTGCTTCGTGCGTTGTTTTGCAGCCGATCTGGACAACGCAGACGTCTTCTACATGCTCCACCAGAAGGCCAACGTCACCAGGGACAGCTTCGTGTTCAAGGTTGTCGACGAAGGTGAGTCGAAAATGCATCCGCGACACGTTTTCGCACTCTTGTGCCTCGAACGACTTCCTTTTTCTCTTTTTTTTATTTTTACGCTTTCGAAACAACAACAGTTATATTAAAAAAAAAAACAATAACAGCCAACAAGCACTATACAAAACCTTGAAAAATAACGTGTATGAGTCTTCCAACTTGAGCTCAATTGGATCAGCGTTCAAGTGTTCCGGTATTTACGTCCAAGTAGGCCAAAGCTCCAGGTGTCATTCACGAGCTTGTTTACCACTCCGATCTTTTTACGAGGCTATATAGAAACAGCAATTTGCCATCAGCCTCGCGTTAACTCGGTCTCGGCAAAACGAAATACGTAAGACTGTTCGGAGAGCAAGTCGTCTGCTTTTTGCGCAGGGGGTTGTGGTGACTTCAGCGCGACGCCGAGTTCTGGTTGGCTTTGGCTGGAAGGATAGTGGGTATGCCTCAATGTTAGATGCCTCAAAATTTACCCACTATTCTTTTTTTTTTTTCAATCAGCCAATAAGAGTTTGGCGTTCCGACATCATCGCAACCCCTGTGCAAGAAGCAGACGAACTCGCGCTATGCATATATACTCCGTTTCCGACGTCTCGAATCGACCGAGCCAATCAGGCAACACCAAAAGTGCATCCCCACGGCGCTTGTTTTATTTGTGCGTCTGCTATCGCCGAGTGAACCTGCCGCGCATAGAGAATACCCTACTCTCCCGCGTGCTTTGTTTCTATGCGTGATAGGTGATAGGCGTGATTGACCCACAAAGTCAACGAGTGCCTTGGCGATCCACGTTTTGGCGCTGCTTTGATTGGATCTATTGGGTCGTTACGTCAGCTGCGTTTGGGAGTGAAACGGTGTATATATACCGCTGACTAAAAAGAAAAAAAAAAAGAAGCGAGCGTAGCCAATAGCCAGGAGCAAACAAAAAAGTGCAACGTTATGGCCGACTCGATGCGTGCTTTTGAATTGATTAGTGTGCGATATGACACAAACGCAGAAATGACGCGAAACCCGTAACGTTGTCGTTGTTGTTTTGGCACTGCTTGACTGCCCCTGTGGCTTAGTATTTTTAGTGAGTCACTGATAGCTGATGAATATTTGGATGTGCGTGTCCGTGATAGCATTCGTCGCCTTGCGGATAATCCTGCTTTTTTTTTATATCGAGTTAACGTATTTGCGTCCGGGTCTCGCTTGGAGACGAATTTAGAGGTTTAGCAATACCTGCGGAAGCTCTATCTTTCCGGAGCATATATAACCTGGCTGGGTCCATATCACATGAGCGAATGACGTTTTAGCGAACAGCGACATTTGAGCGAATTGACGTTTTAGCGAATAACGGGGGCGCGCGTTAATCCATCCGCCGCGCTGCGCTTACGCCGCTTCGCGGCGACAGTCTGCGGCGGCTCATTACAAAAATGTGAACCCATTTGGCCCACCCGAAAACGCCGCTTCGCGGCGTCCGACTATTCGCTAAAGTGTCATTCGGTGAAACGTGGGCGTTCGCTAAAATGTTATTCGATCAAGTGAGTGCCTCCCAACCTGGCTATATTCTAAGGGAACAAACAACAAACATAACTAAAAGACATATCAAGCAGTGTTGTACACGTTCCTGCAAAACAGGAACGAAAGCTCGTTCCTGGTTCCTTCTTAGTCTTTGAGCGAGTTTTGGTTACACGTTCCATTGGCTTGAAAGGAACGCGTTCCTGTTACTTTTCTGAGATTGGAACCTGTCGTTACTCAAACGTTACGTTGCTATTTGTAATGAAACATCGCGTGTGCTCGATAATCTGCGGATAAAATAAAGTAAGCGAGTGAAAATATTCACATCGAACGTATAGACAATGGACCTTTTGTAGAAACATCGGTTCGAGAGTAAATGCTTCCAGTACCCTCTCTCTCTTCCTTCTGGCCGAGCAGAGAGGGAAGATGGTTTCGTTGTGTCGACTTTGGGTCGGAAGATTACGCACGATGGGGACAAAGGCGAGTTTGGGGAAGCCGTATCTAGGTCACAGCGCCTCAATGGGTGAACAGGATGTTGTTATGTTCTGATTCGCTTTATTTTCTTTCTCTTCTTTTAGCTAGTCTAACGACGACGACGTTAACACGCGGCACGAGCTGAGTAAACAGTCTGACATGGAACCCCGACTCGACTGGTCATTTCCTAGGCTGCCTTAACAGATGTAGCTGGCGTTTTGGGTGTGGAACGGGTGGGAGACGCCTTGCGCGTGCGTTGTTCTCTCGCCACTTAGCCTCGAACCCAGTCGCGTGTCTAGGTGGCAGCACGCCAAGAGGTCCATTGCAAGCATGGCATCACGACTGGTGCCCCAGGCGTGCAAGCACGTGCAACGTGCGCGTGAAGATAGCTTTGGCAAGCTTGAAAGTGCATGAGCTTTCCCGCACGAGCAGAGAAATGGCGGCGGCCAGTCGCTTTGCTTGCAATCGTCTATACACCTTTTCTACGTGGGCGCCGCCATCTTCAATTCTGGAACTTCCGGTATGCGTGAAAACATCGCTTTCTTCTCGCCTGGACAATAGAAGGTGTAAACATTTTAATTGCAACCGTCAGTCGTTCTTGTTATGACCCTTCTATACTTTTTTACTTGTTCGGGGTTGTTAGCTCTTGCTTTGTGTTCGGAACGCATACCGGATATAGAGGGACAACGTTGCTGGGTGCGAGGCTAAAAAAAAGAAGGTGTATATGTGTCGTATCGCCACAATCACATTTGTTCCAGTTTTTTGTTTTCGACTATAGTATACTGGACCCCTCCCTGTCCCCTAAATCTGGAGGTTGAAATATTCGATAGCAAAAAACATAAATGCCTACTAAATTGGAGTAAAATTGCAGCATATATATATATATATATATATATATATATATATATATATATATATATATATATATATATATATATATATACAGGGTGTTTCAGAGAACTCAGGCCAAACCGCTCCTGCGAAAACTACTCATTGCTACGAAAAAAGGCTTGTGTCGTTTTGGTCCTGGGCCAGGGGCCCATTTAGGAAAATTATTAAAGTCTGGGATAATTAAGTTGTTAATTATTTTCGCGTAATTAACTTTTTTTAATATTGTGTTTAAGGGCATAGTTTCAATAGGAAAATTGCCCAGCATCGTCGAAAAGCCCTAAATCAACAAATTTCAGAACGATAGAAGGCACGCGAAGCATTTTATGGCTTTCTGAAAAACCGCACAAATTCGACGGGTTTCTAAGTTTCGGTTTGCTATCGGAGCGCATCTTGGCCCCGACGGCACCACGCCCCGTGGAGAGATAGTGCAACCAGACTCTGCTGCGTCGCGCGATGACAGCGCAGCAGAGGTTGGTTGCACTATTTCTCCACGGGGCGCGGTGCCGTCGGGGCCAAGATGCGCTCCGATAGCAAACCGAAACTTAGAAACCCGTCGAATTTGTGCGGTTTTTCAGAAAGCCATAAAATGCTTCGCGTGCCTTCTATCGTTCTGAAATTTGTTGATTTAGGGCTTTTCGACGATGCTGAGCAATTTTCTAATTGAAACAATGCCCTTAAACACAATATTAAAAAAAGTTAAGTACGCAAAAATAATTAACAACTTAATTATCCCGGACTTTAATAATTTTCCTAAATGGGCCCCTAGCCCAAGACTAAAATGACACAAGCCTTTTTTCGTTGCGATGAGTAGTTTTCGCAGGAGCGATTTGGCCTGAGTTCTCTGAAACACCCTATATATATATATATACGGGTGGTTTCATCTCAAATCGGGCAGGCTAAAAGGGGCTAATTTTTAATTTTCACGAAAAAAATATATGTTTTGGGGGCATTTCTCAAATGAAGGAGGGCACAAACCGCATGTTCCCCAGAGTTTTTGTTCTCGAGTTACGAAGCCTATAGGAGCCGCAGAGGCAGAAACTAGTGTTTTTGCCTGCCGTCGCAGGTCGCGTGTTTGACACCCTCTGCTGGCGCTAGTGTTTTTTCTACACCCTTTTAACTTTTTACCTCAATTAATATGTACTATAAAGATACCTTGACGTATTCAAATACTTTTATAAATTTAATTGTTTTCTAGAAAAAGTGTTAAACTTGTGACTCCGGTCGCTTTTTGGTCAAATTTGACAGGTCATTACTTTGTCTCTACTTGAGGTAAATTTTTTTTTCTTTGGCTCTACACAAAGCCCAAAGCAAGCCCATTATAGATATAATAATATCATTATGATCTGTTGAGTAGCCGCTCCGCTACCTTCACGTAAGTCTTGTAAGAAATAACAAATGTTTAAAGTTTGAGGTCGATTTTCTCAAAAACCCCATTTTTGTAAATTTTTACTTTTTTAAATTATTTTAGATATATTAGTCAACTACAAGCAAAAACAATCTAGAAATGTAATATTTTGGTTGTATGTCTTCTATTTGAGCCGCAATCACGTGAAATGTGTGAACATTTATTATTTTTCACAACTTTTACGTGAAGGTAGCAGAGCGGCTACTCAGCAGATCATAACGATATTACTATATCTATACTAGGCATGCTTAGGGCTTTCTATAGAGCTAAAGAAATAAAATGTACCTTAAGTACAGACAAAGTAATGACCTGTCAAAGTTGACCATAAGTCGACCGAACAATTCGGGCAATATGTGAACGCTACGGAAGCTATACTCGATTCGCGAAAATTAGAATCCGCTAATAATTTCAAGTTTTCACCTTTGGCCCGATTCGCGAAACTTCGAGCCCGCGAAAATTAAGTCGTTTACAGTATATTATATATATATAAACGAACAAAAAAGGAACGCCATTCCTTCTGCCGTTCGCTCGGAAACGCTACAGGTTCACGCTTCCAGACCACCGACGCAAGATGAAACGGCGGTGCTCCTACGTTCCTCCTAAAAGGAACACGTTCGAGGAACGTCATTCCTTGGAACACCGTTTCGTACAACACTAATATCGAGCACATCCGCAAAAGTTTCGGGCTTGTGGCCTTTTTACCAGAGAAACGCATTTGCAAACAGTTCTTATAATCACCAAAGGTGACTCGAGTTGCCTAGAAGATAATTTTTGTTGTCCCCGTGGACAGAGTTTCGCAGTTGGTCGCGTTAGCAGGACTAGACCAAAAGCAATAGCATCTACGCTGAAAGGTCCCTATCAAAGATGACAGGCGTGTTCGTTAGCGTCTATGTGGGATAAAGTGTACCGTCTTATAACCTTTCTATCGCTTATCACCCAGGCAGAGAAGTGCCCAGTCGGTGTTCTGTGGATGACGCGGGTGCGCTGTGTCTTATATTGCGCAGGAGAGAACTACTACACTTGCTCCGTACGTCCTCCGCAGTTCAGTAGACAAAGATGGCAGCGCTCAGAAGGCAATAATTGGAATGATCTCTCCCCGAGGACAACTTATTGAGGCAGCGCAGTAACCACAACGCTACTGCAGAAAATTCTTTAACAAGAAAAAAGAAAAAGAAAAAAGGAAACCTTGGTAGGTGGATGAATAAAAAAAACTCGCTAGCTCGTGGCGAACCCTCGCAACTGGGGGACTGAACAAAAAAAAAAAAAAACTCAATCTGTTTTTTGTTGGCATTTAATGAAACAACGCTTTTAGCGCCTCCAGGGGTCAGTCGGTCGGTCGCCAAGGTTAAAGACGGAGGGAACTCCCAAACTCGACGGGCAGCCGCCGCTAATCTCATGTCACGGCTCATTCTTCGCGCGTGCTCGCTCCGCGGACGACATCTCCCAACGGTGCACCGATGTACTTGGCGGGACACCCGCACCAGCCAACGCTCCCGCCCTCTTTAGAGTAACTGTATACGCTCGAGAGTCAATACCACCTAGAAGAGAAGGCCTCCGCATTTCCCTTCCAGACGTCATCACTAGAAGATCCACAAAACGTTGTCTGTAGACCAACTAAACTCTCTCGCGTCACGCCACTGCCGTGGCGCTGCTGTCAGTACTGCGCATGCGTAGATGCTGCGGCTCGGGCGAATCTGGTTCCTGCGCCTGCCCAGTTCCCACACCCGGCGTGGGCAAACGCGGGCTTGTTTGTACTCAGTGTGTTCGTCGATAGCTTAATTGCGTCAGCGTCGCCGCAAGCGCGTCTCGCAGCGTCTCACAACAAGTGCGAGGCTAGCACGGGGTGACGCCGAGACAGACGCGTCTGCCGCTTTGCGGCATCTCTGGTTGAGCTTCAGCCGGTTTGCCGCTTGGGGCGGGTAGGAGGTCCACTCGCGATGACGTCACGCGCGGGCCTTGTCTTGTAGGTGGTATTGATACGCCCCGCTTGCTAGTTCCTCCCTTACACGGCGAGCAGTCCGCCAAGCGTGAACCGTCCCCAGATGTCCTACTGGGGCAAAAAAGAAAACGTCGGGGTTGCCCTCTTCCCACTCTCTCAAAATTGCACGGGAGTCGGAAGCAGAGACGACGTCCTCCCATGCAAAGGTGCGCCCAGCTCACCCCCAACCAAAAGTCACGACCCCGTGACTGCTCCAATAGCCGGCGTCACGGTGTAGGCAGGGCACGGCCAATTTTAGATCGCGCAGTGTGACGCCCGTGCCGTCCCGCACGAAGACACGAGTTCGTTCAACAATGGCGACGCGTGCCAACGTGAAAACCTCGGGCATTTGGGTATCCAGGTCGTGTGGTGAGCCTCGAGCAGCTTGTTATCGCTTTGCAGCCAATGAGATTGCCGGATTAGCCAATAAGAGCTTCGAATCGGTAAGCGAGAAGCTTCAACGTAGTTAGCCGCACCCTGCGTTTAGTCCTTGACTAGTGCCTCCCGTTAATGCAGACCAACCAATGTAGGAAGGTGTCTGCTGTTGAGTAGATTGAAAGACTTCGAAGAACAACTTCTGGACAACCTCAAGGAGTCTGCCATTCTGAAGCTTCTAGGAAGTTTCTCTCGTCTCTCTCTCTCAAAAGTGTGGCGTTCGCTCATTTGTTATAATAATTAGTTTATTCATTCAGAAAAAAAAAATCCTAGAGGCTTCAGGTTGACGTTGGTTGCGATACCTCGGAGAAAAACTTCTCCTTGCAGTTGTCACAAGTGCATTGTTCTTGCCATGTGTTACGAGAGTTAGTTCATAAATTTGAACAGGAATCTCTTGAAAGACTGTGATTATAAAGTGTGTAAGAATGTCTTTCTTGCGGTCGTTCCAGCAGTGGCGTTCTGGTTATTTGTTACATGAATTACGACATCAATTCTAAAAGAAATATTAGGGCACGAGACAAGCAGCAGACGTGCGAACTCTCTCAGCGAATAATCTGTCGGTTTGGTATCAGATTTGGAACTGACTTTTCGCTATGAAAGGTGCACTAAAGACGTTTCTGAGGTCGTCTGTTCTTGGTGATAACTCATTCAACGGGATTTTAGCATTCCAGAAATTGAATAATTGTTTTCATGCGACGTCTATTTCCCTAATAAAAATGTGATCGAATTTCGTGCCACGCCCCCCTCTGAGCGAGAAAAATCTGGAGCACAAAATTCAGTGGAGGTGCCGGCGGCGTGACGACAGCCGCCTCAGAAACGTCTTTAGTGCACCTTTAGCACGTTCGCTGCTTGCTTCAGGTTTTGAGGAGGTTCCAGAGGGCACATATGTTCAATGAACGTTCATATAACATCTGTGGGACGTAAGGACAATTCGAAGACGTCCGCAGATTCATTATAATATCGGATGCTATATGAGAAAATACGGTACACCTGAGTGAGCTGCCGTAGAGGGAGATTTCGAGATTCTGCAGAAAGAAAGGAAGAGAGAGAGAGAGAGGGAGATATAAAGAGTGATTACTCTATGGCAACTTTTAGAGCTCAAAATAATTAATGAAGCGCGAACTCTTATAGTCGATTCTTTGCCTGATTCTTTGCTATTTAGAGGACACTGTTGCGGAGAGATCTACAAGTGCCTACTGAACACGGTATCCTCCCCTTTTCCATTCTTTGGGCCTCAATATCTCAACACAAACAAAGCATGCCCGTTCAAATTTAACAGTAAAAGAAATTTCGGACGTCCTCGGCCTCTTCAGACTTCCACAAGAGAATAGGTTCGCGAAGGCCTTTTGATAGAAAACAACAGGCCAACTCACGTTTCTAACGGCATGTCTTTGGCTGCACATCTGCGCAAACGCAAATGCTTCGTTCGCACCCCCCCCCCCCCCAAAAAAAAAAAAAAAAGAAAAAAGGAAAAATTGTGTTTTTGGCGTGTACGGTGTTTACAGCTTCTGTTGACGAGCGCGCTTGTTTACATAAACAGTGAGTGAGATCCATGTCTTACAGCGTGGCATCCGGTAACTTTACACTTCCCTCTTCTCCGGATGAGTTGTCGTGTGCCAGCTTGTTACGGCCTCCACGTACTGCTGCGGGGTGCTACGGTTCATAGTGGAAGGCTGCTTCAATGCGGCGTGTGCGAAGCCTCTAAAGTAGATGCCGCTGCGACGAACCCTTGCAGTTGAACTGCTGAACTCTCCTCGAGGGAGGGCGCTACAGATCCCCCCTTCCTCTTTACACGCACTCGAGTGTCGGGAGTGTCAAGCGTACGCGGTAACCCCTCTAAACTCGTCAAGTGCGGGGTAGGGGTCCTCATGACGAGCTGTCAACTGTTTGAGGAAGGGGAGGGAATGACGCTGCGGATGACAGAAAGAAAAAAAAAAAAATGGCCTTCCACTTTCTCTACGTATGCCACTTATATGTCCCCCCTGACAGCGGAGTCCACAACTCTACAAGTCTGACTACTAGTATGCAGTGCTCTGCACTTTTGATTCTCTTATCTTTTCTTTTTCTTTTTCTTATAGGGTGAATCATGTTCTCCTTGTCTGTGGAAAACGGGAGATCAAGGCTGAGAGGAGCACGCGAGAATCCCACGCTCATTTTGTGCGCTCTTTTGTTGTTGTTTTGTTTCTTAAGCTCGTTTGCACTCAAGACTCCCTCGTTAGTGCGCATTCTTGAGTGTTCTTTTTTGGCATGCTATGATTTTTTTTATCAGTTGTTTTTGGTAGATGTCTGTGCAGTTCACCTGAAATGGTCTCGTAAAACGAAAACAGTCCTTTTCTTTGCCAAGATACACGAGTTTAATTAAAACCTGTAGTTCCAATAAAGCCGTAACAATCGTCATAAAAACAGACCTTTTGTATGCCCAGTATTTCTCAACTTAAGTTTAACAGATCAAAAGTGGCGAAGCACTCTGCATTGTTTTGCGTTCTGGATACGGCCTGTGGGAACATCCGTTGTTTTAGAATGTGGGAGAAGGAACTAACGCGTATACGCTACATGCAGTTTGAAGTCGGAATAGCACAATCGACAAATAATTTAATTTGTATACATAATTTCGCTGAAAATGAACAGAATTTACAACTCCTGTAGAAAGATGGAACGCAAGGCGATTCTAACAGCTCGCGCTTCCGTACGCGTTGGGTTTACTGACCCGAAGTAGCCAAAGAAAACGCTTAATAATCGCCTTTTCCAGCATCATTGTCCAAGTAAAAGAAGTCTTACATGAACATCACTTCAGATGTGTCAGACTAAAAGAAAGATGAAATGCCACAGGGGCTTGGCTTGTATTCCAAAATCGACACTTTCATGGTGTTTTTGAGGCTGCTAAACCGCGTGCACCATTTCTTTCAAATTCTTTGGTAGCCCTGCCATTTCCACGCAGCTTCTAGTTTAGGCACTGATGCATAGTTCCGGACGTTCATACAGTTCACAGCGAAACAACGATCAAACACTCGGACGTGGTATCAAGCGGCATTCTGTTGGTTGAAACTTAGCTGATCGCTGGTCAATACTTCCGACGTGAAAACATGTCTTAAATTACAAAACAGGCCATCTGCTTAGCTACGACGAGAGACCTGACCCGGTGATCCGGAAAAAAAACAAAAAAAAACAGCCTCCTGTCCTTGAGGCTTTGTCGTAGTTCGTGCTGTTCGGTTCGCAAAAAGAGACAGGACTCACAACAATCAACCGACCGCCTGCATTTCCATGCTGACCTCTGAACCTTCAAGAGCTGTAAGGAGCCGGGCAGAAACACCGCAAGTCACCAAGGAAAAAAAACGAAAATAAAGAAAGGAAGCCGGGGCCTCGAGCCGTATGCAAATATTCATAAAGCTTGAGCCTCCACCTACTAAAACAGCAGACATAAAAATGTAGTTAAGGACGTCCGTACGATGGCAGGCAGTCAAGTCCTCGAGAAGGTGCAGGGCGGCGCTCCAGGTCGTCTTAAAGACACCAGGTGTCAAAACATTCCTCCAACTTTTACAAGAAAAGCAAAACAATGCAACGTATCATACAGCTGCAACAACTGCGGGGGCATCCAGTTTTGCATGCGTGTAAACGCGTATTTTTTCCAATCAACGGCCCTCAAGGTCAGTGCTAGGTCATTTCCAAAAGACATTCGTCTTGAGGCTTACACGATTGCCATCTCTGCCCATCGCTCTCCAAAGTGCCGGTTGAAGACAGGTTTGATTTGTAATCCTCGACGGAATCTGGACGATTCTTTTTTTCTTTTCCTTCGCTTTCTACGATAAGCGCCTTATTTTATTTTATTTTATTTTTTAAGGTCCCCCTGATCCTACCGGCTTCTTGAAAGACGCGTTCGTTGAAGCGATCGGTCATTTTTATAACAGCAATCGGATAACGCACCCCCTCTGATAACGCTGCATCACGTACGATCCTGTTTGGCTCGAACGTGTGTAGGGAACTCTTCGTACCATTCATCAGCGGCGCTTATGGAATTCACCAGCATGCGCCAAAGAAACGCGAACTTGAGCGGAGATATTAGTAACAAAGTCCAAATCTATCAAGATTCCTTTGTTGTTTCTATACGGAGAAAGACCATATACAGCGATAATTGAGTAGGTTCCATTCTGACAAGATTGAGCGAGCTTGGACATCTCCCGTGTCGAGGCAGCCGAGGAAGCAGTGATAAAGTCCCAGCCGAAATTCGGTATGCAGACAACTATGGGAATATCACTGGAGGTACGCAAATGATTGAGAAGCTCTCGAAATCTCGACGGTGACCATTTATTATATGTGACCTCCGACATCGGCTATCTGGTTACAAGTAACGTGACCGTGACCCATTTACTATCGCACCCACCGTTATGGTATTTATGCGTGGCTATATCCTCGTCTCCTTACTTTGGATATCGTAACGATCAAGTCTGAGACCCCATTTTTTCATAAATCACCCAAGATGTAGCCAACGAAAAGGCAGTTGACAGTTGATGCATCTGCACTGAGGGTAAGGTCACGTTCTCCTGCCAGGACAAGTGATGTTCACACTGAATTTGAACCAGAAAGACGTGGCTGCTTATAACCTCTGTTCATCACGCAGTAACTTCTATGTTCCGCGATGAACTTTGAGATCGAAACAATACACTAAAACGTTCTTTCACTTTCAAGGCGCCTTTCAACATATCATGCCTCAGCAACACCAGCGAGAATAATCAAAGCCTGTGCGCTAGAATTTCGACGTCATCACAGTGATATCGAGCGCTGATACCAGACTTGACACGAGGGCTGCTTCAACGTTCAGCTGGGCTTCGTGTCTGACCATTGAGTTGAAGGACGCCCGGCGTTGGTCTCAGACCCAATTGTTGAGTTGGCACCTTCCTAAGACGACGGCGTCTCAGAGGTTGTAGACGAGACTGCTCACGGGCCTTGATTATCCTAGGCGGTGTTGGCCTCAGCCAGAACAGAAGACTGCGTATCTGAGAAGACCATAGTCAAGTGTGGCCGTCTCATTACCACACTACAGCCAATGAGGATTTAGCATCACCCAATGACAGCATCAAAAATCAACTGTGAAGTGAGGTACTACGTCATAATTATCCTTGCCCTGTTACCTGTCGATGACTATAACAAAAGAAAAAAAAGAATGGCGAACCATGGCCAAAATCTTCTTGTGACAAAACAGCTTTTTCTTATCTGGATTTTAAGCAGATTGTGGTTTCGTGGTACTCTGGACTAAAATAATCAGTGTCTGGACTGTGTAGAACAACAGAGCGAATCTGCAAGAGCCCAAAGAAAACAAATAAAAATCGCGAAAATTCAATCTATTAGAGCTTCTAAGCAAAAGAGTTCGCGGTAATAAACACTGGGAGGACCGCAGTGCTCCAATGCCCGGCTCTCCTTTTTCAGCAAGAACGTTATGGCCGCTCGATATGTTTTAATGGGCTACACATTGTAGCGGTGTTTACGATTATGTGCTGAATATAGGGAGCCAGAGTTTATCTTCTTTTTTATCATATCTTTTTAATGAAGAGTTGTAAAAACACAAACAAAAAAGCGAAAGATTCTTAATTCTATGCAGAAGCCCGGCTAATAATAAATACTTTTTTTTTTTTTTTGCTTCGTGCCTGGCTTGATTTTGTCATCACGTTGCTACCTAAAATGAACGAGTACCTAAAATAAAATACCCGGAAGTATTGCTTTTGAGCGTGTGACGTAAGTGGAGTTAGCTTTCTTAGATTTAAAACCAGCGTTGGTACATCATTTTTTTCCGGGTGGCTATAGACGTTTGCAATAAAAGACCACAAACAAAAGGTCTGTTTTATTGTTGTTGTTAAAAAAATGGATAGTGAATCGAGTGAGCAATATGCTACATATTAGACTAACACTTCTTGCTCCCCGATTTTCTTTTCTTCATCCTTATCTGCCGATGTCGCAATTTGATTGGCTACGGAGTGACAAGATATGCTCAGGAGTCGCCACGGCCTGGGTATGTCCCAACTCAATTCTCTGACGTCACACCACTGCGGGAGCGCTGCTGTCGGCACTGCGCATGCGCAGACGCTTGCTCTCACGCGAATATGATTTCTGCGCAGGCGCATTGCCCGCACCTGGTGTTGGCAAACGCTGGCTTGTTTCTAACAACACCGCGTGTTGGTGTATAGTGAAATCTGTGCGGCAGTTATTCATTTCACACTCCTTTTTACCCACACCATTGAACAGTTGAGCACGTCATGGCGACATAATGCAGGCAGAACTAACTCCCCCTCCCCCTTTACAGGCAAACTCGGCCACCTTAAGTTTTGTTCGGTCACATTCGCTGACCATGAGACAGCCAGACACGTCTTAACGTCCATGGACCACCTTAATACGTGTTGTATTCTTTACTAGTCAGCTTCACATAATCGTGAACACTAGCGAACACTCTTAAGCCGGGGTCACACGGCTTATATACATCATACAAAAGACAGTCTGCAGACAGATTCGAACGCGATTCACCGCAAGGTCCGTGCTTCGAATGCCACATGGCAATGAGTTCAGGGAGAAAACGAGGCACGCGGCATTCGAACCACGGATATTGCGGTGACTTGTGTTTGCAGACTGTCTTTTGTATAATGTATGCGCAGTGTGACCCCGGCTTTATGTTCGAAATTTTCGCGGGGCCTTCGCGAAGCCAACTCGTATTTTAAAGCAAAGCTCGTGTTTGAAAAGTAGGCTTCGGTTCGTACTTTGATAAAAAGAGGTCTGTACGTCTGGTGTAGTTCCACAATTAAGTTGCGCTTCAGAGTAACGACACTTGCCCATATTGTGGCGTAAAATTATGGTTGCCAATTATCTGATGGTTTATCTAAAATCACAGAAAACGCTTTTCCATGCTCCACGGATACTTAAACAGTTCGCGACAAAGCAAAGCTATATTTCATGAGCTTCCTATACCGAATCTAATGCCGAGGAAGTCGCACTATTTAATAAGGACTATCGGCAGTTGCGTCTGCTCTGCACAAGCACCAAAATGGCGGCGCCCACAACAATATGGGGAACAAAGTGCCGATAGTCTAAGCGTAGCTCATTTAGTGGCTCTAGTTTGATGTATCCACTAGAGGTGGTCCCATCAAGCAACCGTTTTGATCAGCATAAAGCGCAGAGGAGCTATACGGAAAAAGAAATTGAGGGAGAGGAGGAGACAGGAGCGCGCGGAGACGCCAGGACTCCGAGCTCTGGTTGGAATGATTAATGGATAGACGTAGGGTGGCGCATTGTCCTTATGTTTAGGGTGACGCCATCCTTTGTAGTACTATAGCCTCCTATATATACTGACAGAGCCCAGCAGATCGCCACGAGAAGCGGCCGCCGAAATGGAAAAGGTGGAGCGGCAGACAACGGATGAGAGGAGAGCCACGTGACTGGCGCCCCGCTGCGGCGAGACGCCGAAACACACTTCTCCCGAGCGAACAAGTGTGTTTCGGGTCCTCGCCGCTGCAAAAGCTGTGTGCGCTGACGTCCAGGTTCCCCGAGAAATGGCTCTTTGATGTTCTGTGCTACCAGATCCTCGCGCTCTAATTCTGCGACCGGACACTCTATATATGGCTCCGTCGTCGAACTGCCAGGCTTTGTGAGTATAGAAGAGGCTATGCTTTAGCGTATATATTTTGCGAGAGATTTCCATGGCTATAGCGGAAATACATGCCGTCACTTCAAGCACGGATCCAGCATGAATTCAGCACAATCTACGAAAAGTTACCATAACTTGAAGTGAACGCCGAGTAAACGGCACTCTTATGGCTAGCATTCGCCGACTATTAGCGAAACGTGTTTCTAACAAGGTATTTCCGTTTAGAATGAGCTGTCAGTCGGTGACCTTCGAAGTACAAAATTAACTCCCACCTTCTCAGCGTGAACCCAACCTCCACACGCACGCGGCGCACATAATCTGCATATTTATGCCACTTCCGTACGGGCAACCAAGAACCGGCGGGAGAACGACCCAATGACTAATCGCACACACACCATTAGCCGTTAGCAGCGCTTTCACATTAAAACAGAGACTGTAGAATGCTACAAATTTAGTTTAATGTCCTTTGCTTCGACGGCCGGAAAGATTAACGGTGCCAATAATCCCGAATAAAAACGAGAAAAAATAAACGAAAACACAGCCGACGCTTGCTCTTATTATGCTTATTGTCGTCCCGCCTTAATTGTTTTTCTCGCGTATTTTTTAGTTGCGCTCATTGTTGTGTTCTATCTGTTGTTGTTGTTGGCCTTTCTGTTAGCAGGCGTGGTATTGAGGGAGGCGGCGTGTGCTAGTCACGTCCGAGAGGGAGTGCCTCGCAGATATATAGCCCTCCTCCCCCCAAAGTATATTTCGTCTTTGGAGTTCGCTAAAGGTTAATAGTCTCTGAAAAGATACAACCTAGGCCGTCGAAAAATAATAAAAAGAAGAAGAACGTGGCGGCATTTTTAGACCTTCTACGGGCGTCACGAGTGAAGGTGAAGATGGCCTCATTAACCGCCCTCATTAACACCTCTCGATCTTTAGTTTTGTAACTATTTTGCGCGTGCGCGCGCCTAGTATCGGAGCGAAAGTTGGGAGATTCTTTGAGGCGAGTCAGCGGCGGCGCTAAATACTCCGTTATTAATGGACTTCTTGGCGTTCTCCGAGCTTTGATTAGGTCCTAAGTAGATGTTGTCTCAAGTGCTATCTGGTGGGGGCTAACGAGACCTGCCAGAGAGGAAATCCTGTTCGTGCCGGCCGCGAAAAAGAGGCCTCGACTAGTAGGAATCAGCGATTCTGTTTAGGAGAATTGCAACCGCATAAATTTGCATTCTGTATTTTTTTTTCACTTTTTTTTTATTTATGCAATTCTAATGAAAAAAGTTTATCGGCGACCCCAAACTAAATTTTCTTTCGGTTTATATATAACAAACTTTTACATACAACGATCACTTGCCTACAACGAAAGTTTTTATACAGCACAAATTTGCATAAAACGAAAATTTGCATATAACGAAAACATGCATACAACGAAACTACGCGTTCATTGAACATTTGTGCACACAAAAGCTCGATACTACCAAAATGCTATACACGCCGAGCGTCCTTATGCATCGAAAGCCCGCTGTTCATATACTTTTTCTGTATACCCTCTTTCCCATTTAAAATAAAAAATAGTGCATGGACGAATGAGCACGTGCCTGTCTGAATGTGTTGAAACGCAAGTGCATGTGAATCGAGCAGTCCGGTTGGGCATTTAGCGCCATCTGGTGTGAAATTGCGGCAATCCCGAAGCACACCACGGTCCCATCCATCAGACCTTATCTCGAGCACGGGCGTTCGAGCATCCTGCCGAACTTTGACGTAGCTGTCGTCCGCAGTCATTTGGTGGCTGGTGCAACTCAAGGTAGTCCTTTCTGGTCGCACTGACTCGCAGTGGCGCCTCCTGTTCACTGCACTGCCCGGCCTATACATGACGTAAAGAATCCAGTCCACAGGCCTTGTGTTGGCTAAACACTGAGCTCTGTAAAAACCAAGCCGGACAAAATGCCCCAGTTTGATTTCTTTGCCTGTAGGCCACAGACACCCAAAAAAAATTGCAGACGACAAATGCCACAGCGTGTTTCGCCACATCGATCGAGCACGGAGCGCAGATTGTATACGTGAGTGCTGTGCCAGCGGATTGGGTGGGTCTCCTGTTCAATTGGTGCTTCAGCGATGAAACACAAGCCCGTGCCGAATTCTGAAGCAGCATTCAGCAATCTCAGCCGAGCGTTGCGTCAGAAACACAAATACAAATATTTGAATGTGAATTGTCCCCATACGTTTAGTTCTCAACTTGGCCACAAGGGGCGTGATGGTCGGATCTTCTCCTCAACGACTTTATCTACTTTTCTGCTAAAAAAAAGGAGAAGGGAGAAAGTGAGAAGGAGGAAGGAGGAAGGGGGAAAGATCTTCATGAAGCCAACAGACTTAAACTGTGTGCACGATTCCCTCTATTCGCGAGACAGAATAAGCTCACAGAGGAAAATATAGGCTATCTGTCAAAACCAAACCTTCCATGTTCATAAGTGCGCAAAAAGGCGTATGTTTGAGACCTATGTGTGGTTACCATAAAGAACCCCGGATGATCGCAAAGTACGGGGCCGCCATATAACGTTGTTTGCCGTGCAGAAAAAAAAAATGAAAAAGAAAACAAGTTTTATGTCAAAGAAAAAACGCATGCAACGGCCGAGCGATTAGGTGTAAGTGAAACGCAGATCTAAAAATCCGCAAAATCTAGATTACCGCCGGTACAAATATACGTATACACCGAGCAGCAACATCTAGACTATCGTCCATCTCGATTATCTCCTAATACCTCGTTAACGCCCACTTTTAGGGGCTACATACGACACTTAACCCCCCCCCCCCCCCCCCTCCCTCCCATTTCCTCAATGCACCAAATATGGCGAACCCTGCCCAGGTGGTTGTGTGCGGTATAAAGACGCCATTAGAAGATTACAAAGTAGACCCATAAGTGGCAGTGCTGTCTCCACAGACGCTCGGGATGGTGTCAAGGTTGTGAAAATTATCTTAATATCTTTTTTTTTTTTTTCTGGGACCGCTCGTCTGAGCATTTGATCGCATGTGCCATGTGGGCGCGTTCAAACACGTGTTCGCGTCTTTTTGCGCGTTTTTTTTATTTTTTATTTTATTTTGAGTGCGTGTGTTGTGTGCGAGTGCGTAACAGTGTGGTTCTTGATTAAGTAGGCTGGGTTAGGAAACTTAATGTTTTTTGTATGTGTTTCTTTACACCGGATAGTTTCTCCCTTTGAGGCGAGGTTGATCGTAAATCAAATACAAGGTTGCTTTTGTCTTGAGTTTTTATTGTTTCAATATACTTTGTTAGCTCCTTTTTTTTTTCTTCTCTTCGTCATAGAAACGGCGGTTGAGCGGGAGGATTACGAAACCCGTGCACGGAGCTTTATTTTAAAATTAACTAGAACTTGCTTCTAGGTGTTCTTCGATTTTCGAATAGAATTAAAAAAAACACGCGCTTCAGAAGTTCTTTTTTTTTTCTCATTGGTTATTTTTCATTTAATAAATTTGTTTCTTTTGTTCCTTAGTTTCATTTTCAGTGGTCAAACTTTTTACTGTTAAAAGGGGTCATGAAGCGATATCGGGTTGGAATGTTCATGGCATTCCAAAGGTCTATGTGTCCTAGTCTGGCCCAAGTATATTCGCACAGACCGTCACATACTTATTTAAAAGCTTGTTTGTCGCGGCGAAATTGCGAGGATATTTTGGGGACAATAGGGAATTGTAGGTGACCGTTTTTCTCCTCCGCTACGGTATCCCTGAAAAAAACGCCGCAGCTGCGCATGCGCGGCGCCAGCCCTATCTGCATAGTTCAAGGTCTTGTGGCGGATTACGAAGCGCTATCCGGGTGCTTAGCCGGCTGCGGAAACGGTCTACTACAATTCCCTTATGTCTTTCGGTCTTGCCTTCGAAAAGCTGGATGACGTCATTGTGGGGTCGAAACCACCCACCTGACGACAGTCGTGCGCGGCTCATGGACTGGACCCGAGAACTGAGTGAGCACTCGACTTCGGCCAGTAGCAGTCATTGCCTCAACGGCCACTCGGGTAGTGGATCCTGTCCAACCACTGCGGTGATGAAAATAGCCGAACTGTAACAGTGCCTGGACCTCAGCACGCGCTTTCTACTTTGACAACTTCAGCCGGTGGGTATGATTAACTGTTGGCGGCATAGGATAGGCATCAGGCCACGTGACCGCTTGTTCTGGCTCCGAGTTGAGGGGACAAAGGAAGCTCATATTTCTCCAATTTTATTGGCGACTGCAAGTGCCTAGAAGAAAAAAAAACTAAGGCAAGTTCATTCAGTTATTAACGTAATGAAGTAATTCTAAGAAGTATTTAGCGAAAGTAGAAAAATAGTTTCGTGGCTCCTTTAAGCCACCAGCCAAATTTAATTTTCAATCCCCGTTTTTTAAATATTTCTTTTCTTTTCAGCAGTGTCGGTTATTTGCCAGAGGCTCAGGTTGTTTAACTCAATTTTCGTAGTAGCTAAGTTTTTTTTTTTTTTTTTTTCAGTTAAACATACACCTTATAAAACTTATTACCTCATAAATATACACAGAAGGTCTGTGACGTCACCTGAGAAACAAACAAGTTTGTAGTCCCTAAGCGGATTATTCCGGACAGTTTTTGTGCAGAAACAAGACAATAGTTTTGTCAATTTTTCTCTCTATTGTTGTTAATAAAACTAGTTGAGAGTTGCGCTTGTCCTTGTCCACTCCTTCGTGTTCGTCCTCTGCGTTCGCGCATACAAGTTTACTCTTCACTTGTCCAGCAAAATGAGGATGTTTTAGTCACTCGGACGGGTTAACTAAAACTGAATACGACGCGATAAAATATATGTCTCGTTGGTACACTTCTCCGATGACTCTTAACGGCCCTTGCTACCGCTTGAACAAGTTACAAGTGGTATCTTTTTAACGATGATGTCACTTCTCTCTTGTACTCTGTCCTTTATGGCTAGTCTCGCTTTTGTATATATATATACTACACAGTACGACTTTGCCGGAGGTTGTGAACTCGTAAAAGCGCGTTGATGTGGTGGTAAATGTTGAGTACTGTATAAAATGCTCTCGAGTCGGTTTATAAACGCTGTCGGGTTCTCAGCGGAGCCAGCGGGCGGCATCTCATTGAGGGGCCCCCTCCGGGCGAAAGAACCGGGGAAATAATAAACCCGGTCGAGTTTTCCAAATATGGTCCCGACGGCTTCGGTCTTTGATGTGACCCTTGGGGTTCCATCTGCTTAGCAGAAGCCGCCTGAGAAACGAACCAACCGACTGGTGTTTTCGCGTGGCAGTCTGTTTTCTTTTCTTTTTTTTTTTTGTCTTAGTATAGATACTTTTTTTTTCGTCTTTTTTTGATGTGTTTGTACTAACTCTCTCCCACTCTCCGGCGCGAGGAAGAGGAATTCTTCAGATAAAATCATGGATCTATGATCAGATCATGCGTGTCTGTACTTCGTTTCAGCTTAGGTCAGAGCGCGACCGATGTTATGAGCCGAAGGGCCAATCAAACAGCTCAAAAAGCGCAGCGTTATGGGGTGCTCTCTGTAGTTGATAGGACCAGCCGGTACTCGCCGTCTCTCTGTGCACTGGTCCTCCGCCGGCTAGTCCTATCAAGCGCAGAGAGCACGCCATAACGCTGCGCTTTTTGAGCTGTTTGATTGGCCCTTCGGCTCATAGCATCGTCCGCGCTCGGACCTAAGGTGAAACGAAGTATAGATTATGAAATATTTACGAATATTATGTTCGATAAATAGACGAGTATGTATACCTTTGGTGCTGCCCGCAACAGTCCGCCCCCCTGCCCCCCTAAAGGAAGACAAGAAGACATAAATACCGTAGTATGACGTTTATTTTTAAATACTTAGCACGGTTTACCTGTTCCGTTTGAATAGCTAGCTGTCCCGCAATCAGCCTCTTTAAACTTAAAAAAAAAAATCAGATTTGTGAGCGTTAATTTCAAATCATCAATATTTTCTACAAAAACCCACTAGCAGGACTCTTCTTAGACTTGGTCGCAGTCAGGAATGGGCAGTATTAAAAAAAAAACTATTTTAAATACGTATTTAAAATTAAATGAGTCATTCGCATTTTATACTTAACTGCATATTGGGGAATGCGTGTGTCAATTGGATTTAAATACTGAAAATTGTTAATTTTAAATACTTTGTACATTAAATGATTGCATCTTAAATACTGACTAAATAACATTTTGGGCAATAGATGCTCTTTGCAATCAAATGTGATATTGGGCACTCGTCGCGATGGAAGTAATATGCAAAGAGTATGAAACTTGCTGCTCTTTGCTCACAATACACATAGAAAAAAAAGAAAGAAAGAGCAGAACAAGGAATGAACGAGATGAGTACAATTATATCTACTTTTTAGTTGACTGATTTATTTTTCAGGCGTTGTATTAACGACATGTTGTTTGAAGAGGCTTTACTACTTCAACTGAGCGCTTGAGATGAAGCTCACACTGAATGCATTGTGTTTCGTGACGTTGTACCCGCCTGTTTTATGACAAACACATTTTATTCTATGAACTGCAACTTCCTTTTTAAATGCTTGATTTTTGTTATATATAGACTCTGCTCTTTATTTAAGCACAGTACTTTTTTCCCCGGGGTTAAATTTAAGTTTAAGATGTGATACACAAAAGCATTTGTAAAAGTATATGAGGATGATCAAATACTCTCGTTGTATTAATTATATCTTATATCTAAATACTTTCCTAAGATATGTAATTGGATTTGTGACTAAGTATACTTTCGTCAAAGTATTTTGTATTCGTATTTCAATGCATTTTTGAAGTATTTTGCCCATTCCTGGTCGCAGCCTAAAACGCTCGTTTTTTGTCGTTTGATTCACTTGAAGAACTAAAAAAACAAAAAAAAAAGTCACCCAAAGCTTCTCAACAAAAACCACAAGGCTCTTCAAAGACAAGAATCAATTATCTCTTTTGTATTATACTTTTTAGCATGTCTGACACCGCTTTTATTCGGGTAGGGTAGGCCCTCAGTATCGTCGCCCGTCGAACTGCCCAAGACTCGCCTAAGCCTTTCCAGACGACCTCGGACAAGTTGCCACCTTACCAGTTCGGAGCAGGCGCTCGTTTGTCAGCTGGTCCGGGTTCTTTACCCAGTCAGTGTCGAATTTTGACAGGCAAGATTAACCCGTTCCCCTGGGTTCCCATGGTAATTTGTCCGGCTGCGAACGGGGCAGTCTGGATGCCGTGGTAGAAGACTCCAGAAAGCCACAGGGACCCTACCGGAGTCTCCAGACTCACGCAGGGCGGTCATCCTTCTTTTTTGCGCCCAATCTCCTAGCATGCATGGAGGCTGCAGCTACTACGACTGGGTACGAGAACTGATTCTTCCAATTTTGGCTCACCCACTCTTTTCTTTTTCGTTCGTTTATGTACCTCAAAGTACCTTGCGGTGAAGATGCATGGACCTGGTCTTTACAGACTGTGGTCCGGAGAACATTGCTTTTGTGGCCATTTCTGCAGTTTGGTTTGTTATGTATATTTGAAAACCCTATGATGACTTCATTAAGGCGAGAGCGTAGGCTTGAACCATCGTTCTTGTTTCCTTTCCTTGTGAAGTCATCGACAACCCCCGGGAGCAATTTTATGGTCCAGCTTTTCAGCGAACGTGGGTGAAAGAATCCCACAACCTCAGCATCTAGCCTCCCTGGTTTTAACGCTTAGTTAGGTACATGTTTGCTCGAAAGTTTTTAGCATAACGAATTATAACTAGGCTCGGAAGTACACACACTCCATCTCTTTATCTCAAAGTTGGTTAACTTGTCGGCAAAAAGTAGCATTCATTGTGATTAATCGTACTGCCCTTTAACGACTAAAATATTATTTTTGCTAGCATTGGTTTCGTGTATTTTCAGCTTGGCAGTTGTTTCTCAGTTGCTAATTCGCTCCCATCTCGTTTGTATTTGTCTTGTTTTTAAAAAATGCAAAACATGTGCGGCAGAACTATGACCCAAGCTGAAATGCAGCTGCCTTTGTCATCATAATAATTTGTTCAGCTCACTTGAACTTCTTTTGTTTGTGAGTCCCGAGTCGGAATGTTGCAGTCAAGGGTTGTCAAGACACCTAGAGGGTATACATTTCTCTGCTACGTGTATAAGTTGTAGAAGCTCAACCATAACCTGCCTATTGTTTTTGTCCTCGTTACTTTGAGGAAGCAAGGCGATGGCCTGCCATAAGCCAGCTTGGTTCGGCCTGCCAAGCGCCCAGCCACGTCTTTCGATGGAGCCGCTATTGCAGCGCCAAAAATGCATAGTCATGGAGCTCATCGTTTTTGTGCGTTTGCCATCCTCAGCTAAACCATTCACGCAAAAAAAGTGCATTTTAAGTGCTGCACCCGCCAGTATTATAAGTGCTAAGGCGACAGACGACGCGACGTCCTTCTGAAAAGAAGCTTTGCCAAGGCTGCCGTCTCGCGCTTGTAAGCTCTGCTGCACTCCAGGTTAAGGTGAGGCCGACTAGTGTATTACACCTCCGCCGTGATGTATATGCGCGGCAGGCCTGCGCAGAGTGCCAATTTCCTCCCACGATTCTTCAATCGCTCCCGCGGTTTGTTTTACGAGTCCCACTCTCTGACAAATTTCTCGTTTTTCGATCACGAGAGAAGAAAGAAAAAAAAAAAAAGGAAGAAAGAAAAGCTGCGTGAGATGTTAAACTCGCCGACTTCGTCCTTTCCGAAGACTTTGATTGGAAATCTAGAGGACGTGGGCGTTTTAGGCGCGTTTTTTTTTTTTTTTTTCGTTTCTTTTTCCAATCGAGAAGTGCCGAGCGGGATTGCTTTGTGGTCACAGCGCACCGATAACTCGAAACGTGTTGTGAAGCTTCTCCGTGCTGGGCGTTGACTGACTGTTTGTTTGTTTGTGTGTGTACGTGTTTTGTGCGCACCTACTTACATGCACGACGTGATGTATGACGCGCTTCTGAGTCTCAAGGTTGATCAGAATTTCTGATAGTTCCAGTCTGTATATACTGGCCACCGGTATGCCTTAGCTCGTTTTGGTTCAGCTTTGATTTACGTCCGAATAGCGTCATGGTTAGCGGTCGGTCACCCGAGCGCTGAGCTGACTTCATCCTGTACCTTGAATTGACAAGATGTGTTTTCACGTGACCGCACCCCCCCCCCTTTTTTTTTTATTGTGAAGGAAAGGGTGTCGAATGTCTCTCGATGAGCGACGACTTTGCGACGGCTATAGGCTTCGCCTACTGCGCTTAATAAGCGAGTCACGTCGCTATTATTTCGTATATTTTATATTTACTGACAGCTTTTAAGGAACGCACTCAGGGCGTGGCTTAGGATATATCCCCTTCTTCCTTCTGGATTGGTTCGTCCAAATATATTATCAGTCGGAATGCCTGAATCTTAACGACTGGGAGGCAATGATTAGATGTTCATGACTGGCCGCGCCATGTGTCCAATTTCTAAGCAGTCCGGGACTATGGCAAAAATACTCGCACATCTGTAGCCGAATTCCTAACAAACAATTACTGATACCTCAACTAATACACCAGAATAGATGGAAATTGTCGCTGCGGTAATAGTTACCGAAAGAAAAAAAAACAGTTCCGTGCAATCTTGGCGCCACCTAATACAATTCCTACGATCCGTATAATCTAAGGAAACCAAAGTGTGGCGCCTTTGTCTTCACAAAGAGGCTTCTCGGGTCATTAAAGGACCGCGGTCGCACTGGTAAAACATCACACAAAAAGACAGTATTTATCTATATAGTACGAGGCGTGTTTCTTCTGTGTATGACGGGTCCGCTAGCATTAGAGAGTTTTAGGAACCCGTATTTGCACATCCGATATGGTATACGATGGGCCCTTTGGTACGAACTGCGCATGCGCGAGTCTTCTGCGGTTAGCGCATGCGCAGTTCGTCCCGGAGGGCCCATCGCACCGTATCGGATGTGCAAAAACAGTTTCCTAAATCTCCCTATTGACCCTTCGAGAAACTCTCTCCAGACACCTTCTAATCGTATACATGTGTAGGAAACAAGACTGCTTCAAACGCGCTTAAGGCGGGTCCGAAGATAATTCTGTCGTCATGTGTATGGTGCGTACACTGCGTCTTTTCTTTTATTTTTTTTTTTTTTTTTACGATGTTCGATCATCGGGACTGCGGCTCAAGTGAAGCGCATCAATTTACTGCACATTTTACGAAAGATATATTTATCTCAGCAGCGGCAGAAGGTACACAAAATGTACACGGACTTGTTTTTGTGAGTGCGACGGTGCATACACAAGAACAGGGGCGGCGGATGTATGGGTCAGTCTTGTGCGTCTGTCTGTGTGTGAGTGTGGGGGGGGGGGGCAAGGGTGTCCGCAAGGGGATGTAACGTTACGAACCGATAGAACGTCACGAACGTAAGTGACGTCCGGATGACGCTACTTGCCGTTAAACCAAGACGAGGCATTTCTTAAAAGAGGGAAAGCTGGCGTATGCCCTTTTGTTTTTTTATATAAAAGTTGCCCCTGAGGGCGGTGGGGGGGGGGGGGGGGTTCTTTCGCTTTGCCCCCCCCCCCCCCCCCTTGAATCCTTCCCCGGCGCGAGAAACCATTCTTCGAAGAGCGAAACGCGCTTGCGATCCGCTCTTCAGCCACCACTTGACTGCTGCGGTGTGGTGACGTCATAAGCGTGAGTTCGCGCAGAATGCCACAAACCTAAAACGAGGGCACCAAAAAAAAAAAAAGAAGAGACGATCTACGTTCTAGTCAAGACATCAGCGAGACGGTTATACAAAAGCAAAACAAAGCAAACGACCTACAACCTATCGGAAAACCACTCATACAAATCCACCACCACAAAGTATGCCGCACGCAACCGCCTTCGCGGGGTTAGTCCTCTTCGTAACAAATGTTGCGTCCATAACTCTCCCGACTCCACCAAGAGGACGAGCAAGTAAACAAAAAAAAAAAAATAATATATATATATATATATATATCCTTACTCAATTTCACCCTACGATGGACTGCAGCTGACGCTACGAGCCCCCCCCCCCCCAGCAAAGCCAGCGCTGTGAACACGTCACGTGACCACGCGCCCCTCCCGAAGGTGACGTGGCACTTACATTGGATTGGATTGACTCCGATCTCTCGTAGCTTTCTCTACGGTCCGTCTTAAGGCGAATAAAAGTATGAATGCCCTGAGAACGTGATTCCAAAGAAGACACCTCATCTTCGCAAGAACAGAAATAAAAGAACCGTTGATACATGGGTGCGGGGAACAACAGGAGCTAGCCCCTAAGCGGAATTTCCGAGTTGCGCAAGCCGTACGTCCGATGCACGCATGGTTTATACCCATCTTTCTACATTTCGATGACGCACAGTGGACGCTACGAGAAATCAGAGCCAATCCGTTGCCATATAAGTGCCACGTGACGCTCGGGGCGTCTAATCACGTGATAGGATCACAGCATCTGATTGGCTGGGACGACTCGTAGGGTCTGCTGCGGTCCATCATTAGGTGAAACGGTGTACAGCGTCATCATCTATCTGCGGCGGCGGTGCTACGTGTTCTGGGGACTCGCGGCAAAGAGGGGAAAGGGGGAGGGGGGATGCCCTGTGCGACTTTGGTGGCGTGCTGCTAGACTGTAGGAGGTCTCTCTAAAGTGCCTCGACCGCCACGTCGTGAAGAAGACACCCGCTGACTCTCCGAATCGAGCCGCGAAACGCGGATCGGGGTCATTAAAATCGCATTCCCATATATTCGTTCTCACGGGAGCACCGCTGGTTCGCTGCCGCGTCGGAGAAGGTGCAAGAAGGTGTCTCTTATACCTGTGATGTAAAGGTTCCGACGGGTGTCGGGGCGAATTGCGTGACTGGTGCTTGCATCTCTCTGCATAGCTCTCTATGAGATATGGCCTTCATTGGTTCATGTTTGATGGTCCTATTCGTATGCAGAACTTGCGTTGAACAACAACGTTTAATGGCGATTGCTAAAAAGCCAGCGTTGCACACTAAAATCTTACCCCCTTAAGATGTAAAATAGCTTGTCTCGGGGACAACACCCTAAAGGTGCTACAACAACGCCTTTAGGGGGTTGGTGAACTCCCGGAAAATAGGATGCAGGCGATCATAGGGATGTTTTTTCTTAACGAGCGGAAAGTTTACATACAACAAGCACCACATGCAGTTGGTTGTTGTTGTTCAAACGTATTTATTGATTGGTAGGGTTACATCGCAACCTCTTGAGAAAAATCATCAAATTGCGATGCGGGTAGGGGAAGGGGGTGTAGCGGTGAGTGTTCCATCGTCTTAAATATACTCAACAATTCAATATATTCATTTGCAGGTGACCGCTTCTACAATTATGAGGGTTACACATATGCCGCTTTGGTCCAGTCAATGTTTCACGCAAAGCATAATATATCTATGTTCAAGGAATGTATCTCCAAGTAAAACGCATTGGCACTCTCAATCATGAATCGAGATAGTCGTGACAACCCCGGCTAAAGCGGTTGTCAGTGCGGCGAATATCTTTCAACAGGGGTGTTGGCCTCACCGTAGCACCGCATTCCACGCCCCTTTTACACCCTTTAAGAGTGATGGGTGTTAGAAGGAACGTCGTCCTATTTCACAAGTACAAAGGACGGTCATGAACGGGTGTAGCCCTGGCTGTGACTTTCTGGAGTATCGTTTTTACACCCTCAAGGGTGTAAAATGTCCTAATGTGTGTACTACACTCAAACAAAACGTGTTCAGCATTGAACTCCTTGTTCAATCACGCGCGGAGCCCTCGAGCGGCCTAAATGGTAGTTTCGTCGCCACCGAACAAGTTTTTGTTGACTACTGGCATTACTAGCACATAGCAGAAAACAGAACTTCCAAATATTGCCGAATGACTCCATTCCTTTAATTTCGACTAGACTACAAAGGAAAACCAAGTTACCGTTTACATATATCCTTCGCACGAACCGGAAGGCGTCGAATACCACAAAGTCAGTCAAAGAACGCGTCACGCGCCTTGCCTTATACCTTCGCTGCAGCGGGGGCAAAAAAATTGTTCGCCGTAACGGTTTTTTGTCTTAATCGATTTTCGAAGCAATCGCTATTGCGTAATCTCCCCTACCGCCGTACCTTACGTTTATTTTCCGGAACGTTTTCTCCGAGAAGACCACGGGGAACCGACCAGAAGCAGTATATATCCCGTCTCCCGCGAAGAGCTTGCTGACTGCCGTAAAGAAAAGTAACTCACTCGCGCCGAGACACCGGTGTTCAAAAGTAAAAGATACCAGCAGGCGGTCCTTCCCCCAATCCCCATGCGGCGTTGCTGAAAATTGCCATCTAACGTGGCCGTAAAAGAACCGACGCCGCCAATACTTCGTTCCTCCTTAAGATGAACCATAGTGGACACTAGGAGCCATCGGAGCCAATTCCTTGCCGTTTTAGTATCACGTGACCTTTAAGAGGAGCGCAGTGACGCGCAAGCCGTGTAGTCACGTGACATGTCCGCTGCGCTGGATTGGCTTGGATTGCTCCTAGCGTCCGCTGCTTTCCCTCGTAAGGTGAAACGGCTTATCACTCGAGTATGTCCCCCTCCCCTCCCCCGGGGGTGCAGGCTTGAGCCTATTTACGGTGGCAATCTCCTTAATGGTCTATATTTTGCACTCATTTCTTCTTAATCGTGCCTCGTGGGAAACATTAGGAGTTATCGATGTCGCTTACGGCCGCTTTCGTATAGATCCGGCCGGCACGTACGCTTGCTAATAGATTTTGGTAATTCTTAGTAATGACGTACTAGACCAACACCCTTTTCGGGCGATTAGTGGGTATCAAAAGAGGATAACGAAAGTCTGGACTGGGAAGAAGTTATAGAGCGTTGCACCTGCGTAGGCTTCCGATGTTGTGTGTCTGTTCGAGCGGCTTGGATTATTCCGCCAGCTAATGCGGTTATTTTAATGATAGTGCCGATGCGTAATGGCTATATTGTGAGCTCCTTTCGGTGATGTAATCGCTTGTCAATTTTTGTAATGTCCGTGGCCCGCTGATGCACCCAGGTGCATGGTTATCTGTTTATAATATCAAGACTGTCTTCAGGATCGAAATCTGTTGACTTGGTTTCAACGAATCACATGATGTGGATCTTTGATTCATCAAGTAAGTATACGTACATTATAAAGTAAATATTTGTAGTAGAGAGGTGTGTTTACGTATATTTTTAGGTTAAAAATCCGTCTGTTTTATCCGTCTGTTTTGGGCTTTTAATTGGGTGGATTTCGTGGACATGTTCAGCTTGACGCTGTGATCGCGGAAATCTGAAAGGAGTAAACAATTAAAATTACCTATTTGCGCCGTCAGTCGCAACTTCTTCACCTACTCAGTAAGCAGTGCTTATTGTCTGTTCGCCTGATGTGACTATATGCCATTACTTACCAGCTTTCACCGTTCATCGACATTAAACAGCGACAAAGATACCAACATAACGTTCTCCGTGGCTGGGCAAAGAGTTCATCAACCGCTGTTTTGCATCAACTTGTTGTAGACTGTCCTAATGCAAATACGAAGCTGTACATCTGAAAAACACACAGGCTGGTGACACCAATCCTTGGTTTCATTAAGTAAAGCTACCAGAGAACGCAGTGACACCGACATACCATGGCACACGTGCTAGGGTCAGCTCACTGGTATACCCGACGCTGCGGACCACACAAATCGTAAGTATACATTGTAACAAAAGAAAACAAATCATCCTAGAAAGTAGGTTACTTAGAACGACCGCTCGCAACGCAGTTTGCTGATGTAAGTTTGCTTCAGGAGCCTCCGCTCTTGCCTCCTTATTCGGCAAGACCGGATGCCGGGACACGTCCTCAGTCCTGGTGCTCACCTCACCAACACTCCCGCACCATAAAGACCTGTTCCGTTCAGACACCCGACTCGCATACGCAAGTTGGGGTCTTTGGATCTGCTTCTCCGGCCCCGCCCATCCTTTATGCGGCGCATCGGAGTAATCGCACCATAGTCCGATTGAAAATACAGAAGCAGAAGCCGCGCTGTCGCTGCAGGGCGCCGCAACTCGGCAAGAACCACCGGCGCTGCTGTGGTGGCGGTGGTTTGCGGGCGTGGGTGCGATTCGCTTGTAAATCGGCAGCTTCAAGGAGCGGGTTCCGCGATTAGGGATAGCCCTTCAATTCATTTCACACTCGGCGGGCGATGCGCTGCCGCCCCGAGACAGCCAGATTCGCTAGGGCATGTGTGTGGTGCTTGATGCCGGTGATGCGAGACCAGAGGGGTAAGACTCCCCGCACCCGCCCCCCCCCCCCCCCCCTTCTTCCACGTTCCCCGAAAACGCAGCCGCCCCCTTGACAGCCGCTTGCTCAAACGTGAAAAATGGACCGAGGGCCCAGGATGACGGAGCGATATTTCCTTCGCTGTGTCTTTTAGCTTCTTTTTTTGGTACGTTTAGGGTTTGGCGGGGTGTAGGGACTGACGAGTTAGGCTGTTGTAGAGGAGGGCCTTTCTCTTTATTTCTTGGGGTGGGTTCTTTTGAGTTTAGCTGGAATGCGTGAGGACGAGATGCGATTTGATGGCGACGATGAATTCGGGACGGTCTGGTTGAGCAGAGCGTTTTTGCCCCGACGCTTTGATTGCAGGGTAGCATTTGCTTTAGGGCTGGTAGAAGTCGAATACAATTAAATATCTTGCGGGCGTTGGAATCCAGCTAGTTCTAAGGGCAAAAATGCACTGTTCCTTCGACGTAGGCGTCAATTGAAGCTCAACACACATAATTCCCTTTAACTATGGAGGCATAGTTTGATGGGTAACAAATTAAACTTTCTTTTGCCCGGGTCGACTGCAAACTTCAATTTGAACTTGGAAACACACAATCACTGATCTGTGTCCCTTGCGTAAATTTCGGTAACATTTCCAACGGTGTGTCATGGCGAATTAAATATGTCTGACTTTAACTGTCAGTAACACACTTCTGACAAGAAAATCCAGGAAATCTATTCCAGAGTAAAGAGCTTCCGGATAATAAATAGTGCCACATCGCGGCTCCGGAATGTTATGATGAGTCGAAGGTTATTCAAGGGGGGGGGGGGGGGGGGGGTGCAACGATTTCCGGACTTCGGTCAAAAATTTGTGGAAGTTGCCCTCTGACACTTCTGAAGTAAAGAACAGAAATCCGATTTTGCCTGCGTGTCCTAGTTTTTGCGTAAAAAAAAAATATAAATATTGGCATTTCGGGCACCCCTCAACTCACTCCCAGTCTTCAGGGTCACACCTGGTCCCCCTCCTAGTGACGTCATTTGGAGTTCCGTGTAGGTTCCCGTGTGCTATTTCGGAGGACGCTTCCTCTCCCTCTCTCTGCTGGCATTAGCGGGCGTTATGCTGCAGCTTAGAGCCGAGCGAGGTCGCGTAATCTTCTAGCCGTAGTTCCTTCGGCTGCCACTTGGGGCTGCAGGTGGGAGAAAAAGCTCGGCTTTTGCTTTGCGATTATGCAGCGGAATCGCTACATTTTTAATGAAGGAGATGTTTTCTCTATCCTCCGGGACACGATAAACAACGTAGAAATGACAAGATGCAAATTCTTTTAATCATAAAATCATAAAAAAGAATAAAAGTTTTTGAAATCAAAGGTAAACATTTTGATTGAATCCAAATGTTATTTTGTTAAAAAGTAAAATGGTATTGGTCTTTAGAATCCTCGTTCAAATTTATGTAGGGATAATTAATCGAGTGATTATTCTCCAAATATTAAGGGTTTGAGTTATCTTGCGTACTTGAACTCCTAATTAAATTTCCCAACGCAGACGTTGCAGTCCAATCTCTTTACGTGTCTGTCTTCTAAGGCCCTATACCTATATTAGCTAGCTTCCTGCATTTTATATTAAGAATTATTATGCCACATATCTGCCTAAGGCATGCTCAGAACTACTTAAACTTCATTTCATAAAAAAAGCTTAAAAAAAGTGTTGACTTTTCTAACAATTTTTTTTATCAACTACTGCTAAATCTATGCTTAAATTAAAAGATATAAAGTTTCACTTCTTTTTCGAAATATCGCTATTTTCTTTTCGTCAGAGTTTAGAAGAAACAAAGCTAGAAAAAATGGGTTTATTTGTTTGTTTATTTATTTATTTATTTATTTACCCTCAAGGCCCCGAAGGGCATTACAGAGGGGAGTGGGGGGAATAGGTGCAAAAGTACAGTTGTTGATACATGAAACATAATACAGTAATTAATGCACGCTTGCTCAGACACTTCAGAAATATTTACACAATGTTATAACAGTAATACCAACTAGAAAATGGTTAATCAAAAACTAACAAACAAGGCATTTTTAAAATCAATAATACTGGTTATGGAGGCTGTGTCAGCGGAAAGGCGATTCCAATCAGAGCTAGTGCGAGGAACAAAGGAGTTATAGTAAGTGTTAGTTTTTTAATTGGGGATACCGACTTTGTACTGGTGGTCTACCAGTTTTTAAAAAAACAACAACAAAGAGCTGTGTGATTCTTAAAATTGAAGAAGAAAGCTTGGCTGAATTGTCCTCTTATAAAAGTTGTGTTCTGTGTGAATGTTTAGCCAGCGGGAAATTAGCCATGCCCAAAGGGCATGTTGTGTTTCCACTGCAGGTAACCATTTTAGCCAGTGCGGTACGACTTCCAGCCTGGGCTTTTTAACGTGAATCGCGTAATTTAACGTCCATCGCGTAAAGGCCCCTACGCAAAGTTGTGTTTGAGAGCGTTTCAGTGCGTTTGACCGCGTTGCGTCGCGAAACGAAAGCGAGTCACCGGCACATCTGTGCTTCGCCTGAAGCGTGGAATCCAATTCAAATAGTAGCTTGGCACTAAACATAAGAAGCAGGGATGTCCTGGATTCTCGCAGCAGCAACGCAGTCAAACGCTCTCAAACGCTCTCAAACGCAACTGTGCGTATAGGGGCCTTAAAGGAGCCATGAAACGATTTTTATACTTTCGCTAAATACTACTTAGAATCGCTCGCTACTTTAATTACTGAATAAACTTGCCTTAGTTTTTACTTCTAAGCAACGGGCAGTCGCAAAAAAAAAAAAAAATTCTAGAAATAGTAGCATCGTTTATCCCCTCAACTTGGAGCCAGAACAAGCGGCCACGTTGCCTGGTGCCTATATTACGCTGCCAACGTTATTCATACTCACGTGTTTGGTTGAAGTAGAAAACGCGTGCTGAGCTCCAGGCATTGGGAGAGTTCCGCTTGTTCCGCTATTCTCATCACCACTATGGTTGGACACGAACCACTACCCGAGTGTCCGCCGAGGCATTGATTGTTACGAGCCGAAGTCAAGTGTTCACGCAGTTCTCGTGTCCAATTCATGAGCCGCGCTCGACCGTCGTCAGGCGGGTGGTTTCGATCCCACAATTGCGCCATCAAGATTTGCGAAGTCGAGACTGAAAGAAATAGTCCCCTTTTATGCTCGTAATTTCACCGCGACAAAGAAGCTTCTGAATCAGTGGCGGTCTGTGCTAATATGCTTGGGCTAGACTAGGACCAGTACGCCTCTGCAAAGTCATGAACATTCCAACACGATATCGTTTCATGATCCCTTTAACCTGCTCGACCGCACGCCGGTACGATGCTCATCCAGATCGAAACGGGCAGGGGCGAGAATTCAAGTCAGGATCCCTGGGCTCTGCAGCGCGAGCTTTTGCTTCGCGTTCTCCAAACTATATGGTCCATTAACACACCCTGCCACCGAGCCCCCACTTCCTCTTATGCAAAAATTAGGTCGGCTTATTATTTTAGAAGAACAATAACACCCCGTCGCGTCATTTACGCGTGAGAAATACCCCCTACTTTGTCTTACATTTCAGGAAAGAATGAGCTCAGGAACCAGAAGTTCGAGATGCGGTGGTCGTGGATTTCACTCGCCCAGGACGCCTACTCCGTCAAGGAGCCGGACGGCTACCTGACTGTCACTCTCCGAAGAAGGGGATACCTCGGCGAAACGGCATTTGTCAGTAAGTGGTCCAGTTACAGTCGTTATTACTTTATTGACGGAAGAATTAAACTGTAGATACAAGGCGTATCGTCCAGCTTGGTTTCATGCGGCCACCGTATGTTTACTAAGACGCAGCAAGGGTGTGCGCACATAGCACTCGCAGTAACGTGAACGATCTTCCAAACATCGGTCAGTGCGCATGCGCAATGCCCATACTCGTACCTCTTTTTGTCTGCAAGCATTTGTTTTTCGCAGCGCAAGCCCCGCCAGGTGCTTGAAGGCGGTGCCTAATAAACCCCATCTGTTGAGGGCAGCTGCGCATATGAGGCTCGCGCAGCGTCCGCTAGGTGGCCATGGTTCCGGTGACGTCGCCTCACACCACCTGAGTCTAACGCCGCGTCCGTTAGAGGGCATCTGTGTGTATACTATATATGTGTGTGTCATTTTTCGAGCGTACATTGCCTATGATTCCTCCACGTAGAGTGCAAAATACGTAAGGATACGTTAGTTTCCGATAACGTGGTCGCAGCTGTCGCTGTGCTTATAGCGTGAATTCATACATAGAGTGGTCGTACTCCTCAGAGTAGAAAACGGAACATCAAAGGGAGGGGGGGGGGGAGGGAAAAAAAAAGGGGGGGGGGGGGGGGTAAAGCGAGACAGAAGAAAAAAGGAAGCTACTATTGCTACTATTCAATTCACCGTGAAAACATACACTGTTCTGGGGCTTTCCTTTATGTAGTTGAGCACGTAAACACCTTTCCTACCCATTCTACAAAACCTAAATATGCTAAACATTGGGATATAGAAAAGTGCCCGTACACACGTCGGTGCGAAAAGAAACTTATTGGCAAGTGAAGTCAAAGAAAAAGCGTACGCTACTTGAGGTAACATTTTTTATACAATGTTTATTCTTAGTCAAGTTCACGATGAAGTATTTTTTATTTTATTTTCTACTCGATTTGTACTGATTTTGCAAGCAGCTTCCCACGAAAACGGGACATGTCGCTTTATTCAGTCAAAGTGACGGGACGCTATAAATGAACCTGTAATGCGGCACTGCCCCGGCCAAAACGGGACGTCTGGCCACCCTATTCATACAGGAATGTGAACTTTCTACAGGTATTTCGGCCAGAAACTTGACGGCCAGGCAAGGCACCGATTTCAGCGGTCACTACTCGCGCCAGGTTCAGTTTAACCCGGGACAAGCCGAGGCCGTCTGGAAGCTTCGGATCCTGGACGACGGGCTCTTCGAGAGGAGGGAAGAGTTTGTGGTTGTCCTGGACCAGGCCTTCATGACAGCCACAGAGTCTCCGGAGAAGGCCACCGTGACCATCTATGATGCTGAAGACGGTAAGAGCCACGAACATCGTAATTCAAACAGATTTCATAAGTACTCAACACTAAAATAAAGTGTAGTGTCGACTACAGGAAACACTGAACAATCCAGCTACTCATGTCGTCCCGTTTGTCCTGTATGCTAATCTTTCTTCATAGCCTGTAGTTGAAGCTGAATAGATGAACTTGGTAAAGAGACCTTATGTAAACCTGGAATTGGTAGGCATTGTTTTCTTTAGTTTTCTTCTTTTTTTTTAACTACGGCTGCCACCACGGGTAACCAAAAGCCCCATTCAATAAGCAGGTGATGTCATAAAAGGAGCTGTAAATGACGTTGAAAGTTTTTGTGTGTATTCGTAACAATTAAAATATTGGTAGTGCAGACGAACTGCGGGGTATTTGTTAACTATTTAAGAAATATAGACCCCAAGTAAAACACAAAATTGTTAGGCAGTTAATATCTCCAGGTACACTTGCTTTTTATATGAAGTCCGACGAATGTTGAATTGTGCCTGGATTAGCCAAGTGGTTCGAGAAAAAATGTTTCATAACAGATATAAAGAAAACACGACTATGCTAGAAGTGTTGTTTTCGATGTTTTTGCTCGCAGAACCTTCCGTGTCTCTTCTTGTGAAAAACGAGACGGTACGTGAAGGCCAGGGTCACCTGTTTCTCGCCATCAAACGAACTGGAGATTCGTCGGTGGACATGGCAGTCCTTTGCATCACCTCACCCGGTAAGTGCTGCGAGCGAGAGCCCATGGTCATTGCTATGCTGAGATTGGACAAGTCACTGACAGAATGAGAACCGCAATGCGTCTGTTTCAGATTCCCGACCAACAGAACGTGCTCGTTGCTTTTTATCGTGCCATAACCTCTTATATACTGACAAAGCCTGGCAGATCGCCAAAACAAGCAGCCGCCGAAAGAGAAAAGGTGGAACGGCAGACAGCGGATGAAAGGAGAGCCACGTGACTGGCGCCCCGCTGCGGCGAGACGCCGAAACACACTTCACTCGAGCGAACAAGTGTGTTTCGGGTCCTCGCCGCTGCAAAAGCTGTGCGCTGATGTCCAGGTTCCCCGAGAAATGGCTCTTTGATGCTCTGTCCTACCAGATGCTCGCGCTCCAAATCTGCGACCGGGCACTTTATGGCTCCGTCGTCGAACTTCCAGGCTTTGTGAGTATAGAGGAGGCTGTGGTCATGCTTTGGCAGCGCGCGCATGCTCGAGGCTGGCGAGACGGCGAAGCGTTATCGAAAAAGGGAAGCTCGCGCTGGAGGCGGGACAACTGAAGCGCCTCCATGCCGTTCTTACCTTGTCAGGGACTATAATAGCTGTAATATAGTACTAAAAAAATCTCTATTGACACCACAGGAACAGCACAAGGATCGCGGCCGTCCCCTCTGCGGTCCTACTCGGACTACGTCGAGAGGCCTGTGGAGCCAGGCAGCCTCGTGCGGTTCAGACCAGGGGAAGACACGAAAATGTGCCGGGTCGTCCTCATCGACGACTCCCTGTACGAGGAAGAAGAGAACTTCACCGTCAGTCTGACGGGTCCCGTGAATGGCAAGATCGCCGGAAACGGCACGACCGTGGTTACCATCTTGCCTGATCCCAAGGATGGTGAGTTGAGATGCTCGACAACTTTAGGGTACCTTGCGAGACTTGCGTACGGACCCATTGCTTGAAAAATACACTATATATGCTAAAGGCTAATAAATTATATTACTGTAAATTACCTCAGTTGATCCAAAAAGAGTAGCTATACCTAATCCCGAAGAATGTTAGCTCAGAATATGCACTGAGAAAAAACATCTGGAAAAGACCTAAAGTAAGAACCAACTATGGCAAGCAACAATTGGATTATCAAGTTTTCTCCTTGTTAAACAAAATATAAGAAAGGGTAAACTTTCAATGTTCCTTTCAGATTTATAACTCCTAGTGAAGAGTGATCGTTTATGAATGAGGAACAAAATGAGAAAAAGTTATTTTTGATGTAACTAGTATTCTTTCCTTAGTGGTGTTATATCTGGTACAAGTATTTATTATAAATTTGTTTGGTTCTGCATGTCCATTTGCAGATGTCCTGTTTTGCGCTGTACTCTAAAGGGAGGTAGAGGCCTCGTCAAGCTGAAATGGCAGCTTCTTTTTTTTTTCTACCTCCCTTCCTCCTCTTGTTTGGAGAGAAATAAACAAACTGAACTGAACTGACTAGTAGTCTTCATGACATTGACTGTGGTCATGGACTTTTTAAGCATGAAAGGACGTGGCTATTTTAAGCTGTTTGTTACCTCGTGATTGGAGATTGAGTCTTGTTACTGGGTAATGCTTCCAGCTCATTGGCTGTTCAGTCACCACGAGATAATCGGAGGCGGGGGTTATGTTTTGGTAATGGTGATATGTGTCGCCAAAACGCAGGGCGTTGTTCATAGCTCTAAAATGTTGTCTGTATATATCTACTTATCTGTAAGGCTCGGGATGTGCCAATAACAACAATTCACGAGCCACGTGAATTAAATAACGAGCTGTAGAATAAGGTTTTGACTCGGAAACGCGATCTGCGCGCCGCGTGGTGATTGACCCATGTGTGCCCTGGGGAAAGTAAACGTGCAGGCGTGTATAGGGTGTGAGTGCGATCTGTAGCCTCATTCACAGTGTAGATCAAAGGGATGAAAAACACACCTTCACACATCTTTCAAACTTGTCGTCATTTCTACACGACCTTTCCGTGAACACATTACCGAAAAATTGGTAATTCTTGCATAAAATCAGGACGTGTCATGTTCCATGTAATGTCATGTCGGCTAGGCTTACCGTACACTGTTTTATCACTTTTTTTCTGATTTTGTTTTGTTTTCCAGCGCCGTTCTTCTACTTTGAAGAGTCTAGCTACCAGGTTGAAGAGAGCGTGGGAAGTTTTGAGGTGACCGTTCTCAGGGAAGGGCCCGACCTGAGTCTGACGTCATCCGTGATGGTGCGCTCAAAACCAGCGAGTCCACCAAGCGCCCAAGGTGACTCATTTTGTATACTGCGTTAATTTGTCATTCCTGTGAGAATTGTTTTTTTTTTTAGCATCAGATGTGAAAGACTTCATGAATGGACGCGATTGTAAGGTTGATGAAATGGAGCATAACACAAAGCCAGCAGAATCTGGCAGAAAAAAGAAAAATTGAAAACTAACGTCCCGCGTTACGTCCGACGTTTCTCAATAAGATACTGCTTCTTCGGGGCCTTGAACAAAGTGTAATCTCTTTTTATAGGTTGGCTGCCTCTCTCACATATTTAGAAAACTATTTTTCAACTATACTTCGTTTCCACCTTACGTCCGACTGCGGCAGACGCTACAAGCCATCTCAGCCAATCCGGCTCTGGTTAACGTAACACGTGACCACGCTTTTCGCGCGGCAGGGCACTTCCTCTCGAAGATCACTGGAAACTCGCACGGCCTTGGATTGGCGCTGATGGTTCGTAGCATCCGCTGCGGCCGGACGTGAAATGCCACGGAGTGTATAGTTTGTTTCATCACGAGTCACAGCGCAGTCAAAGGCTCAAACACATACAACAGGAACATAGCCGCTTAAAGCGCGAATCATGGGGCGTTCACGGCTCTTAAAACGGCTCTACATACTGCAAAAGCGCTTCTGGCATACAATGTCGTGATATAAAATGTTCTGAGATAAAACTTTTTTTTTAATCAGACATCTTTGAATTAAATGCTTCGGGTACGAAGTGTCCGGGATGAACTGTGCTCGGGTGACCGTGTTGAAACATTGTTTATTTTCCATCATGGGCGATTGGGGGGTACCGCCGGAAAAAAAAAAAGCCGTCTTATGCAGCTTGACGAGCCCTCACTATTCACTGAGCACGGATATAAACGCTTTACACACGCGCTAGATTACAGCCGACATTGCTGACCTTCTCTTGTCCTACCGAGATACCGAGACACCGAAACGGGCATTGGCGACCCTCCACAAAGGCCAATGCTGGGGAGAAGAACACGATAGAATTTAAGATGACAATAATCTGACCTGCTGTGGTAATGATGAAGTGAAGCGAACGGAATAAGAGGAAACAAAAACTGAACGTCGGTTATGGCGGCGCCCATCATACCACAGCTAGAAATCGTCTACGTGTCTTCCTGGTGCCTCTAGGGGGGTTCACGTGCGCGGACATTTCTAAAGCCGCGTGGAGGCACTTCCAAATAATTTTATTTCTAAATTACTTTTTTTCCCCTTTTCTTTTAGCCGGCAACGACTACATTGCCGTGGGACACCTCCTTCATTTCCCGGTGGGGTCGACGGCGCAGACGGTCGAAGTAATCATCCTGGACGACTACGGCAACCCGGTGCTCGAGTTCGCCGAGACCTTCCAACTGGTCCTCAGAGCACCCGTGAACGGAACGCTCGGCAATC
Source organism: Ixodes persulcatus (assembly GCA_013358835.2). NCBI lineage: Eukaryota > Metazoa > Arthropoda > Arachnida > Ixodida > Ixodidae > Ixodes > Ixodes persulcatus. Next base: position 647,305 of record JABSTQ010010393.1, read on the forward strand.
CGCAGTCCGCCGTCGTCACCATCAACGACAGCCTCTCAGATCGTACGAAAAGCAGCCGCTATTCTTCCCTCCGTGTCTGTCCACGCACTTCATGTTTTCATGAAAGCCGCGCAGTCACACTGATAATGCATTATACAAAACAAAGACTGCACACACTGTCTGAGGCATGTTTCTTCCTCGTATGACTGCCCTGTCACATTAATCATACGAATGCTGTCTGCAGATATGTTTGAAGCATACATACATATATGTACTGTCGAGACCCATTATAATGAGGTCGGTTATAACGAAATAGTGGCTACAGCGAAGCGATCACGATTTTCCATTCCCTTTTGCACTTCATAAACCGAGGTCGGTTATAACGAAATAGCGGATATAGCCAAGTGATTTCCGATTCCCGTCGACTTCGTTATAACCGGTCTTTACGGTACGAAGCAAACCCGCTTAATTCGAACATATGCTTAAGTCGCCTCCGCAGATAATTCTGTCGTCATGTCCGCTGGAGAAACTCCGCGTCTCTTGTATGATGTACGAGCAGTGCGACTACGCCCTTTCAAAAACGATTGTGATCGGACACTGCGTTCTTGGCGCCAACTTTTAGTAATCAAACCCGATAGACTGTTTGTTTGTTTGTTTTCTACGCAGTGCCCAAGATGTTCTTCCAAGAGGAAGCGTACGTCGTGAGCGAGGAAGTGAATACACTGGCCGTATCTGTCCTCCGCACCGGAGACCTGAAGCACGCGTCTTCGGTGCGCTGTTACACGAGGCAGGGCACGGCCAGGGTGGACCTCGACTTCGAAGAAAGGCCCAACGCCGACGAGTCGCTCATCGTTTTCCAACCAGGTAGCTTTCGTCGTCAGCAAGTAATCCTTCGAGTAGAGCGAAAGCCCGCGCTGCAGAACTCGATGTTTTTTTTTTTTTTTTAATTCCTGCTCTCGTTGACTTCAATCATGAGGGGTTCTGACGTGTAATCGAGGCTTATTATCATTATTTCTACTAGAGAAATTACTCAACCACAACGGGGACACTAGCATCGTCGTGTGTTAATTGTATAACAAACTCTCGCTGCGTAAATACCCTCAGCCTTTAGTTTGCTTGCCACTAATCCCGCCCTCTAAAACTCCCGCTATAGAGTACACCGACGCTCAGTGGCTAATAAAAGATACATTCACAATAGGTTATTCGAACTCTTATCGTCCTAGTGATTGTGATCAATGTCATAATGGTCAACCCGTGTCAGAGGCAGACGGGGTGAAGATATTTGTGCCAGTGGGACCGCATAATCATTGAAGTGCCGTATATACGGAAAACAAGTGTGCCGAAGATCAACGATTACAACGGCTACTTGCGTGAAGGCACTTCTGAATGTTAATACGGTTCGCGGTGCGTACGAGTTCGTTTTGCGAGGATTTCGTTAAGCGTATAGTCATTGGGATTTTTTTTTTTCTTTCTCTAAACGCGGACTTTATCGTCTAATAATTGGGTTTGTTCATCGTGTATCCTCTTTTTTGCTTTTTGGTAGGCGATCGTGAGAAGCAGTGTCAGCTCGTCATCAAAAACGACAACATTAGGGAGGGTACCGAAGAGTTGAGAGTGTTGCTGGGAACACCGCGAAGTACGAGCGCCGGCGCAGCCCTTCTGGGCGAACCCAACGTCATAAGCGTTCGAATCCAGGACGACGCTGACCGTGAGTTTCTGTACCACATTTTCCAACCAAACTCAATAAATATCAACAAAATTTTTTTTTTCGGCATTGTGTTTAGAATGTTTAGTTTGACACTTTGAAGTAACGTCTCGTGACTTTTGCAGAGCCGATGATCAAGTTCCAACAAACCAGGTTGATGGTGAAAGAGCCTCGAAACCCCGATGACGTCATCAATCTGGTGATTCCCGTCGTCCGCTTTGGGGACACAACGGGAAAATCGGTCGTGAAGGTCTACACAAGAGACGGCACCGCCGTCGCTGGAGAAGACTACGTACCCCTGTCTCAAGGTTACACCCCTGTCTTATTCTCTTTAGGAAGATTTTTTTTTTTTTTTCAGAAACGAAAATCGTTGCTTCTTAACAAATTTTTTTCTAAACGGTATCTGCTGAGTTTCGCGGTTTATGGGGTGAATGCATCGATCGGATATTATGGTGGCAGCGTATTATGCAAAGGAAAATGCGATAGTTTTGCCATTAGCAAAGCTCGGCGAAGTTTGACTGCGGTGATGTTAAGTCAAATTGTACATTGTCATGTTTGATGCAGTAGGAGAAAAAAGTAACGTGTAGAGCAAAGATTGAACCAGTCAAGCTTATACCTCACGTAACCGCGTTTAAGTGAACTAGACAATCCTGTATCCGTCTTTCAGGTGTAATAAGATTGATAAAGCGTACCATGTTCGTGCTAGGTGTGTTGCGCCCAGTTGCATCAAATTCCCCGACTTCCTCTCGAAACGATCATATGCCCGAAAATATGGTGACAGAATAACCTACAGTGAGAGAGCTGAACGTTCTATTTGAATTCTTAGTGAACGCTATACTACGTTTTTGTCAAGTAAATAAATAAAAAAGAGAAAGTGACCGTATGTCATTTAAGCAAACTCCATAAAATGAACACACCAGTTTTTCTCCTTCTAACCCATTTGCAGAGCTTGACAAAATCAAAATTTTCAACAAACTTTTTTTTCTTTTTTTTTTTTTACTGTTGTATATGTATTATTTCTTTGTTTCCAAGCAACGGCACTTTCGAAGAGGACTTGTAGACTCTACGCTTGGTCAGGACTTCTTTTTTCTTGAAGTCACTTAATCCTGGGAAAGTAGCGGTTGCCATTTTGGTTCATGGATTAAGTAGTTTTTCCTTGACCGCTTCATTCTTGGTAAGCCAATTCAAATTCCCGGTTACATGGTGCACTATCAAGAGATTTGTTGTATACCGAAATCTTGTTATGCACACACCGGCGAAACAAGCCCGTATCCTCGCACCGACCCCCGTACGGTGTCGGTGCTTGGTGACATTGAAAAACAATTTCATTCTCTTTAAATACGCAAGAAGAACAATATTTTCATTGCAAGAGATCTGTGGAGATAAGCATAGTTGATAAGTTGATTGGATGCATAGTGCCAAAGACGCCTATGTATGCGGGGATCGGTTTCAGTACAATGATGCTCCGTAGCGACGTTCGGGCAACTTGTTGAGAGCGACCCTTTCGAAGCTTCGAAGATTTTAATGGACCGAAATGGCGATTGCCACGGCAACTGAAACCGACCAGGCAATCACCTTGCGAGGTGCGGTCGCCTGCATGTATGCTAGTATCCGTTTGTGTCCGACAAACAGGAAGGGAAGGCAATGGCGCTACTTTCCCAGGATCCAGAGACTTTAATCGAAGCTAGTAAGCTCGCTTCTCTTCCGTTCTCTTCTTACCCCGTCTGTTCTGTCTATTTGTGTGCGGTCTATCATTATGTCTAGTAAGCTCGTACTGGAAGCGCGATCATATAAAGGCCTCTCTGCCGTTCTAATCCTGTCAGTGATAATATTTTTAATACAGGGTTTGCACACACAGTCCCCGCACCATACTGGCGGTCATTCCTACTTGTTTCTGCCCAGGAAAACAAATCTGGAAGTGCGAAATGTATACTACGAAAGGTGCGCACTCAGCAGCAAGGCAACTACAATGGCAGCTAATGTGACGTTCGTGAAAGCCATATATGGCAGAAAATTCGAGCCCTAAACGCACGCTGCTAGACTTGCTTCCAGGAGAGGGCAGAGTTGTTTTTGTGGCGGCCGGGGGGCCTCCCAACAGGAAGGGTGCAGCCATTCGTCTTTCGGAGCCTGCTGCCACGCACGCTCTCAAATCAGGATGCCATTGCCGAGCTCACGCTTGAAGACGAGTCAACAAAGCGCAAAGGCGGAAGAGCCTCTCGTGATGGATGGACGCGGGAACAGATTGCCTTCCGGCGTGCCATCATGCTCGGCGCCGCCCTCTCTTAACACCCTGGTAGAGACAATGCCTGCTCGTTCGTTAATGGGCGCAGCTGTTGACTGTAGCCATACAATGGCTTGCATATGACGTCATTGGATCATGAAGGTGGTTATCCTTACTTGTTTTGTGCCGAGTGAAACAAATCTGATGGTGTGTAATGTATGCTGCAGAAGGTAAACTTTCAGCTGTAAAGTCCCCACAATATCCGCTGATGTGACGTCAGTGCAAGCCATGTATGCTCTGGCTATGGAGGGTAATAGAGTTTGAAGTTGGGCTCTACTCCGTTTCACCTTATGTTGTACCGCAGCAAAGCCTAGAAGCATGAGCTCACTGGCTATGGAGGGTAATAGAGTTTGAAGTTGGGCTCTACTCCGTTTCACCTTATGTTGTACTGCAGCAAAGCCTAGAAGCATGAGCTCATGACATTGGCAGCTGCCCTTAATGCACGAGAGCTTGTGCCGCCGAGATGTGCCCTAGAATAAGGAGCTCGCGCCTGTAGCCTTTCCTGCGGTACATCATAAGGTAAAATAGACTATAGTCGGTGCATATTGGTGACAAGAGAAAACAGCGCAAGAAATGCACAAGGCCAAGTAGACGAAAGATGTCGGCGGTGTGTTTGTGTCTTTCGTCTAGGTGTCCTTGTGCTGTTGATTTTTGTGCGCTGTTTTCGCCGGCTATGGAGGGGCTGAACACGTGGTCCTGAGGTCCAACAAGTCAAAACATCAATGGCGAGTGAAGAAGTCCAAAGAGCCAAGAGATTCAAAGAGTCAAGATGTTCGATATTGAATCTTTTGACTCGTTAGACCTCTTGACTCGGTGGATCTCTTGACCTATATTGGGTCTTTTGACTCGATTAATCTTTTGATTCAGCTGTCACGGGACTGTTGGATCTCTTGACTAGGAACGGTGTGGAAGACAGACGGGACAGGACTCAAGTATCTTCAAGAATTCTGTTGTCTCGTCCCACCTGACTTCTTGACGGTGACCATGAGCATTCTGATTCTTAAGTTCAGACGCAGCCGACTCTACGAGCTGATGGAACCAACCAATCTGCATCAATGGCGCAGGTCACTGGACCTTTTCTGTCTTTTTCTCTATCAGCGATGATAGAACACGTACAGGAATATGACAAACCCCATTATGGTGCGTCTTTGACGCTGCCTTATGCGGAGAGCAAGTCGTCTGCTTCTTGCGCATGAGTTGTGGTGACGTCAGAACGACCCCGAACTATGATTGGCTTTGATTGAAAGGATGGTGGGTAGACCTCAAAGCAAGCTTCCTTGAGGTCTACCCACTATCCTTCATTCAGAACCAATCAGAGCTCGGCGTTCTGACGTCACCACAACCCCTGCAAAAGAAGCAGACGAACTTGCGCTCCGCATTGATCGCATCAGCTCGTCGAGTCGGCTGCGTCTGGACTTAAGGTGAAACGAAGTATAGCGAGTATTTGAGGAAACCTAAAGCCTCTTTTAGTATTGGTGGACGTCTTTTGAGTGCGGAGTCTCATGGCGCCCACTAAAAACCTAATGACATGCTAGTGGCATGATCTATTGTTATTTGAACACGCAGCGCCATCCAAAAGCCATCTAGGGCTGGAAGGCGCCTTACACAAACTTTTCGCTCGATCCTAAGTTATCATAGCAACTTAAGCAATTAACTACAGGCGCGGACACATTTCTGGAACTGAGCATGCGATCAAATAACTCTCAATGTAAACAGTTTGCTGTTTTAAGCCAGCAGGTATGTACAATTCGTTTCACCTTACGACGAACCACAGCGGACGCTGTACAAGCCATCACAGCCAATCCAGCGCTGTGAATGGATCACGTGACTACGCACCCCGCGCGTCGCCGTGCTTCCCCAGAAGACCACGTGACATTCATACGACATTCGATCAGCTTCGATGGCTCGCAGCGTCCTCTGCGGTCCATCCTAAGGTGGCACAGAGTATGATTCGCGTCAGTCAGAAGCACGTACAAGAGAGCTCAAATATGCTGCATCTCCTTGACCACTACCAAGCGCTGCTACGTAAGCAATGATGTAGGTATAAGGTTGGTTCACACAGCGTGCACCGTGCGCTACGTGTAAGTCACGGAAACATTCGTGCCTTAAATGTCGGGTGCTAAGCTACCTCCTTGAACTAGTAGCCACGCTTAAAGGGGCCATGAAACGAATTTTGGGCTGAGATAAATGATTTTGAATTGGGACTTTACTAATCGCATATCGTTTAGTTGGCCCAAAGAAAGAAGGTAGAAATTCAACAGCCTGCTTTTCGGTACGAACATTTGAAAATATAGCGGACTATTTTGTGCCTTCTTTCCTTCGAAAGCTCTCCACCTTTTCACTATGATACAGCCGCGGTTCCCAAAGCGCGTCAGCGGTTCCAACCTGACGTCAGCCGAGCCCAGCTCACGCATTGGACACGAGAACTGCGTCACTGGGACGTATGCCCTCGTCAACAATAAATCCGTCAACGAATATTCGGATTCGCGTTCGTGGCCAATGAGTGCCCTGACGGAACTTATCGTCACTGGGGAATGACAAGTTCTATGGTGTGCATAAAAAGCACGGTGGAAGCTAGGAGTCATCGCACCGGTGCCGAAGAATGTCACTACGACGTGATTTCACAATTCGCATTTGAGTTGAGGATTAAAACTAAGGAGGAAGAAGTAGGAAAATCATTTCATGACCCCTTTAATATGAAGCACACATGTCCCAGTGCACACTTGTGGCGTAAGCAGACGTAAGCTTTCGTAACTTAACGTAACGCAAGACAACGTGGATGTTCGAAGCAGTCTTATCGTAACGTAAACAAGAAAGGGGGGGGGGGGGGGGGGAGAGAGGGGAGCGAACCAGACAACGCTGTAAAATGGCAACAGGGGACGCTTTTGTATCTTCTTTGTGCGGCGTCGGGAGACGGGGCCGTTGAAAGGTCGTCTTCAATTCGTCCTTTGGTGACTTTATCTCGGATTTTGATGGATTGGCCACACGTTAATCCTGTCAACAATGTCGATGATCCGTCTTTGGTTGAGGACCAGCTTCGTACTGTTGATGGGTCGTCGTCTTTCTTCTGAAGAGCGCTCTGGAATCCTCACTCAGTAAAACCTGAAGATAGATGCGTCTGGCGACGTTTCGTGTCGATTTGGGTCCACTTTTAGAAGCCTCTCAGCTGCTCTGTTCTGTCCGCTGTGAATTCGCGAAGCCGAAGAGCCCGACGGTGCGTCGCTGTATTCTCACTAAGACGGGAACTGAGTTTTACGCTGACGAACGGAGTGGGCTTGTGAGTGAGACGAATCATGTCCCGCTGGCAACTTAAATTTGGACTGCCATTTTTTTTTTTTCATCGTATTTTTTAAGGTTGCACTGGTTTTTCCACTGTACGCATGAAGTTGCTAAAGCATGAGGCACTTTAACGGTTTACAATATGTAAACTACGTAAAGCTATCTTTTTATGATTGCTGGTGTTTTATAGTTCGAAATCCAACTCACACTTTTAGATTCTTTTTTTTTTTTTTTCAATTTTTACAGTCTTGCAGTGGCATATAGACAAAGCCTCCCTTCTATATGTTCAAGTTTTATGAAGTCTGTGTTATTAGAAACAATGTTTCCCTAAACTTCCATGCAGGCTTTTTCTTTTAGATTGCATCAGCGTTTATGCATAACCTCGAATGTTTGCCCGCGATAATTTTGTTCCACTTCGTAGACACTTCTTCAAATCTAAACGACAGACCTTGTTTTTTTCATTTCTGCTTTGAGTTTAGTTTTTACATGGCCCTGTGCTTATTTTGGGCCTGCTTTCTTCGCGTTTGCAGATGTCGTTTTACATCCACACGTGAACGAAACCCTAGTCACCGTGCAGATTCTTTACGATGACATCAAGGAGCACAAAGAGGCCTTTACACTTCACATGAAAGAAGACATGAACCGCATCGCCGAAGTGAGAGTAAGTACTGTCTTTAATGGCGTAGTGTTTCGGAATAGAACAGTTTCACGGGGCGTACAATCACAGTCCCAATTAAATGGAAAAAGTGCTAAGCCAACTCTTGACCGTTTGCTTCTGTGTGCTCGTACATGCTTTTTGGTTAGACTCGAGTTACTTGCCTTTTTTAATCTCCCCTTTACATCTATGCTTTATTTTTGCCCCTCATAAGTATTCCCGCAGCCTGAGTGCCGTTTGAGAAAGAAGGAAACAAGCAAAAGTGGAAAGAAAAAAAGTGCATTCCAGAGTACATCAGCTGCCTGCACAATGCACTCTCAGAGGAAAATTTCCAGAACGCGTAACTCCACAACACGTGACACAGTTTCTTTGCCCTTTTTAAAATAAAAAAAAATATTTTTTTTTTTTTTGGGGGGGGGGGTACATTTTTTTTTTTTTGGTTAAAGCATTTACTGAAATTTTCAAAACTTCTTTTTAACTTTTTTTTTAATTCAATTCATTGCTCGGTTCTTCCTTTTTTTTTAATTCGAGATTGGTGTACTCAGTCAAGAACCAGTGGCGTCGCACGTGTAAATATAATATATTACACATATATGGATCGCCATACGATAAAAAGTTCATTTGAGACAATTAACTTTCTTTCTTTGCAGGATTCCAAAGCAATCGTGTACATCGAAGACGTCAAGTTTCTGCCGGCTGTCACTTTTCCATCGGAGCCGGTGGTCGTGTCTCTTCGCGATTACGACGACGCTGACCGAGTTTCAGGACGTCCCATTCACGGCTATCCTCTCTGCTGCATTTCGGTACGTTTACATTTTTTTTTTTTTACGCAGTAATAAAAAAGAAGTATTCAGCGAGTACCTTTCAGGGCGTCAAGCTCGTGGTTCATATCATCGCATTGGTTTTAGCGCGAGATGTTTTGGTGGCGCCCTCCTGTGGTTCCCGCTTGTGACGTCATTACCTTGCAAACAACAAGTTCGATGGTGTTTGTTATTAGCATGGTGGAAGCTTGAAATCATTGCGCTCTCAAAGGAACACTGCCAACACCGTCAAAATTAAAGTTCTTTCATTCCTCTTATTTCCGTCGATGATAAATCCCCTTTCCGACGTCATAGTCAGCGTTCGGCCAATCGTGGAAGGCCGACCACAGCGACGCTTTCGGTCGCGCACGGGGCTATTACCTTGGCTTCGATGATCTAGATCACGGGTGGCCAAGCTGCGGCTCGCGAGCCGCATGCGGCTCTTCGCGTGTTAAAGTGCGGCTTGCGGCTCCCCCCCCCGGCCACCCTCCCGGTCACACGAGCACTTCCCCCAAAAGAGAAATGAAACGCGTTTTCAATCGAAAGACAGGTTGCTGTTTGGTAGTCTTGTGCTACTGCTACCTTACATAAAAATGGACTGCTTTTGACTCGGGTAGATTGTAAGTACAGGGTGGCACAAAAGAAAATTTACACGGTCTTTTTTACCGCAAAAATAAACTAGGCATCGCCGAACGCTCATTCTACGCCCAAAGGTAGTGCTAGAGGTCACAGCCAGATGCCAAAGTTTCAGCCCGATCCGATAACTTAATCAAAAGTTATAAGTGATTTTCTGAAAATTACAATGGGAAAATGGAGCCCATTTTTGCCCGTTTTCGGTTTCTTGCGCCATAGAGCCCCATGTGTCCAAAAACTCCGTCGGCCGCCATTTTCCCATTGAAATTTTCAGAAAATCAGTTATAACTTTTGATTGAGTGATCGGATCGGGCTGAAACTTTGGCATCTGGTTGTGACCTCTAGCGCTACCTTTGGGCGGAGAATGAGCGTTCGGCGATGCCTAGTTTATTTTTGCGGTAAAAAATACCGTGTAAATTTTCTTTTGTGACACCCTGTATAGTTCGAGTTTCGTTTATCGTTCTAAACAAAAGATTGCACCCCCCCGCGGCTCTTGGAAGTTTCGTGGTTTTGTTTTCGGCTGTCAGCCTGGCCACCCCTGGACTAGATGCTCCAACTTCCGAACCTTCACTGTGAACCATCAAAAACATATTCAAAAGTACCCTAAATCAGTAAACAGTTTGTAACGCTACCTTGATCATTACTTCAAATATCAGACTTCGGCGCCGTTCTGAGAGATAACATAGACTGGTTGTTGCAGTGCAGTTTTACGGCGTTCTAAAGAACGGAGGACCGGCGTCGTTCCATCTTGCATCGGTGGAACTGGAACAGGAACTGGTTACGTTTTCGAGGAAACGGCAGAACGAGGAACGGGGTTTCTTTATATATATATATATATATATATATATATATATATATATATATATATATATATATATATATATATATATATATATATATATATATATGCATTTACAATTTTACCCGAATTGAGTAAACATTTAGGCTTATTTTTTTTTTTTTATTTTTTATTATCGACTATTTTAACCCTTAGCTTCAAGGAATACGGGAAGTATTCGAGAGACAGTCGAAAACAAAGAACTGGAACAAACGTGAGTGTGGCGACACGAACGTGGGATACACGTTCTGAGCACGCGCACTATATATCTCTCTTCTGCTGCGTATCAGACGCCGCGCATGCGTGTACAGCTCATTAACTCGGCAGTTTTCGCCTGGTTCATATGCACTAGAAAAGTGTATCTACCGCATTTTTTCGGAGAGTGGGCCGTGCACTATATGCACGTTCAAAAGTGCAAACGTTACGCTCTGTGGAGTATCTCCAAGTGCGGAATATACGAGGGATTTGTTTTTCAATGTTGTTTACTATGACGAGCCGTGACCGATTTGGTTAATGTTTATATTAATGATACTTTCTGTAGGATGAGAGGTTTTTATTGTGTGTGTGTGCCAATAAAACAGGCTTTTTTAAGTGTGCTATGTATTATAACTTTAAGTGGTAACTATACCCACCAGATAGCCAACGTAAGGATTTTTTATTTCATTAGGAAATTTTATTATTGTGCGTCGACTTACTCCGAAGAATATCATGATTGAGGAGAAAAAAATCTAACTGGCGATTTGGTTACATTTATAGATATTTAAACGAGAGACGGAAGGAGTCAGAAGGCTAACCTTCATCTTTTTTGCAATTTCCAGTCTTGTAATGCCAAGCATCCCGACTACCTGAGAACCGGCCCAATCTGCTCCAAGGAAGGCATCAACGATTCGCTGACGGAGTTTCGCTGGCTGGTGGCGTCTCCCGACGACTCCTTCGACCTGAAGGACATTCAGTCCAAGGCGTTCTTTGCTCCGGTCAGGGCCATAACCCTGGACAGTGTCTACTTTGCAGCAGGTGAGAGATACACGTGCACACACACACACACACCCGAAGGGACGCTATGTCGTTGGGCGTGAACTTGCTAAGAAGCTCTTGCCTGCTTGAAGTTTTACCAGCGCTGGTGGCGACAAGATGTCTATTGTACGTCTTTGAACTTACCGAAGGAATGATTCGACTCAAAGCTTACTGGGAAAATGGCGCATAATGGAACCCAAAGTAAATAAATGTGCTTTGTGTATGTTTAGACAACGGGATGTTATAGTCAGCCTCGAATGGTGTCGGGTGTCTCCGCTATAAATCGAAAATTGAGCCGGTGCAGTACACCACTTCAAGCCTGGAATGTATAACGTGCGTGCATCACGCAGCGATCATTGCACGAACACACCCCTGTATGGTGCTGATCAGATCGAAACAGGCAGGGCTGAAGATTAAGCCCAGAATCCCTGGCAGCGCACGAGCTTTCGCTCCACATGCTCCGAAGCTGTGGTGCATAAACACACTGGGCCTCCGGCCCCCGGTTCCCCCCATAGCGGAACCCGCAAATACATGGAGATATATAATGCCGATTATCAGAAGTGGATGCCATGTTATACCTGAAAAATATTTCAAGCTTGATTCTAGCATTTAATTCAGGTAATAGCAGGTTCTGAAGCTACTGGAACTTAATCAGAAAACCGCTTATTTTATACCCAGATGAAGTATTTCTTCAGCAATGCGTTGCAACTTTTTTTTTCTTTATACATTGTTTTTGTTAGCCGACACTCTTTACAGCTATATGTACATAAGGGAAGACGGATGCGTATATATTCATGACAAAAATAGAATATATGTTATCAGTGTGAGCAATACTCCTATACCCTGTATACATGTGAATGATTGTTCTCATGATGTAAGAAAAAAAAAACGGTTGACATTTCGAAGTGAGAGCTTGACGCCATTGTGCCCAGGCAGCAGAGTCCAGTGTGCCGCACGTGCTGTCAACACCGATGGAGACGTCGGACTCGAGGTGCAGAGCGTTCCTGTGACGATATCGATGGAGGAGGGACTCTGCCGTCCATCCGCAGACGACTACGTCGGCGCGGAGCCCTTCACGGCTAGGCTTCGATACACAGGTGAGGCTGTGACGCGACCACCGCCACTCCACCGGGGCTTTGATAAATGCTATTATACGGCGTGCTAGTTTGTCTGCTTCTTGCGCAGGGACTGCAGTGATGTCGGAACGCCGAGCTCTGATTGGTTCCGATTGAAAGGATAGTGGGTAGATCTCAATGCTAGCTACCTTGAGGTCTACCCACTATTCTTCCAAACAGAGCCAATCGGAGCTCCTCGGCGTTTGCGACGTCACCGCAACCCCTGCGCAAAAAGCAGATTGCGGCATCATTTGATAATAACACAGAATAATCAATCTCGAAGCGTTATCATAATTTATTTATTTATTTATTTCACCCTCAGGGCCGAAGCATTATAGTGGGAAGGGGCCTTCCAAAAACAAAATATATAAGAATAAAGACAGGCACACTATAATCAACATAATATGTTATACATGAAAGAAACATTGGATTTTTTATATGAAAAATATTATACAACATTACTAACAGCTTCGCGCAAGCGATAACCGACCGTGATGCTTACTAAAGAGGCAGGCAAACGATTTCATTCAAGGTTTTTGAAATGAAAGAGTATGAGTAGGTTACCGTGTTTTGATAGGGTATGTCCACTTTATGGCAATGGTCGACACGCTGTGAAGCAAAGAAAGCAGGTTTTATCAAGCGTGATCTAAGCAATTGATTATGATGATAAATCTTATGGAAGAGACAGAGGAGAGAGAGTTTTTTTGCGTAAGGAGAGGGAAGAAAGATTAAGTGATGACTTCATGTTAGTTACGCTGGCAGTGCGCTGATCATTTGAAAGAATAAAGCGGACGGAGGCGATTCTGCACAGCTTCCAAGTTATTTGTTAGCTTGACGTGGCCGGGATCCCAAATGAATGAAGCATATTCAACGTTCGATCGAATGTATGTAACATACAACTGTTTTTTTAGTGATGACGGCGCGAGAAAGAAGTTTCTTTTTATATACCCGAGCATTCGATTGGCTTTAGCTGTTACGTAGTTAATGTGATGTTGCCATGTGAGGTTATAGGTTATATGAATGGCAAGATATTTATAACTGAGTACAAAATCAAGCAAGCAATCGCTGAAAAAATAATTCGAAGAAGGTAATTGGTCACGTGAAACTCTCATTGAGTTGTATTTTAAAACATTCAGATTCCTATTCCAAAGGGTACATCAAGCAGTGATGTTATTAAGGTGAGCTTGAAGAGTTAGAATGTCAAAATCATCGGTTATTTTACGGTAGACAACGCAATCATCAGCAAAAAGACAAAGGTTAGAAGATATACAAGTAGGCAAGTCGTTAATGTAAATAAATCAAAGTAATGGACCCAAAACACAGCCTTGGGGTACACCCGAACCGACGGGTACCTCAGGTGAGTCAGATACTTCAAAGGCTGGTTCACACTGCCCCGTTTTCTTACGTTACGTTACGTTACGATATCTTACGTACAAGTAACCGGGACATCTGTGCTTCATATTAAGTGTGGTATACCAGTTCAAAGAGAAATCCTGGCACGGGACATTCGAGACACGAATGTTTCGGTGACTTGCACGTAACGTAAGAAAACGCAAGAAATGTCAACCAGCCTTAACAGTTACGTATTGCGTGCGATTAAAAAGAAATCTTGAATCTACTGAAGAATCAAAGAGTCAATGTTTAGGCGCCGCAGTTTTAGTATAAGAAGCTGATGGTTAACGTTATCGAAAGCTTTTGCGAAGTCCGAAAATATGCAGTCGGTTCCATGGCCTGAATCAAGAAATGTGAGCAAGTCGTTAGTAAATAAAAGCAGTTGCGTTTCGCAGAAGAACGATTTGCGGAAGCCATGCTGAGAGTTGTGAAAAATTTATTGAATTCCAGAAAGTTAACCATATGTGTGAAGGTGACATGTTCCAGTATTTTACAAGGTACCGAGGTTAGAGAAATTGGACGATAGTTACAGGGATTGTGAGTGTCGCCAGACTTGTGAGATGGAACAACAACTGCCTATTTTCCACTCTTTAGGCAAACAACTATCGTTAATAGTCTTAGTGAAAATACAATTCAAGATTATAGAGTTGTGTTTTGTAAAAACTTCGAATAAATACCACCAATTCCACAAGACGATGATCGCTCTAGCTTACTTATGGTTGCTCTAATTGCAGCAGGGTCAAGAAAGATTGGGTCCATCAGGGAAAAATTCGCTTCGGAGAACAAAGGACAGTAGCTGACTAATGAATAAGTGAATGAACGAGTGAAAGTATCATTCAGTAATGAGGTGCAAAGGTGGTTTGGAACGGAGTCACCTGATTGGTCGACAAGGGATAGAATGAAGGGATAGAATCCCACACCCCTGCGTTTCTCAATCAGTCGATGACCATGGCGATTTTTAAATTCTTGTAACATAGCTTCGACCCAAAACGTATAAAACCAATGAGCTCAAGGGATAAACTCAGAGACTGACACTGTGTAGAAACAAACGAATGTTAGTGGACACAAGAGGCTTGCTGTAGTTTGCATCGGATTTATATACAACGTAAAGAGAAGCTCGCTAAGCCGGGAACGTATGGCAGCGTGCAAGGCTTGGGAGGCGCTCTCTTGTTTTTGCTTTTATTTTTTTCCGTGGTATAATATTTACTGCGTGAACCGTGGTTGACGGGGTACGTTTCAAGTTTTGGAATATAGCTCGGTAACCGGCCGGCCTGTACAAGAACATCATATACGGCTAGGACAGTCATATTTTCTGCGGGAAGGCATGTGCCTGCTTTCTATCCAGAGAACGATTTATTTGCTTTATTTCTCCATTGACAACTAACGTCACACTTAAAACTTCACTGCTCGAGTTCGGCTAAGTGCGCAGTATAGTTGATCGCATTAATTTCCACACTCACTAACGTAACTTACTCAGCAATGTACATATTGGTGTCATACTGTCGTTACTGAAATTTGCGGCAGTACTTAGGTCATAACTTGACAAATATCGTCATACGTAAAATACTTATTTGGGTCAGAAATCGAGATGAGATCGTGTAGTTACCGAGGGAATGCCAGTGGTTATAGCTGCGGTCACGTGACCGCTTACGCCAGCCAATGGGAGTGAGGCGCTGCCCGCGAGGGAACCCTGCTGTGGCGACCGCGTACAAGCTGCGTACAAGGGTGAGCAGTATCACCCTTGTACCCGGTTTGAAACCAAAACGAATCGGGCAGAGAGTAGTAGTGACGTCGATCCCTCTGTCCGCCGGCTCCGCAAGCGAAGCAAGCTGCAATAGCGCTGAGGGATCGACATCACTTGCATACCTATGCCCGCTCAGTTTCGGTTTTGAAGCCGTGTCCAAGGGTGACATTGTTCGCCCCCTAGCGGCCACAGCATATTCTTTTCATTAAAATTTAACGACACGGTTAGGTTATACCAACGTTACTAAAACTGTTAGTTGGGAAACTCACCCTTGAAACCTGGGCCGCTGGCGTCCACCAAGACCGAGCTAAATACGATAACAGCGCCACCCATTACCGACGAGTTGAAACATGAAAGCTGCTTTACATAGCTACTGCGAGAGGTTCCTGTGAGATGGCGCCACCGGCCCTTGCCTGACTCGACGTGCAGCCGTGCAATTCCCAAAGTGGACGCTTCGGGAAAAATGGCGGCGTTGCGATCGCCATTAGTTCGGTTCTCGAGTACGGATCGGAGCCACTTTTTTCAAGCAGGCTCTATGGCAGTTTCTCAACTGAGAGCTTCTAGTAACGTTGGGTTATACTGAGGGTGGGCAATACTTTTCCAAATACATTACCAGAAAACGAACATGTTAAAGTTAATTAGGACTCTTATTTAGTTAACTAATTGAATCATTTCAACTCTTTTCTATACACCAACTCATGTTTACAAACAAACCGGAGCGCCCCTAGTGGACGCCACCGACGCCGCGCATGCGCGATGGGGGTATGGGCAAGAAGCTCGCCGACGCCCATAAACAAACCATTGGAATGGGATGTTGTCGGCGTCGGTGTGAGTCCCCGCGCTCTTTTTCGCGTTGGAATTGTTGATTCTACGTCTTCCTGGCAATGTCTGACTACTTGAGCGGCCTCAGCGAAATTAACGAGGCTCGTTACACCGCAAAACTTGGCGTGACTAATGTAACATGCGGCGATTCATTCCGCGTGGACGCCACAGAATGGACGCTAAAGGAGGAGCGCCTGGCCTTCCATGGTGAGGTTCGGGTCGCTATTTTCAGTCATGACGTCGCTCGGGCTGCAAAAGCCTGAGCCGTAGCTGAGATGTCGACGTCGATACTGAAAATCGCAAGCAGAATCGGACCGAGTGAATCAGGTATAACAAGTCGGTGATGGCCACTGGTTACAATTATCAACATCTCCTTTTATCTACTGTTTACACCGAGCCTCCTTACCCGAAGCAACCTTCAAACTTAAGCGTCTTTTGAGATCTGCACTTCTTATCGTAATTTCCGGGCCAACGTTTGGTCTACGGGCCGCTGTCGTTTGAACGAGCAGACGACAAGCAGAAACGTTTGAGAGAGCAGATGGTCCGTGCAACTTGGCGGTTTTCCCGCGTTCATGTTGGAACAAAACAAATAAATCTGACGACCACAAGTATCCGTGAATTCAGTCCAGAGTGCTTTCCGCCCAAGCAATCGTGGTCCGACGGCGTCTGTTTTTCCTTCCCCCTGTTCACGTTCTTGGATTAACCGAGCAGGCAGAAAACGCATGAAAACTGACCTTCAAACCTTTCCCGACTTTTTTGGTAAAGCCCCAGTCGCGGCGTTTTGACGAGAAGGCAGGTTTTTGTCCGGTTTCTTCCGAAGTAACACAGGAATGCACGTGCCCTATGGCGGCTTCCGCCCGCAGCCCCAGACCGGAAGTGCGCCCGATGCGCCACCACCGCGCCTGACGTAACAAAGATGAGTTTGTGTATTGGTCGCCATGGTCACAAACTTGGCCTCAAACCTAAAACAACTCTAAAGCAAGATTTTTTTTTTTCTAAATGCGTATTTATTTAAAAAAAAAAAAAAAAAAAACATTACGCGTACCGTATGTTCGGTCGTAAACCTTTTGAGCCTCTCTGTTCAGTTTTCGCCAAGGTACCCCCCCAAAAAACGATCCTGCATCAAAAAATGGAAGTATCGACTATTTCCTTGCAGGCACCAACGACCCTAAGGCGCCGAATAAAATTCAGATCACGGTGCTTATTCCCCACCGGGACGGGCTGCTGCCGGCCGTGTCCACGAGGCCACTTTCCAACTTCGAGTTCGCGCTCAGCCCCAGCAGCCTCAGGGTCGGCCTGCACAAGTGCTCAAACCTGGTGGACGTGGACGAATCCTTCACGCCGGACGGCTTTATCACGGAATCCATCAAGAGCTCCCACCTGTTCGCCGGCGATGCTGAACCCTACCAGTACAGCGAGGAGATGCGGAGTCACAAGACCCTAAGGTGTTGTGCATACTGATGATGATGATGATGATAAACGTTTAATGGCGCAATGGCAACAAAGACCGTACTTTGTGAAGCTAAAGTTTCTTTTAACTACCCGATACGTGTTCAATGTTTGGCTTAATGCATGTGTGGCAGTAGAATTACTCTTAAACATAGCCCAGTTACAACGAACACCAACCTATACTTTCTTATAACGAACTTATAAAGAACGCAAATTTAAAAAAAACCATAAAGAGAAATGCTCAATTCTTGAGCACGAATTATTACTTGTAAACACTAGTTGACTTACAAAGAAACCTTTCTTGCTAGCTCGCATACAGTACTGCTAGTTTGAATTTGTATTTGCCTAAATTGCTAAACTACAGGGTCAGTAGAACCTTCACTTTCTAGTTTTTCAAGGTGATTTAGTTTTATCTTGATGTTTTATTCATATGCCGTATGTGAAACCCAAATTAAAGTTAAAATCGCATTCTAAATAAAAAAAGCAGAGCCCAAAGTACACTAAAAGTAAAATAGTATTATAGAGAGTTAAACCACGAGTGATCTCCCTCTAAGTTACCCAAAACTTTTCATTGCCAGGTATTTTTACCTTACAGAGAAAAAAAAAATTAAAAGCAGTTGTAACGCGATTTTTCTTATGTTGCATGTTATAAAAGCAACGTAACTGTGCGAAATTTTTGTGCTTCATACTAAAGCAGCTGGCATTTACGTATATTGGTAAACAGGAAAACGTTGGGGGAGCAGCTAACACCCTGCAATTTCATCGCAATTAGGCGGGACATTCTACCATTATCAATCATTCATCTAAAGTTTTGGTCACCATTGCTGACGGTACGCCTAACTCTCGTTATATTTCAGGTTTTACAAGAGCCTCGACTTGGAATCCTGTCTGTGGAACTTGACGGCCTACTACACGCTCTCCGAGCTGGTCTCCGACTGTGGAGGTGCCATCAACCATGACGGACAGGTACGTGCGATGCAAAGTAGTATATTAGTTTCGAGGCTAGCCAAATTCAGTCACTCTAGTCGATTGCTGCTTACGAAACGCAGGGCGTTGCAAGAGTCCGCCATCTCAAAATCGCTCTGCAGTCAACAAGATCGCGTCAACGCGGAGCACAAGTTCGTCTGCTTCTTTTGCAGGGGGTTGTGGTGACGTCACAACGATGTCGAGCTCTGATTGGCTCCGATTGAAAGGACAGTGGGTAGACCTAAAGGCAGCTTGCTTTGAGGTCTTCCTACTCTCCTTCAATCAAAGCCAATCAGAGCTCGGCGTTCTGACGTCACCAAAACCCTTGCAAAAGAAAGCGAAACAAAAAGTGTGAAGATAACGAGCCACACGCCCTGCTTTATTAAACGGACCATGAAATAAATTTCGGGCTGGGATAAATTGGGATTTTACTCATCGCGTATCGTTTAGTGCGCCAAAAGAAAACTAGTACACGTGGGGAGAAAGCCAAAGGCCTAGCTTTTCCGTATACGAGAATCTGAAAACGTGGCGGACTATTTCTTACCTCTTGTCCGATCGAAAGCTCTCCACCTTTTCACTGCGATGCATCCGCGGTGCCCAAGCACACCAACCGACCTCAGCTCACGCGTTGGACGCGAGCACTGCGTTACTCGGACGAATGCGCTCGTCAACAATCAATCCGTCGACAATCGCGTTCGTGGCCAACGAGTTCCGTGACGGCACTTATTTTCACTCGCGAATCTCAAGTTCCATGGTATGCTCAAAAAGTACGGTGGAAACCCGGAGTCATCGGATCCGGTACCCGTAAGCACGTCACGACCACGTGATTTTTCATTTCGCTTTTGAGTTGAGAATTAACCCAGGCAGCACAGATACGTTGGAAAAACGTCGAACGAAAGTCGATGACGTCAGAAACCACATGTCGAAAGAACGTCGAAAGTCTGAACGTCAGGTCCCTTCGACGTAATATGGAAAGGCTAATGTCTGGAAAAAAGCGTGGATTTTACGTCGACATAACGTCCCACTTAACGACCTTGGAACGTCGAGTGTACGTCTGAATTGGACGGGAAGTTAATTGATAACGTTATCTCAACATTGAAACAACGTCCCATTTATCGACCATAAAACGTCGAGTATACGTCTAAACTGAACGGGATGTCAATTGAGAACGTCATATTAACGATATCATAACGTCCTGTTTAACGACATCAAATGTCGAGCGTACGTCTGTGATAACGTTATGTCAACGTTGATATAAGGTCCCATTTAACAACCATAAAACGCCGAGCATACGTCGAGACTGAACGGGATGTCAATTGATAACGCTCTCGATTTGGGTCACCGTGGAACAA
The DNA here is from genome assembly GCA_013358835.2 of Ixodes persulcatus. Lineage (NCBI taxonomy): Eukaryota > Metazoa > Arthropoda > Arachnida > Ixodida > Ixodidae > Ixodes > Ixodes persulcatus. Next base: position 667,329 of record JABSTQ010010393.1, read on the forward strand.
TGGAGTCAACCGCATCTGGCTTCGCTGCTCGAAGGTATGTTCGCGAAAGCATGTATATTCGGACGGAATAGACCATTTGCTTAATCCCCCAAGTGCCCCGGCCCGCACTCCAGGAATTATGGGAACGGTGTTCCTTCAGCTCCCTAGTGATCGGTAATTTCGGGCACTTCCATGGATACACAGTTTTTGGTGTAATTCACGCTAAACAAGCGTCCTGTAGTACCCAAGGACCTGCCATATCACTTTTAAGATTTCTCGTCAATGACAGCGTTTTCGATACTGTGCATGCTGTCCTCCCTTCAACCTGGCTCAGCTGCAGAAATCTCTTACATTATTATCATTCCCTTACAGCTTCAAAGACGCTGATGTCAAGTTAGAAACGCTAAAAATGCTATAAACAGCCCCGCTGACTTCGAGCTAAATCCTGCTTTTTGCTGTTGTGAATTCTCAGCTTTTTAAGCCATTTCTGCTAAAACAACGATCACGAGAATGATATTATTGTAAGAGATTTCTGCAGCTCAGCCAGGTTGAAAGGTGGATTGCATGCACAGTATCGAAAACGCTGTCATTGATGAGAATTTTGAAAGTGATATGACAGCACCTTGGGCTCTATAAGGCGCTTGTTCAGGGTGATCAAGATGTTCGCTCAGGCATTGTTAGGACGTCTCGCGCTCAACGTTCAAAGAACTTCCCGTAGAAAACGTAGAGCTGACGTCTATTAAGGCCAATGACGTCAAGGTGTTGCTCAGACATTGTTGGGACGTCTCGCGCTCCACGTTCAAAGAACTTCCCGTAGAAAACGTAGAACTGACGTCTATGATTGCCAATGACGTCAAGGTATTGCTCAGACATTGTGGGGACGTCTCGCGCTCAACGTTTGAGAAACTTCCCGGAGAAAACGTAGAAATGACGTCAAATAATGCCGATGACGTCAAGGTGTTGCTCAGGACATTGTTGGGACGTCTCAGTGCTCCACGTTCAGAGAACTTCCCGGAGAAAACGTAGAACTGACGTCTATTATTGACAACCACGTCAAGGTGTTCCTCAGACATTGTTGGGACGTCTCGCGCTCAACGTTCGAAGAACCTCCCGAAAAAACGTTGAACTGACGTCGAATAATGTCGATGACGTCAAGGTGTTTCTCAGGACATTGTTGAGACGTCTCGTGCTCGACGTTCAAATAACTTCCCAGAGAAAACGTAGAACTGACGTCGATTAATGTCGAAGACGTTAAGGTATTGCTCAGGACATTGTTGTGACGTCTCCTGCTCGACGTTCAAAGAACTTCTCATACAAGACGTCGAACAGACGTCGATTACTGTTGAAGACGTCGAGGTTAAGCTTATAACGTTGTCACGACGTCGCGTGTTTGACGTTGTCGGAACCTCTCATGTGGACGTACCAATGCCGTCGATAAAAAGTTTGTTAAGGACTTCGGACGTCGCCCAACGTCTAGGACCTTATTTCGGCGTCATCTCGACGTCTTGTGCTGCGTGGGAAAGCTAATGAGGGAAGAAGTCGAAATATCACTTTTTTGACCCTTTAAGCTGTCGGTGGCAAAAAAACTAAACAAATTACGCTGGTTTCTATAAGTGTTTACCTTAGACGAGTTTACTTTTCTTTGCCCTGAACCCAGGGTCGGTAGTAGGTTAAAGCAAAGTACAATAAATAAAGGACCGCTCCCAATGCTTGCAGGCCCTGAACTTAGTCCAGTCCTACGTCTCCGTCTCGGTTCCGCTGTATGTGTCCTACATCCTGCACTCGACTGCCGCCGTGGGTGGATGGCAGCACAGCGACATGGTGACCGAACTCAAGATCAGTTTCGTCTACAACACCGCCATACTCTGGGACCATGGCATTTCCACTCACGTCGACTCGCACCTCAATGGTACAAACGGCGTGTTCACTCCTTCTGCACGTTGCCGCTTTCGAAAATTTAGAACACAACCTCAGAATTTCCAGTGAAGCCCTGAAGAAGCTCAGTGTTTCTTGATCCATGAAAAATCTCATAAATATGCTTCAGTCCTGAGAAGATACCCCTTCATAATTAAGAATTAAAAACCTTCAGGCAAGGAAGCAAAATAGATATACACACTACCGTCTAAAAACCAGCACAGCATGCAGCTGTCATTTATTTCCCGCTCATTCTCTCTCTCTCTTTTTTGTCAACTTTTATTTAAATTATACACATTCAACAGCAGGCACACTCACTACACCAAGAAAACTTCGAGCACACGAACTAATGTCTTCTTCCTTGTTGTCTTTTTCCTTGTCGTCTTCTTTCTTGTTGTATGCCAATTAATACATGTTTTAATGGTAGGCACACACAAACAACTGAGAAAACATGAGCACCGAACACAAGTCTAAAGGCGGTTTTTAAATGTCAATTGCTCACAGGAGGAAAACATTAAGAAAATACCCGAGTTACAACAAACTTGGGACTTGTCTTTACGCTGTAAAGACAAGCAGGACATTCTCTGGGCATGTATAACGACTCGGGATAGCTCCGCATTAATTGTCTTTAGGGTGATGCTACTTTTTTATAGTACCCGATGCTAGAAACACGCGCTCACAGGAGACATACAAACAAATAGCTTGATCTAAAATGGCAGCGATGCAAGGGGTCAAAGCTAGCAGCTTTAGCGGGAGGTGCTTTTACGTGCTACGGAGCAAAGCGGAGAATCATACATCGTGACGCAAACCAGCATTATATCTCCACGCTCAGACCTTAAAGGCATTCTGTAGCAACTGTATGTTTTGTTTTGTTTCGTCCTGTTACGCAGGCAGCATCTACCCGACCGGGATGCGAATCAACGACCAAGGTCAACTGGTGGTCCGATTTCGGACCGTATCCGGCTTTCACGGCCAGTACATCCTGGAGAGTAGAGGTGCGATTCAGTGTCCTACCAAGCGGACGTGCAAACCGAAAAATGCGCCAAGGCTGGTCTGCAGAAAATATAATTTGTCGTTCATAAGCGTCGCGTAAAAAGTTTAGTAACTTAGCCTTATGTCTTTCTCTAGGACTCAGAAAAATGTCTTACGTCACATCGGAAGAGCAGCCAGATCTCACATTCACTCTAAGGCTGATTCGTAGTGACAAGACGTTCAATGAGGCGCAGCAAGAATGGGAGCTAACGTCCGACGTTGCGGTAAGTCATTTGTAGCAGTGTTAAATGTGTCGCTTTAATTAGTTTCAAATGAAGATGGCAATAGGCCCCAAGTAAGCTGCAGAACTCTTTCGCTACTGCACCACTGGCTAAGTTTGTTTAATATTTAGGTCTTTAGATCATCTTAATGCTAATTGCGTGTATAAAACAACATACTTTTTCATAATTCAGAGGTTCTGAGGATTGTAGCCATACATGTCAAATTCACCTTGGCATGTTTGTGCTTGAACGTTTGTTTTTTATGCCAAAAAGGGCATATTTATAGTTCCCTCATTAGAGGAATTCTCATGAGTAAATAATGATATAACTTGTACAGTGATTCTAAGTGTTTTATTAAGTTCTCCGTCCAACACTTGTTCCTTCGTTTCCAAGAGCCACCGAGATACCGCACTTGGTTTTTAATTAATATAATGCCTCATTCACATAAAGGTAACTTCAACATAGATCCCAGTTGGCGAATCGGCGCGCGCTCTTGTGTCGTGAGCACATGCCACGCGCGGAAGATCGCGAACTGATTCGTTGCTCACCATAAAGGTCCTCTAGCTAGATATATGTTTATGATCGTGTGAATGGGGATATAAACGTCCGTACACCAAACTTCCCCCTTTCATAAAGCGTCAAAACACAGCGATATGACTCCGACGCAGTAATTGGCAGCGAGCCCGAAGCCTATTGGCGACGAGATTGTTTCGCTGGCTCCCTCTTATGGTTCCCAGCTGTGGCGTCACGACCGGCGTTGTGGATTGCCAACGACAATTTTGATCATGCGTCGAAAAAGCCCAGGGTAACAAGCTCGCAGCCATCGCGCCTTACAAACCAATAGGGCCAAAGTTGGCAGTCTGACATTTCTTTGATTCTCATTAATGGAAACAGGATGCATACTCAGGACGTCATGGTGAGCGTTTGACCAATCGTGGAAGACCGACCACAGCGACGCTTTTGGTCGCGCACGCGCAATGTGGAGCGAAAGTTCGTCTGCTTCTTTTGCAGGGGTTGCGGTGACGTCAGGAGGCCGAGCTTTGATTGGCTTTGATTGAAAGGATAGTGGGTAGACCTCAATGATAGCTGCCTTGAGGCCTCCCCACTATCCTTCCAATTGGAGGCAATCAGACCTCGGCGTCGTTCTGACGTCACCGCAACCCCTGCGCATGAAGCAGACGAACTTGCGCTCCGCATAGTCACCGACAGGTAAGAAGTGCAAAGCGTGGTAAGTACCGAGCATCTTATTATCGCTCCACAGCCAATCAGATTGTGGCCTCAGCCACTCAGAACGTCGAAGGACCAATCACGAAGCGAGGAGCGTGACCATGATTGGCCACGCCCTACGTTTCTTAAGTACTCAGTGACCGTTGCGCCCACACTCTCAATGATCCGAACCAAGTACAAACAGAGCCGTCATACTGCCAAGCACCAACAGAACCGTCATACTGAAACCTTACAGGGAAAAGAAAACCTTGATACTAGTGACAAAAATAAGGAAAACGGAACACTGTGTTGTCCCTAGCGTCCCTATTATGTTGTCGCTAGGTCCGGATTGTGTTATTCCTATGTCCCTAATGTGTTGTCCCTATTTTTGCCCGTAGTATCAAGTTCTTTTTTTTTTCTTTTTTTTCATTATAATCATTCACCAGCTCGCCTGTGCAGTAACCCTTATTTCAGTAATACCGAAACCCGAGACGGGGTCAAAAAAAGAACGTTGTATATTCTTTTTTTTTTTTTGCTTCCGTCTTAGATTTTAATTTGTCGACTAACAGCCAGCTCGCCTGCCCAATAACGTTGTCTTCTGTCTTCCTACCGACAGAACTCTGATGCAACACTCGTGTTCAATACAAGCGCGCAGACCATCCTCGCGCGATAACATTTCAGATCGACTACATAAGCCTTATTTTTAGTCTAAGCTATACTTCGTTTCAGCTTAAGTTTAGACGCAGCCGATCCTACAAGCGCGAGCTCCGGGCTTTCAGCGTCCCTGCCAAGCATGCGCGCTCATGCAGTGCAGGCATTGTTCAGGGCTACATGCTCGCGCTTGTAGCATCGGCTGCGTCTGTATTTAAGCTGAAACTAAGTATAGGGAGTATTCACTATACTCTGTTTCACCTTATGATGTATCGCAGGAAAGGCTACAAGCGCGAGCTCCTTGCTCTAGGGCACATCTCAGCGGCACAAGCTCTCGTGCGTTAAGAGTAGCTCCCAACGCTATGAGCTCGCGCTTCTAGCCTTGTCTGCGGTACAACACAAGGTGAAACGGAGTATAGACGCCATATTTGTGGGTGATGTTTAGAGCGCATGCTCAGAACGAGCTCACATCAATAGGCTGCTTAGACCGGCAGCCTTGATGGTGCGGAATGCACGTTGCAAAAGAACTGTGGAAGCTCGCCATCAGCACGCGCTCAGCATTCGCGCACACAGCTATGGCCGCCAGTGAATACTCCCTATAGTATTAGCCCCGTGCGCGACCGAAAGCGTCGCTGTGGTCGGCCTTCCACGATTGGCCGAACGCTGACTATGACGTCGGAAAGGGGATTTATCATCGACGGAATAAGAGGAATGAAAGAACTTTAATTTTGACGGTGTTGGCAGTGTTCCTTTGAGAGCGCAATGATTTCAAGCTTCCACCATGCAAATAACAAACACCATCGAACTTGTTGTTTGCAAGGTAATGACGTCACAAGGGGGAACCACAGGAGGGCGCCACCAAAACTTCTCGCCGCTAATTGGCACCTAGCGGCAAAAAGGAAAAAGAAAACGGAATTTAGGGTATACGTCTGTTTATGTTTTTTTTCTATCACATCTCTTTCGTTAAAGTACTTGGTCGTCTGGTGAAGATATGGTTCAGGTAGCTCAGAAAGATCACAAATCTAAGCCTCAGAATGCGCTTCTTTCCAAAAGCCAGCACGTGTGAACAGAAATGAATTCCTCCTTTACGCGTTATGAATGCAGTGTTCGTTCTAAGCGCTAGTTGTAGTCCGTTAGCCGAAGTTACGATCCTATGAAGCCACCCAAGCTGCGCCAAAAAGGCATCGTCACTGCGCTCGTTGTCTTTAGGCTAGGTGGCGCAAGCTACCACCCGTTACAAAGGGTATAGCCATTAACATACAGTCATCCATCCATCGATCTGGGTTCGCTGTCATCCACTAAACCAAGGAGATTAGAAGTATTTATACCCTCCTTGTACTAAACCAATCACGCACAGTAAATGCACCACAATCCCGTGTTTTTTTTGTTTTTTTTTCTGCTTTATAGGTTTAGCCACTGATATAGCAAACCCAGAAAGACAAAGAGCGCCGGGGCGATGCGCTTTTGGTGCTGTACAATTGGTGCAATTAGATCGTATATGGCTGCGGTTGAAGTAAAACGGAGCATATCCAATGGAGTAAGAAAATTCTTTCATACGACCCGATCGAATCACGATCATTGATGAATGGTAACATTGGCGAGTGATCTTTATTCTTAGGTGAAAGACTACTCCGGTACCTACAAGATCAACCTGGTACCGTGCACCGTTCGTGAAGGTGCCGACTACTCCGATCCCCCGCGCTGCAATCCCCAGGACCCGGTACCTTTCGAACTGCCCATTCACTTCCAGCAAGTCAGCGACCCGGTGCCCACGCAGTTCTCGCTCGACACCCAGTTCCACATCACGAGGAGACGAGACCTTTGGCTGTCCGAAGAGTCCGCGAACCTGTCCGACGACGTGGACGTGTCTTTCGTCAGGGGGGACAAGATTTACGGGAAGATCATGATCAGCCCGCTTCAGAGCCTCGGACACTCGTTCACACTGTTCATCGAGAAGTGCTTCTTGTGCACGGGAGTGGACGGCTACATTCCCCGCTACGACCCGGAAAAGGGAGACTACGGCTGCATCGCGGACTCTGAGAATCTTCGATACGTCATCAAGATCATCGTAAGTGCCACGGTGTTTTGCCGGCGCCTAGAAACAGCTTTTGGAAGCTGCACGTCTGAAATCGTGATTTCTGTGGGATTTCAAACTGGGGAAGTAGGTTACTACACCGATGCTTAGAATGCCCGAACAATGCGAACAAAAAATAAACAAGGACATATGCCTTTTTTAAGTTCATGTCCGCGCGAGTTTGCTGACCAAAACGAGCTATTTTATGCACTTTTGTGATAAATAGCTCATGTACATACTTTCAACGCGACTTGCTACTGTATATGAGAATGTGACGGAACGAACGAACAAAATAAAAAGTAGTCATGATCTTAAAGGTAACCAGATTATTGTTAGTATTCGTGATCTATTGACTAGCAGCTTCTTAAGCTGAATTCGTATTATACTTGTAACGCAGGTGTTTAAACTCAACGGAAATATATGGAATTGAAAAACTTGTCGTCTGGGGAATTTCATCATTTTTATAAAAGTAATTGCTAATTAGTAATTTACAGATCTGGCATATCTGAGCAACTGTGAATAATTGTTATTCAAGCGCGATATATTTACACAATAAGGTACTGTTTCATCGAGCTCTGGATTGTTTTGGAAGGTAATTAAGCAATTAAATATTTCGAAATAATAAGCAATTAAATATTTCGAAATAATTAAGCAATTAAATATTTCGGCACATTGACACAGTGAACGCACTGCATCACTGCATCATTCTTAATTATTTGGACTGCAACAGATGCTGAATGTTCCGCTGTGAGCCGTTTTTCGCAAACGTCAACCATGCTACACCGTCGTCGATGCTGGCAGACTCCACTGCTGATTAAGTTATTCGATTGTTTAGAGCAGTTTTATTTTGCGATAGTAAGGAAGAGAGAAGAAGCACTTTAGTTCTAGTCAGATAAGGTCCGTGGCCAGATTTTAAATTGATGTTCTTTTGTTGTTGTTTTTAGGACAAGGAAGCTCCGAACACCATAGCCCCTCACCTCCATGAGGCGCATTTCAACGCCACGCTGGTGTCCGACAGCGTGGACGACGACCTTGTGCAGATCAAAAGCGATCCGGGAGCCGACGGGTTCTATTTCTTGTCTGATCCCTTGTTCAAAGTGAGAAACGTTCTACTCACGCCGCTTTCAAACTCAATTACCTTTTTTTTTATTTTTTTTGTTTTCAAACTGCCCGAGCATCAAGTCATAGCATCCTCTATTCTCACAAAGCCTGGCAGTTCGACGACGGAGCCATAGAGTGCCCAGTCACAGATTTGGAGCGCGAGGATCTGGTAGCACAGAGCATTTCTCGGGGAACCTGGACGTGAGCGCACAGCTTTTGCAGCGGCGCGGACCCGAAACATGGTTTTCAAACCTGACGAGAAAAGAAGCGGTAGCGCGAGGAACGCGAGGAGCACGAGCGGACATTTCGCTCGGGACGAGTGTGTTTCGGCGTCTCGCCGCAGCGGGGCGCCCGTCAAGTGGCTCTCCTCTCATCCGTTGTGTGCCGCTCTACCTTTTCGATTTCGGCGGCCGCTTCTCGTGGCGTTCTGCCAGGCTTTGTCAGTACAGAGGAGGATCAAGTAGAATGCTGCGAACGTATACGCGCGCTGCGCTCGCTCGCCTTATTTGTATAAATGATTCGAGGTTAATAACCACAATTCTCGATATATGTATGTATGTATATTTGCAGCGCAATCTCTTTGCAACGATAGTCTATGGTTTAGATTCTCGTTGCGACTCCAGCAAAACGGACGCCACCTAGCGGGAAAACACTGAACTGGCAGGTACAGGTCCTCTCGCGATTTCTGCTCGTCTCTTGTGGCTCCCGTGATTATATGTTGTCGGTAATTTGCGCCATAGAACAGCTGTCTCGGTGACTCTGTCATAACTGTAGTGGCAGCTTGTTCCCCGCAGGTTGCTCTGCACGCAACCTACGCAACCGCGTGAATCAGGCATTCCGCGTTTATCAAAGTTCACCAGCACCGTGGAAAGATAGTAGGCAGTCCTTTTATCGCTTCCTCGAAGAAAGTCAAGCCTCTGGAAACTCGCTTGCCCCAACACATCGCCGCAAGTTTGGAACGTGGAGGATAAAAACCGGAGCAAACCACACTGAGTCCAATGCTAGCTTGCTGATGCCCCAGCGTAATGCGTTGATCTGGCACATGGCACGGCACAATCCTGTTTTAGGCCGCCATATTTTCCCGATAATGGCGTCCCCTATAGGTCGCTGGAGTCGAGATATGAACGCGCGTGAAAGGTGTCATTAGTTTTGGGTTTGTGCTTTAGAACAGGTAGTACAGCTGCAGACGCCAGCACGCGCAGCGCGTGAAACTACTCTCGCGCACGCTCCTTGGTGCTTGGGTAACTTAGACAAAGGTCTATTGAGACATTTCGTGACTGGGAGCACCGTAAGATAGCGCTCAGTGTCGTGCGCATGCGGCATGCATTGTTACTAGTGATGTTAATATTATAATATATTACAGTCATAGGTACTGGCGTAAGTAGTTTACTACTTAGTTGCTCAGTATTATATATCTATCTATATATATATATATATATATATATATATATATATATATATATAAGAAGTGATTGATTACGATTTCACATAATAAGAGCACTATCGATCCTTGCTTTCCAGGACTCATCCAGATAGCTCTTCTCGCTATAACTAGCATTAATTATATTAGGGAGTTTTAGTAGACCGTGTTTTTCCCTCCGCTAAGCCCCTCCGCTACCCGGAACTCTACAGCCAAGGCCATCGGCGCGCAGGCGCAATGACGGTTTCTTTGTAGCGGAGGGTTAGCGGAGGGGGAAACACGGTCTACTAAAACTCCCTATTCTATACCTTGGAACTAATTTAACGCTGGCTGTGCTTCTTGTAGTATGACTTACACTTGTCCTTCAATACTATCACTAAGCTCTTGAAACTGTCATATGACTGCACGTTGGATACTACGTTAACCCTGATTCCGTTTGAATTGTAGGTTGCTTCTAGAACAGGGGCCCTAACGCTTCGAGTCACCCGAGTAGCTTGGGGGACTCCAAGCATTGGATCCCCTATTCGAAAACTCTTTATGATGCTGTGTGTATGCCTAGACCAGACATGTACACGTTACCCTAAAACAGTAACTGAATACTGTAGTCGTTACTCGCTCAAAAAGTGACTCAATAGGTTACTCGTTACCGATTCTCAAAAAGAATGCGTTACCTTATCTCAAAAGTAGCGAGTTACCTTTCTCGTTACTTTGACGACCGAATACACAACTGCTTTTGCTTTATGGTTCGTTGTTTTCTTTTCAGTAGTCGTTGCACTTCACCAGTAGCTTTCCGTCGAGGTTTTCATCAGTTATGTTTCTCCGCTTCATTGAGAATACATCTCCGGAGACGCGAGAGTCGTCCTACTGACGCGTTCGAAGGAACGGCAATGTTTTGCTTCGGAAAGAGCTGGTGAATCTGGGATGTCCCTCCATCTTTGGTTCTCTTTGCTTCTGAAGTTCGAAGTGGACAATGGGTTTTGTGCCTTCCCGCGTTAGACAACCTCCGGGTTTACATTCGGACAGTGTTGTGCCCGTTACCGAAAAAAAGTAACGAAATAGCGTTACTCTAGTTTGGTAAAAATTAACGCGTTATTGAGCTACGGTACTTATTTACAAACGTAACGATATACCGTTACCGTTACTTTTCAAAAAGAACGAACGTGACTTTTACGTTACTTTTGTGTTCGAGTACATATGTTTGGCAGCATGCGAACGGGGACTGCTGGAACACAACCAGCCAATCAACACCCCTCACCTTTACGCCGGTTTTAGTAACAGTGACTTACTTCACTATGTGGAGCAGGACACCGGTTACCAGCACACTGGTTATAATCACTTGCTGCCTCTTACCAACAATAACTCAGAGTTTCTGCGAAAAAAAAAATGTTTCGTGTTTGTAAGTTTTCTTTTCAGGTTTAAAACTTTTTTTATTTTTTTATTATGACCTTAGGGAAGTAAAGACTAATGAAGCGAAAGATTCTTCTGTGTACAAAAGTGGGTCCGGAACTTTCAGGCAGCGAGGGGGAGAGTGAAAGTAAAAAACTCCACAAAGGGTGTTTTTTTTGTAACTAGAGAAACGAGCAAATTGCTTCGCCACTAGTTGTCCACTGTTTTAAACGAATGTCTCTCTCTCTCCCCCTCCCCTCCCCCCCCCCCCGCTGTCCACCTCTGCTGCACAAAGCAGAGGGGAAGAGGAGGGAGGGGAGGGGAGGGGGCTGTAACGCAGTCGTTCGTTCAAGCCTTGTGGGTGGTGACACTATGAAAAAAAGTGAAAGCCGTTTACAACTCCCTGTAACGCCGAATTAGAGCGCAGCTCTTGAGGAGGAGGAGGGAAGGGTACGGGGGGGGGGTCACGTGACCTGGGGGGTCACGTGACGATGACGCCATGAGTGACGTCATCAGTGCCGATGACGATGCGGATGCCGATGACGTCATCATTGACGTCACTGATGACGTCATCAGTGACGATGCCGATGACGTCATCAATGCCGTCACTGATGACGTCATTGATGACGTCATCGTCATCATCACTGATGACGTCATCAGTGACGTCACGCGTCCCATAATGCACCGCGCGGTTACGCCGACGCCGACGGCGACGCCGCTCAAGCCGGAAACGGGCGCCTAAGAGCTGCGCTCTAAAAAAGAGGAGGACGAACGGAATTAGCTGGTAGCCGAAGGTTTTTTTCGCCTTCGAGAGAGAGAGAGAGGGAGAGAGAGAGAGAGAGAGAAAACATCTTTACGAGAAGCGAGATATTGTCGCTTTTTAACGGATGTCTCTTTTGGTCAGAAAGGTTTTTTTTTATGTTTACTGTGACGGATGCTGGTTCCGTGCAGCGATAAGCTTGTGCATGATTTTGAGATGGATGGGTGAATAGATGGACTGATAAGTGGAAAACCCACCGTTTTAGGAAATCGAAGGTTCAGAAGTCTTAGCAGCAAGATACGGGCATTGCCTGGGCATTGCGTGCTCGAGCGCAAGTAGTTGCCCCTTGAGCAGAGAAGCTAGATCCTCCATTGAGCTTAGTGACCTAAATTTAGTTCCCCTAACGTCTCCAGTTTTATGCACAAGATTGCTACTCTAAACGTTAGATCAGGCGTCGCGACCTTTTCCCAAATACCGAATGTATTTCACCAGTTTTGGTCAAAAGTAACGAGTAACGTAATTTGATAGCCGATACCGTAAAAAGTAACGAAAACACTTTACTCGTTAGTCATTCGGAATACTAACGAGTACGTTACTGCGTGAGCGAAAAATGTAACGCGTTCCCAGTAACGTCGTTACTAATAACGCGTTACCTCCAACACTGCATTCGGACTGTTACTCGATTCTATAAGGTTCAACTCTCGAACCTGGGTGAAGGACATTTCCATCTGTAGAGTTCGACTGACGTGTTCAGCGATAAACGTTGGTATACTGTCGTACTGTTTATTTTTTATTTATTTTTTTTTGGAGGGGGGGGGGGGGGATTGTTCATCTGCCTTTGTCGCGATTGACGCATACACAGGCTAGAATTAAAACGAGACTGTTTAAACGTTGTTGTACACGTTACGCCTCAAAAGGAACGAAATAACTTTATTCATTACTTGGCCTTACGAGTAACTAAGTACGTTACTCGTTCCTTTTCTAAAATAAAGGAAGTAAATACGTTACGTGTTACCGAAACAAGTAACTAGCTAGAAGTGACTCGTTACTAGTAACGGGTTACGTTCTTGTCTGGCCTCGACACAGGAAAATCAGTCAGCCCCATAGACGTCTGGTGTCTCTGCTAGGGCTGGGAATTGACCGATTAACCGATTCATCGATTAATGCTTTAACCGCAATGAAATTTATTAACCAGTCAATCGTTGAAATTTTCACGGACCAAAAGAAAGTCAAAATGAAACACTTTCACCACGCAGACGTGGAGGGGCACACCTGTATGAAGGGTAAACTCTAGGTCAAATATGTGAATAAAGTGAACTGTGGAGGCGAGATTTGGAACTCCAGATGAGTGCAGAAGGTTAACACGTTTCCCGGACACTTTAACGTCTTTCGAGTATCAGTTTAGCGCAGCAGAGACTATTGTGAACAATCACAGATCGCTCTTGCCGGAGAATATCAACGAACCGTTTTGCCTTATGCAGCTCGAGTAATAATTTGGAAGTGTCAGTGTCTTAGAACTGATCTTTACCTACACATCGAGATTTATTCATAATGCAAGTAGAATAGTGCGCCATTTATTGCATATTCAGCAAAGGCAAAAAAAAAACGATTAATTTTGACTTTTTTTAAATACAGTATTGTGCATAGAAATCAATGACACCGTTTAATCGATTAAAGGGTGGCGATTAATTGGGTTAAAACTTTTAATCGACGCCCATCCCTAGTTTTTGCTGTAGAGGACAAATTTAGCCAAGCTAATACGACTGTTAATCCAGGGTCGTGCATTACGCATAACAAGACCGCACTCCGGCGTGCGATCCTCATCAAGGTCGAACCGCGCAGAAGTAGGGATTGAACCCTGCATCTCTGGGTTCCACAGCCATCTTTTGCTCCACGTGCTCCGGGCTTCGAGGCATTAACAGATTCGGTCATTGATCTCCCTACAGGTCGCCTCCGGTACGCTATGGTTCATCCACTGCATCTACACTCTCCGCGGCAAGGAAGGCGGCAACAGGCGCTTTGGCAAGCGACACGTGAGCTCTTCGGACGCCCTGGACCACGTCATCTCCAAGCGTTCCATGCTCGCCGACGCCGAGAGCATCGGCAAGAACGGTCGCGGAACCAACATGCACCAGATCGTGCTTTCCAGTGCCCTGAAACAGACGGGAACCTACGAGATGGGTTCCAACGCGGAGTCTCCGGCGACATGGCCTGTTCTCCTGGTCGTCCCTCTGGTCTTGGCCGGCGCACTCGTCACGGGGACGGTCGCGGCTTACGTCATCTGTCGGAGGCGAAGGAGCTCGGCCAGTCTGTCGTCGGGCACGTCTGGCAACCGGGTGGTGACCGTGTGTTGCGCAGGCGGGAAGAGTCACGTCCACGCGTCCGGTTACATGCCCAACACAGAGTTCGCTGGCACGGAGGTGTGAACTAGGGTCACCAAGTAAGCTACGCTTCAGAGTAACACCACTTCAGCCATTTGGATTTTGATTTGGATTTAATGACGACCCCTTTGGAATGGGGGGCTGCTCGCCTGAAGTTCCGTTGAGGGCCTGCCAAAAGCTAGCTCGGCTGGGTCCGCCAAGTGCCCAGCAAAGACTAGCCGAGTTCTTCGACTGTTGGCGCTTAAAATCATTATCGCAGAAAACGGGTTTTCGTCCTTCAGAAATGCTACAACAGTCCGCGACAAAGCGATACAACATCACCTGAGCTTACTGACACCGTATAGACCAACTCAACTCACTGACGTCACTCCACTGTGGTGGCGCTGCTGTCGGCACTGCGCATGCGCAGATGCGTAATCTATCGCGAATCTGGTTTCTGCGCAAGCGCACTGCCCACACTTGGTGAGGGCAAACCCTGGCTTATTTGTAAAACGTGAGTTGGTGTACAAAAAGCTCAGGAAATTGGGTTTTCAAATGGATCGCTGTCGCGAATTGCGCTCGCTCTCCACTAATCACCAAATTGGCGGCACCCATAAATTGACCGGGGATTGAAATGCCGATACTCAAAGCGTAGCTTTGTTGGTGGCATCATTGTGAACTTGCATCGTGTTTGAGTGTGTTTCACTATGATTCACTTATGTGTGTGCGTGTGTGTGTGCTCGTCTTGTTCAACTTGAGCGGACACGACCAAGTGCGCAGCCGAAAACTGCCAAAAAGAAAGAGACAGTTCTTACTCTTCGCTATGAAACCGTGCCAAGGTGTACCTCGCACGTCATTGCCGCGGCCCGGTGACGCGTCGTGAAGTTTGTCTTCTTTTTTGTTTTTCTTTTTTTCAAAGAACTTTGAGTTCGAGTGAGGTAAGTATCGAAAAATGTTTCTCGTAAAACTTTCTTTTTTCTTGTTTTTTTATGTTTTTTTTTTGTGGTTTTATAACTTATGTGCGATGTGCCGATATGCAGTGACAAACCAATGGTATTACTTTTTTCGCTTATAATAATATTTAAATCTCAAAACTATCAAGACCGAAAGGAAAAGGAATTTTTAACTTTCAGTGAATATGAATAGGTTATACCTTGAAAATATGGTTCCGGTTTTTGCCATACTTAGCATTTGCTGCAGTTCGGATGGCCCACACAACACATTTTATAAAAGACACTGCCTTTTCTATTGATGTTTTTCTCGCCAAACTAGAGCGAAGTTCAGATCAAGAGTTATGCTGAAGATAGTTACGTCCAGTGGCGTCACAAGGGGGGGGGGGGGGGCGGGGGGGGCGGACCGCCCCGGGTGCAGCGCTCAGGGGGGTGTCGCGGCGGGCTACGCGAGAGGGGGGGGGGGGGGGGGGGAGTCGCGGCGGGCTACACGAGAGCGGAGGGGGGGGGGGGGGGGGGGGGTGTCGCGACGGGTAACCGCCCCGGGTGCCGCTGACCCTCGTGACGCCACTGGTTACGTCTGCTTAGTTTTCAAATGTATCACACGCATTATTAAAAAAATTATTGAGAAACTGGGAGAAAACAAACGCCTTAAAAATTCTTAACTTTTTTCTTTTGGGTAAATTACTCGTGTTAGACAATCCTTCACAAACTCAATTGTAATTTTTAAAGTAATTGTGCAAGGTTTCTTCACCGCTGAATTAAAGAAACAGATGACATTGCAAACACTTATTTTCTTTTCTGTTAGGTGCAATTCTCAATACTTAACCCGCATCCGCAGTATTTCAGCTTTAAGCTTCCAAGTAGAAGCAAAGCTCCGAAATAGTCATTTCGAGAACGATTTCTTATAGAACAGATCTAGCCTTTTTACGTAAACTCACATTTGAATGTGTCTATGCACCCGTGGAAAGTAGAAGAACCGCGTGGTGCTTACGATGTTTCTCCATTCACTTATAACAAATTGGGTGTACAACCAGTGCCTCTGTATTTTACTCTGTCTAGGATGAGAGGTTTCGGCCCTTTACTTGAATTGGGGGTTTCTACTATCGCAGCACTATAGGCTGCCAGGGTTGCTGACTGAATTGTGGCATTGTGCAGGTTTCGGCAACACGACGCCGTTCTGTATTGTACAGTCTTATTTTTACATTGTGTAAGTACATCATTTTCACAGCGCATGCCATTGTCTGTATCGGTGCTTTCTTTCTTTTATTTCAGTGATTTTTTTTTTATTTAGACAGGGTATTGGTGCAATACCAAGTTTGAGCTGAAATGACTCGTTTTGTTTTTAAACGTGAGCTTGTAAAGTAAGTGAAAATCCAGAAAGTTTGCAGTGTCGTGTTGATACGTGTGCCATTTTTTTTTAATGCATTATATTGCAAAAAGAAAAAAAAAAAACACTTTATTTTGCAAAGCACTTTTGGTGTATTTCGTCTTGATTATAAACTTATGAGAGATTTGTGTTCTTACGTTTCTAGCTATTTTCTGCAAAAGAAAACATAAATTCACTTACTAGTTCAATAAACCGAGGGAACACAACACTATAATATTGATACTCTTGCATATGAATCTGAGTTTTCAGTATGCTGTCGCACTAAAAAAAAAAAAATACTTTTGGGAAAACTTGCGAGGTTCTTACAAATTATGTCAGGCCTTTAAGCACAATTAGAATGGCGATTTAGGCCAGTTGGTTTATGATACATAAAAAGCGCCAAAAATAGACAAGGACGGAAGGAGGTGGACAAACAAAGTGCTTTAAGCACTTTTTTTTTGCATGTAATTTAAATTGTTGAGTTTAAGACAGACATGAAATAATGTTCGCCTATTTGAATCTCATGAAATCATATTTTTTTATAAGACACTACACAAATTTCGTTAGTCAATTTGTAAATCTCTAGTCCGTCCACTCCAGTAGGCCGACAATGATAGTCAAAAGTATTAATCGGCTGTGTTACATGCTTGTGCAAGCTAATTTACTCTGTGGCGATAACGTTATCAGGGTACAAGACGTTACAAGGGTAGCCAGAACCTTTACACGAGATTTATTTCTTCTTTATTTTAGGACAGGACAAGTTCAATACGGGTACAAGGCAAGCTAATAAGTAAAACTCCAATCTAGCTCATCAGGTACGCTTAAAGGCCAAGCGTCATTGCACAAGTACCATACAATATGTAGTTTCAACCACCCGAAGTTACCAGCTGCAAGGCATACTCCATGCTTCTTGCAAATATAATGTCCCCGTAAACTGCGCAGAACCTCTATATGATGAAACACATTTTTCAGGAAGAGCATGGCGCTTTCTAGATCCTACGTCTGCTGTACGCAGCCTTTATTTTCTTCATTACTCAACCTTGCAACTCTGCGCCACCCGTCCTCGCTTACGATATCACTACTTGTAAAAAGCAAGGGGCTGTGTGTTTTATCGCGGAACGTTTATCACAGGCTGGTCTGTCGATCAAGCACACGCGTTTCTTGAGCCCGCTTCACAACTTGGTTCCGGGTAGTTCTGAATGACGGAAAGGTTCGTCTTCGGAGACCGGTAAGTTGCTGACCTTGTTGAACAGCTGCGTGTTGATGGCGATCCACTTGCGCTAGAAAATACGGCGTCGTCGCGATTGTAAGACGGCCGCATCGCTCTTATATCGCAATGATTACAGCTACTAAACTAGCCACGCCTCTGAGTAACGACCTTTTGGTCATCTGGGTGCTAAAAATCATGGTTGCCAGTTATCTGAAGCTTCATCTGAAAGCACAGCGAGTGATTTTCCGGTTTTCAGAAATGTTAAAACTTTCTGCGACAGAGCAAACCGCAACTGCCTGAGGTTCATGAAACCTAAAGCTCAGAAAGTCGCATCTTCAAATGGTAGCTATCTTCGGTTGCGTCAACTCTGCACTAATTACCAAAATGGCGGCGCCTACAAGATAATCGTAGAATGGACTGCCACGATGCTCTAGGCATAGCTTATTTAGTTGTTCTAGCAATGATTTTACGGTGGTTTGTTCGGCGAGACTGTTGAGGTCGAGGGTGAAGCAGGACCGGGTCGCCCATCCTGGCAACGTGTCGCCCGAAAGGTCCCACTCCGGGTACAGGAAGGCCCAGTCCGGGTACAGATAGTCCTCACCAAATGAGAGAAAAGCTGCGCCAAAGAAATGGTGCATTACGTTAACGTGCAAGAGAACGCACGTTTTGGGAGAAGGACTTGAGTTCCTGTGAAGGGATGTTGAATTCACGCAGGCTGGCGCAGCTAGATAAAATTTAAGTGTCACCAGACGAAACTATATATCCTAAATATCTCGAATTACGGATGTTGTATAGACGTTCGCATGACATCTTCAGTATTGGATTCCATTAGGACGCCCTCAGAACGATGCGTGCTGCCAAAGTGGTGAACATATAAAAAATAAAGGCTCCAATTCATTCTGTGAAGGTGGTTAGATAGCGAAACTGTGGTATCACCTGCAACGATTGCCCACTGCACCATAGACCCTTTTTATGGCAAACGCCACCAGGTGGTGCTCCAGTCTTTGACGTCCCAGAGAACCTCCGGTTTATAAAAAGAATGAACAAAGGCCACCCTAACACTGCTACTTGAAATGCAGATGAAACGTTTAACCACCAATTATCCAGGTGAACACCGAAAGAACGAAGGAGTGCGATATCTGTAGAAATGTTTCGAGTATTCTTGTAAACCAACTTGCCTACTCCAAGATGTAATATCGTGCGGCCGAAAGCCCTAGTTAAATCTCCCACTTTGTTGTCCGTGTAGCATCTATACTTTCTAGCACTGGTGACATGAGCAAGCTCAACAGGCTTGCAAAGACGGTGAGACCGGAGGTCGCTTGGGACGCAAGCGACAGTTCATGTTTGTAAACAGCAAAAGGGTCTATACCAACTGATTGACGAAAGAAAAGTAAATGCACTGTACCAAACGTTTTAATACATAAAAGACTTCGTACGCTGCCGTTGCCGCGGCAGCTTATTCAACCGCAATCTTTACTGAGAAACGCATGCGGGGAGCACTACGTGCTTCGCATTGTTAGCCGGGCTAGTAACGTCACTCCACACTTTGTATACTCTGCCGTTGCCGCGGCAACTTATGCAACCGCAATATTTATATATATTGATATTTCTTTATTTAACCCTTGAGAATGTGGACACCACAGAAGGCCAGTGACCCGTACCCGTAGGTCTGTCGTACCGTACAAGACATTATACACACACACTCACACATGCGCACACACATGAATAAATAACAATGTAGCCGAAATGGGAAGGGAGGGAGGCAAGCGTGGCAGTCTAGTAGGCGCGGAGGGAACGCACAGCGTCCCTGCAGAACTTCTTTACATTTATCTCGCCTTCCAGGACACTGGCTGTCAGCGCGTTTCGCAGCGAGCGCCATATCTGAACAGTACGAATTAGGTATGACTGTCGGTGAAACCCTGTGCGCGCAAACAGGGGTTGAAGAGCGCCATCACGGGTGTGCCGGAGTTCATCACACAAGGGATGGGGACTCTGGTCAGGGCAGGTTATGCTGGCAAGCAGCCTGATGGACGCCACTTTCCGTCGGAGGGCCACAGTGTCCCAACCTACAGCTTTGAGCAACTGGGGAGCCCGCATGTCTTTGTAACAGGGAGGGCGTGGTGGGGGGCCTCTGCACAGGACAGTGTATGCAACGCGACGTTGTACACTCTCTAATGATGCAATGAGGCTAACCTGCGAGGGGTCCCATATTGTAGAACAGTATTCAAGCTGAGGAAGAACGAGCGCAGTGAAAAGGTTCTTGAGGGTATTGGCTCCGGCACCCCTAGAGATTCGAGTGGTAAAGCCCAGCATCCTCCTGGCTCTTGATAACACCTCGTTGATGTGGGAAGTGAACTGGAGTCGATGATCGAGCGTAACACCGCGAAACGCATGCGGGGAGCGTTATGTGCTTATCATCTATCACGTGGTTTTGACGCTTGTTTCGTGGCTTCTTATTGAAACAAGTGTCAAAACCACAAGCTAAGAGATAATGCGCGCGCGATGGTTTTCTGTCGAATATTTTGTCGACTACTGTTCTGTCGACGCACACAAAAATACCCGACCAACGAGTCATTTAACCTTTGCTGTAAAAAAATTATAATTGCATATTCAAACAACAGTAATACGTGCTGTGTGCGCACGGTGATTTTAATCCATGAAAACTTTTGTTTCAAGAAACATCGGGTTTTTCAATTAGAGGTGTGCGAATAGTGGTTCGAGACGATTAGCTCGTGCATCATTCATAGCTTTCACGGTGCTATACTTGGTTTCACCTCAAGCCCAGGCGCAGCCGACACTGCGAGCTGGTGGGACCAAGCAGACGTCGTCAAAACGCCACCTTCATGATGTTCGTCATGTTTCTGTACGTTTTCTATCATCGCTGAACCAATCAAAAACAGGAAAAGCCAAGTGACTTTCGCTTTTGACACTGCTTGATCGGTCCCATTCTCTCATAGCGTCGGCTGTGAAGTATAGGGAAGCTCACGACATACCAAATCTCTTTGCAATGCTAAAACTAAGGACGACGCTATCCGATGCGAAGCAGCACTCGCTCACGTCTACTAAAAGCACAACATCCCACCCTTGCAACGAAAAAGTTAGAGAAGGAATGAGAAGTGATCACCCGACTCGGCGTCTTCCAGCATAGCGCCCGGTGTGCAGCGCGGGAAAGTGGCCGTCTTGGACCGGTCAACGGCGCCGGCACCAGACGCGAGAAGCGTGTCGTTAAATTCGCTCTTATCGAGGTCTGCCTGGCCGACCTTGGAATTGCCGCATCCGGGCCATGTGTGCACGGAACGACTGTTCAGTCGCGGCTGCAAACCAGACGGATTGCTTCGCGGACACGATGCCTGGACCTTCTGCCGGGTTAGAAAGAGGTAGACATGGTAAGAGGAAAAACAAAAAGTTTCTTGCGGATGGGTGGGTTTTGGAAAAACGAGGTAAGCATCTCCCAAAAATCTTTCTGCTCTCCATGATTGTAGTTTTTCCTCTCCACTAGTTTCCCCTGCAGCGTTCGCTTCGTTAAAGTGGAGAAAAGGGAAAGCTTTTGGAGAGGGGCTTGTCCTGCTTTACTTCACCTGCAACAGACCATAGTCGAGTCAATCGTATAGATTTCACATTGATGCAACAGTGTTTGTTGCCTGTGTACAGCGAACGCTTCTGTTTGTAGCCGAAAACAATGTGTTGCGTGCATTGCCATGCATACTACTGTGTAGTGAACATTAGAGACTCCACTGCGCAATGGTCCAGTTGGCCCTCCACGTCAAGGATTGCCAGATTTTAATGTCGGCACCTCGTACTCTACACATCCGTGCGATCAAGTTGAATTTTAAGAAAAAAGAAAAATAATCGGTGGACGCTTTTCTCTCAACGACCAAGAGAATGATAAAAGTGATAGTTTTTTGCAATGCAAATAAAACGGCCGCTTATCAAAGCTTTATCATTTTTTTTTTCTTTTTTAACAAAATACCTGAAACACTTGTGCGGCCAGAAATGGGGCTTACATTCCTTTGGATGATGATGCCGGGAGAAGTTCGAAGGACGCGTACTCTGGTGAAGTCTGGAGCACGTCCCTGATTCTGTTGTTCCTCCTGGACTCCTGCTCCATCTCACCCACGTACGCAGGGACACTGCGGCCGACGAACGCGTCCGATGGCTTCAGCGTGCCGCTGTCGTCCCGAGGCGTTTGCGGTTTCAAAGTAGAGAACATTTCCTGATGCGGAAAAAGTTACAACAGACGGTTAATAGATTCACTAGGTATGAAACACCGGCGACTGAGATCCAACATTTCTAAGAGTTAAACTACCAACGTTTCTTCGATACCGGATGATGGTATAGTTGGAGTATATCGATATACCACCTACGTATGCCCTCAATATTAAGGGAGTTTGACCATCCATATTATCATCACACAGATTAACACACATTCGCATGTACCCGGTGCATGATACGACCCTAAAACCGTGTCTACGACGGGTGGAAATCGAACGCCCCGCTGAGTTTGTTTTTCGGTTTCAACAAGTCATAATGCCGCACCAAGCTCACCCGTACATATTAGAAGGGGAACCACAAAAAATACTATGACCAAGCGTCTTGGTTTGAACCCCAACACAGCGAAAGACAGAAAGAGAGTCTGCAATGACAAAATGGAGAAACGATCTCTTGACGTCAGCAGTACCAATTTTTATGGCTAGACGAGGTTTAGTCAAAATCAGGAGCATGGTCTTTGTTGCTGCACGCTGACGACAATTGCCTCCTCGGTGCACTGCTGTTTTCATGAAGAAGAAAAAAGCCCTGATCCTAGCCTAGATGTTAAAATGAAACAATTCGCATTAACATCACGGTTAGCAGACCTTCCAAAGTGTACTCCCCCGTTAGAAAGAAGATACCTTGCCAATTCTGTTTTGATAGATCTCCCACTCCCTCAGAGCGGCGTAGGCAGCTAGGGTATTGTGCCCATCTAACTTCTTTGACTCTTAATCATCGGCCTCTCCCATTACAATTTCACTAAATCCGTATATGTAGAACGCCACTGAAAACATACATTACTCTCGTGCAGCGATTTAACACCCCCCCCCCCCCCTCCCCCCCCAGAAGTTCGTCCCTGAAATTTGTAACGCAGCCCTAGGTCGACAGTCCTAGATAAACCACTGCTCTGGTACCTCCTCATTTAAATCGTTCCAAATGTCGTCCAAGAAAAGAATGAGGCACTTGACAAGCTTGGCCAGTGTGCGATGCACGTTTTCGGAAGGGTAGGCCACGAACTGGGAGCTCGGCCTCCACAGAAGCGACGGTCCCACGAAGTGACCCGCCAAAATTGGCGTCGTGTGGGTGAAAGGTGCGTTCTTGCAGACTCGTCTTAAGACCAACAGCACGTGCTTGAGAAGCTGCTGGTTCAGTTCGGGCAGAGACTTGCAGAGCCTGTGGAAGAAAAGACAAAAGAGCACGACCGGGGTATTTATATATACATATCGAACATATCGTTACAAATGAGGTGTCTTAATACTCATCTTGGGTGGTGTCAGTTTATGCAGTACGAATTCATACCCGGAAAGAGCTCTCTAAAAATGAGGATACAGTATATACTCACCTTAATATCGAATAAGACTTTAAACGTGTGCGTCGTTGCAATGAAAAGACGGCTTGCCAGGTAAGTTTCGAGTTATTTTCGAAAACCGGCAAAAAAAGTGGATAAGCAACTCAATACACTTTGGTCATACTCTTACAATTGACCTAAAGCAGCTTTCAAGTCAAAGAAACTAGCTTCTGTCATATGTTTCTATAGACTCGTTAAGTCTCAGGATAAGAATAGAAACCATAGTCACTGACAAATTAGAACAGCAGGGCGTCTCTTTCGAATGCCTGGCCTCCATCACGTGCTCGTTGCCTTTAGCCGTACCATAGCCTCCTATATACTGACAAAACCTGGCAGATCGCCACGAGAAGCGGCCGCCGAAATGGAAAAGGTGGAGCGGCACACAACGGATGAGAGGAGAGCCACGTGACTGGCGCCCCGCTGCGGCGAGACGCCGAAACACACTTCTCCCGAGCGAACAAGTCTGTTTCGGGTCCTCGCCGCTGCAAAAGCTGTGCGCTGACGTCCAGGTTTCCCGAGAAATGGCTCGTTGATGCTCTGTGCTACCAGATCCTCGCGCTCCAAATCTGTGACCGGGCACTCTATGGCTCCGTCGTCAAACTGCCAGTCTTTGTGAGTATACAGGAGGCTATGGTAGGAAGCTCGCGTTGGATGCGGGACAACTGAAGCTCTCCCTGTTAAAAATAATCCCTGGAGAAGGAAAACAAAGGGGCGAAAGGACAAACACAAATCTGCAAACACAGCTACGTTACTGATGCGCGACTGAAAAAATCCGCCTGATCCTGGTGGCAGCTGATAAAACCTGTTTGCTCTACTGACGTCTAACCCCATGGTTAGCTCAGCATGGTAGAGCACTCCACTGGAAATGGAGAGGTCTCTGGTTTGATGCCAGGACCAGGCGGATTTTTTTTCAGTCGAGCACCATACAACTAGCTGTGTATGGAGATTTGTGTTTGCCCTTCGTCCCCCTTGCTCCCCTTCTCCAGGGATTATTATTATTATCATTATTATTTTTAGACTGGTGGCAGCTATTAAAACCAGTTTGCTCTACTGGCGCCTAACCCCTGGTTATCTCAGTTGGTAGAGTGCTCCACTGGAAATGGAGAGATCCCTGGTTCGATACCAGGGAATTTTTTCAGTCCCGCACCAGTCACCTAGCTGTGTTTGGGGATTTGTGTTTGTCCTTTGTCCCCCTTGTTCCCCTTCTCCAGGGATTATTGTTATCGTTATTCTTGTCCAGCTCGCTTGCACCTTTGCATTAATTGCATTAACATCATTTCTCCCTGTTTCACGAGGAAGACAATTAATTGGCGCACTCCGCACTTTACTTTATTTTCAGTTTTTTCCGCCCGTGAATACTCTCTCGCCTTTTTTTTTTTTTTTTGTGTTCTAACTTTATAAACGAACGAAAACGCGGTCACTATTCAGTTTAGATACCAATAAAATTTTAGGTTCTGTAATGCCCAACATAAAGTGATAAGAGAATGACTAGATCACACGCAAAAGTAATTGATTACTGACACTGTCCTTCAATGTGTCTGGTCGAGTGCATGGTTGAATAATCTTTTTTAAGCAGTGTATCCGCAAACAAACTTACGAGACGTTAAAAGCAAATGTTGCCAATCAGATTTTCAGATTAATGTGTAATAGTGCTTAAAGAAATACCTGAGTCTAAAAGAAGTCCGCTTCTATCCTCGAAATCACACCGCGACAATGAAGCTTCTTGGTCAGTGGCATTTCGCGCAAGTACTTGGGTCACACTGGTGCCGAAGCTTGTGGAAAGTGAGAAACATTCCTACCCAACATCGTTGCACGGTCC
Organism: Ixodes persulcatus; assembly: GCA_013358835.2. Lineage (NCBI taxonomy): Eukaryota > Metazoa > Arthropoda > Arachnida > Ixodida > Ixodidae > Ixodes > Ixodes persulcatus. Next base: position 692,377 of record JABSTQ010010393.1, read on the forward strand.
TTGAAAGGATCCTTTTACGAGCAATGTTAAGTACTTCATCTGAATAAACCAACAAACAGCAGCCGCTGGTCACGGACGTGTCAAATGTATCTTCCCAACTGCATCTTCTAGTATCTGACATGCTTGCCACTATAACATATGCGTGTCGTACGTATCTCGGAGCTTTCAATCGGTCACACGCACCAGGAATACAGACGCTTGCACGTAGACGGAATACCCGTGCCAAGGAATTCGGGTACTGCGTTCCAGCTTGGATTTGAGCTCCAGGCAGTCTGACACGTGCGGTTGGAGCCCGAACACGTGAACATGATTCGGCGCATGCTCGTAGAGGACATCCAGAAGTAGCTGCCAGCGGTGAGGTGCAACATACACGCCATCATTTTAACTACCCAGAATCTCCTACCCTCTCTTGGCAAAAAAAAAAAAAAAACAACACATAAAACGTGTTTCGTTAGATCAATTATGTATGAGTAATACATGCTGACGTCACGCGCAGTATACTGCGTCGTTTCTATAACAAGAACGTGAAAAAACAACGAGCCATTACATTTAATGTTTACGGTGTATAGTTTCGCATACAATAATTGTTAGCTACAATAACGACCTATTTGTGAGAATCTCTAGGTGAGTGAGTATTAAGTAGCTTGATCCAACCACTTAAGATGTTAGATTAGCTGTAGTTCCTGCGGAAGTTAGAATAATCTGAATTAACAGTATCCTAGTGATGCAGATTATTATTGCATCACAAATGGACGGTATGTTATTCCGGCAAATTTGAGATTCTCCAAAAAGAAACCTAAAATAGGCCTCTTACATAATGCAGGAGTGAACCACGGCGGACCTCGAGTAAAGTTTAAGGTACCGGAAGAATACGCTTCGGGAATGCAAAGTAGGAAGCGATGTAGAAGCCCAAGAAGGGCCTTACCTTTAGCCTTGTGGGTAGCTGGTTGTCATTGCTCAGTTCCTGCAAGTGCAGCCCAAACTTCAACCTGTTCATGAGACCATCGACGTCTATACTCGTACGTGTGCAAATCACGCACAAACATTCACCTTGATGCACTTCACTACGAAAACGAAATAGGGACACCATCACCTTCAACTATCTGCATTGTATTATTTTATGCTTTGTATTTTCGCACCCTTCCTACTTTCACCCCCCCCCCCCCCCCCCCACACACACACACACACACACAATTTAACCCACCCTGTACGTCCTGGGGGTTTAGTACCTTTCCCTCTAAGCCAGGGGCTCTCAAACTTTTCCGACTCGAGGAACCCATCCCGGTCTCGGCATTGATGTAGTAAACCTGTGTAGAAACCTACCGACCTTGTAAACAATAATGGAAATGCTATAGGAGGTATTCACTGGCCGCCATATTGAGGACACTGTTTAAAGCGCATGCTCAGAACGAGCTCGCATTAATAGGCTGCCAAGACCGGCAATCTTGGTGGTGCGGAATGCACGTGGCTAAAGAACTGTGGAAGCTCGCGTTCAGCACGCGCTCCGCAGCCGAGGCACACAGCTATGGCAGCAGTGAATACGGCCTATAGCTGTGTGCTTCGGACTGGAGCTTCCACAGTTCTTTCGCCACGTGCATTCCGCACCACCAAGATTGCCGGTCTTGGCAGCCTATTAATGCGAGCTCGTTCTGAGCATGCGCTCTAAACAGTGACCTCAAATATGGCGGCCAGTGAATACTCCCTATAGGGAGTGTCTGGTTCGTATAAATATGCATCAGTGGATGGCTCAGATACTTGTAAAACTATGCTTAAACTGAAGATACACATCATTTAAAAGTAGGGACGGTCTAAGACATTTACCTGTGTTCCTAGGAACTCGGTTTGAGAACCCATCCTTTATACATGGCTTGCACCTGACCCACCGTGACCTGACCTCATCGCCCCGTGCTGGTGGTCAATTCGGGTCATTCCTACTTGTTATTGCCCAGAGAAACAAATTTGATGGTGCGAAATGCATGCTACAGAGAAATACGCACTTAAGGCCGGTTCTCACATGGAGCGAAGCGCTGATGTAGCGCTCCTCACGTGCCGTCAGTTACTTATTGCCTGCCACGAGCAACAGTTTTGGCGGTGCGATACAAAGCTGGTGAACGCTCCGGTCAGCACGCGCTTAGCGCGAGGTTAGCGCTATGCTTGTAGCTCTCCGCTGCATGTGTGAACAGCAGCATGGCCACCACAATGGCCGTCGATATAACATCAGTGAAATCCTTGTATGCAGACAGCCGCACTGTCTCCTCCTTCCACTGATTCCCCGCAATTTCCATCTTAACCTATGTCAGCATTTCTCTGCCGGTATTGGCGACGTGTGAGACCAAAAGCGTCGTTGTCACCGGCCTTCCACGATTGGTCAAACGCTCACAATGACGTCTTTAGTAAATGAGTTTCCGCCCTCGTCGACAGAAATAAGAACAAAATCAGACTCTCAACTTTGACGGTGTTGATTTAGGAACGTGATGACCAGGCTTCCATCGCACATTTAACGCACCATCGAACTTGTCGATCGCTACTAATAATCTCGGTCATGACGTCAGTGATAGGAACCATTAGAGGGCGCCACCAAACCATCTCGTCGCCAATATGCCCGTAGCTCTCAAGTTTTGAGCACCACTTTAGTCGAGCAAAATAGAATATTTGTAGGTTCTATTATAAGTGCCACCGTAGCAGAGGCTAAAAGGGTGAGCTCAGAGGCTACAAGAGCGAGGCAAGCACGCGCGCTCGGGCAGTGGGAGGTTGGCGCAAGCATCGTTCGGGTACAGTGTTCGTTCGAGGTAACCTGCTTTACATGTAGCTTCGGCTTCGCTATCACGTAAAGTGAAACATGCTCACGGAGTGTATGAAAGAAAGCAATACAAATAATAAAGCTGAAAGGAATGTTTCATATAGAACGCTGAGACCGCGAGCTGCAAAAATTTCTTTTTAAAAATAATTCTTTTTTACGTGTTTTTTTTTTTTGCGCATGGGCAGATGCTGACAGAAGCTTGTACTCGAACGTGGCTCGCCCATAATCTAACGTTACAGCGCCGCTTCTATGGTCGTATCGCGTGGATGGTGCAGCCGGCATTACATGGTCGTGTTTTGCGTAGTGTCAAAGACGCGCTCACGCCCCCTGCCCGAAAGCAACGGGCCTATGCGGAGCGGAAGTTCGTCTGCTTCTTTTGCAGAAGTTGTGGTGATGTCATAACGTCGAGCTCTGATGGGCTCTGATTGAAGGATAGTGGGTAGACCTCAGGGCAGCTTGCGTCGAGGTCTACTCACCATCCTTCAGTCAGAGCCAATCGGAGTTCGGCGTTCTGATGTCACCACAACCCCAGCGAAAGAAGCAAACGAACCTGCGCTCCGCATAGATTAGGCTTCGATATGATATGGGCGACTTGCCTACCTGTGGCGCTCCTAAGCAGAAATTAGATAGTACTAGTACTAATAATAACAGACCCCACGTACCCTTTGTCGTTCTTGTCCGGGCTGCTAAAGAACAGTCTTGGACTGCGCAGGATCTTTTGCGCAGCATTTGGGGTTTCTCTGGCGCAACAAGACATTTCGACGTCGCGTCACCGCTCCACCCTAGCTCTACTCACGACCAATAACGTTTTCTTTGTCGTCTTTGTGGAGATAAGAGTACGGTAAGTTTCATTACCTACCATGGAAGAAGGAAGGAAGAAGAGCAAGGCACCAATCCTCTTACTCAGTAGATATAGGAGGAAGGGAACAACGAAAGGATTAATGAAGAAAAAGCAGAAGGAACAACATTAGTAAAATAGGATTCAATAAAATAGTTGGTGGTCCAGCGAGCTCGTTCCACCCGAAATAGACCTGTTCCGAAATTCAGTCTGGCACTATCATCAGAGCCCATCAGTACAGTTGCCTAGAGATCAGGCTCTCGGTTTCGTTGGCCAACCGCCAGAAGGAGACATGGGAGCCAGTGATACAGGGTGCGCGGCTGGTGCGGCAGCAGGGGGGAACGGTGCGAACGTGATCGAGACAACAAAGCGGCTACTGGTGAATTGCAGAAGGAACTCCTGCGGGGGAGCGGGAGTTTGTCACAACTACGGACAATATATGGCTAGGACACATACGGAGATAATTCGTACTGTAGTTTCCGCCCGTTAAGAAGGAAATAGCCAACATATCCAGATCCATCATCTCAGGAATGGCATATGTTTCGTACTAATGGTACTACTCGTGGCCACTTTAGTAATGACCACGAGTAGGTCGTGCTAATGGCGGCCTTGTGGTTACTGATTATGGAAGACGTTGAAGATGCTCCGAATCGAATGATGCGAGGCATATATACATTTGAGACGTTGTATACGATGCGACGCAGGAATGAAATACAAGAGTTAGCGTTCATTTCTTACGCGGGTCCAGTCAATCTGTTGGCGGCACATAAAAGGCTTTATACAGCCACTGGACCTCTTGGCGAATATGTGCTGCCACCTAGACACGCGAATCGGTTCGAGACTAGGTGACTGGAAAACAACGCGCGCCCAAGGCCTCTCCCACCCGTTCCACACCCAAAACGTCAGCTACATCCTGTTCACCCATTGAGGCGATGTGACCGAGATACGGCTCCCCCAAGCTCACCTTTGTCCCCATCGTGCGTAATCTTCCGCCCCGAGGTCGACACAACGAAAGCGCTCAAAGGCGAGAAATGCAAGATGGCGGATTGTTTGGAACTAGATACTCTCGAACCCAGGCGCATGAAATACTCCGCGCATGCGCACCGCGTATTTCTACAAAAGGTCCCTTGATCTATAAACTTTTATCAAGGATTCAATGTGGGTCGGTGCTTCGCCTTTACCGGTCGTATACTTGTCCCCATCGAAACAGAGGTATCCAGAAAGGCAGAAACCGACATTTTCGACTGCTGTTGACTAGCGAAAGTGATGGTGCCCAGCAAAATACTACAGACTGCAGGTCGATTACTGCCATTAGTACGGTAGAAGGTAAACTGCTATTTGAGTCACCAGATGACACTGAATTTCAAGAAGACCCTCTGTATGACACTTAATTCACAGATGTGAATAAGAAGCAGCGTGGGATATGTTTTTATTTCTGGAACGTTGTTGGTTGGAGCCTTAGTATGGTCTTGAACTTCCCTTGCAGTCCTGTCAAAATAAACGATAGATATTAATTACGTGGCTATAGGTCCCCTTCCATGGTCTCTGAACCCTACTCAAAGCATAAGGAAGAGCCGAACGTTCGTTTCGCCTTTTGTTCAGCTTTCTAATTTGTCGTGGTTTTTTTTTTTTTTAGGAAAGGACAAAAGACCGCCAGCGGTTACCCCCCCCCCCCCCCCTCCCCATCCCCGTTTAGGCTATAGGAGTCAATGTAGTTACTATTAGTGACTTCGATATTAGTTTATAAGTAAAAATATATGGGAAATTGCTATGCGATCATGTTGCGTACGTGAAACGCTCTAGCACCACAAACGTTTAGCGATAATCTGTATGCAACACCTTGATAGTTGTTCCTAGAATGAAGCGATATACTACCGCTAATCGGGCTGACAAACCTGACAATCTACCAGAGCCTTCCATACTCTCGAACTCTTCCGCCTCAGTGCGCACAGGTGGTCGAGCTCCTCCTCGCCTACCCCTCTGGTCACGTGACCTCCCCCGTTAACCCATCAGCATCGAGCTTCGCGGCCACGCTTATCAGGCTTCACTTATCAGGCCTTACGAAATGCCGAACAACTAGCCAAATAGCGTTTCAGGTTAATATAGTATTCAAGCATGAATACGAATAAGACGTTCATTTAAACCTAGCCACGCCCCTCTACCTACGTAACTCACTTCTGAAATGTGCTGGATAACATTAAAGGGCTGCCGACAAGCTGCTTACGCGTGTCTGTAGCCCTTACCGGCGCTTATTGCCCACGCGAAAAATGCTGAGTTAGTGGGCTCTGGACGTATGCGCGGCGTCTCATGTTTCGTGAGAGAGCGCTACTGCGCACGCTCACAACGTATTCCAGGGCCCAGTAGACAAAGATGGCAGGCCACAGAAGGCGATTATTGAAAAGATTTCACGCTGCTTGCCTCGGGATTCGAGCTTCGGCTTTCTTATCGACGGATGTCACAGTCTCATTGGCTGTCGATTGACTATAGACGCCACGCCCGGCATTTATTAAACTATTAGTGGACTATAGATGTTTACAAAAAGTGCAACTTGTAACAGCCCAAAAGAAAAAAAAAGAAAAACATCGGCTCAAATTAGGCTTAATTTTCGCGCCATATCCACGGATAAGGACTGTCCGCTCAAAGCTGCCCCTGTCTTCCCCCCCCCCCCCCCCAAAAAAAAAAAAAAGGATAGATGCGTGCGGCTGCTCCCTCTTTCATTGGACGGCGGCTTGCGCCACCTAGCCAGAGAACACCCCAATCACATGTCTGCGACGACGGCACAGAACTCGTAATCTTTCGGAGCTAACAATCCCTCTGGCTTACCTTCATTAATACAGAAATATTACAACCGATAAAACGCACTTCTTGTGACGTTTAAAAAGCCAGAAATATTCTTTAAATATATATTTATTGTAATCGTGTCACGAGAAATGAAACAGCGTGACCTCCACAATTTCTAGCATCCCGTTCCACTAAATCTGTACTTTAATATCCGCAGACTTTTTTTTTTTCTTTTTTTCAGCAAACGCACCACAATTCGCAACTCCAACGTCGTGCATTTTATCCCCTTTCTTTTGTTTCACATTTCGACCGTCAGGCCGCGCCAGTTCTCGATGCACACCTGGATAGCTGTTAGCTCCTCGCTTCTCTCGTACCCGTCTTTTCGGCTAGGTGCGTCGCAGAAGCCCTCTCATTGATATCGTAAACAACTCCAGCCTACATAAAAATTGCAAATAATCTCTCGATGACCACTCATAGTCTCAATATTCTTTTAAACTTAGACTTTTTTTTCTCTTTTTTTTTAGTAGACGTGAGTAGTCGTATACTTCTCTCTCTTTCTTTTTTTTTTTAAATATTACAATGAGGAAGATTACTTACCCTTATAGAGGCGGCGATAGATGTCTTTTGCATGCCTTCGAGTAAACACTGCGATGTATTCCGGAATTCTTGAAACTGCGGGCCATGTGCGAAATAAACAAATGAGAAGTAAGAATTACTGATCAAAAATTCCAACTCAATGAACGGTTCAATTCAACCAATAGACATTTTTTTAAAAAACTCCATTGGTCAGCAGTGGCGGTCGCCATTTGGCTCGAAGCATGTGATTGGATCCCCGAGTCCTCGCCGAGCGCAGATGCAGCCTTCGTGTCCAACACGTGCCCATAGTACGTGCCCAAGCAATGACGGACTCGGATGATTAGCGCAGCAGCCATTAAGTGGTGCGCCCTTTTGAAAAAGGGTCTATTGAGCCACGTGTCCACTGGTCACTCGAGGCAGCAAAGCGCCATTGAAAAACATATTGAGGTAGAATTCAAGGCGCTACCTACCAGCACTACTCATCCGTACAGTTATGCGAACTGTGTGGATTTCGCCCTCTATAACGACGACTCTATAGAGAGCGGATACGGTAATGAGCATTCATCTCTCCATGCTTCACCTGTTTCAAACGCGACAGTGTTCCCTTGAGACGTTATTGCGCGTGTATCACACACATCAGTAACTTCGACTTGCGTTTGAGCACGACATTATCATGACCCTTCCTTCGTTTCATCATCACACGATGGTGGTGGTAGTGGTGACGCATAGAGTAGTAGTATAGTGGTGATCTGGTTGTTTTTACTGTGGAGCTGTTAAGTGCTATACTTCGTTTCAGCTTCCGTCCGAGCGCAGCCAAAGCTACGTGTGGCCGCAGCCAATCACACGCCGGCAATTAGTCACGCGATCTCGCCTGCACTTTTGTATCACTCCGCTGCGCCGCTGGTCGTCCGCGCCGCCCGCGCTCGCCGAGTATTTCGTCTGCTACGGGTGTTTCAACGGTACCGTCTGCAATAGGTTTAAAAAGTGCACTTTCACGTTCTGAAATTTAGTCACAGGGGATGTCAGTACGTAGGCTCGCCGCTGGCGTCTGTGTCCGAGCTTTCCACCTGTTCGGCATAGTTTCGAGATGCAAGTACACATTGCAAGGTGCCCGATGGCGATGACCCGGCCATTGATGTTTCCTTGTATTGTGTGGATATACCAGGGCTCGAGGCGGAGTCCTTTCCACCAGCTTCTCAGCGTTCAATGTGATCGGCAGGTAAAGGGGTGCCCTGATTTTGCCGCGCATCAATGAATTGTAGTGGCCCGGAAGCTTTTCTTGTTTAAAACACATTCGCGGTACGACGCGGCCGGAGTCTCCTGTCGAATTTGAGAGTAGACATTCATCACGACCTCTCGCGCCTGACGCCCAAACGTGCCTTTGCGAAAGGACGTTTTGAAGGGACTCTGATGAAAGCAGCGAAGCACATGATGCGACCATAACGAGAACGAAATCACGCAGAAAAACAACTGAGCGCTGCAGCCATGTTGCCAGCGGAGGTACGTGTTTTCACCAAACCAGATGCATTTAAATATACTCGTAAAAACATAAACTTCAGATATTTAATTCCTTTAGTTGCAAATGATTCTCAGCAGTACACATCTGGAATATTGTGCAATGTTTACGCATAAAACAGTTAATTAAAAAAAAATCTTTTCAGGACTACTTTGTGGTGCGTAGGAATGCTCTTCTCGAAGTTGCGAACCGTCCCTCAGTCTTTGGCTGCGCTCGGACGGAAGCTGAAACGAAGTATAGACGCTTTCAGGCAGCTGTGCATGGGTGCCGCCATAACCGACCTTCAATTTTTGTTCCCACTTATTCCGTTCGCTACACTTCATCATTACCACAGCAGGACAGGTTATTGTCATTTTAAGTGTTACTGTGTCCTTCTCCCCAGCATAGGCCTTTTGTGGAGGCTCGTCAACGCTCGCTTCAGTGCTTCGGTATCTTGGTAAGACCAGAGAAGGTCGGCAATGGCGGCTCAATTTGGCGCGCGCTGAAAGCGTCTATAGTTTCCCCAGGATCGTGTCCGTCCTCAAATGACCTAATGACACATAGGATGGATGGATGGATGGATGAATACGGCTGAGCCCTTTGGATCGGGCGGTAGCTTACGCCACCTAGCCATTTTGTCTTACCCTTTAAGCTTAGAATATTTAAATGTGAAAACTATATTCACTCCGTACTGAAAAGAAAGTGAGGCTATAAATCTCCCTTGCCATCAGTTAATAAGAAAATGCCTAGTTTTCTCTCGCTTTCTGCCACCTTTCACTTAATCTTTGCTTGGTAATCTTTACTGTCTTGAAATCTACTTTTCCTTCGCTGTCTCTAAAACCCAATGACCTTATTAAATCTATGTTGTCTTCGGTATGCATAGGGTGAAGCCCTTTAAAGTAGAGTATCAAGTGCTCTGCCGTCTCGTCCTCCTCTCCACAAGCAGCGCACACTGTAACATAACTCTGGACATCTACCGCCATCTATGAGCGACGGCGGCAACCTTTCGAGCCTTTCCACTCTGGCTTGCCGACTTGCTGTCGGCCCTTACTTCATTCCCACCATAGTACAGCTTCGCTGGTCTTCCTTCTTCACCAGAGTGGAAAGGCTGAAAGTTTTTGTTGTTGTTGTTTTTGTACCGGCGCAAGTCCTTTTGTCAAGAGAAAGTGAACATTCCTAAGTGATGTGATTATACCTTTCCACTCAAAGACGTGATCGAGATCACCACGAATCACGTTATTAAACCGCTCAGTGATCACCCCCATTCTTGTTCTGAACGCTCGCACCGGGAGAACGAGTACACAAATTGAAACACTATCCGAAGAAAACATTAACGTTTAGAATTATGTTTGGTTATACACCAACGCGCGGCTCTGACGACGTCGCGCTGCTACGGTGGCGCTGTTGTCGGCCCGGCGCAGACGCAACACGCAAATCCGGTTTCTGCGCCCATCCAGCGTGAGCAAAACGCTGACTTGTTTACAAACTGTGCGTCGGCCTGCAGTCACAGGCAGAGTAAGAATCACGGGGCGTGGTTGATTACACCTACGCGTTTAGCTTTGTGATTCGTTCTTCAGTGGACTTATCGGGCATTACCACGATATCATATACTGACTGAGGGAGCGGTCATGTGAGGCTTGGGGACGCACCCCGCCCCGCGCTTCTTAAAGGGGCACTGTAGTCATTTTTGAAAAAGTCAGTTTTTGATCTTATATTGTTTAAAATGTGTTAGTTCCCACATTTTCAAGTGCATTTTATTGTGTATATCTCCTGCCTTGGCTGCGTATTTGCGGCCGGCAGTATCAATAAAAAAAAATATATATATACCAAGTCCTATATTACAATACCGATATTCATCTCAGGGCAGTAGAAAAACATGCGGACTCTTTTCTCTCGCGGACTACATTGTGTGGACCAACGAAAGCCCTACAATACGCGCAGATTCCGAATGATTTTGTTATAACTCGCTTCGAAGAGAGTCTGATATGTACACATTCGGATAAGACTCCTCTTTTTCTCCGCGGGCGAAGTCATCGCTTGCGACTCGCCGACATGCGCCCTTCGTCGACCACTTCACTCGGAAAAAAATTCTTCCCAAAAAGGCGTATCGCGATCTTTGAACACGCTTTTAACGAGAAAATAAGCTACGCACGATTGTGATTTCGGGTTTGTTGGGATGCTTAGAGCGTTTAGATTGAGTTGTCACCACAAAAGAACGATCTCAGAACCGACTTCAGTGCCCCTTTAAGTTACAATCAGTGACTATAGGCGAGAGCGAGGGGAAGACCCCGGAGGACCGAAGACTTGAGCGATATTGCCGACTCTCCTGGTTTCCCTGCCCGCGGCATTGCCTCTCAGGCCGCCGTTTATAGGGCCTCCTCCGTCGCCCAGGAGGCGTTGCCAAAAAGGGACTTGTTAGGACTTGTTTTGACTTGTTTTGGGTAGTACAAGCTTGAGCGTCGCAAACAGTCACACATGTAGAAGCGTGCCTGCTCTGGTGCGGAACGCGCTAACAAGAAAAAAAGCAAGGAAACAAGTTTTTTTTTGAACGCTGTCGTAGCACGGGTCGAAGCTAAAACAATAAGTGTGTGAGTCAAGAAACGCCGTATCACGCCTTCCAAAAAAAAAAGAAAATTAAAAAAAAAACGTCGGGACGCTGGATGTTTTCACGTCACCACCCAGAGATAAGAGACACGCGTTTTAGCGGTGGTGGCATGAATCTGGAATTTTTTTATTGTCTTGGCGGCGTTGAATCTAGCCGGTTTTGGACGTCGAAAAGTGTTTTACCGTTCTTCACCACTACACAGAAAGAAAAAAGCTCAGCGAAGGTGCCACAAGTAGAGTGAGGCCAAATCAAGTGAGATCGTACTTCCCAAATTAGGGCTCCAAGGTTTGTTCAAAGCTTCAGAGCAGGAAGCCTATATGAATGTAACGCGACACTCTAACAAACACCCCCCCCCCCCCCCCCCCCGAGAGCCGGGAAATCAGTGAAATGTATCTCACAGTTATCACGAGGCGTCGGTTTCCAAGTGCGCGATATCTGTACGTGTCGTGCGCAGAAAAAAACACGACACTCCTGTTGCCCCAACCACGGAGAGGGCAGTTGGCCAAAGGCGCCGATTTTGTTGTAAAAAGAAAAGGAGGACGTCGTAGTTTTAAATCTTGAAATCGACCACAAAACAAACTGTTGGTTCCTTGCCGTCCGCGGTTCGTTTGCAGGCGGTGGCCTTGTCCGCTTCCTTTATCCTCGTGTAATGTGAACAGAATATATGTATATCAGTTATTTACATTGACAGATGAAGCAGCGAGCCCAACAAAAGCCCGAGGCGCCGCGCACACTACACTGCGTACAGTTATACTGCCGTGTGCAAACTATGGGACGGTGATCGCGTGACACTAGATTCCTTCTAAAATTAGCGGAAACATTCCATAGTTTTCATATAGAACGTTTCTCTCCTTCCACTGCGCCCTCAGCAACGAGGACGGGCCTATTGCGCACGCGCACCGCTAGCCTTGTCAGTGATGTTCCGAATCTTGGAAGCCAGTTACGGAAAGCGTTGCAGGACGGCAGGAACGATCTTCGAAAATTCCCTATTTAGCGTAGACATCTAGCGTTAAACTTGTAACGTCACGTGACATGACATCACAGTGTCACGTGATACCCACACACGAAAAACACAAAGGGACCAAAATCTCGCCAATAATGGATGAAAAAAAAAGTGGAGTCGCGTATTGATTGCGTGTCGTAGTAAGACATAGCAAACTCACGACAATCTATACACAACGTGTTCATACCCCCAATTTCTACGGTACATGTGCGAATGTAATCGTTGACCAAGAAATGTACAGAGTGTCACGCTCGTAAAGTACAGAACAAAATGAGCGAAAATGGCTTTGAATCTTGGTACTTACAGACAACTAAAGTCACTGGATATACAGACAACGAGGGAAAGTATACCTACAGGCCATCCGAAGCCCTGCCAAACGTAGTAGATAAAAAAAAAAAAAAAGACCGAGCTCACCAGCCCGTTTGGCTACGCCAACGCTGCCGCGATTCATGCCCGGAACTTTAGTTTTTTTGCACCTGCGATGACCTTGCTGGAGCTCTGTGCATGCAGAGCATGAAACGGCACGAGCCGTTTCCTGCACTGCCGCCTGCCTCCTGTTAACTAAAGTTAGGCAGCATTACGCATGCGCCGAACGCTTGGTGACATCCGTCTATTGAGTAGTCCGGAAGAAGATGTATTTTTAAGGTGTATTCACACGGCGGATAAATTAGGGGAACCAGGTTCGCAGACCAGAGAAATGTTTGTATCACGTGACCTTGACGTCATTACGAAGAAATCCGCAGGTCCGCGATTAGTCCGCGAACCTGGCTCTAAATCCCATGGTCACCGTGGACCGAAGTGATGACTGCGAGTTCGAGCTCGTAGCTTCGGTTGCTGCTTTCGCTGAACGTGCTACCAAACAAGATCAGCACCTCTCAAAGTTGTGACCTTGCGCCCATAGCTTTCGCTGCACTCCAAGCTAAAAATGAACCACCAGGCAGCGCACGTTCAAGTTCAAGTTTATAATCCTCAAAGACATCCGTCGGATGTATTACATGAAGACGGGGTAAACAAGTCAACAAATAATTACTAAAAAATATCACAATACACAGTATAAGGCAAGCAACAACAAAAAGACACAGGATACTACATATCCAAAAAGGCTTCGCACTTGGAGCGAAACGAAACATGGTTAGTATGGGGAAAAGAAAAACGACGTCGACGATTGGAATTGCCAGCACCATTTTTTGCCGCTGTTGAAATTTTATGCTATTCTGATCAATTTGGCTACCTCAACATTTCCTTTAGTAACTGGTCATTACGGGGCTATTATCGGGCACAACCCTGCCAGCCTTAAAAGCGACCACTTGCGACAGAGTTGCCCCACTTCAATGACCCATAGCACCAGACTTTGACCTCGGACGCACGGATACCGCCGCGACTACGAGCCATATTTCTTCAGCGGAAACGTGTCAACCACTACAAGAACCGCAACTGACGGCTAAGGACATCAGTGACGACGTTCCATCGAAGAAACAGTGCGTGAATCTTCCCCTCGGAACAAATGAACGAGGAGAGGACATCCAACTACTCGTTTCATGACGGCACTCCTGGAGACGAAGACGACTTCACTCGAGTCACAGTGCGGAAAAATCACCCCGCCGGAATCCCACTGATCATCAAGACGAAAGAACAGGGAACCTCTTTCTGGAAAATCAACCCTAACAGAAGAGCAAAAGAAATCGTGTCAGTATCACAAGAGAAATTACTAGCACCACGCATAAGGAAAGATGGCACAATCACGGACAACACGGCGACGCTGAACTCAACGAACAGGCTCCTTATGATGAAATCTCTTATCGGAATTGACGTGACAGTGACCGTGTCCGAGTCATACACACGCAATGTTGACAAGGTCAACAACATTCCTGTACAATACTCAGACTACGAACTGCTAGACTACCTGAAGGACGCTGGTGTCATCGCAGTCTAGAAACAAATTGACTATTCAAGGAAAGAAGATGGCAGCATGGAGCAACAGCCAACAAAAAGTGTCCTGCTTCACTTTCCGCAGAATCACCCGATGCCTGCACGGGTCCTATTGGGTTTCACCAGTCATCCTGTGATGGAGTACTTTGGAACCCCGGTAGAGCGCTTTCGATGCCAACGACATGGGCACCTCGCAAGACACTGTCGCGGCCAACAGAGACGCAAGGTGTGCGCTGGACCACAGAGCTACAAAGACAACATGGACAGAACTAACCCAAAGTGTGCAAATTGTGGAGGCAATCACTGCGCTTCGTTTTCAGGCTGTCCTCACAAAAAAGGCAGTAGCTGCAGCCAGAAAACATGAAATCCTGAATGGACCAGTACAAAAACACCGTTATCCTTCCCCGAACCATGAGGTCACACGCCCCCCCGCTGCCTCCTCTGCCGCCTTTTCGCCATCCTCCACTTCTCCCTCGTCCCTGTACATCATCACAGCAGACACAAGTATCTCTACCACCTCAACGGTCGCAGTATTCTGACGTGTTAAAACGCCAACTAAACGCGCAGATCAAGTTCAAGACCCCATCGCACCTAAACTCGACGACTCCTGGTCAAACGCCTTCAGGAGACCGAACATCAAACCTCTTCTCTGTACCAGCACCCCGAACACAGAAGCGTGATATGCGCAGAAGAGATTATTGGGAGGATTACTTTGAGACACGGCAATCGAGCGACGTCTCGCATTTACTGGTACCAATGTTTTTTTTACGGCTCTAAGGGCCATACTCAGCGCCGTGCCCGCAGCCAACAATCTTCCTAAAGTAAGAGCACTCTTCGCCATGGAAAGATTACATAAGTCTTCACGAATATCAATGATTGAAGAGTATTCCAATGCCTGATTTGTACAGTCATACAGGAATATTTCAATGGAATGCCAACGGATTATGGCAAAAGTCTGGTGATTTTCGTCAATTTCTTAAAAAGAACACCATACCAATACTTGCATTAACCGAAGCTCGCGTGGACGATGACTTTCGCTTCTCAAACTACGTGCAGTACAAATTATCTCGTCAAAAGGTCAAAGTCGAGCGATGCTAGCTGTACAGAAAGATCTGGTATCAGTGCACCTATTCTCTTCGACAAAAGAGATCCCAGAATTCGTCGCCTGCAAGGTACGGTGTGGTAAGTCTTCAGTTACGGTTGTGAGCGTGTACATCGAACCTCAAACTCCAATAACTTCATTTGGGTTTTCTGAAATATTTCGTCACGTATACCTGCTCCTTTTATTATATGTGTAAACTTCAATGTGGGGGAGTGACCATTGCGATCGACGTGGAAATGTCATTGCCGAGTATGTGGACAAGTATAACATATGCGTCCTCAACGACGGATCACCAACCTTTGTTCGTGGCCCTACCTAAGCGATGTGGTAACAAATTCCCAATACCGATCTTCAAAGACGCAGGCTACTCGCACCTTCGAGAACGAGAGGCATCTAGTGCATGCAAAGCTAGATCATGAAATCAACATACGTGAAATTGACTGTGCGCTTCACACCCGCAAGTCTACAGCTCCTGGTCTCGATAAGAACACTTACGATGCACTAGCAAATCTCGGCCCCGGTGCCACCAGAACTCTTTTGCATGCTACCATGGCGGATTTCGAACCTAAAAAAAAAGGTGACGTCACCGATTTTGTAGGAACTTGTCCGGGGACATGCCCGCCGTGTGAATGCGCCATTTGCGAAACGTCGGCGCCAGTCAAAGGCATATACGTTATTCGTGTCGTTCCTACTGTGTTTAACTTTTTGTGTTTTAATTCTACACACCCCTCTGCAGCTTGTCCATGCCCCGAGGGTAAAATAAACAAAGACATAAATTTGTTTTCCAGACCTAGCGTCTTGCGATCTTCTCTAGACGGACGTCCAATCAGTTCGGGTGACTGGAAGGATACTCATCTTTACAATCACCCAATTCGGCACGAATCGGTGCCGAAACGTCGGGATATCATTTTTTTTTATATTCAATTTCTGGTCGGAGATTGTTTTGTTTTGAAATGAAGAGGATTTTGAAGTTCCCCCGACGTTGTTTATACATGACGTAACGAGCTGTATTTGTGTGTTTTACCTATCGTTACACTAAGACCTCAAAAGCTGTCGTTTTGCTTGAGTGATTAAAGCGCCGTTCGCACTTAGGACCGGATGCGTTGAAGCGGAGCTGGTCCTGAGAGATCGCAAGAGGCTTAAAAACCGGTCTGGTCTCTCTCAGTCTTACTCGGTCGCAAGAGTGTGAACGGGCCTTTAGGCGCCGAACAAAACAAAGACGTTTGCCTATGAAGTGCATCTTGTCAAACCAGTGTCACTGAAGTTTCGCACTTACGATGTCTACATGTATACAGTATAAAGGCCCGTTCACACACTTGCAACCGAGTACGACCGAGTGAGGCAGGACCGGTTCTTAAGCCTCTTGCGACGGCGTAGGACCAGATGCGCTGCTGCGGAGCAGGTCCTAAGCCGTCGCAAGAGGCTTAAAAACCGGTCTGGTCTCTCTCGGTCGAACTCGCTTGCAAGTGTGTGAACGAGCCTTTAAGAGAATGATACTTTCATAACTGATTGAATACATTGATAACTACAGTAAGCTTCTGTGTCCTAGATATTTGAGCCTGACATCTGGTATCACAAAACAAATATTGTGCACTATCTGTGCGCCAAAGCAATAGAACATGAAAAACTTCGAAGTTGTTTTTGCGGTGCTCAGTCGCTTCATATATCTTTACAGACCGGTGATCTAAAACACGGTGCTAAGCTACGACTTTCAGCTAAAATCGCAAATTTCGTGCCATCGTCCGACAGGTTCGGCGACTCGCTCAACACCCTGCACCTTTCAAAATTTCACTCCCGGTAAAACTGACTCGTGACTCACAAGACGCAAGCCAATGCTCGCGGTATAATCAATACAAGCATCGCTTGGCGACGCAGTGATTGAGATTAAAGTCAAGGCTTACTGACTCGAGCGTCATAAACGGCGCCGACCATGACACTTATGCTTTGTAAAAAAATCAAATTTCCGACTTAAAAAAAAAAAGAAAACCCCTTATTACGTCATTTCGAGAAAAGAACGAAGGAACGACTAATGCCGCGTATCCGTCCTCGAGCCGTCATTAGAGGTAAAGTTTCTGAATGCCCTACCCGGTCTACCGCGTCCAGATATTAGCAGAAGGAAGGAAGGTCGAGTCACTTCCTTCTTTTAGACCCTAATCAATTCCTCCTCACAGTCCTTTTTTTTTTCGTTCTTTTTTTCTTATGGCAGAGACTGGAATCGGCGAGGTAGGCATGACTTTCTTCGGTGTGGCCATGAAGGAGGACTTCGCTTTTACGATATGCGAATCCAACGTCGGGATCCCCTGCTTGTCGGCGAAAATACCTCTCCTCGTCCAATTAACGTAGCGGAAGAATCGCTACTATACGGACAAGCGGAAAAACAAACGCGTGTTTGTAATCGGATGGTCACGAGTTACCCTTGGTGGTGTATGACACGAGAGATCCCCATAGTAGTTTGATGTGAGCTTGGTAAACAAATACGCACATACGCATAGTACAAGAAAAAAAACTGAGGAAAACAATAAAATTTCATTTCGTGCGTGTGTGTGTCTGTGTGTGGTGCGTGCGTGCGTACATATTTACGATTCTTTTTATAAGGTGCATGAAATAAATAACACCGTACAGGTGCA
Source organism: Ixodes persulcatus (assembly GCA_013358835.2). NCBI lineage: Eukaryota > Metazoa > Arthropoda > Arachnida > Ixodida > Ixodidae > Ixodes > Ixodes persulcatus. The sequence continues at coordinate 710,133 of JABSTQ010010393.1, forward strand.
TAATAAGGTAATAATGTACACTTGGCCACCGAATAAAGGGTGTAAGGGGTCTGTGTTAAAACCAAGATAAATAAGATATTACAGGTTACTATAACAATAAAATACTGCTGTTAGGTAGGTCCCCTACCGCTAAATACAGACATTTCGCTCGTGTAAGTGTACCATATACGAGGTGTTTCATGTAACATTAGCCAAGCTTTAAAACTATTTTGGTGTATTTTAGGAAGACAAAACCAAATGAATAAGTTTGTTCGTTGTTCGGAGCAAGTCAGGCTACTTTTTGGTATTTTGCCCAATTAAGTTATGAATTAAGAGTAATTAACGAAACTCTGAAATATTCAATTTAGAGCAAAAGCTCCAGTGACAAAATTGTAGAGCGATCCTGAGAAACATCTTATTCAGTGGTTTTTATCAAGAAACCTTAACACGCTTCTTTTTTTTTTTTCTAGACTTTGAAAAACGCCCGCCGATTACGAAATAAACACGTGACTTTGCGCGCCTGCGCGCCTTTTATTGCAGCGCTCTCAGTCGTGGCTCGAATAAACTAAAGTTATAATAAACTAAGCCCGCATGCTGAATCGCGCGCAATTGACAAAGCGCTGTTGACAGATGCGCGTTTTTTTTTTTTGTCTTTTTTTTATAATTTGCGTGCTTCTTTTTATGTCCAGACAAAAGAACCGTGTTAATGTTTCTCGATAAAAACCACTGATTTGGATGTTTCTGAGCACGCTCTACAACTTTGTCGTTGGAACTTTTGCTCTAAATTGAATATTTCCAAAGTTAATCAACTAATCTTAATGAATTAGTTAATTGGGCAAAATACAAAAATAGCCTGACTTGCTCAAAACATTGGACAACCTCATTCCTTTGGTATCGTCTTCCTAAGGTACACCCAAATATGTTAAGAACTTGGCTAAAGTTACGTGGAACACCCTGTACATGTAGAGAGGCAAAATATACAGCGTCAGTGATCCTATGCCGACACGAAAGTTCGCGTGTTCTGCATTACCTACAACTTATTAAAAAAAATGACTTCTTTTTTAAATTCTATAACAGGAAACGAAACGTGTCACGAACTGTTCGAGCTGTGGTGTGCAGATCCCGATCGGAGCAGGCACGTCCTTGTCTTCATACAGGCGTCCTTCCCAACGCATTAACGACACGCTGGCGTGCGTTCGCAGTTGGCCGTGACAACGGGCCGACTTCCGTCAACAGGCGATTGTTATCCTATATGGGCGATCCGCGGCCAGCGGAGGCGCTTTCAACTGCCGGTCCTAAAATTATCTATATATTTTATTTTAGAATAGACGACCACCATTTTAGAATCATAACTGCGTAGAACTATACTCTGCTTCATCTTACGTCTGAGCGGGTCAAAAAGGTAGTTACAACAAACACAGAAACACACAGACAAAAAAAGTTATGTTACGACGCATTCCTCGCGCTTGATTGAATCAATTGGCGCTAGCAGAGGCACAAAAAAACACACAAACAAATGCGTTATTTAGCGATTTCTGAGAAGCTTGATTGGCCAAATTTGTTCGCAGCGTCGGTAACGCTCGAACTTAAGATGAAAGTAGATGATGTGTCCAATAAACATATCAGAACTTGTGTAGATTATATAAGGCGTATATAAGTTATTATATATTATCTTATATGTTCTCACGTGTTTACTGAACATTCATGTAATTTTTTTATCAAAGTACTACGCATTAACAAAAACAAAACTAGCCTGAGTTTGGGCATACTTTTACGCTTGTAAGTACTGATCTCATTTGATTGTTCGGGACGAGAATTGAAGCATAACCACAGTTCGCAAGATGGTTAAAGTTGATCTACATATGAGCTGTTAAATAAATGTTTACAGATTAGGTTTATCCCCCTTACGATCATTAGACAAACTATTACCTTTCTGTTAGAGTGAGTAGATAATTATGCTGACTTCTGTAGCAAATACCCAGTGTCAGTTAGCACAATGAAAAAACAAAAACTTACGCCAAAAACAGCAAACGTAAAGTCAGTTAGAACAATGGAAAAAGCTTACGCCAAAAACAGCAAACGTAAATAATTTGTTTTCTTTTCACGGGCAAGATAGGTGACTGAACGCAACAATACTCCGTTTCATCGTTACTTGGCAAACGACGAAGGCTACAATCAAAGTGAGCCAATCAGCACGTAGGAGGGACATACGTGACAAGATACGCCAAAATACTCAAAAGTATATTCTATTTAATCTTAAAGGAGTTCAAAGCAGTCACCTACACATACTTCCATCTCTACGTTTTCCTTCTCAAGTGCACCGCGCTGTCTGCCAACTCGTTTTCATTCCCAAAAGTCTAAAACGAAAAATATACAATTATAAGCCCCCGAATTGCTATAAATAAACCCTAAAATATTAATATATTGCGTACTTTTTGGATTTTTTTCACCGTGTACGCTTTTTGTAAGATGTACAAAGGAATGAACAGTAAGAGAGCGAATTGCTGGGCTAGCTGGTAGTGGTCTGTCTGTCCTGTGTGCTCCTTGTACCTTTGCACCGTCCTTTTGCGCTGTTTTTTTTTTTTTAATAATGTCGAACAGAACAGCCTTCCTAATACTGTTGTCAGCAGTTCAGGTGCATCATAATTTGTTCAGAATCTTGCCTCTTTCTCGTTGCAGAAGTGACTCGCTCGTTACGATGAACTAGCAAGTAACTTGCTGCAGTACTCCCTCACTTGCTACGATTATGCAAGCTGTACCTCACTATGTTTGCCACTCAAATATTGGACAACTGAAGGTTCGCAGTAGAGAAAAATAAGTAAGTAAATAAAGTGTAAGCATGAATCCCAAAAAGAAATTCCACTCACCTCGGCTGCTGACGCGAGCCGTGAACACGCCCAGTGGTAGAGATCCTCGACTGTGAGAACCTCGATTTTGGCGGAACCGATGCAGTTTTGCCAGTCAGGTTTCAGCTGAAAACGTTGAGTGAACTTGTACTCACTCTCGGTGTGGTGTCCGGAACGCGTCCCCGACCGGTGTGTTTCACCACATCCAAAAGAGTGGTCCCCCAATTTCCGCCTTATGACGTCAGAGAAGTGTCATGTCGTCGCCGGTCGCGACCCTGGCGGTGTGTCGCAGCAGCGGTGGTGGATGCGGCAGACGCCTGTTCTGCTGCGAGTCGCTTCTCTCCAGCTTGACAGCCCACAGAAGCTTCGGCGGCCGGGAGTTGAGACGCCGTGAGAACAGCGACACTCGCGTCTGCTCGTGTTTTTTTGCCAGAACTTCTGCGACCAACCACCAGGATCGCGACATCCGACATCGTGACACTCCAGCTCTTGTGACGTCATTCCTTGCCACTTTGGGATCACTTTCAACGCGTGGGCGAAATGCGGAGCGCAAGTTCGTCTGCTTGCTGTGCAGGGGTTGCGATCATGTCAGAACGCCGAGCTTTTATTGGCTGATTTAAAAAAATAGTGGGTATACCTCAAGGCATCCTTCCAATCAAAGCCAATCAGAGCTCGGCGTCGTTCTGACGTCACCGCAACTCCTGCGCAAGAAGCAGACGACTTGCTCTCGCATAGGACGCTAAACACACTATAGTCGGAGACACGTTAGCACCGTAGTCTTGGATTATTCGCAGAATAATAACCCGAGAGGGTAACATTAAAGTTTGGAGCTAAAAATACCGAAGTTCAGACTAACCAGTTCTTCGTCGTTGTCCCGCAGGCACTTGATGAGCAGTCGGCGGTTTGAACCGCTCAAACCTGAATGAAAGATTGCGATGGGCATGATGTAAATGGCTCATTGAATAGTATCTCCGAACACCATACAGTCTTCGAACATCTAGCGCACGTCAGACGCACATTTTCCTCGGGCTGTCATTGATCTCCCCCGCGCACTTCAAGCTAGAGCGCATAATTTTAGGTATCACCGTTAGTGAACACGTTTTACTTTCATATTAGCACCTAGGCGGTTGGTACGGGTCATACATTTCTCACATATGACAATTTATTTTTACCAGGATGTCGCAGAACTTGCTTAAATGGAATTTTTACACTGTTTAACATATTTCCGGCAATGTGTAGATTTTGCAAACCTCACAATTTCTGCTTGCTCTCCCCCCTCCCATCATTTTCCAACTTCAGTTACGGCTCTATAGATTCTGTGCACTCGTCAAGGGTTCTCCTCTTAACCCTTACAACGGAAGAGTTACACTATTATAACAAATTCCATAGCAAAGTCGCCGTATCGCGAGCAAACGATTTCGAAACTTTGGCAGTGTCATTAAATACAATGTTAAAACATGCGGAATACATTTCTTCGTTATGAACGCCATCACAAGTGGCCAGTCGGTGCACGATGAGAATAAATAGAACAGCGGAAAAAAGGGCACACGGACAAGCAGACGACAGACACAGCTCTGTAACTGTTCGTGACCTTGCGTCCTCGTTTAGCGCTGTTTTATTTGTTCCGATCGTAAACCAACAGAGACACCCCCCCCCCCCCCCCAACACACACTAAATGTTTTCTTTTTAAATACAAGAAATGCAAGCGAGACTTAACTGCAAACGCTGGCGAAGATGTCGATATCCTTCACGTCCTGCTTCTTGTTTGAGCCACTGGGGTTCACCAGGACCTTGACTCTGGCGACCACGACTTGCGTCGCGTTGGAGAACGCGCGTCCGAAGCTCAGGAAGCCGGAGAATATGCGATCGGTCCAGCTCGCCGCCTCTGCTTGCGGTAGCGTGGAGACGAAGCACGCCGCCAACGCCGCGATCAGCACGACTTGTCTGACGACTCGCATGGTTGGTGGTGTGTGTGGTTGTTGTCGCTGCTGACGGCGCGTCTGATCTCTCCGTAGAGCGGCTCGCTCGGCGTGGGCTAGCTGCGGTCTCCTCTCCTTCGGAGGACGGAGGGGGTTGCTTAATCTGTTCCCGCGAGGTCCTGTCAGCACTGGGAAGATACCTACTCTTTTATCTTCTTATATATTTGTTTTCTTCGAGAAGGACGGGGGTATAGAGAAAACGTACCGCGATTTTGCTGCTCTCCGCGGACATTATGACAGAATTCTCTGCGGACAAGCATGTTCCGAGCGTGTTTACTTTGTACAGGCTTGAAACATGTCTACAGACTGTTTTTTTGTATGACCAATGTGACCGTTGTACAAGGAAGTAAGGTATTATGGGAGTAAATAAAATTAAATGAATTGAATTGAAAAACACGCCTCAGCCAGTGTCTGCGGCAGGGTGTCGAACCGAACCCGAACCCGAACCGAAAACCGGATCAAACCCGTTATTTTTGACCGAATCGGTAGAAAACTGAAACCGAAATTGAACGCTTCATATTGAACCCGAACCGGAACGAAACCATAATCTGATTTGGCGGTTACCGGTTCAACGAAAGCGGTTCAGGGCCAATTGTGTCAATAATTGGTCTTAATGGGAAAAGTTGCGGGTGTATTTTTTCCTTATATTGCCAAGACTAATCCTAGTCAGATATTTTTACATTTCGTTTTTATTGCATACGTAATAAAAATTACATAATCATCAAAAGCAAACACACAAAGAGACCACGTGGTCTGCGAGCTCGCTCAGTTCCCGCCCGCTTCTACTTAGGCGTCTGGAAAGCTTCAACTATACTTTGTTTCTTGGATTGACCCTCGCGGCGCGGTAGCGGCGCGGCGATTTCAAAGCACCGCTTGGCCACGTGGCTACGAAATGTCCAAGTGTTGGAGCGGATTGAGCCACTCTAGGCACGGAGGCCTACGCGTCCGCGAATGTTAGACCTCAAGATGAACCGCAGTTGCAGTCGATTGGCCATTTAGCCAGTCAAGCACCGAGAGCGCACCACGTGACCTTCCGCTTGAGTGCAGCTACACGCTGAAAGAAGGTGGGACCGACCGCGCTGCATCGGCAGTATAGTTTGTAGGGTCACCTGTGGTCCATTTCGATGAAAAACAATCTATTCTTCAACGTGTTTAAAATGTTACCTTACAAAAAAAAAAATTTAAAACTTGGGCCGTCGGGGACAACGTTACTCGGCGATGATTCGCCGACGCGCCCTGCCTTGAAAGGAAGCAGGGGGGAAGGGGGGCGGAGAAGAAAATATTGCATATTTTTTTTGTAGGTTAGTCAGACTAGCAAAGCCAGCATGTCACCTGTTCAACCATTTTATCATTTTCGTTTGAAGTCCTCTTTCATCATCAACTGAGATTTCGAGAAACGTTGTTCGCTGCGGTGGCATTGCCGGAACTTTGTTTGGTGGCTGACAGTTTCAAATGTGAGTACTGTTTTAATACTATCGCTCACTTAAAGGCCGACGACCAGTTCGCGCTTTCCACTTTTCCCTCGCTTCCTCCTCTCCCCTCTGGTACCCTGTCCACCACCGCCTGTTTCCTCCTCCCCCAAGGTGAGGAGGATCTTCTGCCTTGCAGAATCTCGAGTCTGGTCGTCGGCCTTTAACGTTAACAATCCATGCTATGTAACTGGTTCTGAGTCCCTCAGACCGCGTCATTTGCATAGAGCGTTGTTTGCGATAAAAATTCAAAGTGACAACTCAAAGCATCGCCATGAGATCTTTAGAACAGCGTTTTTCCGCCGGAACCCGAAGCGCTGTCAAGATGCAAATAAATAAATAAATAAAGATGTAGTCACATTTCATTATACGTGCGTGCTCACGTGCCCAATAATTGATACATCGGCCAGTCTGGCCGATGTATACACGATCATAGCTTAACGGGATTCGATAAACTACCCCAACTGTGCAATCGAAGTCCCTGTTTCTGTTTTTTACGGCACCCTTTCGTTCCCCTGTCGGCCACTCTGCGGCATAGCTGCGACATCTTACTGGGCGCCGAAGACAGATAGCATGTCTAAAAAAACACGCGTGTGCAGAGCAAAACAAACAAAAGACATATAGACATTTCCAATGTTTACAAAATCACAGCCCCACGTGCGATCTTCACAGCTCAGGTGCGTGTTCCCCGCTTCGGAAAGCGAGCAAAGCTCGCGCCTTACGCACGAACACTCAAAATGGCACCGGCCACACTCTCATTTGGAAAGGTTTATAGAGGGCAGGCAATTCAGCTAGAGACCTTTTTACTGTTTACCAAATCACAGCCCAGCTTGCGATCTTTACAGCCCAGCACGTGCGTGTTTGTCGCTTCGGAGAGCGAGCAAAGCACGCGCTATTAGCGGCGAGATGTTTTGGGGGCGCCCTCGTTTGGTTACCTTTCGTGACGTCATTACCTTGTGAACAACAAGCTCGATGGTGCTTGTAATGAGCATGGTGAAAGTTTGAAATCATAGCGCTCTCAAAGCAACACTGCCAACACCGTCAAAATTGAAGTTCTTACATCCTTCTTATTTCCGTCGATGAGAAATCCTTTGCTGACGTCATAGTCAGCCTTCGGCCAATAGACGGATCTCACCAGGAGTTGCGCGACGCCACCGCTGCCGCGGTGCATGCTGGTACCTGTAGTTCTCCCCGGTTTTCCGGCCGCGTCAATGTGCATTGTACGCCCGCCCGGCGTTTGGAAATTTTCGGGTTAGCACGAGACGTTTAGCCGGGTGTTTACTTATGGGTTTCAATGGGTGGCTTCACCCGTTGTATGCCACGGTGCTACAATAACAGCACCAGGCAAAAAGGCCTCGGATATTATGTCTTCCCGAAAGAAAGCAGCACGGCAAAGAAAGGTACACAGAGCCGGACAAAGCGGCAGGAAAAATAGCGTTTTTCCATTTGTTTCGCGATTTGCTTCATAATTTATATCCACCTACTGCACGTCAGCTAAAAAGTGTAAGATTACAGGGCACGAGACACACAGCGTGCCGAAGTGTTCCGTACGTTGGAATCTCTCTGAGCATTCGTTCCGTAGAGGTCTATCCGTTGGTCTATCTCCACTAAGTTTGCTGAGGCCGTTTTTAATACACTTTTTGCTCAATGAATTTTGGTGGTTATAACTGTTAATGTGACGACATGTTTTAAGCACAACTGTGCTTCAAAAGATCAGGACAATCACTCAAAAAAGAGCAGCGGTTCTTGATATGCATAACTTGAAATAAAACAACTTTTTTCGGAAGCGGCTTTAATTTTTTTCCATACAAAACGTAAAAAAACACCACATAATGCAATCTAGAAGTGCAACACTTACCGCCAGAAATGTAACAAACGAGCCTAACCTATTTTGTGGTGGTCCATTAGGCTGGCGCTACTGATCCAGAAAAAAGCTTCCAACGTCGGGCGACTCTTAGCGTTCGGAGCTTGCGCAAACAAAACAAAGCTGATTAGAAACTGTACACAAAAAATCATCTCCACCCCAAGTTTTCAGGTATCTTGCATGGTTGCTTCTTTTTGATAGATGACAATTGTTACGGCGCATCAGGCATGAGCTTTCTGTAGATTATTTATTCTCTGTGTGCAGGCTTCTCCCCGCAGTACATCTGTACCCTGTCGCACAGGCTGTCAACCAGAATGAAACAACTTTTAGAAAACTATCGCTCACCGAGAAAGTCTATTTAGCTCCTCTTACTTCATTGTTGATTAAACGCTATGCACAAGACTGAACACTACCAAGCTCAGTTTTCACATTTGACGCTGTTCCACGGTGCTACACAAAGCCGATGGTCCCTCGAATTTTCTTGTTCTTTGCCATTCAACTAGATGTTCAGTTTCCAAGTTAATTGAGACATCCGAGCAGCCGGAACGCTCGAGTAGTGGCGTCGTTGTTTTTTTCCTGCGGCCGCAGTGGGACCACTGCATGAACGGCAGTGTGCTCACGCGTTCACGAAGACGAAGAAGCAGACGACGCCGAAGCAGACGACAAAGCGATTCTAAAGCGATAAAACGACCGGAACTGCTTTTCTGCGCTTGCTGACAAATTAAGACATCACAACCAACACCATTTTATGAAGTACAGACATGCAGGAGAATCCAAGCTGATACCGGGGCGTTTCAAACGATAATCTACGATGTACGCGAAGCCCTATCTAGCCGGGAAGCCGGAAAGCGATGACTACAAGTAGCATGGCGGCGGCACCACTTCCGGAATGCGCGCGCCTGCGCAGTTCGCTTGGTGACATCGGTCTATTGTGGTGGGCCGACCACAGCGACGCTTTTGATCGTTCACGTCGCCAATAAACCCGAACACTGAAAATAGCACCGGCCACAAGCTCTTTATTAAAAAGGTCTATTAGCGGCGAGATGTTTTGGTGGTGCCCTCCTATGGTTCCCTCTCGTGACTTCATTACCTTGGGAACAACAAGTTCGATGGTGTTTGTAATCAGCATGGTGGAAGCTTGAAGTCCTTGCACTCTCAAAGCCACGCTCAAAGCAACACTGCCAACACCATCAAAATCCAAGTTCTTACATTCCTCTTATTTCCTTCGATGAGAAATCCTTTGCTGACGACATCGTCAGCATTCGGCCAATCGTGGAAGGCCGACCACAGCGACGCTTTTGATCGCGCACGCCGCCAATAGACCCATCCCGAAAATACGCCCTTTTCTGGCAGAGTTGAAATACTGCACAGCTGCGTGTGCAAAAGACACGATAAAAATGAAAAGCCGATCGCTTATATATAGTTCAGTTAAGAACAGTATTATACAAGTAATAGCCTTGCCACATTAATGGTGTCTTTTGCGCACGTCACGGTGGAGGGTTTTGAGATCTGCCTGAAGAGGGAGTAGTTTTGGGATGGGTCTATAGACCATTCCATTTAGCGCTCTCTGGGCGGCACCATTTTGTTCGACAGCAGCGCCCTCTCCCTACATCCGGGAAATTCAGCGGGTTGCCATTCTCCAAACCGGGAGGTTGCCATTCTCCATTTTTGGGCTGTACCGGCGGGCCGTACGGAACATCGAATTCTCGCTCGTGGCTGCCGTTGTGAAGTGGTTCGCGTTCTTACGAGGGGTGTTCATAAAGTTCGTATTATCGGCACAAAACATTTTAAAAAGCGGAACAAAACAGGCATCAACATGAGCGCTCGTCCCTCTAGTTTCCGCACCGTGTACACATCACGTGCTATAGTAGCGCGGAACGCCGCTAGGGAGTCGAAACCAAAATGGCACCACCGGTCGGTGCCAAGCACATGCAGTGATTCGTTTTTTTTTTTTTTTCTATTTGAAGGGTAGCAATGCCAAGGATATTCATTCCAATCTGGGAGCGTTGTTCTGGGACAACGCCCAAGTTTATGAGACTGTGGTTAAATGGCGCTGGCGCATCCAGCGTGGCCGAACAAGAGGAAAGCATTTTAAGGACGACGACCAAGTGATTGCTGAAGTGAAGCGATTCCTGACCGCTCAAAACGAGGAGTTCTAAAACAATGGCCTCCGGCATGTGGTCCATCGCTGGCAAAAGTGGGTAACGTTTGACGGCGAACATGTAGAGAAAGTCTCAACTTCTACTCGAGTTTGATTGCTGAATCTCTAATCTTTCGTGACAATGATACGAACTTTATGAACGCCCCTCGTAGAATAGTTATGGCTACTCCAAATTCAGCCTATAGCTTTCTGTTGTTCTATTTCAGTAAATGATCAACTAGCATATCTTTTTTCTGTTACTTAAATAGCAGTTGAGTCAGCCGGCAGTACTATCCTCAACTACTGCGTGTATTGCGGCAGGAGAGCACGTTTTTATTATTTCAGACTTCCACTCATGGTCGCTAAAAGCCTACACCAGTACGAACTTTGTATAGTAAAAAAGGTACATCAACCGGATTTACTTTTCGCCGGAGAGACCGGACCAATCTGACACAGTTTTCCCTTTTTTTTTTTTATTTGCACGCAGGAAACAGCGCAATTGGACCCTGTTAGTCTTTTTATCTAGCATAGTATTACACGATAACTGGCATACCAAAATCTGCGCATCTGCGCTTGAAATTTCCAAATTGACGCAATTTTAAACAGAGTTTGCACGCCAGCCGGATGCTAGGTACAGCCCACTCGGCGGAGCAGACGACGTGCGAGGTGAGAGGAGGAGGGCATCTTTTTCTCTCGATTACCCTCTCTGCTATGACCCTAATGGAACGGTCTATTGCAAGTATCTCGTGCTCATAAAGGGCTGCAAGAAGTGCTCGGTCAATATTCAAAGGTCGAGTTAGGAACAGGTTCGAACCGGTTCGCGCTTATTAAAACCGGTAACCTGAGTGATATTATGTGCGCTACCCTAAACCGGAACCGAACCGGAACAAAATACAATGCTACTGAACCCGAACCCGAACCGAACCGAAATAATGACTGGTTCGACACCCTGGTCTGCGGACTGTCTTTTGTGTGATGTGTGACCGTGCAACTTTTTGGTAAATTCACTAAATACCGCATGTAATTCATCCTCGATGTTCATAACCTACGAAACAGGCGTTAGATTTTCTCTCCACGTAAGGGCAAATCAACTCGATGCAGACTTGTACGTAGTTCAACTACTCTACTGAAGTTACTGTAGTCGAACTACTTTTGTGAGTAGTTTAATAACTTTCAATTATATTTTTATTTCGGTAATTAGTAGTTTACTTTAATCACTTTTTTTGAGTAACTTCTACTCAAGTAACAAATTACCTTCGAATTTCAGTGGTTGTTTCGCCTATCAACAAACATTCCTGCACAAATTAGATAAGATGTTCAAAGATCAGCTGATATTTGAAAAGAGGGGGAAGCATGAGGCGTAGGAAAAAGGGGGGGGGGGGGAGAAAATGGTTTGGAGAGTCCGAAACCCCCTCCCCCAAAATTTTCACAAGCCCCCCTCCAAAGCAACAACACTGCTACCAGGCGCGGGGAGCGAACAGACACGACGGAAGAAAGGCCGAGTAAGTGCGGGATTTGCGCCGAAGACTGGCGTTTCTCTGTTTCGAAGCTCAAGGAGACTCGACCCTTTTGAAGAAAGGGCTGGTCCCCGCTTCTCCCCAAAGTAGAAACTCTCGCCCACTACAGGAGGTGCACACACTGCATCCCCACTCAAAGGAGGCAACAAAATGCAGCACCTGCTCTGAAACTCATCTGGTGCTCCCGTAGTTTATGCTGTACTCGAAGAATCGCGTGTTAAAGGGCAACGCAAAGATTACCTTTTTGCGTTGCCTTTCCTCCCAAAACTCAAAATATGCAGATCTTCAAAGATTCATAGATCGTTCGAGAAACCTGTACTAATTTCCCCGTTTTTATATAAAAAATTATAAACAAGCAGTGTTGGAAAATACTCTATGTACATGGTACTTAAAGTACTACTGTTTAGAAAAATTGTACTTTACTTGAAGTAAACTCCCTGAACATCTACTTGTATTTTTCGAGGGAAGTAAAACTCCCGTCTTCAATGTACATTCCCCGAATTCGAAAGCAAAACAAAAAAAAAATGGCTGTATCGTTGTGTGAAAACGCGCTCTTTCGAGACGTCATCTGGTCATTTCTCTGAGTGAAGTAATGGCGGCTGTAAGACCGATGGAAATAAGTGCCTTTAAGTTGATTGTATCAAAGAGCTCGTCAGCGAGAGTAAAACAACTACTCTGCGGCGACTTGACCTTACACAATATTTGCTGCCATTTCCGTAAAATCTGATGCACCTTCGATTACCCCTGGAGCGATGCATACCAGTTAAAAAAACACAGTATAGGGAATGAAAGGGCATCATGAAAGATTATGTTAAAAGTGCTTGTACGAAATATATTGTATTTATATACGTTACTTCAAGTACATTGCACCCGGTGTACTTACTGCTTTACTTGAAGTACATAACCTTTCATTTACTTTGTACTTTACTTCAAGTACTGTTTAGATGTACTTTACGCACCACTGCAAACAAGCAAACACTGTCTAAAAAATCAAGCTCAGGCAGTGCTAAACCTCAAAGTACAAATGACACATTCGCAGTACATCATTGACCAAACAAACAAGGAAGTACAAAACAATTAGGCACGCAGAAGCAGAACCAGCTTAAAGCATTTCTGTAAAAAAAACAAGCCGATTCATATTTGGCTAGCACAATTTCGCCAACGGATCAAAACCTCTGTACTTTCTTTTTACCATAAAAAAAAAACATTTAAGTGACTTCAAAAGTAACTTCAAAAGTAATTCGCTACTTTTTTACGGTAATTAGTAATTTTCTCAGTTACTTTCTATCTGAGTAATTTCTACTCTACTCAAATTACTTTTGACGTCAATACTCAGTAACTTAACTTAATTACTTTTTTTTAGTAACTTGTACATGTCTAACTCGATGACGGAATGAGCGGCCACGTGACCTGGTGCCGATGATGCGCCGCCAGTGTTCATCGTAACCGCGAGCGGTGGGGTTGGCAAAGAATGCGGCAGGCGCACGAGCTGTATACCCGTCGGCACAGCGATTTGACACGCGAGCCGTCACCCGCGTGCTCGTCGACGAATCGATTATCACGAGTCCGTATGTTGTTCTTCACGCAATGCTCGTGTCCAATCCGATATCGGCATCAGAGGGTATATCCCCGTTACTACGTCAAAATTTTTAAAAAGGAGACTGAATACAAAAATCGACTTCATCCTTTGAATTACAACGCGACAAAGACGCTTCTTGGTCAGTGGCGTTGCGTGCGAGTATAATTACATAGTGTACCGGTAAGCGTGCAAAGTGAGAAACATTCACACTCCATAGTGAGTTTTAGTGTTACCTATACGACCAAAACGTAAGCGATTTGCGTCAGCGTTGCGCGTTCCACACTGCGCGGGAGCCCAATCATGCGGTCTTAGATTGGCGCATGGCGACGACACGCATGCGTAGCGTGGACCTCGCAATGCCAGACATGCACGTATTGCATTACTAGTAACGAGTTACTTCTACCTAGTTACTTTTTCGGTAATGAGTAACGTATTTAGTTACTCTTTTTTAGAAAAGGAACGAGTGGCATACTTAGTTACTTGTAAGGCCAAGTAACGAGTAACGGTACTACTACTGATGGTGTGTTGTCTGGTGTGCGCTGTGAAGTATTAGAGTAACGGTATTTCGTTACTTTTGAGTAACGTGTACAGCAACGTTTTAACAGCCCCGTTGTAATTCTAACCCGTGTATGCGTCTATTCCGACAAAGGCAGACGGGCAACCCAAAAAAACAACTAAATGGTATGGCAGTATAGCAACGTTTATTGCTGATCACACCAGTCAAACCCTGCAGCTGGGAATGTCCTTCACCCAGACAACACGATAAGCTTGGTTGGCGGCCGAGCTCAGCGCAGCAGCTTTGCAGGAACGCTGCCTTCATACCTTCATATCCCCTCGATGCCTCCCAGTGGGATGGCCTACAGTTGAAAGCCCGAAAGGCAGTCGCTGCTCGCATCCGCTGGAAAGCACCGAGAGGTGCAGCAGGCGGCGATGCTCAATGACGTCATCAGACGAATCCGTATTGGACAGCGTGGTGCGGCAAGGACGTTGCTTATGCAGGAGTACCCTGAAGTAGAGCACGTACACTCGTGTGCATTGTCAGAACTCGGGGGCTGCCAGTGCAGAACTCCTGAGGGGCACACCAATATCGGACCATCAGGTGCTGGGATGCCTTCGCGTGTCCGGGGCGAGGGGTATGGCCTCGACGAAAATGCCAGGTCAGGTACTACACGTTACCCGACGGCCGAGTGTCTTCTCGACAGGCGGATATATCGATGACGTTTTTGTTTGTTTTTTTCGGAATTTTGTTGTTTTTTTTGTCTTTTTACTACTACGCCGATATCCGATGCGCGTAGCCCTATGGCAGTCCAACATTTGTGTGGGGATCTCCCACGCATCCCCGGGAGAGGCTGTCGAGTCCCTTGACTCGTCTAGAAGTTTTTGGAGTGTTGGAGTGCATGAAAAGGGGTTCAAACTTTAGAAATAGGTGCAGACGCCCTGGTGCGCTTAAAGGGATACTGAACCGAAATTTGGATTTCGCAAAATAAGGCTGGGGAAGCGTTGAACGGGACGCTACGAACTCCAAAACATCACTCACACATCCATACCTCAAGCGGATGGTACTTTTGGAAAAGAAGGGCGCGATAAATCGAGGTCTTTGACGCCATCGTCCTCCGGGAGGATTTGAGAATGAGGGGAAGCGGGCTCGCTTCTCCCCTCCTCACTTCGGTTCACCAGCTCGACAGGACGTAGCGAGGAGGAGAGCGAATGAGAATCGTGACACTTGTCTTGTTGGCCTCGTCGGCCGTGTTCAATCGCGCACTTCTTTTTCAAAAATACGATGATCCGTTAGAGATATCGCTGTATGAGTGATGTTTTTGGATTTTGCACCGTCCCGCCTATCCGTCCAGCCTTGTTTTGTGAGCTCGAAATTTCGGTTCAGTAACCCTTTAATCTATTTCTGAGCACGGAGATGAACAACCTTTGCATCCATAAGACAACAGTCATCCATCGGAGCCTCGGGCATGGCGGCCATATACGTTATTGAATGCAGACGACAAGGTTATTTCCTGACTGCGAGCCCTTTCCAAACTTGTGGTGTTCCAGGTCTATTTTGGAGCAGCAAAACACTTCGTAGCGCAAGAATACTTTTCATTCCTGCTCGTTCCACTGCAAATATTATGTTAAGATTACTATGTTGGCCAGTTCAAGTAAGAGACGGTGCTTCTCTGTCGTCTGACTTTGGTGCAACCACTTAGCATCCACTGCAAAGCATATTGGAAAGGTCATTTAATAATCCACGTCAAAACACCTTACATGTAGAAATTTACAATGCTGAAAAGTCAGCACGGTGGACAATAATTCTGCCTTACAAATTCCAGCTGAAAGCATTGTTATTTCCATGCTTTTATTCCCATGATAAAGTTAATCTAGTTTTAATTCAAACTTCATTGACTGCGTTCACGAACACTTAGGGGACAAAAATGAAACCTACAGCGAAGCCCAGCTACATCTAATCAATATGATTCATGACTCCTTTCCCGGCATCCGAGTTTTAAAGTTTGAACTGAAATACAAATAAATAAAAAAGAAACCACTTCCACTTTGTCAGGATGCCACAGCCTATCATAGAGACTAACCAAAGTTTTACTTCGTAAATTTGTCTCCAAGGTAAATGTCAGATACGCATTCATCCTGATATATTTTTTACCTGTTTTATTTATATATTTTATTTTATCTCCCCGACGCGTCGTCGTGCACCATTCCGCCCTGGAGGGGTGCTTCACCCTTAACAACAGGATGCGCTGCAGTGAAGCGATTACGCAAACTCTGGATGTCTACTCCGCGGGAGTAGCTTCCCCGAAGCACAGGATCACCCGGTGAGAAGCGCAGTAGAAGCGCAGACAAAGGAGTTTATTGAACCTCTCGAGCAAACCGCGAACAATGATAAATATCACAGAACTTCCGAGTACCGAGTCGTGTTCGATACAAAGATAGAATTAAGGTAGTGTTGTACACGTTCGTGAAAAAAAAAAAAAAGGAACGAAAGCTCGTTCCTCGTTCCTTCTAATTTTTGGAACGCGGTCCCGTTAGAAGTTCCATCTGTGAAAAAGGAACTCGTTCCCGTTAGTTAAAAATGGAACGTATCATTACATATACGTTACATTTGTATTCTGCTGATTACCAAATTTAGTTAGATTTTGAATGCCGTGAGGGAAGGACACCAGGAGAAGAAAACAAGTGGAAGCAGGGTTTCTTTTGTTGATATAGTCAAGTTTACAAATCTCAGCTTTTAACCATATTCATGTCAGTGGTGGACGATTCAGACGAGCCAAATGTACTGTTACCCCAGATTGCACGGGAGTTTAACAACCGCTTCACGCGTTTCAATCTAACAAAGTTTCTTGTCCGAACATAACAACAAGTGAAGGAGAGTGTCAGGCTTTTGGAAAGCAAGTCTTGAAAACAAGTCCTTCTTCGTGAAGGTTCAATTCGTTGTTCAGTTTGAAGGTGGGGGACAAGGGGAGAAGGAATAAAGTTTAATTTTTGTGTATTTTTAGGAGACCAATGTTCGGGATAGTAGTAGTAGATTGTGGTTTTATGGCGCAAAAGCAACTAAGGCTATGATGCGCCAAGAAATGAGACTATTGCATAAGAGGATTTAGGAGAAGAAAGAGCTTTAGTAGCTGGTAATTAATGACTTTATAAACATGAAAAATGTATAACATATGGGCAGGAACTTACATTATGAATAAAACTACAATTTTTTTAAAAGATCAATACTTTCTAAAAACTTAAAAACCTGGGTGGGTGGGAGTAGTGGCTCGTTTCCGAGTAACACACATAGGTGTAGAGGGACATGCTCTTTGTACAACTGGGAGAAGTAGTGGAGGCGTTTTTCATCGTAAGCAGGACATATGAGAAGGATATGAAAGATACTTAACGGTTCCTGACAATGTTGACATTCAGGAGGGTCCTCCCCACTTAAGAGATGTTCATGCGTGAGCCGCGTGTGTCCAATGCGTAGTCGACAAAGGACTACCTCATAGAACCTGTCTCTGTGCCTAGCACTCTGCCACTCACTAAGAAAGGGCTTGATCATGTGTAGTTGGTTTGACACCTGCAGGCTCCATTCTGCTTGCCACTGAGCTTTAACATGGTATTTGATTAAGGCACAGTAATCTCTGTAGGGGATACTACTAATGTCTACAGCACGGTTGCCAGAAGTGCCCGCAGCACGATCTACCTCTTCATTCCCTGGGATTCCGACATGGCTCGGTACCCAACAGAATAGAACATTACATCCTTTCCTGGTTGCTGCAACTATTTTGTTGTGTAGTAAAACAACGAGGGCATTCTTTGGGGTATCAAGTGACGTCAGCGCCCGTAAAGCACTCAGCGAGTCTGTATATATAACTGACAGGGAGTTGCTTGTTTGGATAATATGATCTACTGCAAGCAGAAGGCCATGCAGTTCAGCAGTGAAAACAGTAGCGGACGAATTTAGCCTACGAACACTTCTTACTGAAGGGCCAATCATGGCACAGCCAACAAATGATTCAGTTTTTGTACCGTCTGTGTAGTAATGAGAATAAGAACCATGTTCCTTGTGGAGTTCGAAAAATTCTTGTCGCATGACCTCAGTTGGGGTATCCTTCTTATTGAACTTTGTTAATGAAAAATCACAACGTATGCAGTTAAAATCCCATGGTGCCACCGTCCTTGCAACTGTAGCAACCGGGAGCTTACTGTATATCCCAACAGACTCTGCAAAATTCCGGTTTCTCGTCACAAATGGAGGGATGATGCTAGGCTTGTTTTCGAATGTCCTCTGATATTTAGTGCCCTCCACAGCTTCCCGGGCTGGATGCTGAGCAACTGATCGTGTCCTTAACGAATACATAAATCCCAGGGAGGATCGCCGTTTGTCAAGGGACATCTCATTTCCCTCAGCATAGAGACTGAGCACAGGCGACGTTCTGAAGGCTCCAGTTGCTAAACGAAGTCCCTGATGATGGATGGGGTCCAGTGCCTTAAAGGGGCTATGCAACAATTTTTTTACTTTGCGCAAATACCGCTTAGAACGGATCCCTGACGTTAATGACCTATGAAACACGCCTTCGTTTTTCACCCGACGCATTAGAAGTCCCAGAAAAAAATTAAAAAACAACGAGCAGCGTTCACGCCCTCAACTCGCAGCCAGAACAAGCGGCCACGTGATCTGGAGCCGATTATATGCCGCCAATGTTGATCATAGCCACGCGCTGGGGTTGGCAAAGCACAGGACACGCGCTGAGTTCCAGACATTGTTATGGCTCGGCTATTGTCGTCGTTGCAGCGATTGGACACGGGCCACTACTCGAATGCTTCTCGAGCTATCAATTATCACGAGCCTAAATCGAGTGCCCACGCAATGCTCGGGTCCAATTTATGAACCGCATTCAAATATCGTCATACGGGTGTACTGCGATCCCCGCGTTACGTCATCGAATTTTGCAAGGGAGAGATTGAATGAAAATGATCGCTTTTGTCCTTGAAATTACACCGCAACAAAGGAGTTTCTTGGCCAGTGGCATTGCACGCGAGTATCCTTGAGTCCCACTAGTGCCAGTAAGCTCGTGTAAAGTGAAAAACATTCCAATTGAATATCGTTGCACAGCTCCTTTAAGGGCCGATTGCCTAGCAGATCCACACACAAAGCTACCATAGTCCAGGCGTGAGCGAATTACAGAGCGATAAATTTGCAAAAGACATTTACGATCCGAGCCCCATGTCTTGTGGGACAGAACTTTAAGGAGGTTCAGTGATTTTTGGCATTTTATCTTCAGGTTTTTTATGTGAGATGTGAAGGACAATTGACGGTCAAAAATAAGGCCCAAAAACTTATGCTCCTTTTTTACAGGGATGGGAATCTGGTGCATTCGTAAGGTAGGCTCTTCGGAGATTCCCCTTCTTCGAGAGTAGCAGACGAACACTGTCTTATCAGGAGAAAACCTAAAACCATTTTCGTCTGCCCACTTCAGGAGGTTGTTGATTGCAACTTGAAGCCTACGTTCACAAATGGAAAGATTGCATGATGAGACGGAGATCTGGAGATCGTCTACAAAAAGAGAATATTGCACTGATGGAGGTATAGATCGGGCTATTGAGTTCATCTTGACTATAAAGAGAGTAACACTCAAGACACCGCCTTGTGGAACTCCAGTCTCCTGAACAAATTCTCTGGAGAGAGCGGTACCCAACTTGACAAAAAAGGTTCGCTCAGAAAGATAGCTCTTTATGATACCAAGCAACCTCCCGCGTACCCCTACTTCATACAAGTCATGAAGAATTCCATAGCGCCATGCTGTATCGTACGCCTTCTCCAAGTCGAAAAACACTGCTACGCAGTGTTGTTTATTAACAAAAGCCTCACGAATAGTAGTTTCAAGACGCACCAAGTGGTCAACTGTGGAATGGTAAGAACGGAACCTACACTGATTTTTATCTAAAATGTTTTGTTTTTCTAGAAAGTACATGAGCCTTTTATTAATGATGCGTTCAAATGTCTTGCTTAGGCAACTGGTGAGGGCAATTGGGCGGTAGCTAGATGCGGAGGAAGCGTCCTTCCCGGGTTTCAGAAGTGGTATGACTATGGCTACCTTCCATGCCAGTGGGAATCTACCTTCTTGCCAGACGCGATTGAAGAGGTACAGAATAAGGAGTAGTGTAGAAGGATGAAGGTGAGTAAGCATCCGGTAATGGATACCATCAGGTCCAGGAGCTGAAGGCTTAGTTGAGCGAAGGACCATTTCAAGCTCGTGCTGCGTGAGGGGCTGATTGCAAGCCTCACGAACAGCACCTGAGGTCTTCACGGCATGCGCTTCCGCTCGCTCTTTGTATCTAAGAAATGCGGAGGAAGAGTTTTCGGAACTTGATACACGAGCAAAATGCTGACCAAGAAGATTGGCCTGACCCTCTAGGCTCTCTGGGCATAGCCCATTGTGGGAAAGAAGCGGGACCGCGAAAGCATGGTATCGCCCCTCGATTCGATGAACTTTATCCCAGACCTCTTTTAGTGTTGCAGTACTATTAATTGAAGAGGCGTACCCCTGGAAATTGTCTCGCTTAGACTGGCGGCGAATGTTTCTTGCCCGAGCTTTCATTTGTTTAAACGCGAGGAGATTACTCTGTGCGGGGTAACGTCGAAAAATACCCCATGCTCTGTTTTGTTTTTTTCTCGATTCAGTACACTCTTCATTCCACCACGGCTTGGGTCTCCGAGGGAGATGCGTGGAAGTCATAGGAATAGCAAGAGATGCTGCATGAAGAATAGACTCACTTAACAGTTCTGTAACTTGGTCCACCGAGATTTTATCAAATGATGTACATGCAATCTGCGTCGCCTCGGTAAAAACAGACCAATCTGCTTTATCGAACTTCCAACGGGCAGTCCGCATCGGCACGCACTTCGGAGGAAGGTTGTTTTCAAAAAAATCGGAAAGTGGTCGCTTCCATGTGGGTTAGTATCTGCGACCCATGTAAAAGAAGTAAAAATGGAAGCACTACCGATGGAAAGATCAATACACGAGGATGATAATGAGGATGGGCTAAAATAGGTTGGTTCTCCCGTGTTAAAAAGACAAAGTGAGTGAGACGTTAAAATGTATTCAATCATTCGACCACGGGTGTCAACGTGGTCGCTACCCCATAGACAGTTGTGGGCATTAAAATCTCCGAGTAAAAGAAAGGGTTCTGGGAGTTGGAGTAAAAGATCATTAAAATCACTTAAGGTAAGAGCAAAAGAAGGAGGTATGTACAGGGAGCACACAGTGACCACTTTGTGAAGGAGGAGGCGCACCGCCACCGCCTCCAGTAAATCAACCGCACAGCAGGGAGTGTGCTTTGGCACAATCACTGCCACCCCCCCTGCAGAAACAGATGTGTCAGCTCTATCTTTTCTAAAAATGCAATACCGCCTAAGGAAATTTGTAAGACTTGCATTAAGATGAGTCTCCTGCAGACATAGAGCTTGTGGCCGATGTTCCTCCAAGAGGAACTCGACATCGTCGAAGTTCCTCATAAGACCACGACAGTTCCATTGAATGATCGCAGTCACTCTTTATGGAAATGCCCCTGTTAAAGAATTTTTTTTTTTTAAGGGTAGGAATGGGATTATCATTTTGGAGGAACTACTGGCTTTTTCCCCTTCTGTTTTCTGTTTGTTGTCTGCCGCTCCATGTCCTCTATGTCAGTTTCTGGAGCAGAAACGGTGCCAGCATCCGCTGTCATCTCTGCGTCCAGAGCCTTGTTGGCAAGCCTGCCAGGAGCCTGGGAGCTACCAGACGACCGGGTAGGCAACCCCCGGCCTCTGCCTGGCCCTGCTGGAGAGGCGGTCGACGTACTGGGCTGACCCATTGCCCCATTTGCGTTCTCCACTGCACGTGAAACGTGCTGCTTCCTCGGCGAAGTCCTTCCAAGAGAGGACGAGCGAGGGGCTCGCTCCCCCTTCCGGGGGGACGACGCAGAAGGAAGGGACGATGGAGTCATCACCATCGCCTCAGTGGCACCCGAGTCTTTAGCAACACGAGGTGTGTCAGCTGCTTTTGCAGCTGAGAGTGAGTGCCCAGGCAGAGCAATTTTCGGCCTGGGCGTGGGGGACTGCAGCGGCTTCCCACGGTCAGGAAAAGAGACCTGGGTTGCCACTGATGCCTTGGACGGTGCAGGTCCCCTGCTGGACACCGCCTCGGCAAAAGAGCCTCTCTGAAAAGCGGAGAGACGACGCTTCGCATCCTGATAGGTAATGTTCTCCTTCACTTTGAGTGCAAGAATTTCCTTTTCTTTCTTGAAGTGGCCACAAGCTCTTGAGTATGCCGGGTGGTCACCATCACAGTTGGCACACTTGTAGTCTGCTCTGCAATCGTCAGCAGGGTGGTCTTTGCCACTGCACCTGGCACAGGTCTCACGACCACGACAAGCACGCGAGCCGTGACCATAGCGCTGGCAACGGAAGCAGCGGAGAGGATTTGGAATGTACGGCCGCACTTTGCAATTGATGTAGCCTGGTTTCACTGAAGGTGACAGCGTACTCTTATCGAAGGTTAGAATTACATGTCTAGTAGGTCGTTCCTCGCCATCCCGTCGGATTTTGATTCGTTTTGCAGCGACAACACCTTGAGCCTGCAGGCCCTCCACAATTTCTTCTTCAGAGCTGTCCGCCAGATCATCCTCCGATATCACACCGCGGATGGTGTTGAGAGTATGGTGAGGAGAAACAGTCACCTTGAGGTCATGAATAGTTTGAATATTCAGCAAAGCTGTGGCCTGGAATGTTTGGAATACCTCCACAAGAAGGTCACCTGAAAAGAGCTTCTTAGCTTCATATTTCGATCCTAGTATGCTTTGGAGAACCTTAGAAACAATGAAGGGAGACACCTTGGACAGCGGTTTAGCAGCGTCCTCGGAGTGCAGTACAAAAAACTTGGTAAAGTAGTCGGAGTTTGAGTCGTCTTTGTTCAAGAAAGTTGAGAGTGCTTCGGTCCGGACTCGTTTAGGAGGCCGATCAGGTTGTTTTAGCTTAGAACCCATACAGATGGGAAGGAAATGCAGTGCCCGGGTGCACCGCCCACCACGGAGCCCAACAAGGGGGTAGGTAATGTGCCATAGCAAGAAAGGCTTGGCTGACACAATTACTCTACCAGTGCTACCCGGGCACTATACCCTAGTGTGGTTGCAGGGACAGGACCTGTTTCCACTCAAGGTTGGCCCTTGCCACCTAAGGAGGTGAAAAAGGAAGGAAGAGAGTGTAGGAGAAAAGAGAAAGAGGTGGGAGGAAAAGTGAAAGAAGGAAGAGGGTAGAAGAGGCGACTGACTGAATCATCCTGGTCGGGCGAAGCCAGGACACCCGTCTACGAGAAGCAGGGGCCGAAGCGGTGTATTGCCTTGCCCGGGGGGCCCCGAAGGGTCCAAACATACCCCGAGCTCAGCTCAACCGCAAGGATCCCCTTTTCCCCGGACACCGGTACGCCACGCACAGCCAGACGTGGGTGGGCGAACCCACATGGCTCGGGGTTCGTAGTGACGCCACTCACCAAGCACCTACTAAAGTAGGTGCCCCCTGCGTGCGGGTAACGTGGCCCACGTGGCTGGGGTCCGTGGTGACGCTACTCACCAAGCACCTAGCACCAAAGGTGCAGGCGCCCCCTGCGGGGCTCGGGGTCCGTGGAGATGCCACTCTCCAAACACCTGCTTTCACAGGTGCCCCCTGCGGGGAATGTTCGGGATACAAGGGTGCGTTCGATGTATGGTAACCTGCGATTTTGTTGTAACTGTAGGTTTCTTTGTGGAAATTCAATGATATCTGTAGTCGGTCTTAGCTTTTTGTGTCTATGAGGATTTGTGGAAGCTAAGAAAGTAGTCCAGTTTGAAACGTCCCTCTTTCTGTGTTTTTTGCTTCGACTAAACGTTTTGCTTTTTGTACCGCAGTCTCGAGCACTAAAAAAAGAATCAATGTCCACTGGCTCTCCTGCCCGCGACTGTTACCAAACGAGGACCACACAAAATAAACCCTAAGAAAAGTAACCGAAAAATGAACAACATCCTGCTCTTCGTAAACATTTTTTTTATACTTTTAGAATTTCCCCTTTAGAAATTAAATAAAAATGAATCCACTGGACGAAAACAAAGAAACGTCGTTCCTTTTTCCGTTCCAGTAAAAATGTAACGCGTTCCCGTTCCAGTTCCACCGATGCAAAATGGAACGGCAGCGTTCTTTCGTTCCTCCTAAAAGAAACGCGTTCCAGGAACGCCGTTCTTTGGAACGCCGTTCCGTACAACACTGAGTTAAGGCTCGTTCACACAGACCCGTTTTCTTACGTTGCGTCACGAAAAGTCACCGGGAAATCTGTGAGAAAGAAGTCCGTAAGAAAACAGTGCTGTGTGAAAAGTTGAACCGAGCTCATCTCCTTCCGTTACGTTACGACGAGCCTTGTGTCCTTGGTTGCCACGGTAACTCAGCGTCCTAGCTCGTCGTCACCGAAACATTCGTGTTGAGAATGTCGCGTGCCAGGCTATCTCCTTGAATTGGTAGCCACGTTCAATACGAAGCACAAATTTCCCGGTGACTTTTCGTAATGTAACGTAAGAAAACGGGTCTGTGTGAACGAGCCTTTAATCGCACGTTCTTTAAAGGCTGGGTCGTTGTCGCCGTCACTTGTCTCGTCGCACGCTAAATCGCTTACTTGCGGTTCGGCTTTACGGAAACGATGTCTAAAGTGCGCACATGCAGCAAAAAGCACGGCTGCGACAGTAGGGAGTTTTCGTAGACCGTTTTGGCCTTTCCGCAACGCTATCCGCTACGAGAGCCGCTAACAAAGGCATAGCGGAGACTCAAAAAAGTGCTTTCGTAGACCGTTCTCTGCGGGCAACGTTACTAAACCACTCAGTTGGGAAACTGCCATACAGACTGCTCTGAAAAAGCGGCATCGACCCGTCCTCCTGAACCGAGCTAATGGCGAACACAACGCCGCCATTTCTCCCGCAGCGGCCACTCGAGGAACTGCACGCGACTTCCATTTTGGTTTTAATCGGCCATTTTGGGGCCACAACAGATACTGCGAAGGGGCTTCAGGGGTGCCACCCCTCGACTCCCGAGCGGACGCGCCGCGGAACTCTACCGAGGTTAATACGCGCCTAGCTCGGGACGCGCTACCTGAAATCACCGCTGAGGCACGGTTGTATAAAAACAATATTAATTGTACTTCAAAACTTGCAAACTAAATATTGTAGAAAACCACACGCGCCCATCATTTTGTACTAATCTCCAATAAACTTGACTACAAAAAGAGTTTTTTCCGTCGGTTTTTACGCAAAAACATGCTTTCTAAAAGATCAAGGTGACCACAGTTAAGACAAATGATACAGAGTGGCGCTGTTGTCGTATTTAGCTCGGTCTCGGTGGACGCCAGCGACCAGGTTTCAACGGTGAGTTTCCCAACTGAGGGTTCTAGTAACGTTGTCTGCGCGCTACGGTACTACGTAGTACTACGATTATGACAGCGCCACTAGCGGTCGTAAAAAAGCACTATATATAACATTAAACTCGTATTATTACTGCAACCACGTATTTGTTTTATCAGAGTACGTACCTCTTTTCGAGCACAACATATTGTCACGAATGACAAGTGACGAGGCAGCGAATAACTGAGTAAACTGAACGTTTATTGGGGCGAACTTGTGCCCAAAAATAAAAGGAAAAAGAAAGATAACAAAAGATAACAGCAGAGCGTCGCGGGCGTCGAAGGCGGCGAGGCAGCAGGATCGAACGCTGAGGCGAAACTGAGTCCGGCTGGTTACGCGGAGCCCCTTTTGTACACGCGTGGGCTTCTGGAACAATCGGCGTGGAAGGTTCGGCGTGTAGAACATTCTGACCTCGAAAAAGCAACACGGTTCTCGAATTTGCCAGAACTTCGTCAGAGTCAGAGTCAACAAAAATGCGTCCCCGCGGCCAGGGATCGAACCCTAGCTTTCTGCGTGGAAGGCACGCGCGATAACGTTAGGCCACGAGCGCGCTGCCTGATTGGTCAGCAGCGCTCGCGGCATTACTCCCCCCTTTAAAAAGTGCATCGCCTCGATGCAACACAAAACAAAAAAAAAAAGAAATCCACAGGAAAAGGACAGCAGAATTGCGAGCCGTACTTCACAGTTCACAGTTCACTCGTCGACGAGAGTGGAAAGTTCTATCGTTCGTAATACGGCTTCAGCCGGACGACGTGCACCACCTCGGGTCGCGGCTGACGTCTTGCAGATGGGCTCGTTCCGTCGGGAAGGACTTCGTAGTTCAGATCGCCGAGGCGTCGGATGATCTTGTAGGGTCCGAAATAGCGTTTCAGAAGCTTTTCGCTGAGACCGCGGCGCCGTATCGGTGTCCACACCCATACCCGATCTCCGGGTTGAAAGTGGACGTCCCGGCGACGAAGGTTGTAGCGGCCAGTGTCGATACGTTGTTGGGCTTGAATTCGGAGTCTGGCGAGCTGACGGACTTCTTCTGCCCGTTGGAAAACCACCTGGGCGTCGTCGCTTCCGTCGGCAGCCGGTTCGTGGGGTAACATCGCGTCCAGCATTGTCGTTACTTTGCGACTATGAACCAGTTGAAAGGGGGTAACCCCCGGTGGTCTCTTGCACGGCCGTGTTGTAGGCAAAAGTGACGTACGGCAACACCTCGTCCCATGTCTTGTGCTCCACGTCGACGTACATGGAGATCATGTCCGCGATGGTCTTGTTGAGTCTCTCCGTCAGCCCGTTGGTCTGCGGGTGGTACGCAGTGGTGCGACGATGGCTGGTGTGGCTGAGACAAAGGATTTCTTGCGTCAGCTGGGCCATGAATGATGATCCTCGGTCTGAGATCAGAACCTCGGGAGCGCCGTGCCGGAGGACGATGGACTCAACGAAAAACTTGGCGACTTCCACAGCAGTCCCAGAAGGAAGGGCCTTCGTTTCGGCGTACCGCGTGAGATAATCTGTGGCGACGATTATCCATCTGTTCCCTTTCGTCGATGGTGGGAAAGGACCAAGTAGATCCACTCCGATCTGCTAGCTGGAACGGTGCGGTTGGGGGAGCAATCGGCTTCAGGAGACCTGCCGGCTTCGTCGGTGGTTTCTTGCGTCGCTGGCACTCGTGGCACGATCGTGTGTAGAGGTGAACGGTCTTCGGCAGCTTGGGCCAGTAATACCGTTCACGAATCCGGGCCAGCGTACGGCTGTAGCCAAGGTGTCCGGATGTCGGGTCGTCGTGGCAGGCTTGAAAGATCTCCGCTCTAAGGTCGGTAGGGATTACCAGCAGCCATGGCGAGCTGTTGTCTCCGAAGTTCTCCTTGTAAAGTACACCTTGTCGGAGGACGAAGGTCGGCAGGGCTCTCAAGAAAACACGGGGTATAGTACCCCCTCGTCCTTCGAGGTGCTCGATTAGCGCGCGTAACTCAGGGTCGTTTCTTTGACGTCGTGCCATGTCGTCGGTGTTCACTGCGCCTAGGAAGCACTCGTCGTCATCGTCGTCGCTGCTGCCGGAAGGTGTTTCGACGGGGGCTCTGGACAGGCAGTCGGCGTCGCTGTGCTTGCGGCCCGACTTGTAGACCACAGTCATGTCGAACTCTTGTAGTCGGAGACTCCACCGAGCGAGGCGTCCTGACGGGTCCTTGAGGTTCGCAAGCCAGCAGAGCGAGTGGTGGTCCGTGACTACACGGAACGGGCTCCCGTACAAGTACGGACGAAACTTCGTGATTGCCCATACGACCGCCAGGCATTCTTTCTCAGTCGTAGAGTAATTTTTCTCCGCCTTGGACAGTGTCCGACTTGCGTATGCGATAACTCGCTCGGTGCCTTCTTGCACTTGAACCAGTACCACGCCAAGTCCAGCATTACTTGCGTCCGTGTGAATCTCGGTTTCCGTATCCTGATCGAAATGTCCGAGAACAGGAGGAGTCTGGAGACGTCGCTTCAGCTCGTCAAATGCCTGCTGCTGCTCCTCAGCCCATTCGAACTTCTCGGCATCCTTCGTAAGGTTTGTGAGCGGTGCGGAAATTCTTGCGAAATCCCGAACGAAGCGCCGGTAGTAGGCACATAGTCCAAGGAACCTTCGCACGGCCTTCTTGTCTCTCGGCGCTGGGAATGCTGGGACGGCGCGAGTCTTCTCTGGGCCTGGGCGAACGCCTTCGTTACTAACCACGTGACCTAGGAACTTCAGTTCGTCATAGGTGAACCGACACTTTGACGGCTTGAGGGTGAGTCCGGCGGTCCGTAGGGATTGGAGAACAGCTCGTAGTCGTCGCAAGTGCTCGTCGAAGTCGCCAGAAAACACTACTACGTCGTCGAGGTAGACGAGACAGCTCTGCCACTTCAGTCCTGCCAGTACGGTGTCCATGACACGCTGAAAAGTAGCTGGAGCCGTGCATAGTCCGAAGGGCATCACTTTGAACTCGTACAATCCATCTGGCGTGACGAAAGCTGTCTTCTCTCGGTCCCGTTCGTCGACTTCGATCTGCCAGTAGCCCCTCTTCAGGTCCATCGATGAAAAGTATCGAGAGTGGCGTAGCCGGTCTAACGTGTCGTCGATACGGGGAAGTGGATAGACGTCTTTCTTCGTCACCGCGTTCAGCTGCCGGTAGTCCACGCAGAACCTAAGCGTTCCGTCCTTCTTCCTAACCAGTACGACTGGAGAGGCCCATGGACTGCTCGAAGGTTGGATTATGTCGTCGTTCAGCATCTCTTGAACTTGTTCCTGGATTACCTCCCTTTCTTTTACGGAGACTCTGTACGGCGATCGATGCACAGGGCGCGCGTCGTCCTCGGTAATGATGCGGTGCTTCGCAACGGTGGTTTGGCGCACCTTCGACGATGTCGCAAAGCAGTCGGTGTATTCGGCGAGGAGGTTAATCAGCTGCCGTCGTTTCGGGCCCGGAAGCTTAGGGTCAATGTCGAGCTGCGCTGGCGACGTACTGCCTTGCTGAGGTGGCGATGATTCGTCAGTGATGGCGGCGACTTCGGCGGAGTTCTGGAGTTCCTCGACGTGGCCAATGGCTACCCCTTTTGTGAGGTGTTGCGCTTCGTTTCGGAAGTTCGTCACGAAGACCACAGTGCGGCCATTCTGAAGTTCAGCAACTCCTCTTGCGATGCCTATTCCTCTTCCAAGAAGTAACTGGAGGCTTCCTTCAAGCAGAACTTCGCCTAAAGCTTCGGTGATCCCGACGGGTACGAAAACACTCGACCGCGGTGGTAAGTTTACGTGGCTTGCGAAGACTCGGACCGCAGATGACGTCGTTTTGGGACCCTCCGGTGGTGAAACAGGTTTTCGTAGTGTCAACCGGTTTGCTCCGAGGTCGATGACAGCGCCATACTCGCAGAGGAAGTCCATTCCGAGGATAACGTCCCTCGAACAGTCTTGCAGAATGACAAACTTCACAAGAACGTCTCACCGTGGATCTCGACGCGAGCAGTGCATCGCCCGACTGGTGTGATAAGGTGCCCACCGGCGGTTCGTATTTGAGGGCCTTCCCACGGCATTGTCACTTTTCGAAGGCGGCGAGAGAGCCTCCCACTCAAGACTGAGTAGTCTGCTCCGGTGTCCACGAGTGCCGATGCGTCGTGGCCGTCAATAATAACGTTTAGGTTGTTGGACACCGATGCAGGGACGTCGTTGTGATGCGTAGCGTCGGGAGCGTGGGAGCGCTCCGGCGTTCTTGGAGGCTCTTTACTACGGTCGTCTTCGGCAACGCCACCTCCAGGCGTTGCCGCACTTAGTTTTCCCGACGAGATAGGGGGGACAGGCTGTCCCGACGAGAGCGGCGGAAGGGCGAGAGCGCACGTCGTGGCGAAGGCGAACGGGAACCTCGGGGTCGAGTCGGAACCGGGGACAGGGGTCGTCGGAGGTATTCCTCAATGTCACGAGGGCGTTCGGCGCAAACCCTCGTAGGCCCATTTGACGATAGGGGCACCTCCGGTAGACGTGGTCGGCCTCACCGCAGTGGTAGCACAGCGGTCGCCTGTCGGCCGTCCGCCACACGTCGGTCTTCCTCGGCGAGGGTTGCTCCGGACGGAAGTACTGGGTCTGTCCTTCCTGACGCCGCAGATACTGCGTCATTGGAGGGTCTCGTCGGGGTGGTGCCGTGGCCTGGGGGTTAGCTTGCTGCGGTCGTCGGGCCATGGCAGCGTAGCTCAACGTTGGTTCCTCTGGCGTCGTCGTGTTGGTGGAAATTTCAGGCTGGACGGCTCGGTGAACCTCCTCTCGGACAACCTCGGCGAGTGATAGTGAGGACGGGCTATCCGCAGTGGGGAGCATCTTGCGAAGCTCTTCCCGGACGACTTCACGGATGATGTCGCGAATGCCGGGGATGCTAGGGCTGATGTCGTGGCCCAATGCAGAAGAGGCAGCGATGCTCGAGTGCCGATGGTAGTGGCTGGCTCTTGCGAGGAGGGCACGTTCCATGCTCGTGGCTTCCTTGACGAAATCTTCGACGGTGGCTGGAGGGTTGCGGACAAGACCACCGAAGATGTCATCCTTAACGCCTCGCATCAGGATCCGCAGCTTCTTTTCGTCGGTGGCTTGAGGGTCGGCGCGATTCATCAGGTGGAGAACGTCTTCGACGAAGCTTGTAACGCTCTCGGTCGGTCCTTGGGTTCTCGCTCGCAGGAGTTCTTCGGCACGCTGTCGTCGCTGCTGGTTGGCAAAGGTGCGTCGTAGCTCGGCCTGAAATTCTTCCCACGACGAAATCGACGCTTCGTAGTTCTCGAACCAGGTGCGTGCCGTGCCTTCCAGAGCAAAGTAGACGTTCTGAAGACACTGCTCCGGCGTCCATCTGTTATGGCGGGCCACTCGCTCATAGTGAAGGAGCCAGTCCTCGACGTCTTCATAGATTTCTCCATGGAAAGGCGTCGGCGATCGGGGGGCGACGGGCAGGACAACGACGGGCGGAGCGGTCATCGTCGCGGTCTTCTTCTTTGATTTCAGCGGCAGGGGTCAGAGTTCCGGCGGTAGGCCTTGGTTACGGAGACTTGACCGGGCCTTGGTCTGGTCTTCTGCGAAGAGTTGTCTCCCGGGGCTGAGAACGTCACTTGGCCGGCGTGTTTTCGGAGGGGTACGGTCCACGGGCG